>OW121795.1:8616970-9816970 GCA_933228885.1 Leistus spinibarbis | reverse complement strand
ATTTTTAAGGTTCAATATTGTAATAATGGAAAATGTAGCGGATTTATTTTACTTCAGACCAAAAACTTATTATTTAAAGTTACATTCACAACCAATTGGGATGATGCATACTATTGTTATAGCGAAAGGAGTAAAGGATTGTTCACAGCTAAAGAATTAGAAATTATAAGTAATAATTCCAGTTTGTTGTACGACATACAAGGTTAACATTCACAGCAACCAAATTTATCATAAATTGTGTTGCTTGGAATGTTAACATTGCTTGTCATAATACAAACTAGATTATTATTTGTTATTTTCTAAACTTAATTACTAATTGTTTCGGTGTGAACATTCCTTAAAGGATTGTTCATAGCGAATTATTTAGTAATTAAACTTAGATAATTACAAATAACAATGTAGTTTGTATTATGGCAAGCAATGCTAGCATTCCAAGCAACAAAATTATCAGAATGTTTGATAAATTTTGTTGCTTGGAATGTTAACATTACTTGTTATAATACAAATTAGATTATTATTTGTAATTTTCTAAGTTTAATTACTAATTGCTTCGCTGTGAACAATCCTTTAAGGATTGTCAGCTAAAGAATTAGTAATTAAGCTTAGAAATTATAAGTAATAATTCCAGTTTGTTGTATGACATACAAGGTTAACATTCACAGCAACAAAATTTATCATAAATTGTGTTGCTTGGAATGTTAACATTGCTTGTCATAATACAAACTAGATTATTATTTGTAATTTTCTAAGTTTAATTACTAATTGTTTCGCTGTGAACAATCTTTTATATATATTATTATTATGTACTATTATTATTAGTACATAATGCATAAAATGACTATAAAACGTTTATATTAAATATGAATTGTGAATGGTTACAGGTAGACCCTTTGGCCAAACTTGAAAGTTTGGAAATTGATTGTGAGTGCGGCTTAACATATCCTATAAAGAGCTTGTTTCAAAATCTTATTCAGGAATGGAAACATGCAAAGCCAAAGCCAGAAATATTTGCATAAATTTAACATATTTTTAAAATTATTTATATATATCATATTCAAAATATACAACACTAGAATATTTCTTATTGCAAAAAAATATATTTAATATTTCATAAGTATCACAAATTTATACATTTTATATTCTATCATAACTTTCACTGCTTGAAATAACCGGTTTACAACCATTTTGTAAAAATACGGCACCGTCCTATTAAATAAAAATATTTTCACATAAACATAATAATAAGATATTATAATCTGCAAATTTCGTGGAACTTCAATCATATATTTCAAAGATTGGGAATGCTTGCAGTTATATTTTCAATAAACTTTTTCCTTAATTTAAATATTTAAATCTGTGTTCCCAATCTTTAAATAAAAATATAATCGGTTGCAATGTGAGTAAATTACCTTAACTAATATTGGTAAATCGGTCCAAAAATCATAATTTGGTATCATTTCTCTGCCCCGAGCCCCCCGCAAAAAATGTAATATCGCCGCACCACCAAGTAAATACACCGCAGTAAAAATCATAAGTAATATTACTAAAACCGACCCCGTGCTTAGGCCATGTTTTTCATAGTGTGCACAAGTTTTTGTAGAAAATAAGATTAGATTCTGTAAATTTATTATTTAAAATGCATATAGATAGTTTGTAATTTCAATTCAACATAATGTAAACATTAAATATTAGTTTAGTTGTATCACCGATGTTAATAAAAAAAAATGAGTGTATTCACAGCTAGCCAATTAGTAATCACGAATAGAAATTAGACATAATATACAGTTTGTTTTATGACAAACAATTATAACGTTCACAGGGACAAAATTAACGCATTAATTGGTGAAATGTATCTTTTTCTCGAACTTGAAAAGTATATTGAGGATAAATAGGCAGTAAAATTAATTATAATTGCTAATACTATCGAAATAACGTTATTATGGCTCTTCAAAGTCAATTAGAAACGAAATAAATGTGTAACCGGTTACTGTGATCCAAATTCGGAATATATATTTAATAAATGTAAATGTGAAACGTAGGAAGTGTTTAAAATACAAATTACATGTATAAACATCTAGATGTATTTGTATGTGAGCGAGTTTATATGTGTAGAACGTTTTTATTTTGTAAAAATGCAAATTAGCATAGACGAGAATCGAACCCACGACCTCTAGGGTAAAGGACGAGAGTCTTAACCATTATGCCATGGGCCTATTAATAGATTTTCAGTGTTTACTCAAGAAAACTGACCAACAATCTTGAGTTATTTGAAACTTTAGTGTCGGGCTAAAATATTTTATATATTTATTGGCTTGAGCAATTTGGCCATTTATCAAAATTTAAATTCTACATTGACACATAAACAAAAACGAATCAAACGTTAATTTGTGAAAATACCGCTTACGGCTACCATGAGTATTTTTCTAGGTGTAATGGCGGCAGTTTTGTTACAAAATAATACTTACAAACTGTTTGTTGGCCACTGGTTTAGCGTGTAAAACAGTTTCTATGAAATCTGTGCAAACTAAAGATATAGCAGTTTTACTGAAAATAGAAATATTCATAAATAAAATTAATTATGCCAACTAAATCAAACTTACAATTCACCAAACTCGTAATAAATATCATATTTATCAGAATTTAAAACAAATGTAGCTTTTTTTGCTTCGCCTAAGCTTTTTGCGGTTGAATCAGTTCGATTCAACAAACATAACTACAAAAAAAAATTAGAAAACTTTATAGCTCTAACATTTTATTTACCTACCGATGTCGCATCACAATTACTCGTTAAATTTTTTAAGTCTTTAGGAAACACAGGTTTCTTGTTACTACACGGATGAAAATAATAAGTAAGGTTATGATCGTCAGCAGTAAAAAATGTATCAGCAGTTGCTAGTGGACTCAAGTCGATAATGCGTTCATCATCAAATTCACAAATACAAGGTGTACGTTGTACACATCTGTCGCAAATAACAGTGTAAAATAATAAAGACAACGAAAAGAAAACTAGAAACATATCTATAGACTTCGCCATAGTTTTGCGCAATAATTAAAAAAATTACTGAATCAAAATACTATCGTAATTTTTTTTTGTTGTAAACAATTGATAATTAAATAAAAACAAATCATCTAACTGTTAAAAATAACTATTGTAAAGAAATAACTCAGTGTGAAAACAAATAAACAATATAAGATCGGTTTACACGATAACAATTATTCAGCCATAACCATTACGTTTACATGCATCAACTTAATTGAAGTGTACATTTAAACCAAATATAATAGAACGCAGCGTATGACTGTACAACCGGATGTCAGTAAAGTTATCCACAGTTTTCTCCGGTCATGATTTCTGTTACCAACCTAAAAATACAAAATCCCCTTGATTAATTTTGTCTATTAAAACAAAATTACTTCTCATCACTTAAAAATTAGACAACCATAATGTGACCACAAACAGCGATTTTGTGTACAAACGGATTATTTACATTTTCGCTGTTTGTGGTTGTCTAATTTTTAAGTGATGGGAAGCAATTTTGTTTTAATGGACTACAAAAGTGATGACGCGTAATTGTGCGGCAAATTTAGATGCGGTCGCCGCCATTTTCGTTTCTTATGGGATTTAACATAGAGGTGAAGTTTGCATGTTTGTACCGTTCTTATTGTAAAGCTGGTGGGTATGAGTTATTTTTTTAAAAATAGGCTCAAGCTTCAACTATAGATTCATGTATTTAAACTAGGGCGACCATAACTAATTAGTTTGTAATTAAAGAATAGCGACATTATGGGAAAATAGCATTTAGTGTTGCCGAAAAGTGCTAGCATATTCACGATAGATGGCACGCGTGAAACCCTTATCCGGCCTTGTGATTGGCTGCCTTTAACTGGCAGTTCATTTTAATTTACAAAATTAATTAAAACACGGTTTTTAACCATATCTATCAACATTATTCAACATATATTTTAATATAATATAATACGTAAAGACCCAAAAGGGTATTTATTGAAATCAGGGAAATTATGTCAAAAATTATGTCAATAATCATAATTTTTGACATAATTTCCCTGATTTCAATAAATACCCTTTTGGGTCTTTACGTATTATATTATATTAAAATATATGTTGAATAATGTTGATAGATATGGTTAAAAACCATGTTTTAATTAATTTTGTAAATTAAAATGAACTGCCAGTTAAAGGCAGCCAATCACAAGGCCGGATAAGGGTTTCACGCGTGCCATCTATCGTGAATATGCTAGCACTTTTCGGCAACACTAAATGCTATTTTCCCATAATGTCGCTATTCTTTAATTACAAACTAATTAGTTATGGTCGCCCTAGTTTAAATACATGAATCTATAGTTGAAGCTTGAGCCTATTTTTAAAAAAATAACTCATACCCACCAGCTTTACAATAAGAACGGTACAAACATGCAAACTTCACCTCTATGTTAAATCCCATAAGAAACGAAAATGGCGGCGACCGCATCTAAATTTGACGCACAATTACGCGTCATCACTTTTGTAGTCCATAGTAGCGCCAAAATTAATCAAGGGGATTTTGTTATTTTTAGGTTGGTAACAGAAATCGTGGCCGGAGAAAACTCTGGATAACTTTACTGACATACTTATTATAGTGCACCAACATAAATAAATTAAAAATATGGTTCTTGTTGTTACTTCAAGACAACTTGAACTTTTACATTAATTCATTTACACGTTATTACATCGTTTGCATTCATGTAATCAATATAATTAAATAATATTAATTCTAACAAAATTATATGGAATTACACAAAATAACAATTAGATTTTAACTTTTAAGGATTGTTCACAGCGAAACAATTAGTAAATAAACTTAGATAATTACAAATAATAATCTAGTTTGTATTATGACAAGCAATGTTAACATTCCAAGCAACACAATTAATGATAAATGTTGTTGCTGTGAACGTTAACCTTGTATGTCATACAACAAACTGGAATTATTACTTATAATTTCTACGCTTAATTACTGATTGTTTCACTGTGAACAATCCTTTACAATTTAAAACCATTATTTCTTAATAATTTTCAAAAATCGTAATTCCCCCACATTTAAATTAGATCAAAATCTTATATTTTGAATAAGCAGTCAAATATTTATATTACTGATAAGATTAGGTATTGTTTAATATGTTCTTAAACTATTGACCTTGATAGCATAGTTAATTTATCATAAGATAATTTTCAACCATATAACTTATACTTTTGAGAACATTTTAATATTGGTGTAATTATGGTAAATAACAGTGTAGTTGTTGTAGGTTCTTGTATGATTGACTTTGTCAGGTATGTGATATGAGATAGCTGTTATTTAAATTTAGGCAGAATTTTAAAATATTTTTCATTTAGTTATGCGGCTAAACTTCCGAAAGCAGGCGAGACCGTTTTTGGAACTAAATTCGTGACTGGTTTCGGTGGTAAGGGCGCTAACCAATGTGCAGCTGTTGCGAAATTAGGTGGAAATACAGCATTTGTAGCTAGAGTACGTAAATAAATATATTATTTACAGACAGGGCCGCCTTAGCCTAATCAACACTTCCATTTTTAATGTTTATGTAGAGAAAAATTAATCGTATCATTTAATTAGTTGTTACTTTTATTATGCTACCATATATATATATTATTAAACAAGCTGGAGACATTGATGCATTCATACATTTTATATTGTTAGTCTTTAATAAATATTAATTATACTAGTGTCACCCGTGGGCACCATGTGCCCATATGGTATACAGAACATAGGTCAGTTTTGACTGATGGCGCATTTTCATGTAATTTAATAATAATTACACGGTTTTTCTTCAGTTATATGCTAAAATAGAATGGATTGTGCCATCAAAAATGCCAACCAATCATGTTTCTAAATATGTTTGAATTATCTATTCAAGATTTTATTTCTCTTATAATCAGAATTATAAATTTACTTACTTGCACTTATTATAATTTGACCAACTATAGAATCTTACCGCAACTCATATTTTCAAAAATCATTACTTTTTGGCCATTTTGAAGTGAAAATATTAACTATGAATTAAAATAAATGGAAGGAAATACGTATTTGCAAATTAGGCAATAATATGCCCTTATTTCATATTAAATACTTAAACATTGAATAATGACATATGTTACTCCCCTTAAACATAAGATTTACAATTCAAACAATGTTTCCGTAACTCGTACGTCACTAATTCACATTGAAATACTGTACTTGACGCTCACGTGGTAGCACTTTTATTTATATTTGTTCTTTGGTCGGTCATTTGAACATAAATGCTTAATAGCGACATTCACAAACTTCAAATTAGAATAAATAAAACTTAATTTTATTAACTAGGAATTATTTATATTTCTTATTGACATACAATACCAATAGAATATAGCAGATGCCACTCTGTGTAAAGTACACAACACACTAAATACACTTCAAATCATCAAATTAATCTAAGATTTATCACAAAAACTTTTTTTACACTTCATTCTGACGTTTGATTCGTTTTTGTTTATTCCAACGCAGACCGAACGTCAGAAGAGTAGTGATTGTTTTATTTCAGTATAAACAATTTGATTATTTTTTATAACATTAGCAGTCGCCATAGCGCAGTGGTTAAGAGTCTAGCCTTTCACCCTGGAGGTCGTGAGAGCTCGATCCCCGTCTATGCCAATTTGCATTTTTACAAAAAAAAAAGCTTTCTACACATACTCACATACATACATTTCTGGGTAATTATATTACCATAAGTACATAATATCAATATTTACTTCAATTAGTTAGAAAATAAAAAAGGCGGCCCTTTAGCGTGAATTGAATAACTATGAAAATAGCAATATAATTTATTTCCTTGAAGTTAGGAAATGATTCCTGGGGTAAAGATTACTTAAAAGAACTAAACAACTTAAAAATAAACACAAAACATATACAAATAACACAAGGCCATTCAAGCGGTATTGCCCAAATTACCGTAGACGATTTAGGACAAAATCAAATTGTAGTTGTGGCCGGAGCCAATAGTCAACTATGCGAAGCTGATGTAACTAAAGCAGCTGAAGTAGTCATAAACGCGTCTGTACTTGTCTGTCAACTAGAGACAGCGGACAAGGTCGCATTAAAAGCGATGGAATTATGTAAAGGTGTACGTGATTAAGATTAATTTAAATAAATTATCTATATAATTTTACATGATAATTAGATTACTATCTTAAATGGGGCACCCGCACTTGAAAAATATGATCCAAAATTATTGAGTACTCCGACAATTTTTTGCGTTAACGAACCGGAAGCTGCAGTATTTAGTGGACTTCCGGTAAAAAATATTGGGTTAGAATTGTTTAGTTTGTTTAGAAATATTCATTTGTTAATACTATTTGGATAATTTTAGTAATGCAAAGAAAGCTGTAGCGGCACTATTAGATAAAGGATGTAATACAGTTATCCTTACGTTAGGGTCTGAAGGCGCACTTTTAGGGTCAAATACTAATCGGAATATAGTACATATTACCGCTCCAAAAGTTACTCCTGTTGATACAACTGTAAGTATGGCAAATTATTATATTAAAACATTGAATTAAATATAATTTTTAGGGTGCTGGAGATGCGTTTATAGGAGCTCTGGCTTTCTTAATCGCGGAGTTCCAACAACTAAGCATGGAGGAACGCATAGAAATCGCTTGTCAAATGGCAGCGAATTCAGTCACAAAACAAGGCACACAAATTAGTTTCCCCGACAGAGAAATCTTGAAGAATTATCTTAAATCCAAGCAAATTAAATTAGTATAAAATGTATCGAATAAAAATTCGAGCTATTATTTTTATAAACATCAAATTATAAATTTATTATAACAATGTGTAACACACATATACATACATTTTGTGATTTTTTTTTGGTTGAATACAACACTTATATTTACCATTTAATAAAGAAAATCGTGATTTTTTTTTTAAATTTCTTTTAAAGAGAACAAGTATTTTGGTAAGAATATGTTATACTAGAGGCTAAAAAAATATATATAATATTATAAAATCCTTGATTATAAAATTTAGTTACTTTTAATTTTATAGTCTTTGGCATTGAAACATTATTTTAAAGTTTGTTTTGACGAATGAGTTAATAATCTGCAATTAAAATTTTATAATATGGAATATGGAACCCGTACAGCACCAAAGTGCCTTTTGAACTTCATAAGTACGTTCAAAAAGCGACCTTTAAAAGCCAAAATGGCGCCAAGTAGATATGACTGGAATTGTCCACTATTAAAGACATTCAAAATGTGCTGTATGAGGAAGACGTACACAAAGCTAACCTCACTGTTAAATTTCCTTTAGATTACCAAAAATAATTTACGAATCTTAAAAAATATATGAGAATGATCCCTAAAAAATGAGGTTATGTTGTGCACATTAGCAGGGTTGGATTCAATCAACTGCATACCTGTTTCATCTAAAAATATATTTCAACTTAAATAAAACATCTATAACTTTAGATTTTTAATATATCTATACAAAATTTCGATTTTTGATTATTTTGGAGAACCTTAACATTTAGATTTTCAATACACTTATAAAAAATTCATGTTTCTTTTTACTTAATACATTTCTGAGATTTACTGTATTTACTATTTTTTAAATATTGCTCACTCTCAAATATATCTAAAAATATATTATTTGGCATTTTATTATTAAAATTTAAAATATTATTCACCATTTCGAATAAATTAGGTTAAAAAACCATTTGAAATCACAAAATATATTTTTCATACGAATTAAATGTCAAGTTTTACTATTTATATAATTTGTCGCAATTTTATTTATATATAAATATGGTGAAATATGAGCCAGCTTTTATGTAGTACTAAGATTAAAATTGAAGCTAGATTCCGAGCATGAGTAAAATTCAAAATAGTTTCCACATTTACACCAATAGCTACAAGAACTTATTGTTAGCAGCCATTTTGAATTTTTATATCAAAATACTGTGAAGCAAACTTCAATAGTAGTCTCAGTGGTATTTAAAAAGCGGCTATGGCATGAAGTTATGTATTTCAATTGTAAATATGTATCTAATTTAATTTAACAATGAATCCAACCCTGTATATTCCAATTTTTAAACGAGTAAATTTTAGCAGTGTCATTTACAAATATGTACGTTCGATATTTTAGAAAAATATTTTATAAAAAACATGGATAAGTCACAGTAATACTTCGATAATACAAACAGACTTATTGGACATCATTAGCAATTTTCTTATTTTACATAAAATATTTAAATTTTTCACTAACTTTAAACTAGTCCTTAAAGTTCTGTTTAAACACATTTTGGGCCGGTCTCATAATTTCTTAACGCTGACTTTAACTAATAAGATTTTAGAGTAACAAAAATAAAGATAGCCTATGTCATACATGTGATAAAAAGGAATCCGTAGCCATGGCAACTAAGGAACTTTAATGTAAAAATTCCTTTCAAAATATTATGAAATCGGCCGTCCTTAAAGAGCAATATAAAGTAAAAATGTATTTAAAATGAAAACATTAGTTATAACATAAAAATAAACCTTTAATTAAAGAACTACCATTTAAAATATTAATTATCTTGAAGGAACCACTCGCTATAGTTCAGTTTAAAGGTAGTTTAATATTTAATGATTTAAATATTATGAAAATGCATTAGCTTTTATGTAACATTTAACTTTAAATTACCCTTTAAAGTGTAAACATAATTTATCAAGATAACTTAGAGTAAAATTTAAATAAAGAAAAAAATTATAAGTTGTTACGAGCAAACAAAAATATTCAGTACACCCTGCATAAATAAAATATCTATTATAAATTATTATCAATTTAATAAATAAAAAATGCCATATTTTGTGATTTTAATTTTAATATTTTTATAAATATATTTTCATTTGTGTTAAAGAATTTGGGGTTGAAAAATAATTGGATAAAAATATATCACTTGACTTACATTACAAAAAAATATCAATATTTAATTTGATATGTTATTCATTTTAAATGAAACTCTTGATCAGAAAATAATTTAGAATTCTCTAATTTAAATAATTAATGGCTAAATATAGAAAATATATATTTATAATGCTTTGCTTAAAATATGATCATAAACAACTTGTAAGAATAGTTCAACAGAGTGGACACCGTTATGGCGTCATATATCTGCACAATCGATACTTAAATATTAAGCCAGCCTTTTTTAAGCGTCAATGGTGCATTTCATAAAAAAAATATATAAATATCAAATAACAGAATAATATATTAAGATTTTAAATTAAAACCTAAAAAAGAATAATGTCAAGTGACAGCTAAATTAAAACAAGTTATGTATCACATTAAAACCACAGTCTGCATGTAATAAGAAGGGAAGATTTAAAAGTTGGAATACGCTTACCAAAATTATGATGGCAACACTGGATTCATTACTGGAAGGACAAAATCTTCCATGTTTGGTAAAACCAAGAATTTCTGCGAATTAGATAAATTATAGGAGTGATATTATATTCAGGTTCCGTTTTCGGCACTAATTTTACGGGACTTAGAATAATTTATGAAGTAAAAATGTAGTAAATTAAAATACTGTATGAGGGCCGAAAACGGAACCATTGGTGTTTATACCTGAAATTCTATGGATAATTTTTTCTCAATCCATCGTGTAACGTGATTGAAATTGAGTGAACGTTCACCAAACGTTGGATGAGCAGATAATTGAAGTTTTGGATTATCACGGAAACCTAACCAAATGCGGTCAGAGGGGGGTGGGGGTATGTTTAGCGCAAGGGTGCCTTCTAAGAATTGGATTTCAACATTTAATTTGAACTCAGTTTTTGATACATGATCCATGGCACGTTTGATATATTTGTTATCTGTTGCCTGTTAATAATTATAAACATTAATTATGCGTTTTGTTTGAAATATAATAGAATATAGCCGATCCGGCTAAACTATTTATATAAGAACAATATACAGAGCTTCCACAGCAGTTTTCTATACAAAAAAGTAAAATAGTGTAGTTTTTAAAAGGATAAAAGTAAAATAAGTGACTGAAAAAAGATAAAAAAGTGAACAAAATATTCATTTTGTAGACGCCATTTTGTTTTTAGATCGATTTTGAAGTCAGATTCGTAATCTGCGACCCCAAAAACTTTGTGTTATCAAATTTCAGGCAAATGATTAAATAAATAAAAGAGTTATACATATTTTAATTAAAAGTGTATTAAAAAAGCTAGAGTGGCCTGCACTCGACATTCTTCTATGTAGTATTTACTAGAAAAAAACAAAATATTGACAGGCACTAATCATAATATGATTGATAAAAGTAAAATAAGTGACTGAAAAAAGATAAAAAAAGAATAATAGTGAATAAAATATTCATTTTGTAGACGCCATATTGTTTTTAGACCGATTTCGAGATATTTAAGATATTCCGTAGCAGTTTTCTCGCAACTGGTACATTTTTTGAAGAAACTTTTAAAACAAAAATGGTGTGAAATCATTATGAATATAACTAATTTTGCCATAAGTGGAGCCGTTCTAGTGATATTGGAAATAGAACAAAAAATGCATAGAGTAAACATGCACTTACGGTTTCTTAAGTTTGAAGTTTCACAATTTAACGTGTTTGACAGTATTTGTTCTAGAGCGTTCACAGACAGACACACACACACAGACATCATTCCGAAAATCGTCACATTCAATTCAGGGAAGGTCAAAACGTGTATATCCGTTGAAATCTCGAGTTCGAAATTTTTCATGGTTACAAAACTTACTTATTACTTTGTAAAAGTAAGTAGAAACACATATTTGCTAATTGACAATTGAAAAAATAAAAAGCACTACTTCTTACACCTATGGGGAAATTTTCTATAAACTTTTGCCGAAAAAAAAAAAAAAGTTAAAAATCGGTTTAGAGTCAACGAAGTTAGAACATTTTTAGCTACTTTTCATACATTTATAACATGAATATAGTGAATAAAATTTTAAAATAGTGATCGATTTCGGAAAAAGTGAATAAAAGTGGATATAGTGAATGCGTGGAAGCCCTGAATATATTATAATAAATTACAAATAACTTACGTGTTGAAAATATTTTGATGCTGCTATTTTATCAACCATCCTCAGGAACTTACGTCCACCAGTATTACCTTTAGCTGCCGGAGAACTGGAAATAAATACATTTTTTGCTGTAATTCAATTCTTTACATTCTGATTATTAAGAATAGTGACGTAATAAATATACTTAAATGTAACGTTGCGGTTTATATCCTTGCAGTTTCTAATAAAACTTTAACTTACTCTTGGGTATCGGAAGACGCCATCAGCCAAGTATTCTCTTCATCGCTACTAGATTCAGCACTATCCTCCACATCGCTATGAAACATGGGTGACCTTGAATCTGCTTCCAGAGCCAGATTGCCCAAAATGGGCTCTTCAGCTTTACCAGCTTGCTGCTTCAGTTTCATAAGATTCAATTTTGTAACTATAGCCATTCGAATCAACCCCTCATAAGTTAAATCCATATCAATCCATAATCCACGTTCATCCATTGAAGGCGATGAGATTCGGTGGATTGATGGAGAAGATTTACCCAAAGATAAATCAGAAATTGCTATATCTTCGATAAAGTAGGGTAGCTAAAAGATGGTTAAGATTAGGGTAGAGCTTTGTGTGATTTATTATTGTTGATCTAACTTTAATAGTATTGAGTTTCCGTTGGAATAAATCTTGGATTTTAATTATTATAGCTTCATGATTGTATACGTCGTATAAAACTCGGGCAACTAATGAATTTACCCATAAGTTAGTAATGGGATGTTCTGTATCACTGTCTTTATCTTCATCTTCGCTGTGTTGGCTATCTTTCTTTTTACGAAACTATAATGCAACAGTTGCACATGTTAGTTTTAAAATTATATTTATGTAAAAATTAACGAATATTTTCTTTCAAATTGCGTATTACGCGTGTGTATCAGACACTACTCCCTGCAGCTTTCCTTACTACGTGCTTATAATGAAAATTAAAATATCTGGTGTGGCCTGCGCTCGACTTTCTTTTACGCAATTTTCACTATATATATATATAACCAAAACAAACAGTAAAACTAACCAATACTCTACAGAAATATTCTGAAATGTCATTTATCTAAATGAGTCTATTTTGTTTTCCTATCAAAGGCGCAGATGATCCGATTTTATAAGCTACATGCGAATCCATGGCAACGTAAACAAGATATTTGTAATGTTTCGTAGCATTTTTCTCGCAACTGGTACATTTTTTGAAGAAATGTTTCAAACAAAAGTTGTGCGAAATATTAATATCTTTCATTATGAACATAACTATTTTTTCTGTAAGTGAAGCCGTTCTAGTGATATTGGAGATAAAACAAAAATGTATAGTCAACATGCACTACCGGTTTGAATATTCTTTTCAAAAATAGGAGGTGCACATCTAGGGTATATACAAGTCTTAAGTTTGAAGTTTCATAATTTTACGTTCGACAGTTTTGGCTCTAGAGCGTTCACACACACACAGACAGACAGACGGCATTCCGAAAATAGAGACATTCTATTCAGGGAAGGTCAAAACATGTATATCCGTTGAAATCTCGAGTTCGATTACAAGACTTAGTTATTACTTCGTAAAAGAAAGTAAATATTAAATGGTTATAAGCTTCCGTAAGGAATTACATAAATATTGGAGTAAATAAGCACCAATAAAAAATTGTATAAATAACGAGAATTAATAAAATTAACACAATGGAATTATCGTAACGATATTAAATGTAGGTTAAACTATAATCTGAAAATTGTCAAACAATTGTGAATAAAATTAAGATTATAAAATAAAAACGCTACAAATGTATGGAGAAAAGATTGGACTAAAACTAGAATAATACAGAAAACAAAACAAAAACATACAAAATGTCGTCGTCTTGGGTTTGGTGAAGGAGTTTTTGGTCGTGTTTTCACCTGATTGAATCTTCCCATATATCGTAAATACTCTAACTCAATATCAGCTTGCGTTTTACACAAGTTACTTTCATTCGTTTGTGGGTTTTCAGTTGGGTCAGGCGTGGGTGAATTTGTTTCAGTTTCAGTTGTTTGCGATTCTTCAGTTTGATCTTCGTTTTCAACAGAGTCATCATGAGCAGCTGCTACTAACCTTCTATGCCTTTAGTAAAACAAAAATAAGACTAATATTCACATTCAATCAATCGCAATGTAATCAACATACCAGTCTTCTTTATCACGGCACGTTCGGCCAAATAAATAAATTTTTGTTTCGATACTAGCGTCATCTACTACTAACGTATCCCAGTCTTCAGCGTTAATACTAATTTCATCTCTATCTTCCTCCAAAAAAGCAGTATCACTAAAACTCTCTGAAAATATATCTTTGTCCTCATCACTTATTACTTGGTCCACTGTTTCATCCATTACTTCTCCCTAATACAAAATCAGTCAATCAAGCAATTAATCAAAATGTTCTATATTCAATACCATTGGATCAGCAAAAATTTCATTGTCTTTATTCTCTGTGTGCAATTTCTTATCTTCTTCAACATCCGTATCTTCATCTTTGTTCTTTATATTTTGATTTAAATTCAAGTTCATTTTCTCTTTATTTAAAATAATACAAATTGGATACTTTTTACTCCATAATCTACAATATTAATGTTAGAAATATTGCATTTAGGCGACAACTGTAAGGCTAACCGTTTATGGATGAGTCCATTTGGAAGTAAAGTAACTTGTGACCCTTGTAAATTATATATTCTATGGTGAGTAAAAACCACTTTATGTTTGTGTTCATTCCACATAGCGCGTTTAGGAATTTTCGACCGTGTATGCGAAATTCTCAGAATGCTACCCTCTAGTTTTAAGAAAACAGATTGTGTTCGAGCTATATGGTAAGTTGTAGGATCATAGTGTTCGGGGAACTCATTAATCCAGCCCTAGACATCGAATTGGTTACAACTAATTTCAACATTGATCAAATAGACCTACAGTGGTGACCTGACGAACCAACACTTGTGGTGTCTAACAATATTTTATTGTAAGGAAATAGTTAACTGGGGATAAATTAGGTTTACCGGAAAGATTTAATTTATATAAAAGTGTCAGTTTGTAAGTTACCACTGAAATGTTTAAAACACGTCATACTTCAAATTTAGTGACCGGTTGGTACTCTTTAGCAGCCTGTATTTCGAAAATGGGCATTTCGGGTGTATTTTGTAATTCACTGTTATTTGAATACATTGATTTTAAATTTGAAGTTTCATCTATTGTACTTAAGTTTAAATAATAGTAAATTGTACATATTGTAGTTGCAACAAATATTCCGACTAGAAAACCGAGCACAAATGTAGGCAATGGTAGAATAACACATATCGATAAAAATACTATTAAAATCGTCCATATACTATAGAATCTGAAACTAAAAATAAATGTTTTTTATATTTAATTTGAAAGTAAATAATATATGTACAGGGCTTCCACAGCAATTTTGTATACAAAAAAGGGAAATAGTGTAATTTTAAAAGGATAAAAGTAAAATAAGTGACTGAAAAAAGTGAATAATAGTGAATAAAATATTAAATTTTGTAGACGCCATTTTGTTTTTAGACAGATTTCGAGGCCAGATTCTTAATCTGCGAGCCCAAAAACTTTTCGTTATCAAATTTTAGGCAAATGATTAAATTAATAAAAGAGTTATACATATTTTAATTAAGAATGTATTAAAAAAAGCTAGAGTGGCCTGCACTCGACTTTCTTTTACGTAGTATTTACTAGAAAAAAATCAAATATTGACAGGCACTTATCATAATATGATTGATAAAAGTAAAATAAGTGACTGAAAAAAGTTAATAAAATATTCATTTTGTAGACGCCATTTTGTTATTTGACCGATTTCGATGCCAGATTCGTAATCTGCGACCCCAAAAACCTTGTGTTATCAAATTTCAGGCAAATGATTAAATAAATAAAAGAGTTATACATATTTCAATTAAGGGTGTATTAAAAATAGCTGGAGTGGCCTGCACTCGGCTTTTTTTTACGTAGTAATTACTAGAAAAAATCAAAATATTGACAGGCACAAATCATAATATGATTGATTAAACTATATGCAAATACATGGCAACAAAAATAAGATATTTAAGATTTTCCGTAGCAGTTTTCTCGTAACTGGTACATTTTTTGAAGAAACTTTTAAAACAAAAATTGTGTGAAATCATTATGAATATAACTAATTTTACCATAAGTGCAGCCGTTCTAGTGATATTGGAAATAGAACAAAAAATGCATAGAGTAAACATGCACTGCCGGTTTCATAAGTTTGAAGTTTCACAATTTAACGTTTGACAGTATTTGCCCAAGATCATTCACAGACAGACACACACACAGACGTTATTCCGAAAATAGTCACATTCGATTCAGGATACGTGTATATACGTTGAAATCTCGAGTTCGAAATTTTTCATTATTACAAGACTTACTTATTACTTTGTAAAAGAAAGTAGAAACACATATTTGCTAATTGACAATTGAAAAAATAAAAAGCACACCTTCTTACCTATGAGGAATTTTCTATAAACTTTTACCGAAATAAAAAAATGTTAAAAATGAGTTTTGAGTCAACGAAGTTAGAATATTGACAAATTTTTCGCGTCTTTAATACTTTTCATACATTTATGACATGAATATAGTGAATGAAGTTTTAAAATAGTGATCGATTTCGGAAAAAGTGAATAAAAGTGGAAATAGTGAATGCGTGGAAGCCCTGTATGTAAAGCCTTGTAAAAAAAGTAGCTATTAGCCTAAAAATCGGAAGCCAATGAGTTGTTATTACTCCAAGTAAAGGCTTCTATGTACTTTGAATTAGTATAATTTCGACACCAAACGCGTTGTTAATATTACAAAATAGAAACAGTTTTACACGCTTCAAATATAAATATATAACTTAACTAACCCAAAAATACTGTTCGGAGAACACTCTTTGCGAGGTCTCAAATCAACAAACCCAGTTGGAGCAACTAAAATTTCTGCAACTGTATTCACATCAGTTTGCTCAACTGGTGTACTAAAATCCTCATACGCTTCAATCCCACTTTCAACTTCTTCCTCAACCGCAACTTTCTTCTCAACAACCGCCGATACAGTGGAAATTTTCACTTGACTCTCAGCGTCCGCGTCTTTGGACGGAGTAAACTTCACGCACTGTTTAGTCTTAATTTTGTGCTTAAACACGTGTCTTTTCGGTTTCTCAGGACTGAATTCTTTTGTTTCCGTCGGAGTTTTTTCACTGTCAGCCAATGAATTCTCGTCATCGGTCGACATTTCTATATCTTCGGCTGTTGAGCTTAAATTCGATTTTGGTATAGAACATTCAGAAACTGATTGCTCCTCAGAGTCGGATATATTTGAGTTATCTCTGCTGTTCGGTTTCTTGTCAGTTTTTGAGTGTTTTGGTGAGCTATCGCTATCGGTATTCTTTGATTTTATCTCGCTAAGTTTCTCTTCGACAGTTTTTGTTAATTTGCCTTTAAATTCGGAAAATATGCGCCACGGATCCGAGGTTTGTTGGTTTAATGTTTGCGATTCATTGATGCCGGTATCAATGCTCGCTGAACGTTTACCGAATTTGTTGAGGTAATCACGCATTGGACTAGATTCATGTTTATTTGGTTCTAGAATTTTTAGGTCGGAGTCAATATTTTGTTATTGATATTTAAATGAGAAAATAGTAATATAATAATAGTTGTGTGTGATCTCTGATTTTTAGAATTGGTCCGAAAAAGAATCGGTTTATCAACCATTAATTGTGAATCGATTAATAACCGAATCCTATGCCTACGCGTTATCATTAACATATCATTATTAATCAACATCCTTAAGATAAAAATGCAATAAAAAATTAAATACAGTAATATTTCCATATGTCTAACTCAGACATTGGAGCAAAAAAAAAAAACAGAATACACAAATCACAACCAGTAAAAATTCGGCATAAGTTCGAGATTTGAAAATTTAACTGACATTAAATAGATATTTTTGAATTAAATAAAAATCCAACAATTACTAATAAATATAAAAATATAATGTTTATTCAAGGATAATACCGGTTTCTATTTAATTCTGACTATATTTAAAAATAAATTATATATAGCTATTTAACAAAAGTATGACGAAATAACATTTTCTGTTAATTATTATTTAATTCTAAACTACAGCGAAAGTCTATTATTATTTATGAGTAATCGTGATTTTTGTATAAGTACTACATTCGATAAATCAAATCGGACCTTGTCATTCGGTTATTTAATGTGTTCAAGCACAATATCCGAACAACAAGGTTATAGGAAAGTGAAAAGAACGAACCGATATAATTTATTATAACAGCTAAATAACCAGTTTACAGAGACTTACCCGCGGTCGCAACATTTTCGGTGGCAGGTTTATCTTCAGATTTCTCTGATTTTTCTTCTTCTTCGCTTGGATACAACTCTTCTAGTTCTTCACCACTAGCATGAAAACGAATTGCAAATGATGGTTGTGATGTAGTAATTGGTTTACCTAATTAAAGTAAAATTTACAGGTAACAAAAACTACAAACTATTAAAAAAAAAAAAAAAACAATAGAAACATCTATTTTGTTCCACAGAAAAAAACAACAACAATCAATCGAATTGTTTTGCTAGAAGAAAAATGACAATTTGTATTTTGTTCTTTAAAATATATATATATAAAAAATAAATGTATTGTTTTGTAAGATGAATGCGACAATAAAATGTCGTAGTGGTCAGATAAGTTAATTTTGGAACAAAGAACGTATAATGTTGTTGGTGTAGCATGGAATTCCAATGAAATTTAAATAGATTAGGCATTTTAATGATCAATATATATAATGTATACATAAAAAACACTGGATATATAATTGAAATTTTGAATGGCAATACTTTTTGTATACCTATAAATACATAAAATTATGAAACATTTATTGAATTATATCAAGTAAAAATTATAATATTTATTTATTGGAGTTTTTACTTAGTAAAGCGCTTATAGGTAGCGAATAACATAAAATATTGAAAACTGATTATTCATGTTTGAGAGTTTATTTATACGTACTACATAATTAAATAAGTAATTCTTATCGATGAAAAAAGTGTTAATCAGTGAAAAAATCTGATGTACCTGTTACTGGAAACGGCAGTAGCTATATTACCGTTTGATTATACATGAACACTAAACAGTATTAGTAAACTAAATTAGAGATAAATAGAATGTTTACAATAATGTCATAAAAATAAAAAAATTATAAGGAATAAATTAACATAATATTGAAATAAATTAAAATATGTTAATGTTATTAAATGCGAGTTTATGTAGATTTTTGTTTCAATTCTAGCAACGCCACAAGTATATCTAAATCGTTATTTTATTTTCCTGTTCAATTTTATACAAAACGATCAACAATGATTGAACTAATTTTTTGTTATCCGCCTATCATATTGTGTATTAAAATCAGGGCTTAGGCCGTAATATTTTTCGTTTCGATTAATTTAAATTTAAATACATATATATATATATATATATATATATATATATATATATATATATATATATATATATATATATATATATATATATATATATATTAAATGAATCGGAACGAAAACCGAAACGAAAAATACTACGGTTCAGTTCCGGAAAAATAATGATTTTTTCGGTTCAGCTCCGAGTGATTAATTTTTGTAAATGCAGAGCTTCCACAGCAATTTTGTATACAAAAAAGTGAAATAGTGTAGTTTTTAAAGGATAAAAGTGAAATAAGTGACTGAAAAAAGATAAAAAAGTGAATAAAATATTCATTTTGTAAACGCCATTTTGTTAGATCGATTTTGATGCCAGATTCGTAATCTGCGATCCCAAAAACCTTGTGTTATCAAATTTCCGGCAATTAATTAAATAAATAAAAGAGTTATGCATATATTAATTAAGAGTGTATTAAAAAAAGCTAGAGTAGCATGCACTCGATTTTCCTTTAATGTAGTTTTTACTAGAAAAACTCAAAATATTATCAGCCTCAAATCATAATATGATTGATTAAACTATATGCAAATACATGGCAACATAAATAAGATATTTAAGATTCTCAGTAGTAGTTTTCTCGTAACTGGTACATTTTTTGAAGAAACATTTAAAACAAAAATTGTTTGGAATATTAATATCTATCATTATGAATAAAACTAATTTTGCCATAAGTGGAGCCGTTCTAGTGATATTGGAAATAGAACAAAAAAATGCATAGAGTAAACATGCACTTCCGGTTTCTTAAGTTTAAAGTTTCACAATTTAACGTGTTTGACAGTATTTGCTCAAGAGCATTCACAGACAGACACACACACACAGACGTTATTCCGAAAATAGTCACATTCGATTCAGGAAAGGGCCAAAACGTGTATATCCGTTGAAATCTCGAGTTTGAAATTTTTCATGATTACAAGATTTACATATTACTTTGTAAAAGAAAGTAGAAACATATTTGCTAATTGACAATTGAAAAAATAAAAAGCACACCTTCTTACACCTATGGGGAACTTTTCTATAAACATTTGCCGAAAAAAAAAAAAAAGTTAAAAATGGGTTTTGAGTCAACGAAGTTAGAACATTGACGAATTTTTAGCGTCTTTAATACTTTTCATACATTTATGACATGAATATAGTGAATGAAATTTTAAAATAGTGATCGATTTCGGAAAAAGTGAATAAAAGTGGAAATAGTGAATGCGTGGAAGCCCTGGAAATGTTTTTATTTGTATTAAAACTGTATTAACCATTTCTTTATGAACATGTAATTAATTGAACTAAGCCGATAATTATTTTCGGTTCAGCTCCGGTTTTCGTTCCGAATTTTTCGGGTTTCCGGTTCGAAGCCCTGATTGCAATGTGTCTGCGCAGTTAGACAAGGGAAAGTAGTTTTGATAATAATGATTAAAACTACTGATTACGTAACGTTGAATCATTGTTGAACACTTATAACATCAAAATAGATTCTATTGTTTGTCAATATAATAATGTAATTATAAATGTGTAAAATAATTAATTTTGAATGCTATTATTGTAAATTTACAAATTATGTTGTTTAAATATGATAAATGTTCCTTTGTTTGTTGATAAATATATTTGTAGATTTTAGATATAATTTAGTGTAAAGTTTATGTTATAAATAGTAAGCAAAAATTCGCCCTAATTTCTAAGCAAAAAGCGTAAAATATTTCATAACACTGCAGAAAATGGAACAACAAAAATTTCGGAAACTACGTTTTAAAACAATCATGCCAATATTGATATATTTACCTTTTAGCATTCCTAAAGTAATTTTACCACCGTGACTTCGTCCACTCATAATTATTTATAATTAATTAATACACAAGCACAATTACAGAATGACCAATGAAACAAGTTAGTAGGAAAATATTAAAGATAAATAATAAATGCAAGTTAGATCTGAAAAAAATGTTTACCGTTCAATCATGAATTTTTAAACAATATGCAATCGCATATACATAATAAACATCATATAAAAGTGAAAGGAAACTCAACAAATACGGTTACATTGTTTACTTACCAGATTTTGTTTGTTTCGAACTCATTTTGCGTAGTTATGTATTATAAAATCTGTTGAATCAAATTGTTAGGTTATTGACAAAACCTAAACATCATTAACACTGTTTCCTTGTTGTAAAACACTACAATTTCTTATTACAACTAAATATCTGGTCACAAATCGCACTGGCACTCTGTTTACAAATAAATAAACTGTTAATTCATTGTGACATTTCTACTGTCATTTGGCATGTATACCGACAAGATTTACAATGCGGCTACTACGTTTATATGTTCGGTATTATTCGACTTCAATGTCAATTTATAAATGTATAATAGAAAACGAAATTAATTACAACACTTATTTATTTGCCCCTCTACTGCGTCTGATAGTGAAAAACAATAATTAAGTTTTTATAAGTATATCATTACAAGTTAACAAGTGGGAATTACCCGTATTATACAACAGTAAACTAAATAAGTAACGTCATTTTCGCCCGCGAAATATGAAATTGTTTCCGTTCAACAAGTGATCCTGTAATATTTTTGTAAATTAGTAAAAATGTTGTTAATATTAATAAATTTTATCTTATTATCTATCTTATCTTATTATTATTCATATGGAAGCAAATAACGACGTTTGCATGTTTTGCACGTAAGTTCCTTATGTGTGATTTAATTTGAATAATAACAAAAAGCTATATTCACAGCGAACCAAATAGTAATTATTATTAGAAAATTACAAAAAATAATCTAGTTTGTATTATGACAAGCTATGCTAGCATTCACAGTAAGAAAAATGAAACAATTAATTATACATTTTTAATTGCTGTGATCGTTAGCATTATATGTCAAACAACAAACTGGAATTATTAATTGCAATTTCTAAGCTTAATTACTGTGAATACACCTTAAAGGATTGTTCACAGCGAAACAATCAGTATTTAAGCTTAGAAATTATAAGTAATAATTCCAGTTTGTTGTATGACATACAAAGTTAAGGTTCACAGCAACAAAATGTATCATAAATTGTGTTGCTTGTGGAATGTTCATTGTGTTAATTTTATTGCTTGGAATGCTAGCATTGCTTGTCATAATACAAACTAGATTGTTATTTGTAATTTTCTAAGCTTAATTACTGATTGTTTCGCTGTGAACTATCCTTAAAGGATTGTTCACAGCTAAAGAATTAGTAATTGAGCTTAGAAATTATAAGTAATAATCCCAGTTTGTTGTATGACCTACAAGGTTAACGTTCACAGCAACAAAATTTATCATAAATTGTGTTGCTTGGAATGTTAACATTGCTTGTCATAATACAAACTAGATTGTTATTTGTAATTTTCTAAGCTTAATTACTGATAGTTTCGCTGTGAACAATCCTTTATGGATTGTTCACAGAGAACCAATTAGTAATTAAGCTTAGAAAATTACAAATAATAATCTAGTTTGTATTATGACAAGCAGTGGTAACATTCCAAGCAACAAAATGAACACAACGTATGATAAATTTTGTTGCTGTGAACGTTAACCTTGTATATCATACAACAAACTGGAATTATTAATTATAATTTCTAAGCTTAATTATTGATTGATTCGCTGTGAACAATCCTTAAGACTGACAAAATGCATAACCTTCAATATAATGCCCAGGAACATTCTTAATATAGGTGTAATTTAAAATTGAAAATATGTTTCCAATTTCTGTGAAGTAAAATGGCATTCTGATTGATCTAATCGAAAAAATCCATGCATACTTTTATCTGTTATTTGCCAATTTTCGTTTTATCGTGTTTCTTTGATTGTATTTTGTTTGTATTTCAAATAAATAATTTCAAAAGCAATTTTTCAGTAATTGGTACATATTTCAAAGAAACATTACAAACAAAAATTGCTAGAAATTTCAATATCTATTAGAATCTCTTATTACTTCAGATTATATTGTTTTCAAAAGCAGGGATAAGTCTAAAGATTCATAATTTTCCATTAGAGCGCGCACAGACATACTTTCATACACAGACGTTAAGCCAAAAATAGTTAGATTCTATTCAGGGATAGTCAAAACGTTAATTTTTATTAAAATATCGTATTCGAAAATTATCATGAATACAATATTACCTTAAAACACATTCGTATAAACAAGTAAAAACCGCACGGTCAGCTGAAAACATTGGTGCCTGCACAAATGCTTATTCATAATTAATAACTTTCTTGAAATTGACTACTAATAATAAAATAAGTATATGTCGTGATTTTTGAAAAGAACAAATTGATTTTTCGCGTTATATATTACAAGCACACGCAAATATAGAATAGATTTAACGATAATCCTAATTAAAATGGATAAATTGTGTTTTGAGAGATGATTGATATATTTCGTAATGACATGTAAAGGTTTCAACACGAAACTATCAAGTTATGAACAGTAAGTAAAGATTGTGCTTTTGATATACATAGTTTAGAGGTGCTATAAAATATTAAAATGTCACATGATTATTCATCGCAATAATTTATCTCGTCTGCGATAATATTTATGTGTTACTTAAGTATAAATATATCAATCATGGACATAGAACTTCATATAATTTCCCTACGAAAATGTTCCAGCAAATTTTCAAAATAATTCTTATTTTTGGTAGTTTTACAACTGCTAAAGCTATAATGGCGTCATCATTACACCCCATAATGCCTTCCAAAAGACATTATGTGACAAGTTGTCTTGAACAAGTGATAAACTCATCTTATAATAGTGGTTTCTTAACAATAACATCAACAAATAATATGACTTTTTCTCCAAATATAATTGAAAATCAATTAATAAAATGGGTGCATAATCAGAATAAATGGAGTGTACAAATTATTGGTGATCGTATAATAGAATATAATGATAAGTTTGTGACAGTTCCGATAGGATATCCGGGTATTAATCATAAAAATATGCATCGCAAAAGTGATTACTATATTATCATTTTTGATAATATTGAAATATTTAAATGTAAACTTCAACAAATTGTAACATCTAAATCATTTAATAATAAAGCTTTATATAGTGTACACTATTCCTATTGGGAATTAGATTATCAAAAACAGGCAGAATTCGTCTTGAAACTAATGTGGAAATACCAAATTTTTAATTCAATTGTATTGATACAACAACAAAGTATAATAACTAATATTTATACGCTGTTTCCTTATTCAACGTCGCGTCGTTGCGGGAAAACACCAAAAATATTATTAATAGACAAGTGTGCATTTGGTAATAGAACCAATAATAACGAATTGTTCCCCAATAAAATTCCTAGTGACTTAAACAACTGTTCTATAAATGTAATCGCAATTAAAAGTCCGCCATTTGTAATGAGTGTAAAAAACAACACCGGAGTTGAATTAGATATTTTATCGTTAATCGGACACAAAATAAATGTTTCTTTCAACTACACAATTGGAAATAAAGCAGAATATTATTCGTCAAGAAACAATGCGTCTCTGTGGGAGGGAACTCAAAAATTTATACAGGATAATTTGGGTTTAGGGGTTGGTAATATGCGGGCAAACGAAGAGATTTACGAGGATTTTGAAGTAACATCCACTTATGATTTTGAATATTTGCGCTGGATCACACCAAAAGCAGACCCAGCACCAAGATGGAAATGCTTAATCGTTATATTTAACCAAAAACTATGGCTCTCATTTTTTACAGTTTATTTAACTTGCACTGTGTTTTTCTATGTTATGTCTAATCTGACATTTTTACACAAAGAAATTGAATCATTTCGTAATTTTGGACTATCATTTTTAAACTCATTAGGCGTTATAATTGGGGTATCTTTATATAAACATCCTAAAACGAATGTTTTAAGATTTATATTTTTATTAACAGCATTATACGGTATGATAGTAGCATCTCTATACCAAAGTGCCCTAATAAATGTTCTAACTAACCCCATATATGAAACACAATTAAAATCTCAAGAGCAAATATTAGATTCAGGGTTAAAAATTGGGGGAATCCCCCAATATAGACTAATTTTCGATGATAAAAACTCTAGGGATATTTATTCATCGTTTTCAACTAATACTTCGTACGCAAATCGCAACGTTTACGATTGGTTGATTCGAGTCGCGAGTGTTAAAGACACTTGCACAATTTCAAATCGTTTTTACGTCTTATTTGCTCAAGCAAGCGGTGATAAACGAATAAGTAACAATAAAGGACAAGTCCAGTTGTTCATAACACAAAGAAATATTATGTCGTATCCTGTACATATGATTACTGTTAAAGGGTTTCCCCTATTTGAGAAATTTAATAGTGTTATTAAACAAGTTAGCACTGCTGGTTTAACAGTTAAATGGTTTGGGGAGATAAGTCAGATGCTTAAAAGAAAATCGCAACTATTTGCCATACATGATGATGATGATATACGATTGACCATCGGCCATTTAGAAGGCGCATTTGTTGTCCTCATTTTTGGCAATATTTTAGCAGTTACTATGCTTGTTTTAGAATTAATTATATTTAAATTACAACATACACAATGTTGCATACGTTTGTATAATAAATGTTTAAATAATGTAAAAAAATTTTGCAACAAAAATAAAGTAGCACCAACTGTGCCAGTTGCACGTAAAAAAACTTGAGTATACAAATCTATTTTTTAATAGATACTGTTTTATTTATTTTTTTACTGCACTGACCAGGTTATTATTGTATATCAATATTTGTTAAGGTTGTCGTTTTCACAACACTTATTTCGGTATTTTACGGAATCATATTGTTAGTGCTATTTATAAATATGGCATGTCTAACTAGATAATAATGATGTCTTCACTCATCGGTCTTATACTTAGTTTTCACTATACATATATTGCTATATTGTGGTTTGAATTCATTCTACCATTGCCATGAAGTAATATTAATATATGTGGTAACTAGCGAAACGTAAATGTAACATGGTAATTTCCAAAGTTGATACATTTTTAAGGGTTGATTAAATGAATACCTGGGGCCAGATAAGCGTGAAAAAAATAAGGTAATCTACTTGAAGAACCCGAAAGGGTTATTAACTCTTATGTTTATTGCATTTTTCGAAAAAATATTTCAAACAAAAATACCTAAACATCTAATATATAACTTTTATAAGATAAACTTTTTCTTTAATTCGTGTTGTTTTCGAGATATAAAAGAAAAATCACGAGTAAACAAGCAGTTCCCGGTTGAAATATCCTTTCCATAAAAAGGTTTTATTTCCAGAGATATACAAATCTTAAATTCAAAACATCAAATTCAGTATTGGCTGTAGGGCGTTCACACACACACACAGAGTCATTGAGAAAATAAAATTCAGGGAAGCTCAAAACGGATATTTCCATTACAATTTAAATTTTATTTTGCGAGCACAATACTTTCTTAAATACATATCGTATAAGTAAAAACAGCGTTTATAAATGATTAATGTAATGTTCTAGGAAAAAAAAAACATTGTAATTACACCAAATTTGCTTTCTTAACGTATTTTACCCCAAGTAATAATAATGAAATATTGATGTGTTAAGCGAAATTATATTCTAAATGATATTTTAATGCAAACGACATTCTGAATTTTTTCGTGAATTAAATTTATAATGTACTCATATTTTCGGGTCAAAAAAAGTATTGGTATTTTTAAAAAATTGATTATAAAGTTCTAAATTACTTTATTAGGTATATTAATAATAGGCAATTGGACTAACGTTACTACTAGATGGTTAATATGTATTAGAAACTAAGACTAATCAGCATTTTAAGAACGTTCTGTTTTCTAAATAAATGTTTATAACATGATGCTATAAATAAAATATTTAGAATACTTTCATATCTGTTATGGCAATGCGATATATCTTCATGTTAATTTATCTTACTAGTATTATATATGTTAAAAACTAATTTAATATTGTAATTAGATATAAACTCTAGCATTAACATAATGTATTTATTATAAATAAAATTATTTGTTATTTTCCAACCTAGATACATAAATGTAGTCTTTGTGTACTCCTTAGTTTTCAATAATAAAGCAAAAGAACTCCTAATGGGTTGCTAAATAATTAACTACACTTTAATATTCAAGCAATAATTTTCTTTAAGCATAAAATAAAGGCGTTTTACTTGTTTAACTTTCATAATTTATGTTATAATCAAAGTATTTGTAAGCAGGTAATCATATTGTAATATCGACTATAATTTTGTGTATCGTAAACCGGAAGTGTGCAATAACAATGAGAACTAATTTGCGTTCTGATGTATGGAGCAGATGAAAGCATCATTGTAACTATGTATCGTTCTAAATTTACAAATAAAACACATATGCTCGGTTCGGTACTGAATTTTAAAATTAAAATCAAAGGTCCGGGAGAGTAGTGACAAAATAGTCAACGCATCTTTGGATTCCTTAAAATAGATACGACGCCAAGAGTTGTGCGTAAATTCTGCCCAACAGTGTTTGTGTAGACATGAACAAGATCACAAGGTGAAATTTATTGTGTAAGTATCAAATTATTATTGATTTCGATTAAAACAAAACAAACAACCAAACTATTAACTTAAGCAAATAAATACACGATCAAATACATCATATATAAATTAGGAAATTAAAAAAAAACATGCTTCGGGTATTATTAGTTATAATTTTGTTAACACGTTAACTGCCATTTGTATGGAAAAGTATACACGCTAGTTGGGTCCAGTACGTCGCGTGTATAATTTCGAATACACGAACATCTCAGGAAAATTAATCTAAGAAAGTGGTGTGGCCTAAGGGACCCTTATCTAAAAATACCCGTGGCAGTTAACGTGAAGAATTTTTTTTCAAACAATGATTTTCAATGTAACAATTTCTAACTATGGCTTCAACACATAAATAAAGCATGATAGATAAAAGATAGAATGAGAGACAGATATACATACAGATCTGGATGTTTATACACATATATATAAATATATATATATATATATATATATATATATATATATATATATATATATATATATATACATATATATATATATATATATAAACATATATATTATATATTCAATGAAACAATTTCTTATATGTGCTAACTATGGATTCAACATATAAATAAAGCTAGATAGATAAAAGATTGAATGAGAGACAGATATACATACAGATCTGGATGTTTATATATATAAATATATATATATATATATATATATATATATATATATATATATATATATATATATATATATATATTATGTACCCAATTCTGTTTTTACACGGTAGATACGTTCCAGAATTATTATAAAATGATATAAATATAGCAGAAAATATCAATACATATTTTTTGAGTATACGTTCAAGGAAAATTTGCTTTTCTTTTAAGTAAAACTCGTTAAAACATGAAAGAAAATGTTAACTTTAGAGAATAAGTTACGACAATTGGCAACATGTTCGAAATTATTTAAAACTGAGAAACATAACTCATAATTCTTTTAGCCATTTACTATTAATTTGTAAACAGCTGAATTTCTTTTTCCCAATATATTTGTCGAAGCAGACGAGCCGAAAAAGTTATATATCTCATGAATAGGATGACAAAAATGGTATATTAATCACATAACTAAGATTATAAACAATATCTAATCGAAATTTTGACACAATGATTTGATAACATATTTATGTTTCAATTTTAAACTAGAGTAAATTGGTTAAACAATTAATATAAGATTTAATTTCTTTCTTTTATAAATGTATTAACTCTAATTTTTCATTATTTAATATATCAAATAAATTAATAACAATGTTTGATCAACAATGGTTCGACGCAACGGTGGATGAAACTTTTGTGGAATTGTCTTTTAATAGGGGTGCAACCATGATTTGGCCGTGGGCAACACTGAGTTGGGCCTCTTTGAGTGTCTCAGCCCTTTACATTATCCTAAATTGCGCCCTAGCGCATATTGGAAGAATTGCAGTGGACCGATTTATAGCGCAGCCGGTAGTAAAGAATCTGTTCCAAGAGGCGATAGCAGCAGCGGAACTTTGCGCGTGCTGTTTCGAACTAATTATAGGTAAATCATACATATATTTGGCGAAAGAATTCGTTATAAAATACGTTAAGGTCTTCATTTGCGTCACTGGGATATTATGCGATCCAAATAATTTGGTTCAATTAGTTATTTCCAATATTTTTAAATGGTGTTGATGTTAATGTTGACATGAGTTAATGGACTCAGTCAAAATGGAAACTATAGTAGTATTGGCGGAGAATCAAAATATTTTTAGCAGATTTACAATTTATCCAATTGAATAATTGGCACTATTTAAAAGAGAACACATTTTGATTAATATTGGTCCGAATTCATGTAACCAAAACAAATATTGCGCATCCAAATTAATTTCTTTAAAAAGGCCGAATTTCTTAGCTCGTCGTAAAAAAAAAACTATAGTAGTTAGTCGTGTGTGTCTATAACATTTTCAAAATTGAAGATATGTTACACAGAAATTCGTTTCACGTATTCCTGATTCCAAAAATGTATATAACTCAAAATTCACACAATATGTATGTCGCTCGTTCACCGATCGTATATCTTTTGAAGTTATCGGGGCAATTTGCACCAAAATTGGTAAACATACGAGTATGATTCACATTATAAATTCAATAGATCCTATTTTTCCGAACTTATATGGCCTCTCAGAAATACTCCTGTCCCTCTTATTATTGACTTAAATAAATGTTGAATATACGAAATTAAAAAAAAAAGTATAGCAAAGTTTCTTCAGGCAACAAAACAAAAATTAAAAATAATAATTTTGAAATCTATATTTAATAAAATAATTGCATTCATTGTTGCGTATTGAATTGGTTTATGCCCACCAATCAACGATATCCACATGATTGTATTATATAATTGAAAATCAGTGGTTATAAATATGTTTTATTCTTTAAACAAAATCAGTGCTTATCATTATTATATTTTTTTACCACTAATTTAGTTTATTAGTACCTGTACCAATGTTTGTTTTATTTTTGGGATGGCCATTTGAGACAAGAATAACTTGTTCAATATATATTTCTTGCATGCACGGCCAATAAAAATGCTACTTATTAGCTAACTTGAGAAATAGAAATATTTTCTTGATGTGAATTGGAGTAGCTACATGAATAATACGTGTGTTGTGTTATAATTTAATTTTTCATCATTAATTCTAACTCCTTATATTAAAAGAACGTTGAAAAATTTGGAAACGCAATTCATTTTACAAATATTTTCCAAAAATGTAGAAGTTACTGCGTATTATCAAATTGCAGCTAAAAATGATGCTCCTAATCTTGTTCACAACTCATTCCTTAAAAGAGCCCAAAATCTTATAGTTTCCAAACTTTCCGACAAATAACAAATAGCTATTTAACAACCCAAAAACTATATAATATATGATTATGTGTTCCGATGTTCTTAACAAAAAATGTATTGTACAATATATAAATATCTCCTTGTTGATTTTGATAGTGATCGAAACGAGATTATAAAAGAACGATATTCAAAATTATATAAATACTTCGTTCATTATTAAAAGTAGTAAATATTTCTTCAAGAAAAAATAAGAATGAAAAATGTTAATACATTTTTAGTCGCCGACAACTATGGAGTGTCAATGTACGCGATATTCCTATTCACATTGACCATCTGGTGGTCAAGGAACTGGGGAGATGCGACCGCATGTCCCTACACTCATTTGGAAGACGTGGTTGAGGGCCGTACAGATCTCAGGATAGCAATGCTAAGAACATGGGCCGAACTAACTGGGGGTGTTATGGTTTTTAAATACGTTCAATTTTTGTGGAATTTAGAAGTTACGGAAAACCATATAGGACGTGCTTTCGAAGATTGTAAAGCTGACTTACAGGTAAAAGATAATTTATGCAAATAGTGATTCATAAAAAAAAATGGTATGAATGTAATCGGTTAATATGTATGTCGCACTTCCGTAAGATTGCTTCTCTAGTTCCTAAGGGGAAGCGATAAGAATAAGTGCAAAATTAAATGATAATATTGAGACAAATTTAAGTTAATCATACTTAATATTTGAGTATAATATATCGACAATAATATATGTATGACACAAAAAATATCAGTTACATGCTACAGATGCAGAATATTCTATCGATTTGATATTTTGATGAGTTTTGGCGCCAGACTATCTACTTCCCGTTACCATAGTAACTATTTAAGATCGGTTCCAAAATAAAATCACAATATCTATTTAAAATGCACAAAAAATCTGTGCCTTGAATATAATTATTAAGGGGTGATATAGCAGTCAGCATTTTCAAACAATCGATTTTTTTAAATTTCATTTTCTTAATGTACATATATTTAAGTATATACACAGAAAATTTCATGTCAATCCGACGATAATTCTCGAAGTTACACGTATATTTGTAAAAAAATATTTACCATGTGTTAAGTGCTTTTGAAACTTTGAACGCGATTCTCTCAAAACTATGTTTGTAAAGTCGGGGTGAGCAAGATATTTCGGAAACGGCTGAACCGATCACTCTCAAATTTGTACACAAGCTTAATAAATATATTTTTTAGTGGTTAATCGAAGGTTTTATTATCGCCGATAAACAGTTTTCATTTTATAAACAATTTAAGGCCAAAATTGTTATCGAAAATTGCAATTTTGTGTTTGAGAAGCCGCCATTTTGTAAAAAAATAATATTTTGCTTATTCCTTCGATTAAATATCAGATAATACCTTATATTAACGAATTTATTTTTGGTTTTTCATTTTAAAAGTACCAGTCCAGATATATTGTGCACAACGCAAAACCCCCCTTATTTTGGAGAAGCTCTCGGAGATCTGCTATGGCAGCTTCAAAAATAATGATTTTTACAAATATAAAATATCAATATAATGTTAATAGCTACCACAATATGCATATAAATTTTTACATTAATTAATTAAGATATCTATCCAGGAAAAATTCTTGAAAAATCGCTTTTATTCGGCCTCCTGACTGCGTATAACCCCTTAAGCACCACTGACTAAACTAAGATTGTATTTTATGTTCATAGGTATCTGTGGCATACGGAGCGTTTATTGAATGTGTGGCGACATGTCTGTGCAGGATGGCTTCAAGAGCTATAAGTGACACTGGCATGAAATACGCGCCAATGATTGATTCGTTTATTGCAACATCATTAGTTGTTGCTGGTAATTTATTAACAGTTTTTTTTCATTATTTTATAAAACTACTTATATGTAAAAAGCTTCTAGCATAAAAAAATATTAATTTTCCATTATTTTTGCAGCGTTCAACTATTCCGGAGGCTATTTCAACCCAGTACTGGCCACTTCGTTAAAATATGGTTGCACTGGTAATACATTTACCGAACATGTTATTGTATACTGGATAGGCGCATGCGCAGGCTCAGTCGCTTCAGTCTTTATATACCGAATGCCATTCATTCAAAACAAACTCAAGGCTAAAGTCGAATAAATAGTTTTAAGTTTAAGTACACCAATTCTATCAAATTGGTGTATGGTGCTAATTTCACACCGGTACAATAATACGGCGTTGAAATGTTAACTTTCAGTACAAATAATTGTTGAATTTTATCAAATATATTTTATGTTATTGTTATTTTATTATTTATACAGAAATAAACGTTATATACACAAAATCAAGGCTACCATTCATTTAATAGCAATATAATATTGATAACGTACCAAATGTGGCAGTAAAATCTGATAGTCGAAATCGGCATATTTTACTGCAAATTTGTTAAATATTTATACACAAATAAACGTAATTTATATTAAAATGCTTTTATTTATAAATCGTTATTATCAACCTGGAAATACAATAATTTATGTTAGCGCATAATTTTTGAACAAAGTATATACATTGCGATCAATAGCAGAATTTGAAGACGAGGGTGCTAAACGTAAATCCGAATAAACTAAGGGGAAATGTTGCAATCTACCACTAGACCATCCGATCGAAAGACAAGATCCTTCGCCGAATTTTTTTTGAAATGCTATTGTATTCGGAATCTCATCAGGCAATCCATTTACAAGGCAGCTAAAATTCAATTTTTAATTTTGAGTTACACAATTGGTTAACGGTTACGCTCTACTACGTCTAGCATAGTTATAAATAATTCCGAATAAAATATAATTGTTCTAATATAGAAAATATTATTTTAGAATCTAGCAAATACAAATGTTGAAGCCTATTCTTAGTGTGACACCGAAAGGCAGCACAATCAATTTGTAAAGTTACCGTTCACGATTACCATTAATGTTTTGACATATATGCAGGGCTTCCACAGCAATTTTGTATACACAAAAGTGAAATAGTGTAGTTTTTAAAGGATAAAAGTGCAATAAGTGACTGAAAAAAGATAAAAAAGTAAATAAAATATTCATTTTGTAGAGGCCATTTTGTTTTTAGACCGATTTTGATGCCAGATTCGTAATCTACGACCCCAAAAACCTTGTATTATCAAATTTCAGACAAATGATTAAATAAATAAAAGAGTTATACATATTTTAATTAAGAGTGTATTAAAAAAATCCAGAGTGGCCTGCACTCGACTTTCTTTTACGTAGTTATTACTAGAAAAAATCAAAATATTGACAGGCACAAATCATAATATGATTGATTAAACTATATGCAAATACATGGCAACATGAATAAGATATTTAAGATTTTCCGTAGCAGTTTTCTCGTAACTGGTACATTTTTTGAAGAAACATTTAAAACAAAAATTGTATGAAATATTAATATCTATCATTATGAATATAACTAATTTTGCCAGAAGTGCAGCCGTTCTAGTGATATTGGAAATAGAACGAAAAATGCATAGAGTAAACATGCACTTCCGGTTTCTTAAGTTTGAAGTTTCACAATTTAACGTGTTTGACAGTATGTGCTTAAGAGCGTTCACAGACAAACACACACACACACAGACGTCATTCCGAAAATAGACAGATTCGATTCAGGGAAAGTCAAAACGTGTATATACGTTGAAATCTCGAGTTCGCAATTTTTCATGATTACAAGACTTACTTACTTTGTAAAAGAAAGTAGAAATACATATTTGCTAATTGATAATTGAAAAAATAAAAAGCACACCTTCTTACACCTATGGGGAACTTTTCTATAAACTTTTCGCGAAAAAAAATTTTGTTAAAAATCGGTTTAGAGTCAACGAAATTAGAACATTGACGAATTTTTACCGTCTTTAATACTTTTCATACATTTATGGCATGAATATAGTGAATAAAATGTTCAAATAGTGACCGATTTCGGAAAAAGTGAAAAAAAGTAGAAATAGTGAATGCGTGGAAGCCCTGATTTAGAGTTTCTTTACTATTTTTGTGCGGCCAATTTATGGATTTATAATATATTAAAAATATTTCTAAAAAAAATCAACTTTACACATACTACAAATGAATTGGTTTAGGTAAAATAACTCGAAGTTTGGCACAAAAACACTGATAAATATAAAATTATATGGAATTAAACTTCATTTCTCGAAACATGAACAAAATAATTTGTGGAATAAATGAAAATACGCTCACCTAGGTGTAATCTGCAACATAGGCTTTGGAGACGTCATGAAAATCACCACATAGTTCGTGTCCTTGAACAAGATAGCAAGATGGCGGCCAACCGGATCCCAATCCATAGTTTGCACCAATCCACCGATGAGAACACCGTTCTCAAGTTCGATTCGCGACAAATCAACGATTGGCACAGCGACTTGCGGTGCGGCGTCTGTATCCTTCGTAAAAACAGATGCACCCCCTTGGAAACAGAGGGAATAGAGCACTGTTTCTTCTGAGGTTACGAATAGGAGAGTGGTGCCACATGGAGACCAGCATGCCGACTGGATACGACCTACTGCGGTATTCCAACGTTCAGCGTTCCAGGTTTTGCAGTCCCAGACCCTGGAAAGATTGGTTTTAATCAATTTGTAATTAAAATGATGTTCTAATATATACCTGAAGACTAAGCTGGAAGAGGCAGCTAGAAGACTAGTCCCATTTTGCGACCAACACAGGAACGTATTGCCAACAGTACCGGCCCGTTTTAAAGTGCAAGTTTGATCTAACGCTACGTCCCAGACAAGCAAAGCGGAATCCCCAGGCGAAGCGCTGACTAGATGTTCGCCATGGGGACTCCACGCTAAACTTATAATAGGATGATGGTTTACGCGTTTCAACACGATTGAATTAGCAGTAGAAGTTCTGGTTACCTTTTTTGAAATAAAGATAAATATAAAAACATGCGAATGTGACAAAATATCTATTTTAACTTACAACTGAATTCGGATCAACTGTCCAGATTAATATGCAAGTTTCGCAGGCGACTGCGAGCTCTGATATAGATAGTGGTCTCCATGCAATACAAGAAACATTTGTTTGTAATTTACTTTTCAAAACTGGTACTAATGCCGAATCATTACTGTAGATTCGGATACTATCATCCGAAGCTGCGACTGCTATTTTGGTGCAGTGGGGATGCCACGATATACATCTAGTATTACAAATCATATTTTTGTTAAAAAAGAATACATGATATGCTGAATATAATCACAATTATGCCATGAACGCCAAAACCATATTAATTTAGGTTGGGTACCATGATGTCTTCATTTAGAAATATATTCACTCTCTTTCAGTGTTAGCATGTTTAAAGCATTTTGCATATAACACATGGTTTTTTAAACATCGACTATGTTTAAAACGCTTTTGTTTTAAAAAAGTGTTTAAAATCATGTCATTTTATAAATAAATAGATTTTCAGGTACCAAGTATAAGATAATAATTATTGCAATAAAATATTTACGCCCAACAAACAATAAAGGTTTTTTCGTAATTCCTGATTACTTAATCAAGCGAGTCCACACTCCCATTGTATTTTATTATTTAATTTCTTGTAGGGAATTCCCCGATTTGTGAGTATTACACTTAGCGCTTGCTCGGTTTGTTCATAATGAAAGATATTTATATATATATATATATATATATATATATATATATATATATATATATATATATATAACCAAAACAAGCAGTCAAACTAACCAATACTCTACAGAAATATTCTAAATTGTCATTTATCTAATTGAGTCTATTTTGTTTTCCTGTCAAAATAACAGATTTATTAAGCTACATGCAAATCCATGGCAACGTAAACAACATATTTATAATGTTTCGTAGCATTTTTCTCGCAACTGGCACATTTTTTGAAGAAACTTTTCAAATAAAAGTTGTGCGAAATATGAATATCTTTCATTATGAACATAACTATATTTGCCGTAAGTGTAGCCGTTCTAGTGATATTGGAGATAGAACAATAAATGCATAGATTAAACATGCACTACCGGTTTGAATATTCTTTTCAAAAATAGGAAGTGCACATTTAGGGCATATACAATTCTTAAGTTTAAAGTTTCATAATTTTACATTCAACAGTTTTGGCTCTAGAGCGTTCACAGACACACACACACACACATACAGACACACACACACACAGACGTCATTCCGAAAATAGTCACATTCGATTCAGAGAAAGTCAAAACGTGTATATCCGTTGAAATCTCCAATTCGAAAGTTTTCATGATTACAAGACTTATTTATTACTTCGTAAAAGGAAGTGAAAATTGACAAATAAACAAAATATAAATAATATATGTCATTTTGCGCTGTTTAACACAAATAGATCGACTGAGAAGGTGAATTTTAAAGAATCAAGATTTATGTATTGAAAAAACAATATTTGATAACTAATTGGTATAATTTCAGGATATTACTGTGGAGTATTGGTGTTTTTGACAGTTTATCTGGAATATATATATATATATTTCTAATGAAAACTACGTAAAAAAAAGTTCTGTGTTGGCCACAACCGATTTCTTTAAATCATCTCTGAGTTTAGGTTTAATATATTTTTTTAAGAAACTAGTTATTATGAAGAAGTACTAATTTTTATTTTTTCGTTATATAAGAAAATAGTTAAATTATTATTTATATTTGAAATTAATAAAGTAATAATTAAAATAAAATTTATTTTGTAATTATAATAAAAAGGACCAATACAAGTTTTACTCTGACTTTAATAATATTTTTAAATTGGTAATTGTAAAAAACATGTTTCTTTTTAATGGTTTAAACATGAAAATATGTTTAAAACAATAAAAAACATGTTATTTCATACAATAAATGCTATTATTATAAAATATCATATTTACTTTCCATGAATAAATACAAAATTCGGAAAATGTTCAAAACCCAAATTTCAGTTATACGCAAATATATTTTTAGTAATACCATTCTTAAGTTAACAACACTGATCAGGGTTCCCAACCTAATAAATAATAAATAGTTTGACGCAGAAGTGCGATTAGGTTCGCATCTATAAACAAACCTAATAGGGCTGGCGGGCCAATTGCGAGTTTGGGAATAATTTGTGACCAAATTTTTCCAATCCTGTTTCGTAATAGTAAATGGTTGAAAAACACTATGAATTCTGGAAAGTGCATCAATAATTTTAATAGCCCATTTTGCACCAGCAACAACCATTTGCGAAGTTCCATTCTCCTCGGACGCGATAAACCTTAATGCTTCCGTAAAACCTTGTTCATACCTAGATACAATATTAAACTTACACAACAGAATCTATGCGAAAATGTGGAAACGAACGTACCACATTGTAGCAATTTGTTTATAAAATGGCTCGTCAACAGGCAAAAATAAAGCTCTACTTTCGTCGCCAGTGCTTAGACAATGCAGCATATCTCTAGTGATTCGAATCCGTGGATGTTGATCGATCTTATTCATAAAATTTATTCAGTTATTCATTAAAAGTTATATATATAACCTAGAACTTACAGCATTCGTAAATGTACTTATGTTCGCATAGTCGTGGCTCATGCTATGCATTCGCCCGTCTACTTCGCATAAAGAGATTTCCCCATGATTCGGAGTTGCAAATCCAGTTAAATCCTTCATTTTTATTAAATTAAGGCACTAACACAACACTAATGACAGTTAAAATTTCAAATATGACATTTGCCGGTATAGTGTTGCCAACGTCTGAACAATACTACCAACAGCAAAAAATATTTAAAGAGAAATTATAACGGAGAGTTTTTCTGCAAAATTCGACATGCAACGTTATCCGACCCATGAAACTTTTTTTTCTTTTTTTTTTTTAATCTCAAAATTATAGTATTTTAGCTATTGGATTGTGTAATACTTCGTAGTACATCGATATTAAATAATACTACAAATACTATAATTAAAGAACAATTGGCAACACTGATACCATTTTGAAAATTGAAATAAAAGATTTTACAAAAATACAATTATAACAAGAGTTAATATATTAAATTCCTACGTATTAAATGCCTAATTAATAAGTTTATATATAGTAGTAAATTTAAAGTATCAGTCAAAATTAGATTGCGCAACAAGTGCCTAGCTATCACAGTTACGCCACTGTGTAACAGTAGCGGCGTTAACGTTTTGTGAAAATTTTACTTATATTTAAGGCCAAACATCAAGCTCTAAAAAAAAAAAAACCGACTAACCCTTATAAAAAAAAAAAATCAGTGAATTCGTAATTGCATAAATAATGCCTGGTAAAAATGTTTATTTTTTGAAACGTACAGTTTCGAAGATAAAAAATAAAAACTATAAAAAATGACCTATTTTTGGGATTTTTATTTTTTATCTTCGAAACTGTGCGTTTCAAAAAATAAACATTTTTACCAGGCCTTATTTATGCAATTACAAATTCACTGATATTTTTTTTTATAAGGGTGAGTCGGTTTTTTTTTTGCGTAATCGAGGTTTGTTTAATCATGATAGGTTTTGAGTAGTCTTATGTAATTAAGAAATATAACTTTGACCAAAAGTGTAACAATGTGTCCGTAATGCCTTTATATTCAATAAACAGTCATTATTCGATGGAATATCTTTGATTATAGCGTAAAAATAGCTAATTTCTAATACTGTGTGCATGATTTCTTGAACATTCAAAGTCGATGGTAGCGCCACCATCTAAAATAGCCGAGAGCGGAGCGGCATTACTTCGAACTAGATGGACCTGATGGTTTTTCTTAAGATATATATTTAACTGCAATACTGCGGTAGTTACTATTAAATAAATATTAAGTTTGTTCGATTTTGACATAATTTAACTTATTAATACGTAAAAAGTATTGTATCAAATTTTAAATTGAGTTTATATTTTTGAACATTGAAACTTTGTTACTTGTTATTGGTTAAACTTTAACATAATAGAAATAAATTTCGCTTTAATTTTTAATTTCTGAATACGTCTGGCGAAAACTGACATTAGTAATGGAGCGGGCAAATCTATTAATTATAAATCAATAGAAATAGAAATTATTTCAAAACTTCTAATACTATTTGCTGAAATATATATTTAATCAGTATTACTAGTACTGGACGCTAATAGACTTTGTTAGGATAAATAAATATATACAATAATGTACATTTTGTCGTTTTGTATATTTCCAAATAAAATATCAGAAATTGTTTATAATGCTTGATGTACTAATCAATAAGAAAAAATAAATATATAATAATAAACTTATTAGGTAAAACATATTGGAAATGTAATATTATTGTAAATAGAAGGAATGTTGTTATTTGTTTAATACATTGGAATTACAAATTAAATACTGTTTGTTAACAAAAAGTGATGATTTTTTTTAAGAAAAGCGTTTATATATTTTTTATTTAACTATCCTAGAAAGTCATTAAATTCTTGCAGAATCATGTTATGCTGTACAAAACACCCAATTTGGGTAATTCAACGATGCTCCATACTTCAATCAATATATTTTTTTTATTATATATATAATACTATAATATATATATATATATTTTTAATACAGAAATATAATACTAATATCTTTTTAAATATATTTTTAATTTGCTGCCAAACTTAAGCAAATTGAAAACAATCAAATCAAATTGAAACAATTCAACAAAAATGTCACGGGTTTCTTGTGACCGTCCTACATAAATACTTATTCTATTCCGTCAAAAGATAACGTTATACTTTTTCATTTCAACAAAATGGGTGTGAGCATTGACGTTAAAATTTTATTATTAGTAATCAAGCCAAAATGTTGGCATGCATGGAGCGGCATATTGGTGACGCAATTAATTTTAGTAGTTGAAATACTTTTCAGTGCTGCAAAGTAGTCTAGAAGAGGATAAATACCTTTTTTTTTTACTATTAGCAACACTACACAACTGTAATTTGACTCATTTTTATAGTTTTCTTGATAATATTTGTAATAACGATTAAATGGAACTCAATATACACTAATGTTCCACAGTAAAATAATTTTCTTCACACACAACAAAATTGAAACCAGCCAAAAAGTCTTATTAAATTTTGTTCCAATATTAAATTCACTGGATTAATTGAGAACCAGAGCACTTATAATATATTCTAGAATATATTAGAATGAGTGGGATTTCAATAGCAATATTATTGTTATGAATTCTGTTCTTGCCAATTTTTTTAGCAGTTCGGCATATTTATGATGCCACAACTAACCCATTTAGTATATTTTAAAACCGCATAGTACATTAATAGTCAAAATAAATATTATTTCGACTATTTTACCTTCTCAAAACTAATAAAATATGCAAAAATGTTTAAGTTCAGTTGATAAATAAATCATATTTGTTTGCATTGTTTCGAACAAAACCCATATATTTATTTACTGTGGAACACTAGCTGAAAATACATGCTCTATGATTATATTTTAACAACAGTCAACAGAAAACGGTCAATTTCTCGCTATTTTTAGTGATATATTTGTCTGTGTGTATATAAAACTATTTAAATTCTCACAGGATCTTCGTAGTATAATTGTTATGTAAATCTCATTCTTCGTTTCTATAATGATGTGAAAATGATCGATAACGTGAGAAAAGTTTTACCGGTAATTTGTAAAGATAATTGGGGTTATTTATATTACCGGTATTAAGTCGCTAGGAAAATTATTTGTTATAATAGATTCTGTTTTAATCTTAACATTCACCATTATAGTTATTGTTAACACAAAAACAGATTCTACAGTGTATATATATATATATATATATATATATATATATATATATATATATATATATATATAAAATCGATTGAATTCACATCACCATTAAAATAATATTGGTCAAATAATATATAGTATAACTAAATGTTTATAAGAAATAAATGGCGTCACGAATTTGTATAATTCTAGACGACATGTTCTTCTTGCAGAACTATGACTATATATTACAAAACCAATCTCGAGTAACCACAGAACATGTTAATATCTATTCAAAAACCAACTTACGAGTCCACTCATAAAAAATATTAGTAACATATTATCTAATATTCAAAAATTCTTGCCGATATAATTTTTTTCATTCTAATCAAAAACTTGTTCAAAACATTTGCTAATAAATAATCGTTTCATTTTTTTTTTTATACTTTTCCTTTTTTTTTTTTCATTTTTCATTTGATGCTGTAATAATTATGAATTATAATTAATAAATTGAGTTAGTTTGTTTAAAATGAACAGTCTAATTTAACGGAAGGCAGAACATATGTTGTAAGATGCTTTTCGTGGGCCTGATGTCCATCTGTAGTATACTGACATCATCGTAGTCGTCAAGGTCATTGCTGTGAGGTACCGCCCCCGGCACTGGCGGCAGCGGTGGTGGGGGGATGAGCCCCGCCCCCTGACGAGACGGATGCAGTGCGCACATAGCGTGATGTCACACACAGTCCTCCAGTGACATCAGCAATGGATTCACATACTCGAAGCCTTCGAACTCCGATTGATCGATCTTGTCTATCACGCGTCTATTTAAAAGATACAAAATGTCGAATATTTTTCTACGCTACTCACTCACATTCATAATTAGCGAAAGCGGAAATTAACACTCAGCAAAAACACATATCTATGTTACATCTCTGATACATTATAAAAAAAAAAACAAACAAACAAAACAGACACTCAACTTTATGTATTAGAGATGTTATAGATGTATGTTTGGGTGCTAAGTTTGGTATTCGCTTTTTAAGAATATCGTGTATCTCACATATTTATGAAAGTAGGAACTGCAATAGTGAATCCCAACTATTATTCTATATTTTGCCAATATTTCTATAAAATTCATTAAGAGCTCACTTTTCGCTATCAGCATTATTCAGGAGCACAAATATAACAATTTATAAAATACATAAAAACCCAAATATTGAAATGCTTGCGTTTCAACTGTACCGCAGTGTTTACAAATGTTACCGCTAGAGGCACTAGCTAAATTAGAATACAGTTACCTTGAAAATGCTCCTACAATTTTTCAAAATATGACTATAAAATGTATTTTAAAAAGATATTTCTGTTAATAATTACAAGTTAAAGATCAACCTAGACATGTACAGCCGTAAATTGCGAATATCGTTCTTCAATTCATAATAAACCTCTTATGAAAATCATCAATTTTTATTGGAAAATGTTTCATTTATTTTTATATGTAATATATATAAATTTTGTAAAATTTCGTCTGTACAGTCGTGCAATAGATCATACTTAAGCGACATATATTTTTTTGGAACGAATATATTTTAATTTAGGAACAGAAAACGTCAAGAGCGGAACGATGATTTTTGTTTTCATGCTACTGGGTATGGGGGTTCCTCTTAATACTAGTCTCATAGAAGCTATAGTATTGCCATTACTATTTTGCTATGTAGACAACAACCTAACGTTAATGTACTGAAAATTATACGAAATATTTGTTAACATATATAGAATAATCAGTTGATTTGCGAAATTTTTGCAAAAAATAAAGGAAACAAAATATAATAGTTACTTATTGAAATAAAACTTAGGTAAACGACAGGCTAAAATATGTTTCGTATATATCCAAATTAATAGATACGAAAAAATAAGAATACAAATGAAATTAACAATCATAAAATGAATGTAATAATCAAAATGTATGTTGAATAATATGGTATAGCAACGTAGTGTAATTGATTAGAAAAGTGCGCTGTAAATAAGAAAAAGAAGCGAAATACGTACGGATCATCGGGTGTCAGATGCACGGGCTCGTTGGTGAATTCGGGCGGGAAGTTTGCCAAATCTCTGTCTGAGTCAAAGCGCGGCTTGTACGGTGGTGACACTTGTTTTTGCTCTAGCTGTAAAACAAGCAACAACCAACACTACTACTAGCATTCCTAGCTAAAGAAATCAAATCAATCATACAACAAAAAAACGAAAATAAATGGGGAACCAAAGTTCAAAATAAGGAAGCAATCTATTCTTTCATATCGGAACATACGTCCCAATACACTAGCAAGTTGCTACACGTTATAGCAGCCATGTTTATTTTAAATGACATTTATTCATTTATAACTTCATTTCTTTGTCAGCTATGGCTGTTATTATATCATATATAATACAAAAAAGGAAATTAAAATGGGCCTATTGATCTAGGGTTGATATTTTTATGCCATTTTAAAATTGATTTATTCCAAATATGATAGTAAATAATGATAAATGTCATTAAAAATCGCTGCTTAGCAACAACTTACTGATCATTTCGTGTTAACCTAACCGACTCAGTGGTAAATTGTGGATCAAAATTATTTAACTCCACCTCAACATTTGGTAAAAATGGCGGTAATATTTTTCGTTGTTTCAACTAAATAATCATATAATAGTTAAATAAACATAACGCTGTATCATAAAAGAATCACTTACCAACTCCCATTCAATGGACTTGAAGAACAAATGATTGACAATATCCATGAATCCTGACTCCCGATGACATCCGAGTCGATCTGCCGGATTCTTATTCAAGAATCCTTTAAGTACTGATGCCGCCTTAACGCTAAGTGATCGAGGGATTCGAATCGTCTTTTCCAAGATCACTTGGAACAGGTAGTCTTCTGTGTTTTGATCGGGGTTCTCAGATGCGCCAGCGATGTCGAAAGGTGATCGTCCTGCGAGCATTTCGTACAGGAGAACTCCTAAAGCCCACCAATCAACACTGAATCCATAGTCTTCGCCGCGAAGAATTTCGGGTGCGATATAATTCGGGGTGCCGCAAAACGTGGAAGTTGTGTCGCCCGGTCGGATGCCTTCCTTGCACATTCCGTAATCGGTTAACTAAAGAATACATTCGTCAACATTATTAAGAGTCTTTAGTCTATTTAGTAAAACGTTATACTCTCACCTTAATGTGACCTTCGTGGTCTAGAAGCACGTTGTCTAATTTCAGATCTCTATATATTATCCCTTTATCATGAAGGAAATTCAGTGCTAAACTGATTTCAGCTGCATAGAATCGGGCATGTTCTTCAGGTAGCCGCCGTTGTCGTTGCATATGAAACATTAAATCACCTCCACGGACAAATTCTATAACGAAAAACAGCCGACTTGGTGTTTGGAAGCACGAGTGTAGCCCCACAAGGAACGGATGATTCGAAGCTGTCTCAAACACGTGTTTTTCAGTCTGTACCCAGTCGATATCCTCATCATCCGTAACCAACGCTTTCTTAATGACTTTCATCGCGTATATCCTTCGGGTTTTCTTCAATTCAACCATCAAGACCTTTGCGTAACTGCCTCGACCAATCACGCGAATTAACTCAAAATCGTTGAGTGAGTATTGCCGTTGGGTGCCGGCTTCGAGTCCATCTTCGCCAGGTTTCGACGGGTCTTCGACGGGTACTGAGTCGCCGGTGATATCCGGTGGAGGATCGGGGAATTCCTTAATGTCCGGGATCAGCTCGGTTGTTGGGGTACTGATCGTAGCTGACTCGCCGTTGTGATCGTCTTTGATGATGGGTTCAACGTGCTCGTTGGTGCACGGCATTTGCACCAGTTTGTGACATTTTTTGTGCACCAGTAATTTGCACTGGATGCACTTGAAGCCCTGCCGACCCAAGCCCCAAATGCGGTCGTGGCAGAAAGCACAAAAGGCTCGCTGAAACAAACAGATGGTAAAATATACGTTAAATGGATTCTCATCACATAGAAATAAATAATAAGAAATGTTATTCTTAGTTGTTTATTTTACATTTAAATTAGCAAAATATGAAAAATAGTCACAAAAACAATCAAATATATTCAGTATATTTTAAAATGGTACTATTCACTGTTTGATGTCATGTCCAATATTACTTTTATGAGAATAAGACAACCAAGTTAGTTTAAAACTAAATAAAATATGAATAAAAATGTTTTAAAAAGTATACTTACTCGGTTAAATCTCTTTGCTTGGAATATATGGCCATTAACACGATACAACTTTCGCCAACGGCGTGCACCTCTTCTGTAAATGCTTCCTTAAATATGAAAAAAAAAAGAAGTCTTAGTCAAATTTAATTCCTCAGAGGGAAATATTTTAAAAACTTACGGTCCTCTCCCGGACAGGGCATCCCTGGAGCAGATGGAACATTTGGAAAAACTGGAAACAAAAAAAAAAAAAAAATCAAGACCGCTGTCAAATTGTAAATAAGTTTTACATACATAGATCGAAACAAGACATGTAAAAAATATATATATATTTATATATTTGGAACGTCTTCTAATAAATTTGATTAAAAAAAACATGCATTTTGCTAAAATTTTCAATAAATACTACACTAATATATTTTGCACAATTTCTCAGTAAAATTTAATTGATACATTACACATTGTAATGTCTCAGAGATGATACATAAACATATTTGCTAATTGTTCTTATAAAAGATGTTCACTATTGACAAATTATTAACCTAACAATTTTAAACAATTTACAACAATTATTATCAATGCGTTGATAACTCTTATCATTCAGCAGATAATTATAAAATCGAATTTGGACTTTAATGATAAAATTAACATACATACGGCGACAAAATACCGAATTCTAATCCGATCTCGGAATCGATTTAAGAATTTAAAACACTTCATATGCATTGTTACTAATTTAAATTAATTTTGATTGTTTATAACTAAATTTCATGTTGCTTATACGAGGTATTCGAACCCGAGCCGTTTGAATCTCGATTTGAAATTAAACTTGATTTTATTATTTCTCTCTTGTGTACATTTGAAGGGGGAACGCAAGCAAGTAGGGTTTGAACATGATTAAACGTAAGATACTGGTTGGGAACACAGGAACAAAAGACGCAAAAAATTAGAAAAGTTTTTGTATAATAATAGCGGTTGGCTTTACGTTGTTCAAGTGAAGTTTTCGCCATTATTTAAAAGTTCTAATTGTTGTTTATAAGTTTATCCTAAGGTTTTAAATCGGAATTGTTTATGGGTGCTAATAAATGTTGAAAGTTTCGTTATAAATTTAAAATAATGTGAGTTAAAAAGTTGAATATTTATTTTACCACTTTAGAGATAAATTACAATTTATTCAAAGCAGATACAGTAGTGTGTATTGAAATTCGAATACATAGTTAAAATAATTTTAATCTTAGTGTTTTCTCAAATACTAATAAAATATGTGGAGTGACCCGCACTCGACTTTCTTATATGTAGATTTAACTAGAAATATATATCTTAAACAAATACCAATTAGCTTATTATTTTATTACGTTAACAAATACTGTTTCTTCAATTATAATATAGATTGCGTCTTTAATATTCACTTTATCAATATAATCCAATAATATATATATATATATATATATATATATATATATATATATATATATATATATATATATATATATATATATATATATATATATATATAATATGTACTGTTTTTCAAAAATCCATTATTGATATCAAATGCAGAAACTGTCTGGTCAAATGACAAATATAAAATTATTTAAGTCTATTTTGTTTCCCTGCCAAAATATTGCCAGATATAGTTCATACGATTTATAAAATATAATTTTCATACATGCGTATCTATGGCAACATAAATTAGAAATTTAAATATTTTCATAGCAGTTTGTTCGAAACTGGTACATTTCTTGAAGAAACTTTTCAAACAAAAGTTGTGTGAAATATGAATATCATTAATTATGAATATGACTAATTTTGCCATAAGTGCAGCCGTTCTAGTGATATTGGAGAAAGTCTTAAGTTTGAAGTTTCACAATTTTAGGTTCGACAGTTCGATATATTTGATAAATATATATATATATATATATATATATATATATATATATATATATATATATATATATATATATATATATATATATATATTTATCAATGCGAACATAAAGGAATTGGGGCAGCCCTAAAAGCATGAGGGACATCAATTAAATTTTAATACATATATATATATATATATATATATATATATATATATATATATATATATATATATATATATATATATATATATATATATATGTATTAAAATTTAATTGATGTCCCTCATGCTTTTAGGGCTGCCCCAATTCCTTTATGTTCGCATTGATAAATTTTCCATTTTCAAAGCTAGTATTTTTTTAAATTTGACTTGATAAATTGGAAAATTTCGAATTTCTGTATATTAATATTTCTGATAATCAGTATATATACATTCGTAACAACTTAACATGGATTAAAATGGAACACTAATTGCTTGAGAATATGACGAATAAAAAAATAATTCTAAAAATATACCATTAGAAATTCAACAAAAAGTATAATTTACATGTGATCCCTGGAAAACGAACCGATATTTAATCACAATTAAAAGATTGTTCTGCGCAAAAAGTTTTAATTAATGACACAAATTAACGCCATTCAAATAGGATGGGTCGCTCTATCTAATATTTTTTTAATTTAACAATTTTTTTTTTACATTTTTTCTACAGAAAATGCGCGAGTGGAAATACGTACTTACCACTTCTTTACGACAAAGCTACGATGTAATTAATATTTTTAATTGAAGTAATTAATTTGTAATTACCGAACGTGCTTTTCCTGCCGCTAAAATGTTCAAAAATAATGATTTTATCTCAATTGATATTAGAAATATTTTAAGCGGAATTGTTGATATTAAAAGAGTGCCAGAAAAATATCTGATAAAATATTCCGATAACACAACATTATAAAAATACCAAAGATAAAAATTCAATTACAATTGTTTAAAAATGAATTAATGAAATAGCCAATAAAATTTTGATTAAACCTACTTTGTTACTTTTTAGGTCATCGTCAAGGGTCACAGTTTGAAAATCATAAACTAGACAAGATTAGTTGGAGCTTTAACCATGTTGAGGTCAATTAGTCGATAATTGATAAAACGGCAACAGCTCGAAAACAAGCAATATTTTTACTTAGATTTTCTTGGCTTTGGCGGGCTGCAAATAATATTTATTATTGATGGAAATGCGTAAAAATGGTCAAAGGTTCAATAAATTTAGTGTACTTTAATTTTAAACAAAGAAAACGAAAATCAGACGATAACTTTTTGAGTTATCTTTTCGCCCGATAAAAAATGTGGTTTCGAGACAAACGCCTATAAAGTTTTGATTTCATATAATACAAAAATGCATTAAAATCAAAAAAGGTAGTCGAAATATGAATAAATAACATGCAAAAAACCCGGAGTTGATATCATTTACCCAATCCGAGAAAAAAATTCACGAAAAACAGCTTTTTCTTTGAGCAGACGTAAACCTTCCCGAAATATAATATATATAACATATAGTGAAAGGACAAGAAAGTTGAGTGAAGGCCACTCAGGCTTTATTACAGGCAACGATCTAAAAACATAAGTTAAGAAATAAAATATTGACAAATAAATTTTACGAAAATATTTGTAGTATCTTTAGGGTAATTAAAACGTACGTCGTTTATTGGAATCCGTCGAATACAATTTTTAGAGTCAGTGTTGCCAACACAACACTGCAGTATTTAAGGTTTTTAAAAAGTGTCTCAGGAAGACTATACGAATGCAACCTTAAAAATGAATAACAAAAGTCTAACAGAAGAATATCTGCAGATACAATTGTAATGCATCCGTACAATGCACAGCGGAATTGTACTTTTCAAAAATATCGTCCATTCTTCTCTAAATTTATTATATGTACAAATACGCCGGTTTATCTTTAAAAGTTAAATGACTCGATGACGACGTATTCTGCAGCACAAAAGAATTCAATTTTGAGTTGGATGAAACGTTGAGCAATGCTTCAGACAGACAAATTGTATTTACCCACCTGCTCCCATTTACGATGAATTCATTGAAACAAACCTAAAGACCTAAAGGAATACGTACTGTTTGCCAAACTTTTAATATTATTATTAAATATAATTTCATGTTAAATATTAATATGTTTGCACATTTAATGCGCTAAAAAGCGGAAATATTTTAAAGTTTCACTTAATTATGCATACTTTTAAAAGTAGTAATTAAAATTTTAAATGCATCTGGCCTTTTCAGTTATACCAGCATGTAAAAACTTCTGCATAAGGATTAAGTTTCATATATATACTTTTTGTACTATGTATATTTTAATTATTTCAGTTGGTATTCACTTTTTAACATTAAATAATCTGGAGTCACCTTTATTCGACTTTCTTATACTTAGTTTTCACTATATATTTAATAAAGCTTTATTTTATTTTTAATTAACATGAAACAATATCAATATGGATCCTAGTGGCATGTGATGAATTTATCTCATTTTCGACTTTCGTTTAAAAATAAAGGGGTTTGTTTATTTTATGAAAACCGGATAGTAAACATTAATAGATAATTCAGTGTAAACGTTTAACTTCAGCGCAACAAAAAAACGACAGAAAAGGTAATTAAAGAAATTTGGTAACGCGGTCAAAACAAAACTACGAGTCCGATTCGGCTGAAATTTTAACAATAGCCGTCTAAGATAATGTACTACACAATAGGTTATGTCTCTTGCGACAGTGGCGCCATAGGCCGGTGAGCCTAAGTACTTGCAGGACAGCCCTCGTATATATATATACAAAAAATAATTTGGGACAAATATTTTTTGTTAGTTTTTAAACAACTGAGATATTTTTTTCCTTTCTACTCATTCGTAGTGTTAAATTAAAATTTTACTTTAATTTTGGTAAGTAACTCATTTTAATTTAGTTTCTCTATATTTGACAACAATTTTGCAAAGGTCAGACTAAACGATTATTCTATATAAATTAACAAATATTCCCTATAAAATGTATTAAAAAAAATCTTATAGAATCTACGTTATTGCTTTTTAAAGAATTTTCTAGGATATTCATAGTACAATATATTGAATAATCCCCAGGGTCTTACTTTTGGAATATTGTTGTTAAAAATAGTGTAATAAAAATAATTCGTCAATTACCAAAAAAAAGTTAGATACATGACAAGCATAAGCACGTAACATACTCAAATAATTATTTAAAATTATATACTTCATAATATTTTTATTAGAAAAATAATAGTGTCATTTATGTTGATGTATAAGGTGTGTTTTTTTTTTATCATTTTCAAGCGTGTGCCATTATTATATTTTTCTCACTGCGATATACGTGACAGCTGAACTACGAACATTTTAACGTTTTTATCTGGGTCATTTTGCGTGTTCTACCCTTATGATAAAACTTGTGCAAATTGTATTTTTCCCAACTTTCATATTATATACATTTTTTTTAATGTTACGCTTTCACACACTTTATACATGATACCGTTTTACCGTAATGTGTACGCCTATTTTTACTAAATCGTATATAATACGTTAACGTCTAAAACTAAAGTAAAATAATCTTCGGAATATTATATATATATATATATATATATATATATATATATATATATATATATATATATATATATATATATATATATATATATATAATATATATATGTATATATATATATATATATATATATATATATATATACAGTTGAATTTTTAAAAGAAGTCACTTCAAGGTCAACGGTATGAACCACGGATACCTAATAGCGTGTTTATTTCTCTCTCATGTTTGTATGCATAAGAGAAGGATGGATAGAGTACCCATATGTCGCGCGGGTTTTCGTGATTTCCGAATAGAGTACAGACATCCTTCGCTAGTCAATCGTTGTTTTGTCCAACGCAATGTATGTATAACATATGTTCGGTATTATATCATATTTTTTATTGAACACATAGGCGTTCGACGAAATTTCTACCGTATTTCCACATTATTGAGCAATTGTTTCTGCTTCTGTCAGTTCTTAGTTTGTGCAATTTTTACTTCGTTTTGATCGATTTCGTGTGTTCTATTCGTTCAATTTTGTGTTATTACTTTCAAAAAAATTAAAAGTTTATTATGTGCCTAATGACCTACACCACTGCAATTAACAAAATGGGCGGGGCTAAAATCTTGAGTCGTATGGTGTATGTTTGACCTTGAAGTGACTTCTTTTAAAAATTCGACTGTATATATATATATATATATATATATGTATATATATATATGTATATATATATATATATATATATATATATATATATATATATATATATATATATATAACATAAAACACCACATCTGTCGGTCTTATATACCGCTTATAACCGCTGATCCGATATTCATCCATTTTATTTATCATTTGTAGGTACCGGTCCGGTTTTAATAAAATTTGGTTCAGTAGTTGTAACAATGTTTGTCTTATTCGATATATTTTACTCTCTTTCTCGAAAATTTTAGCGACAACATGTGTTGTTCTTTGTATAAAACGATAATTATGTTCGTTATATTTAGTAACTCATTGTTTGAGATTCAAAATTCAGTTAAAATATTTAAAATGCTTTCAACATTTTACAGATCTCACAGGCCCACTAGACACGAGAGACTTATCAGAATCGCACTATAAATGTCAATTAAATAAAGAGTTTCCCAACCAATAAAGAGCAATCAGTAAATTGCAATAATATTTATGTGCATTAAAAGTTATATTTGTTCAATGATAAACTATACAAATATACAATGATTACAAAGTTATTTTTATTTTATGTAATAAATACAGAACCGTAGCGTATATAGTAAAATTTAAAATATTCAAAAATATATTTATGCCCAGGACAGGTTAATATTTCGCGACCGCCGACAGCGAATTTGTATAACAATAAAGTTGAACACAAAAGAAATATTGTTGTTTCTTTATTTAATGTTATACATTTGTCACTTCAGAGACCATTTAATGCTAATTAGAACTATAAATTTAATAAGTGGTACACATGTAAATTCATAAAACAGTCATGGCGTGCGTACATTAAATAAACTTTTGTGAACTTTTCGTATTTAGAATAACTGATCTAATCAAATAAAAGGTACATATAACATACTAATAATGCATTTTGTATTAAGACTAAGTAGAACTTTTGCTAATAATTGCTACTTTTCGATTATAAACATGAAAATGTACAAATCCAAAGTTTTAACGGAAATGCACGTTTTGGCCATTCCTGAATTGATACCAACTATTTTCGTGTCTGTAACTTTGACTGTATACCTTCTGTTTCAAAAAAAAAAAAAAAACTCCTGTAACTCGAAAAGGGGAATGAGTTAGAGAAAAGTGATAAATATGAAAGTTAAAAATATAAAAAGCTCTTGCTTAAAAAATCGCTATTGAAAATAAGAGGCTACGTCTGTTTATGTCTCCCTCTCTGTTTAGCAACGGTAGATATTTATCAATTTCTGGTTTTGGCTATATTTAGTTTTGTGGCTTAATTATTGTAAAGTGATATTACTTCCCAAGCGGATTGATAATGTAACCCGCACAAGATATAATCATTAATTGGACGGATTTCTATAAAGGCCAAAGGCAAATTGGGCGACGTAGAAGGTAGTAAATAATCTTAAACAATAACTATAACCTCGTACAGAAATAGGTATTTTTGTATCACTAATATGAATAACACTACCATTTGAGGTTATGTTACGAATATGAAAAACCATGACTTATATATTGCTTCAACCAAGTATCAATAGATGGCAGCACCCAACTTGTGATACATATCACTATGAAAAGTGATATATCTCCCAGAATAGGGGTCCGTCTGTCTATGGTGCAGGTGATATGATAAATATAAATATTATACTATCTTATTACGGGAAAAAGCGTGATGCTATTTCGTTTTCTTAGGTATATTTATAACATACAATAATTCTTAGAAAATTGTTGTATGTAAAAACAAATATATGGAATTTACTTTTTTTATGTTTACGTATTATGCAAAAATGTCAATAATTTATTGTTACAATTGTTAAATTCAAATGTTTATTAAACAATATATTCATTTTGCAGGATTATGTTATATATTTAGATCGAAACACAGATAATTCCCTGAATTCTCGTTGTGGATTAAATATGTATAATAAAATGTTGAGCCTATTAATAAATTTCAGATAAATTTAATTTGTAATATATACTTCAAATATGTAATCCGACGCATTTATTATCGTCATATTTGCTCATCGATATTTCATAGTTAAATAACAGATACTCCTGTATCTAAATGACAGATACTGAAATACCAATGTGAGTTTTGTCTAATATTAACTGACGCCAAGTTTGACAGAAATTGAAAATTGACAGTAATGCATTGGCTTCCCTTACGGACCCCTTTGGGAAATATATATCCACCTGTAAATAAATAAGCTGGAGTGCCCTTCACTCGACTTACTTATACTGCCACTATCTACAAATAACATTATTTTGTTATATATTTTATATATATGTTTTAATATGTATTGCAATTAAGGAAACATAATTGTAACAAGCTTATTTTAAAAAGCGATTTTTCAGTAAATAAAAAAATCTTTGTTTACAAAAGTTACTAGAAATTTTAATATCTATAACTTTTATAAGGATATTTTTTCTCTAACTTATACCGTTTACGAGATAATAAAAAATAGGAACAGTAAACCATTACTTTTGGTTAAAATATTGTTTCCAAAAATAGGTTTTTTTTCCGGGCCCTAAACAAGTCTTAAGTTTAAAGTTTTATAACTTTATCATAAACAGTTGAAAAATGAATTATGAATTTACATCCTAAAGTACATAATCTACCAAATTATATAGTTACACATATCACCTTTGTGTTCTAAGCAAGATTACGAACCGAAACTGAACCGATAACTGTTATTTTTGTCGGAACGAAAACCAGAGCTGAACCAAAAAAAGAATCGGTTAATTACGATTAGGAACATGATCAAAGAGAAAAAAAAAAAAAAAAAAAAACACTGTCGGAGCTGAACCGAAAACCGGTAAAAACCGTTATTTTTTTCGGAACGAAAACCAAAACCGGACTCATATTCATTTTTTTAATTGAACCGGAACGAAATCCGAAACAAAAATAATCACGGTTGGAAGCCCTGGTTCAAAGGATTAAATATTTTACATTATTATTTAGGACATGTACTCTAGGGTTAAAAACAAAACTCACAATTCAAATTATTAAAATGATTGTAACAGAAAAATGTACAAAATTTTACGATTCTCCTGAAATACTGCATAACTTCTCTAAATTTATGTAGTGCTTCAAATATCAGAATAAAAATTGATTGTATAAAAATGCACTAGAGAGTTAAATCCCATTTCAGATATTTCTGGATTACACTAAATCCTTTAAAACGTGGTTCAAAAGAGTAAAAAATCTGTTGCACTTGGCAACACGCAATAAACAAGAAATTTCCATAAAAATATATTGAATACACTAGAGACCTCCTCCGACTTCGCCAAAAGTAGCTCCCAAATTGACGCTGTAGAACATTGGATATCCATATAGGACAGCCGCTTCACACATGTCATTCCACACATTCATGGCGACCGATTCCAAACAGGCACAGTAACTGCTTAACATCACTCACTCACACACATGCACACCAATCTCTCTACAATATTATTAGTTAGTTGTGTTATCATTTAGTTTACATTGCACGGGCACACACAACACGAACAGAACATATTGATGGCATTCCTACAAATAGAACCAATTCTAGAGCAAAATGTTGACTTAGGCGAACTGTACTACGATATTTTTACTTGTTGATAAACGAGGTGATACAAAAACGTTATCAGAATTTATCTGTTATCATATCAACAATGTGTACTGATTAAACGTTGTCTCATATTAAAACAACATCAGAAAATTTCGTAAATTTGGCAAATCTCTAGGAAACCCCAAGGAAAACTGATGCCTATAGAGTATTGGAGCGAAATAAGAACGATGTAAGGGAAGATAGCAAAATAGCGCCGCAGGTTATTTTCTTAAAGAGGGCCTTCACCACGATTCAAGGGATTTCATAAAAAGTGATATGAACGAATATGTACGTCTATATTAAAACAATACACATTTGAGTCAAATATAACCAACACATTTTTGCTGTCAGCGCCACCTCGATTGCGAAAAGCAAATGGTGAACAATGTCATAACCATGGAAATCTCAACAAACGCCTTTAGCAGATTAGGAGTAAATAAGCAAATAGCTTCTTTAATTATGTATCTCTTTTAACAGAAAAAGTGTAGTTAAGAGATGTGCTACAAAAAAAAGGGACTTGAAGCGTAGTCTTAACATAAATAAGTAATCGCTAAAGTAAAGTTCATGTTCGCAGACACAAAGTGATTTATTTCATTTAGACGTTTGCAATATTAAACAAGTTGTATATAGTGGTGTTAGTATATTTACGATGGGGCGGTGTTCTTAACATTACCAGTGTGATATCACTATCAAATATGCATGTCAGGTTAACGGTAATCCTGTACACGGATCACGCTATGGAGAATTCTATTTCCCCAAACATCGCTCTACGTCTACCCACCAGTCTACACTGCAACACTAGAGTAGACCATCTCTTCCTTCCAACTTACATTTCCTTTCTATCATATTTTATGCACATATAAACTGGATACATCAATTCTTACTTCAAAATTCACGGAAAAGTCGGTTTACTTTAAAATTTTATTCTAGCCTTTCAATGTGAAACATTCTGGGTTTTCCCATATCACTTTAAATCGATTTGCATTTTTTTCTTGTTTGCCTTCTAGAAGAGACGATATACGAGGGCTGACCGACAAGTACTTAGCCTCACCGGCCTATGGCGCCACTGTCGCAAGAGACATAACCTATTGTGTAGTACATTATCTTAGACGGCTACTATTAAAATTTCAGCCGAATCGGACTCGTAGTTTTGTTTTGACCGCGTGTGAAAGCGGGAGTATCCGCAGATATATTAGTTTATCGCTCTAGTATCGCAGGACTCTGTATAGCTCATTTAATTTGACATGGAGAGATCGATAGAAAACAATTATTGAAAAAGTATCTGGAGAAAACCATTACTTCCGCTTTATTTGCAAAAATAGGTGCATATCTAGGTCATATACAAGTCTTAAGTTTAAAGTTTCATAATTTTACCGTCAACAGTCTCTAGAGCGTTGACACACAGACGCACCAATACAAACGTTATTCTGAAAATAGTCAGGTTCAATTCAGAGATGGTCAATACGTGTATTTCCGGTAAAAGTTCGCAAATGTTCATGAAAACAATAAATTCGTATAACAAAGTGATACAATTTTTATGTTCCAAAAATGGAGAGGATTTTGCAAACTTTGTCAACGTACGATCAAAATTGGTTGTTAATAAACAAAAATTGATTTTACTTTCGTATGATTAACAATGTAAAACAATGGTAAACGAATTATAGTCGTTATCGAATTACCGAATAGGGGTGATAGTGCTCTCATAACTCACCCGATAGATGTCAGAGTATGTTCATCTATGTATATTTTTATGACGTAGAGTATAGACTATAAAAATATATTTTATTAAATCTATATAAGTAAATTTTATAGTCAAATCGTAAAAAAAAAACAAATAAATTTCATATGCAACGTTTGCGCTACATGTTACGTCACTGTTTGTACGCCTTTTTCTTTTTTTAGCGCGGGTTGTATTGATGTATTGGAGCGATTACTGCCTCAGATATACGTCGATACCAAAGTTGGGCAAGGTTGATACATAAGATACCGAAAAAAGAAAAATGTTTCGTGAACGTTTTCCTATCTATTCTTTTTACTCTTTTGAAGAAAAATTTATTGTAGTTGCTTATCAATTTTTCTTTATCAAACATGAACAATTCTTTATTAGTTTTTACTGACAAATCAAACAACAAAGAAGAAATTGGAAGCTACTAAAGAATTCAGAACAATGAATCAAAACGATTCTTTTTCAATAAAAATAAATAAGTGTGAAAGGATTCAGTTCAACGGAGACGGATTGTGAACATTTTTGTTGTATGTCACCGGAAAAGGTATTTCAAGTAGTTAATTATGCCTTTTCTCTTTGTCGCAGGGATATGATGGAAGTTTAAAAGTGTTCCCCAGAATATGGAACCAGACAATTTATACGGTAAAACTTAGAATTTTAAGGTAGCTCTATTATTAATTCGGTAAGTAATGACTTTATTATTATTATTCCATATATACTACCTACTATTTATGTCGATAAGTAACGATTTAACTTTTATTCTTTTCTTTTTCCTATTTCATAAGAAATATTTGTTATCATATAGTATAGTATGACAATATGTAAAAAAGCACTTCCGGTTGAAATATCTTTTTCCAACATCATATTTCTATATTCATTGGTATAGGCTGTAGAGTGAACACACATACACACAGATAAACACACAGACGACATTGAGAAAATAGTCAAAATGGATTCAGGGATCCACAATATGAATATTTCCTATAAAATGACGAGGTCAATAATTTTTGTGATCACAATACTTTCATTTATACATTCCGTATAAGAGAGTCAAAAAATGCAACTTTTTGCTTACTGAAATAAAAGTTAAACGACAACTTTAATATGTACACATATTCCGCTATACAGACTGAAATTATAAACGCGTAAAAAGAGGCAATATCCTTTTTATAAAAGAACGACATAAAACTCCAAATAATATATATTTTTTACTGTATACAAACCGTTTGCTAAGTTGCTTTGAGCGAAACCTACAATAAAATCGCACAGGCGAAAGAGCATAAGGGTAAAAATTACAATTGTTCCCGAGGTCAAAGTTCAACTATTAACAGAGAAAAGGTTGCCCGCAAATGGCCACCCAACAAAAGCGCATTGGTTAAGACAATAGGCTGCGGATAAACTACCTTTAAAATGGGATAGAATCATAGCTGGGCCCCTTTTCCCTTATCAAACGAAGCTTCACTGCTCCCAACTGAAAAGCAATATAAGATTGGCATAAGGTTCATTTTTAAATTCGTCGGCTTGATAAAAGCAGTTGTGGAACATTTTCAGACGATTAAACATTTTGATTTAAGGGGATTTGATTGTTTTTACCCACTTCTATGTTGTCAAAAATAAAGTATTGTAAGTTTAACTGACATAAAAAAAAAGAAATACGGCAATACACATTATTTCTGTCAAATGATCGGTGAAAACATAATTACGGTATTTATAAATAAAAACTCATTCCGACCCCAGTAAAACTGAATTAGGAATAAATTACACCAATACAACATAAAGCTATAAGAAATATACTAAAACACATGACAATACTGCAGCTAAACGTCAATAAACGTGATCGCCTGACAGTTAAAAATCAGCCCCATCCCACGAGTGCATGTGACTCGTAAAATATCGCCAGCCTTCACTTGTAATTAGGGGGCGGAAATTAACGTTGCCAAGGTAACCCAACGGTCGATCTATTTTTCATGTCGAAGCCAGACACAGAGAGTATAACTGCTTTCTTATTGTGCCTTACGAGACACGTACACTGTGAACCGAGCGTGAATTCGCACCGACATGAAGCATGAGCAATAGTACGTTTATTGGCACCAAAAGGAAGCAATTCCCCAGAATTAACCATCCCACTTCTGAGACAGAGTGGGACAAGCTGTTTTCCTACCACATCGTTTTATATTTCAGTGAGAAAAGGAAAATTGGCGGCATCTAATTTCGTGGAGTGGAACCACAGAATGTCAAATTACAGTTTTTACGTCAAATTTCTTGCCACGTCTGTCAATCAAAGTTTATGACGGGTTATAACCAAAACTTAACCGTAATTCCTTTAGTTATAATTAGTTTCACTGTTTAGATACAATTTCCTGAACCAATTACACGAAATTAGGTTAAATTCATAAAGAATTATAATATAGTTCTGGGGCTTGGTGCTAATAAAGTAATTTTTTCCCTGGTTGTTCTATATTGTAATAAAGTCAATTTATTTTGTTCCATTTGTGTCACCATTTGTATTAATGTTTCTGCTTGTATACTGCAGTAATTATTTAGACAACAGTTATAGCATCGAGAAGAACAAGAAAAACTGAAGCGAATAGTATATGCAAATCATTTTCGCTAAAAATTATATGAGCATTTTTAGCACCAAGCCACATAATTTATTTTGAGATATGTAGCAAGAAAACAGTTCTTCTTTGTCGACTTTAAAACGAATTTTGTGATTTTGTTTTGCACCCACATTTTAACGGTTGCCAATAGCGTAAACTGACAGTGTGTTAAAAGTGATTACTTTTAACACTAGTCCAATAGAGGTTACTAAAGCAATTTTCACTGTTCAATTAAATAAACTAGTAAATAATTAATTCTTCTTTGGTTAAAATTATTTTTAACAGTTAACTGGCTTATGAATTCTCGAACATTTCACGTAACCAATAATTTCATATAATAAATTATTAACTGTTAAAAGTAATTTCAACCTTTTAATGTTCTATAACGATTTGAAGCAGAAACAATAGTGTATTTAATTAGAGTTAAAAGTAATTTAATTATGTTTGTGAGGTTTCTTCACTAGACTACACTTAGTATCGCAAGTAAATCGACACTTTTAACACTAGTTGCATAAATAATTATTATATTTCACTGTTGAAACCTCACCAATTTTCTAACTTTTAAAAAATACAATCGTTGGTCTCGCGAGCTTAATCAATCACAGTGGAAAATAAACCAATTAATTGTAAAAAGAAAAGCTTTTTATATAGTCATTGATTTTTGAAGGGACAATATCTAACTATTTCAACATGTTAGCCAAGATTTTGCGCGAACGTGATTCGCGACCGTAAATTACAGCTTTTTTGTACATACTGTACGAGCTAAAAACAACATAAAAGATTTTATGCAACGCAACTGACTATAGATTAAAATCTTTATAAGATCATTAATATTTTCTGTGCTGGAAAATAATGGAATTATTTTTCGATTTCGCTTATCTTTAACGAAACGAAGAATACGAAAAAATGAACGACGATAACATCGTTATGTTTACGCGGCAAATAATACCTAACATAACATTTTTCACGACTTTGTTTTGACAGCCGCAAATTAAACAGAATGTAAATTTGACAGTTTACATGATATAAAATAAAGTGCGGTTCACATGGGTTATTTACTTGCTCGAGTAATTTCTTGTGCACTAACAGTCGAGAAATTATTTTTAGAAATTGCGCTTGTAGGAGCCCGCATTTCATATTTTGTTAAACGAAGTGTATTTAATGGAAATACGTTCACCGCGTATACAAAAGAAAATACGGGCGTTTGCATTACTTACACACTACAATGGACTGTTTATTTTTGTCTACCTGTCTGTACATGTCACTGTTTTTGTGTTAACATTGCTCGAACACACTGTTGAACAACTATTACGTGAGGTTATAATTGAATAAAGATTTCGACATTCAAAACACAATGCATATACAAATATAGTGTCAATCATATATATATATGATGAAAACATTTTATTATGGGTCATATATTCATCACTACTCATATTCTCATATAATCAATTGTTTAGTATTATCTCAAAAACTCATTTAATAGGTTTGGCTCATATTCATTACTCTGCTCCATAATTATACCTCAATTTCACATATGGATTCTTATTGCATATTCAGAAAAGTAAATCAACATATAGTTGCATAATCAAATATCATAATACGTTATAGATTAGCTATCAACCTCACCTCAAATAATAATACACATCACTTTTATCACTCACTAAATCACTCTCAATACACGACCTATTTCACTGAAAGATACACTATAAATGGTTATACGTTTTGAAATAACGAATTAAAGATGACTGGTACTCACATAATATTCTATTTAATAAACGGATATAGTTATGACCATCGTAACAGGTTTAAACCGGCGTTTGAAGTTTTTCGTTTACAATAAAATAATACAGTCAATTAGTGGAGATTTTAATTTAATTTGAAATATTTAATAAAATAAGTAGGTTTTTATGTAAGATTATAATCTAAAATTTGTAAAACTTGAATATCATTCCTTATTATCGCAAATGTGTACTTACTGTAAAATATAGCATGTACGTATATAATGTCATATAATCTCCACGGCTAATAACAATAATTTTAATTAATAAATGAACATTTTTGAGTGGATTTTTATGGTTGAGTTGTATAAACATATTTTTGTAAGGCATTTAGATATTTCTGGAGTAGATTAACCGTTGTTTTCTAAGAGTACGAAACTTGGCATACCTGTATTATATTGGAAAGATTATGTAAATGTGCACCGTACAAGTTTCGTCCGAAACATATTTAAGCTTAAAATACTAAAGTAAGACATTCTCTGATATTGTTTTCAAACTAAACAGAAAAGCTTCTACCTTAGATTAAGATAGGTTAAAAGACTTTATTTACGGTTTAACGAAAATCTAAATATAGAAATAAGTGTGTTATGAAATACACTTTCTGATGATAATGTTTGAGAATTATAGTCTTAAACCATTGTTTCAAGTGTTTAACTTAGGATTTAACTTATAATTACCATCTTGTTGCAACTTGAATTTTAATAATTTGTAGGTGAATTGTAGTTATTCAGTAAGACTTTGCTAAAAGACGGAGTTGTATACATAGAAATGTAAGATGCTTATATGGTTCTAGAAACAAAATATAGTTTTGTATGAATACGTGAATATTTTTAACATATTCAAATTGCTAACTTCCGCTTTGAATATTTCCCTTGAAATATTAGGATAACTCCCTCCATCTATATTCCTAGAACTCCACTAAAGGTACTTTAGCTAAAGTTGCTAAAGATAACAATGAGAATGATAAACGTAAACCGTTTGACATTTGATAAACAGAGATCGCCAATTATTTCCATGTAAATAAAACGCAATTTAAATTAAAGCTATCTAATGTAGCTATTGATTTGGTAGGTCATGACTTCATATTTATTTTCATTTTCTTATAAAGTATAGGGATCATAAAAAAAAAAGTTTTGTTTTAATGGACGTCACGAAGTCTCCCTAGTACGATTTTACTATTTGCTCAATGATGCATGTTTATAGTTCGAATTTTAAACGAACTAATACTGCGATTAATATAGGAAAAATATCATCTAGTACCGGTATGTGTTGGTAATTATAAAAATATTCAATATTGGCTATCAATTTGGAAAAAAATTGATATTTACGTAAAATAGTAAATGTATGTTCTCGACAGTCCTATTAAACAGAATTTATTTTATAATGAACTTATTATCAAAGCAATCAAAAACACTGGTTTTGTGCAAAAAATAGAATCAAAATGGCGCAGTTTGACCTCATGCTGAGCCAACAACAATTTGTAGGCATATATGTGATGCTGATTATATAAACAGTGGCATAACGAGGACATCGGAGATAAGTAGTTTAATAATTGAACATAGGTACACATCTAGAGTGTATGATGATCACGTAGGCAGAGATATGGTCGTTTTGGCACAATGCTATATGGTCGATTTGTGCCTGGCAGAGCTTGGTTAGTCTATATACAGAGAGAGCCCACCTATCTGGGAGTGTGCGACTGTGTTATCCTGCTGGTTGTTGCTGAACTTTCACCATTCTATACCAAGCGAAAAGCACACCAACCAACATACTGAAATACGCGTACGAAATATACGGCTGGATAACTATGTGACTGGAATTTATATTTACTACTCCGGATAGCTTTTCAACTTGTCTTGTCGGAAAAAGTATATGCTTGTGTGCGCGTAGCTGTTTCTAGTATAGTGTGTTTATACATGTATTAGAGGTTTAAAAGTTCGATCGTGAGAGCAAATATATTTGCTTTACGTTTTAGAATATGTAGTTAACTTTGGAGGAGTCAGCTATTTTAAAGCACTGTATACAGTGAAAGCGAAGCATCTGTGAGATAAGTTAATTTGTTTGGTTTCTGACATTTAGCGAGTCTTCCTAACCATCTCTTATGAACATTGATTCCCTGCCAACTGCTCCAGCAACCTTAATAAACCACGGATAATATTCAAACTAAAATTAGGTTGTACAATAAGTGCAGATGTAATGTTTATGCTTTATTTATCAATTTTAAAGTTAATCTTGTTAAACATTTTTAGCTCGCCGTACAAAGTACCGAAGAAGCTAAAGTATTCGGCCGTGTGTCTGTCGTGTGCTTCATTAACAAAAAGTGTTTGTCTCGTCACCCTGATTCCGAATATATATATATATATATATATATATATATATATATATATATATATATATATATATATATATATATATCTTATATACAGGATGTTAGTCGTCGCTCGCTCGTAAGACCAAATTTGTGACCTCTACTCCTCTGAAGGTACCGGAGCGATTCACACCAAATTTGGTACACATATTATTTAGCATCCCATTTAAATCCGCTCGCAGTTTAAATCCAATCTCTCGTATACTTCCCAAGTTATAGGGTCCCAAAATTTGGGGCCCCCCTTAATACCCTTATAAACATAATTCGCTCGCATCGCATATCTTACATATAATGCGAGCTGGACGCATCAGTGCGTTGTATGTACCGAAATTCGGTTATCAATCCCAGAGAAATAGATTTTTAAAATCATTATTAGTATTTGATGACATAATTTTTTAAGTTCGAAAAATATTTCTCAAATTTAATTCAATAGAATGTATGTAAGTATGCATGCATGCATCCAGAATGCTTTATATATACGTTGTAGCGATAGTTAATACATTTACAAAATGATTTCCTGTTGTATCCATGGATACAAATACAAAATTGCTTTAAAATAACGCTATATTTGTGTTGAATCCATGGATACTATATTTACTATATTGTATCATAATAATTGTAGTGTCATCGAATGTCAACATTTGAAACAAAATTATTTGATAATGGTTGCTTACAATGTATACATTTATTTCATGTTTTGTTAATTCGAAAAATTTACATGAGTTCCGAATAGAAAGCTACCAGCAGGATCTGGATATTTAAATTATAAAAATTTACATTGTTAGTGTAATATCAGTGAGTGGACTGTATTCTATATATGATATGGGCACTTGGTGCCCGCGGATTCACTTAGTGTTAAAATGATTGTATCGTGTTTGATACGGAACAGACCGAATAGATTTTGCCGTCGATAATATCCCCGAAATAAGACAACTTCGACAGGTTTAGAAAGTGGAATATCTGGCAAAATTGAAAATTTAAAATAAAACTCCTTGCCAGAAGTGGCTGTTGTTGACAGCTATTAACCTAACTAAATATTTATTCGAATGTACAGGTTCAGTGAAATTGCTTCGGTAAAATGATCTGCTATAAAATTCTCAGTTAACCGTACTTCGTATACCCCAGGGCTAATTGAAACCTTTGCCCTTTCTAGCAATGCCTATGAAGCGACTAAAGCGGGTATGAAAGATTCGTGTTTCTTTGGTGTAATATACGCTTGCTGGTGAAGTATAAAATTTAAATAAACCTAGAACGAGAAGCCATGTTGTGTTACAAGAGATATTTATAATTTAAAGGATGTGTGGGATCCTGTCAACTACAGAACAGAAATATTTACATATTTTTGTGGTTGCAACTGCTTTAATATTCTGGACATGGCAAACAACAGGTAAAATTTAACACTCAAGTGCATTTTGTTTCCAAATGTAAAACAATGTCTTCAACGCGCCGTGTAATCTGGTGGAATATATATTTTTAATTATATATAAAGAACATTTACATTTATTTTTCAATAAAGGTTGCTAGAGATTTTAATACTTTTAACTTTTATACACACTTTTTCTCGAACTCGTGTCGATTTCGAGATATTTAAAAATCACACGAGTAAACAAGCACCTCCGGTAGAAACTACTTTTCAAAAATAAGAAAATTTGCTTTCCACGGAATATACAAATCTTAAAATCAAAATACACACACACACAAGTCATTGAGAAATTAATAAAAATGAATTCGGGGACCATCAAAAAGAAAATTCCATTAGAATTTCGAAATAACGTATTAGAATGTGAAAATAAAAAGTACGTAGGTAGAGCCAATTTGATTTGTAATAATATAGAAATAGATATCATAAAGCAATGATTGAAGTGACAAACTTGGATAACTAGTGTTTATCATGTTGACCGCAATGTACGCTGTGGTCGCAAACATTGAACCTCCATTATATTAATTAATATAACATCAAAGTTTCGTCTATCATTAATGTACTCAAAGTGCGCAGTCAAATGTGTTTACAATATCTGGATCTGACTTATTCGTGTCTCGGTACCATGTTTGATCAATTTCAATATTAATATATTAATTATTTCGCCTCTATTACCTACAAACAATATTGAAATTGAAAACAGGACAATTATTAAAATAATTAAAAATGGGACTGAAGATACTAAACCGATACTTTTGGAGTTATAGTGCCTTAAAAACCTGAGCCGTGTAATATCAACAAACAATCTTACTGCGTTTCCACCCAAAATTTTACTGGCGTACGAAAGTGATAAATTATTTAATAGCGATAACAGAATTGGCTTTGTTTTCTTTGTTAAATGTTTTCGCAACACACACACGTGTATACACACACATTTCAAGGGCTGTAATCTAGGTCAACTTTGTCCAAACTCGTCGCGTATTGGAAGCCCAAACAATCCAAAGAAAACACACACAAAAAGGAAAAAGTAAATACGAAACCTTGAAATTTGATACGTCTAGATTCGTGTCCTGAACCATGATGAATGTCCTTAACAATAAAAACGCCACGGCGAAAAAAGGAAAACACAAGACGGTTTAAATAGCGTCATAAATTTAACTTGTTTACAAGATTGGTGGTGTACATTATCCTGTACCAAGTTATCTGTAGTTTTACTATTAAAAAGTTTTATTAAAAATTCTTGTACATATTTACAGTAAAGCGTTTTAATTATTTTTGTAAATTAAAATAAAAAGGTTGCAGTGTTAGTCTGGGCACAAAAACAACTGGAATTTTTACTGTGAAATATGTGAACAATGCGTCGATACAAGATGGTGATTAGAATTTATTGAACACCTCAAATATGTGTATATATATTTGGAAAAAAATCAATATTCAGTTCACAGTTAGTGTAAGATAAATGTATACAAAATAAGTTGAATTTTCTACGTTTCCTAATTAATTTCATTACTTCCAGGTAAGATACTGTTTTCAAATATAGGAAGACGCATACAAGTTTGAAGATTTACAATTTTGCCTTCAACAAGCTAGACAGACAGATAGACATCATTCTGAAAATTGTCAGATTCAAATCAAGGATGGTTAAAACGTGTATTTTCGTTGAAATATCGAGTTCGAAAATGTTCATGTTTACTTCGTGATATATTTCGTACATATGGAGAAGTTACTAAAAGTTGTGAGATGATTTAAAAATGTTTTCTAAAAATTGTCAATCGTTAATTATGCCTTAGGGGAACATTGGTCTCGTTAGAGAGAATAACATACAATGTCGCATTTGCATATTGGCAAAATATTTTTTCTGGAATTAATAAAAAAGAGCACGCAAAACAAATGCATATTTATTGGCGTTTAGGGTCGCATAAATATACACATTGTATTTTGTGAGCAAATAAATTTCGTAAAAACTGTATAGTGTACGCCATATGCAAATCGATGCAATTTTGATAGCGTGCAGTTAATTTTGAACGTTGGGTGCGGTGTGGTGGGGTGGAAGGGTGTTTGTGTGAGGTATAATAAAGTGTGGTCGTACCACCTCCTATATACTGTAACTGTATGCAGTGTTGATGCAGCGTTTTCGGGCCTCGGAGGTGTTAATGGAAATGAGATTCATACGCGCGAGGGAAACCAGTGATGGCACTCATAAAATACGTCCGATATAAGTATATGGTGTAAACGAGCCTATTGTGTTATATGACGTGCTAAATTTGAATTTGATTCTTCTATAAAAAGGATGGGTTCACTGGATTTATACAATACGTGTAACTGGCACATAAGGAAACTTGGGAAATTAAATTATATTACTACACATTTTTAAGATTTTAAACTGTAATCACAATAAAAAAAACTTCGAAAATGTAATGGAAATATCTATTTGGAGAGTCTCTGAATTCATGTTGACTATTATAAGATAAAACAAACTCAAATAAAGATTAAATCGCGAAATATATCTTACGGTTTCACTCAAATTCGTTAGAACTAAAATCCCGTATTTCATGTTCTATTACATAAATTCATACTTACGCAGAACTTTGCACAAGACAACATAAAAGCCTCTGGGCGCTTCATGTTTACATTTACAAAATAATATAATTGATGAAGAACCATGAAAGCCGCTTTATTTTTAAACAAACATTGATGCTTCTACCTCGTCTAGAGCTCTCGTAAGAATCAACCTCGACGCAAAATAAAACTTTTTACTTTTTTTTATACGTAATATATATAAAAGAAAATATTGTAATCACAAAAAAAAAGGCTTCGCAATTTTAATGGAAATACCCGATTTTTGAGGGTCTAAGAAACCATTTAGACTATTCTCTCAATAAATTATTAAATAAATTAAAACATAAATAAGCTATATAACATATGAAGTGAAACCTAAGTATAAAAAGTCGAGTGCAGAACACTTTTTTTTCAAATTCAAAAATATATGCATTTTGGTGGAGTTGTCTACCTATTCGCGTAATACCAATATAAGGGTTAGAATAAATTTCATTAATTCCAGAATTGATGCTAGCATTAATGCTTCCAGCTTGTATAAACTTATATATAATAAAACTTAATATTGTTTTAAATTCCTGCAACGATTGCTATGAAACGGGATTAATGTGTATTGTAACTAGAGAAACGTAAATGTAAAATAGCTATTTTGAAAATTGATTTTACAGTAAATGGTACATTTATCGAAAACACGTTTCAAAAGTTGCTAATCATTTTAATACCTTTACTACTTCTGGAGGTATTCTTTCGAGCCCTATACAGATCTTAAGTTTACATTTTTTCATCTACAGTTTTTGCTGTAAAGCGATTACAGACACACAGCCGTCAGAATCGATTCGGGGTTTGCCAATATGTGCATTTTCGTAGGTAGTTCCATTTATATACATTCGTATCAGAAAGTAAAAATATGGACACTAAACTAAAGTGACCAATAAATTAGATATTTCCTTCTAAAATAATGGCCAATTATTCGAGTTTTATGTTTGAAAAATATTAAACATAAATCTTTATAAAACGTACCATTATCCACAACTTTCGAGCAATAGAACCTTAAATGTCTGACCTATATTATTTGTTTTTCCACAGTACTAAATTTTATATTAAAGAACATAAACTGTTCGTAGAAAAATAGCCAAATTCTATTATTTGATCTGAATGCCAAATGTAATAGGATTGCAGTTCTATTTGTCAAACGTCAAATTAAATGTATTTTGTTCAATATATGCTATATTTGTGAAGTATTGAATTGTAAATGATAGGTTGTCGATAGGTTTCCAATATATCGTATTCGTTTTTTATTGAACGGTTGGGTTTAACAATGTAATATTGTGAACGTAACTGTAAAAAGAACTCGAATTCTGCTGGCTGGAGTAATAGGATAGCTAGACATAGTTGATTAGTGACTTTTTGCTGCCAAATTGTTTGAAGTTTCATTAGTGCACAGGCGTTCTTTATGAAAGAAAACTACGACACTGTAAAGAAATTAAAGAAGTACGATATCGTCGTATGATTATAAGATAGTCGAACGGAGAGAAGGCATTGGTCTTCGTAAATGACGTAAAGTAAGCAAAAAATATATACTTTAAAATATAAATTAAGTTGCTATTGAAGGGGGTGTACGTCTAATTTTCGTTTGGTGATCAAAATAATTTGAACCATCGTTAAAAGTAAAAAACACCAAAAAAGTAAATCTTATTACCTAAAATTAATAAAACAGAAAGCCAGAAAAATCAAGAGCGCCGCGAAACTTTCGTACAAAATTACATTAAGTATACTTCTGATCAAAGTTCGGTCGAACGTCGTACCGTACTAGAATCTAATTGGAAGTTGAGCAAGATGGAACACCCAAAAGTTCGATAGCTACGGGAAGCGCTCTGTGTTAGAGATGTATGTGATTCCGCCACGCCATGGTATAGTCTTACTCTGTGTTGTGTAAATTTGTTTTGTCGAAGTTGCCAGTCCTGTTTTATGGTCGGTAGTGTCGGGAAACTAACCAGCTAAGCGACGCGCCGGTAACGGCAGACAAGGATAGCGGGATAATATCGGGAATATATTATTATTATCTCGTGGTTTGGTCGCACCTGCGTTTCCGTTAAAAATTACATAGATTAATGGTAATGTATGGGGTAAATTTGTAGAGTATTATGTGCTGGGATTTTTGAGTAATTGCGTCGTTTTTAGTGAGCTTAAACTGTAAGTACGTGATGTACATTCGCTCACTTGTGCCAACCTGTTTATTTTCTGACATAAAAGACATGAGACGTATACGTCACGTCACGCTCAGAGAACGATCTTGTTAACTAGGGTCACCCGTGGGCACCATGTGCCCATATGGTATACAGAACATGGGTCAGTTTTGACTGATGGCGAATATTCACGTAATTTAATAATAATAACACGGTTTTTCTTCATTTTGTATCGTTTGACTATAATAGTAATACAAATTTCCACATCGCAAATAATAATAAAGAAAAAATCGAGTTCTTTCTTTGAACGCTATTTTGTTCTTAGATGCTGAGATTAACTAATCGATCGCTTATCATGCACTGTGTAACATCCGATAAATTTAAACAAAATTTTGTTTAACTTTGATTTTAACCTTGTATGGTGCATATGTGTTGTATCATTTAGACAGTTTCTATGATTGTATATAAAAAACAGGATTATAAATTTACTTACGATTGCTGTTTATTATTTGAATCGATTATTCAAATAACTTAAGATTAAACTTTGAATTGAAGATTTATCACACAAAAACCAATTTTGACTGATTTCATTCTGACGTTTGATTCGTTTTTGTCTATTTCAAAGCAGACTGAACTTCAGAATCGTAGTGATTGTTTTATTTCAGTATAAACTATTTGATTATTTTTTATAACATTATTAACAGTCGCCATGGTGCAGTGGCTAAGTGTCATGCCTTTCACCCTGGAGGTCGTGAGTTCGATCCCCGTCTATGCCAATCTGCATTTTTACAAAAAAAAGCGTTCTACACATACACACTCACATACACACTCACATACAAACATTTCTGGGTTATTATATTAATGATGCCATAAAAAAAAAAAAAAAAATAATCGAATCTGCGATTTGGTATAAGAAATTATTGTTTAATTTTTGCTTAGACGTTATGAAAGTATTATGAATACAAAAACCAATTAATTTCGACATATTAATGTAAATTGCCGTATTAAGGGTCCCTGAATCCATTAAAACTATTTTTTTTAAAAAACGACTGTGTCCCTGTGAACGCTCTATAGCTAAGCGTTAAACTATTCCACAACAAGAAACAATACAAATTTGATGAAAATAATACTTCAACCGAAACTGCTTGATACTCCTTTTGTTTGAAAAGTTTTACGATAAATGTACTATTTACTGAAAAATCTTCTTTGAAAATAGCTAGATTACATTTACGTTTCCCTAGTTACTACATATATATTGATATTGTTCCATGGCAATGGTAGAATGAATTTATAACACAAATAAAATTATATTACATAAATAATGAATACTAATAATATGAAAGAAGAGTGAAGATCACTCCAGATTTTTTAAATATACTAATGATTAGTGCAAAACAAAGTTTATATTATAGTAAAAATATATCTTCTTAATTTACAAATTTTAAATATACAATAAGACAATATTTTGAATATATGAAATTATTTTTCAAAATATGATTAAACTCCTAAAAGTTCTTTCAGATTGTGAACCCAAATAACAATATTGAAATTTAAAATATCCAATAAAATTTTATCGTCGACTGAATTTCAGTTTGTTCACACACGCACACATAATCGTCAAAACGAAAACAGTAAAAATCGATCCAGGGAAATTCCAAACCATATTCTCTACCAAATACAGAAATCCAAATAAAATTGCCACTATTTCACTAATAATTTCTTTTCCAAGAGTATAATTAAACATAAATTGCTCAAAGCATCACCAACAGATGTCTCTGTCCGGTAATTTCAACACAACTTCAATAGAAAACTACCAAACAACATTGAACAATGGCAAAACACGTATTAGACAAAGGTATATCTCTAATAATTTCCAGTCACGTCTCAACACCTGACCAATGAGAATAAATGCTGACGTCACCACCTAAACAGCAATAAACGTAGAAGGCCGAACAATGCGCGGAGAGAGCGCGTCTTTAATTTCAATTACTTGCCGAGTTCCGTAAGTGTAATACGGCCAGGTAAGTAATCTTGATATACCAGGTGATAAATTGATCTTACTGTACTGCCCACATAGAGAAACGTAGTTCGCTTGTTGTGCAGGGTAGCATTGGGGTTGCCTTGTTGGTATGTGGGAAGGTGAGAAAGTATTACTACGCGCGCAGAATTGGATTACGTGTGTTTGTAGTTTTAACCGGATTTAAAGCAACATAAACTAGGATTAAATACTGCGGTAAAAAGAGGATTTTTGTTATGCCTTTGTAAGGGCACCGGGAATAACGACTGCCAACCTTAAAGATCAAATATCATTACATATAAAATGCTGTAACTTGCGAGTATTAAAATGGAATCTCTCGTATTTCGACTATGTCATACGAGGGCTGTCCGACAAGTACTTAGCCGCACCGGCCTATGGCGCCACTATCGCAAGAGACATAACCTATTATGTAGTACATAATCTTAGACGGCTACCGTTAAAATTTCAGCCGAATCGGACTCGTAGTTTTGTTTTGGCCGCGTGTGAAAGCGGGAGTATCCGCAGATTTTAGAAAAATGGAAAAAGGGCAATATCAGTCGGTGATTAGATTCTTGTTTTTGGAAGGGTAACGAATGGTTTTCAAGATTTAAAAGTGGTCATCAGTCAATTGAAGATGATCCTCGACCAGGAAGGCCTTCGACTTCAACTGATGACTCCCACGTTCACTGTTTTTTCGACTTCAATAGAATTGTGCATTTTGAATTCTTGCCTCAAGGTGAAACAATGAACTGTATGTACTATCAAGACGTTTTACAACGGTTACGTGAAAAAATCCGCAAAAAGAGACCAGAGTTGTGGCAAGACAACTCATGGTTCTTGCACAAAATTGAAAAAGAAAGAAAGAACAATATTTATTTGCTACGTAGGTACAAATTCAAACTTATATTTACGCAAAAACATTTTTTAAAGGAAGCCAAAACGAAACGCTAAAGATATATAATCACTAATGAAATATCGGGCAAGATATAAACTTCAAACGGCGATAATCCAGATCATTATTCAAACCACGTATTCAACATCGATACACACGCACGCATACACAATCAAATAGCCCAGTATACAGACTCCAAAAGTTTGTGTGGAACAACGGTGATTAGTGTTGACCGCCACAGCCACGCACCAACACTTGCCAAGCATACCCGGAGCCGAGGATCACGGATAGTCCGGAGACTCCAAGCTAAAATCAATGAACAACACGTGTGTGGGTGTGTGCTCTGCTCCGCTCCAGACTCCGGAAAGACAACTCCCTCCCCGTGCGCTCCCAGAGAATTCTAATGCTTATTCTCCCTGTTTGCGACGCAACGTTGTACAATTGAATGGTGTGCCGCGCTGTATGGAGAGGTGCCAAATAGATCGCGGTCACGGACAGAATCAGTTCGTCTAGTGTCTTTATGCCGAATTGTATTCGAGGTCTGTCATCGATAAGACAAATGAGTTTCCCCACACTACGGCGTTTCGCTTGTGACGCCTATACAAACTGCGGAACTTTTATTAAATTACCATTAGAATGAAATTTAGCACTGTCGAATTCGATATACATATAGAAAAAGAAATCAAAGTTGCTCTATAGACTTGTTCGAATGTTCTGTATTCTTTTTGTTTTGTGCAACTTTTCTGTTAGTTCTGTGGAAGTGATATTAAATTATCATTAGGATGAATGTTGGCACTGTCCGTCGTGCATCTAGAGTTGAAAAAGACTGCAGTGCCTTACACCAGTAGTTTTAAAAGCGGGGGTCGAGCGGTATTATTTTGGGTCACGCAGCAAGTTGCAAAATTGTTTTCACATGACAGTACATTGAAATCTACTCCCAGGGGCATTTGCTGTTGTAAAATAGGGGTCGTCCCGAAAAAAATTGTTAGAACCTCCTACACCACACATTATTTTATGGATAGAGAATTTGTGCGCTAATATTCTATTATAAATAGGGAGTAAAACGTGTTTCCGATATGATTGTCATAATACATCTATCGGTATATCGATTTGAATTAAATACAAGGATACAGGCATCAATGCTATCAGCTCACAGCAAGCTAATCTTAAAAAACTGAAATTATTGTCATAACCACTAATGTATCTTTAATGAAGCAAACACACTTATCACCATTATCTTTTAAAGAAATAAGAAAAATCTATCATAGGATTAACGGAGATAACACAATTACTGAATAATTTAAATATTATAATATTTCGTTATGGCCACTAAAGATACTTAAAATACATTAAAAAAAATTGATTGTAAAGTTTTTAAGGGCTCTATAAATCCGGGAGTATAATGGATATTGAATTTAAAATGCGACGGGAACTTCTTGGGCACTCAAGTTATCGTATGTGCCCATAATAGCGAAATCCATAACAGCGTACCCATGTAAGCGCAAAACAGCGACAGACTCATAATAGCGACAAGCCATCAGAAGTGCGAGATGGCAAAAAGCGACAACCCAAAACATCGATAGACTATAGAGCGACAGACGAACCCAAAAGAGCGACACACCCATAAGAACGACAAACTAATGAGCGACAAACCAATAAGAGCAACAAAGCCATAAACATAAAATAGCGACACGCAATAAGAGCGACACATCATAAGTGCGATACGTCCATAATAGCGACAACAATATATTAAAAATTGTTTCATAATAATCGTAGCCGAAGTGTCATCGAATATCAAAAATTGAAAAGAATTGCTGAAATCCTTAATAAATAATCAACATAATTAAATATTATTCATACAAATCGCATTTCATTTAAAATTTTATATTCTTGGCATATTAAAAACAATTATTTTAGCATTGTATATTTGGGGTCAGTGTAAAAATTACTGAAATAATCATACTTCAATCTACCCACAACGGATAGAGGCACATATTTTGTAGCATATCTCTGCGTTGGAACCGTTCCAAGTTGTTTGAAGTTCATACATTTTTGTTTTATTTTTGAAAAACGGTATTGCATATTTTCGCAACAAACAAAAAAATGAGAGGTCGCAATTATCAATTTTCTATGGTAATTTATACACAGCATATTGCATCACCCTGTAATATTTTCTCAAAAATAATAATAAAAGGGTATTCTTTTTTAAGCATATTGATGTCTGAAGATGCATTTTCAACAGGAATTCAATCAGATTGTAATATACTCGTTAGAATCTCATCAAACATTCTTATTATTAGAATTCTTTGGTGGCAATATTAAATTTCCTGGCATCTAGACTCGAGAGTGATTTGCATTCTTCTGTGATGTCACTAATTTGAATGCAAGAAGTCATGCATATTATATGAAAATGGCAGCTGATGCCTTTGCACACAAATATGTTTGATTCACAATCGCTTGAATATGTCGTTATGAAAAATCGACTTTCTTGACATAAGTTGATGAATGATTTTTCTTATCGCAGACGTAGAGTTATGGCGGAGGTAGACGATGGTATAATTATTTTAAGTGGATATAAATCGACTGGTTTGAGCACAAAGGCAACATAATCACCTTCTTTGCATTATTGTTTATAGTACACATTTTCTAAACTAAACATTATATAATTTCCAAATCCTTGAAGTACAAAGGTGACATCCACAAGTTTCATAAATGAGAATGTGTTCTTTAAGCGAATCACTTACAAAATATAATTCTAAAGTTGGTTATAAGAAACACCTTAATACATGTAAAGTTTGCTATAGTTTACAAGAAAATGAGGACTAACCCAGATTACTCGAAACCTTGAAAATTAATTATGATTTTATATATCACAAAACAATAGCCTATATCTTACCCAATGTGCAATTCGAACCTACAAACCTCTAAAAACTGAAACCAAACCAATTACAAAACCACAACAATTTGGTTCGACCAGAAATTCTCGTTAGGTAATTAATTTAGGAAATGTTCTTATACCCCTATAGTTGACGTCTTACCCACTATGCCACGCAATTCTACATCCCTCTAAAAACTAAAACTATATACCAATCACAAAACCTAAACAATAATATAGTTCCAAGTGAATTCTCGCTGGGTTATTATGATATAGTTGAATTCTTGGAGGACAGGCAGACACAAGTAAACAATGTGAAGGGTTTACAATACGTATACAAGTTTCGTATCACGCGTTACGATGGACTGGGCGTGCACAAAATATCAGAGTTTATATTAAGTGCATTCGACTGTCGAGGGAATAAACAAGTTTTCCAAAACTTGGATACACCTAACCTCACTGTCAGACCGATGTGTGTTTAATATTTATAAACGGTAAGACACGTATATCCATATAGGTAGGGTAGAGGAAAACGAAATTCGGTTTCCGGCTTTTTACATTTCTGAACGTAGCACGAAAGTGGGAAGTATTATAATCATGGAAATTTTCGAATTTTATACAAATACAAGTTTACAATATACTTGAATTTAAGTGCTTTTGGGGCATTTTTACAATAACAATCTGTAGAGTCCTGCACTGGACTTTTTTGTCCACATAATTAAAGAATATGAATTTATAAAATCGATAGTTATATCGAAAATAGTGAATAAGTAGCCAAGACCGTTAGGTCTTGGCTACTTATTCACTATTTCTAAAAAAGCACGAGTTAGAGAATAAGAGTGATAAGAGAGAATAATAAGTGATTCTTTTAAAATTAATTAATTCCACTAAAGACATTGTTCGACATTTTTCAACTTAACTGCTACTTAATTAGTGCATATGCAAAAAATCAAAATTATAATTTTTAATATTTCTTTATGGCCTTTGGGTAATCAATATAAAGAAATATTGTGGACATAATATAATTTTTGGATGTTTTAATTATTATTTTAAGATTAGTATTAAGGAGGGCTCCAAATTTTGGGGCCCTATAACTCCGGAAGTATACGGGCGATTGAATTTAAACGGCGAACAAATTCTAATGGGATCCCAAAGAATTTGTGTAGCAAATTTGGTTCAAATCGCTTCGGTACTTTCAAAGGCGTAGAGGGCACAAATTTGGTCTTACGAGCGATCGTGCGAGCGACGACTAACATTCCAGTATATGAGTGGCACACGAAAAAGGAAATCCTATTGGTAGTATTAAGTTATAACAGTTTTGCCACTTTAATATTCACTGGATTTGCTGTAATTTAATATTTTATAATTCTATTTGAAGGTTTTGCCCAAACCAAAAGTAATATCCATTAGGTTAAAAGGATTTTATCATTACTGTATTAAAAATTTCGACTATATTAGTTACAAATAGAAATTTAATAAAATATTTTTTCTACGACGCAGGCTTTAGCGGATTAAAATTGGAATAGAAAGCGTGTTTTAAAATAATTAACTGATTACTTTCAGCACTAGAGCCATAAAGGTTACAAAAGTAATTATCAATTGTTCAAATAACTAAACTAAATAATTACATCTGTATTGGTTGAAATTATTTTTGACTGTTAATTGACATATCAATTCTAGAAAATGCAACGTAACAAATAAACAATTTTCAACTGTCATTAAATGAGTAATTAACTGTCAAAAATAATTTTAACCTTTTAATGTATGTTATAGATTTGTAGCAGTCATATAAAACAAAGTATAGGTACAAATTGATTTTATTTTGTTCGTGGGGTTGCTCCACTTCGCTGTGCTTCGTTTCGTACACTTCCCGCTCACAAAATAAAATGACACTTTTAACACTAATCTAAAATATCTTAATTGCATTGTTCCATTTATTCCGAAAGTGACATTTTATGCTTACTCTATTCTCCACACATATACATTAGCTGAAGTAATGGTATTGGAAACATATTAATCGGAAATATTAACCCATCTATGATATTGAATATATACATTCGTATATTCGAAATGGCAATTTCGTTGGTTGTCCAAGCCCCGGCTGCCACAATCCCATGATTTATTAAAAGGATTAACAGCATACAAACAATGCCAACATGCGCATGTAAATATTTGGTTAATAATGGGTTCGATTTAGGTTATGTTTGCTGCATTCATAACACCGATATCCCAACTATATAGATACTTTCACGGCAAGCTTAATAAATAGAAAAACATTGTTGAAAAATGTGTTTTCGCTAAGAAAAATTACGAGTTCTGTACGGAAAGGTGATTTGTTATAGAAATACAATGTTATCTCGAAAAGTGTTGTAAGTTAACCTAACAAAACGCGATTACTGGACACCATCTTATAAGAATTTAAAATTTATTAACTACTATGGACTTATCAGTGAAGAATTATACATGAACATATTAAAAGAACACGCATGCTATAACATAAAAAAAAAAAACTCTGGCTATACTGCAATTTAATATTGCCAGAAAAAAATGGTTGTAAGGCTGTTGTTAATTAAACTTTTATTCAGGGAAGTAATGATTTAATGTGTATACATTTTTCTCAATATTTAGAAATAATTTTGTAAAAGTAAATCCATACTATTATGCTTTTATATATGTCTAACTGGAGAACCGTTGAACTTACTTGCATGCAATTATTTTGTTATTGTACGTTATTCGGTTAGGTTTTAAGCGATATTTGGTTAATATTAAATTAGTAGTATTCAAAATGTAACAATAATACGCAAGTATCAATATTTGTTAACATATATAGAATTATTGTTTGGTTTTCAATTTGCAAAATTGTTGCTAAAAATGTATAAAAAATAAGTCTTTACATACTGGAAATAAACGGCAAACGACAGCATTAAGAGTGCAGGTCACTCTAGATATATTAGGAAAATTAAAGTAATGACATAATGCTATATTAATTCGCAATTTCCATTATCCAAGCCCATCCAATGTACTAATTAATCCAAATAATTGAAACAATTCGCTGGCATCCCAAACAATGACGACTTGAATAATTTATTGAAGATTTACACTGATTACAAAGTCGATTCGTATAGTATCATTTAGCCACATGTTATTAACGCCTAAATCTACCATTTTTGGGTCGAGCTACAAATACAGGTGCTATAAAATGTGCTCTTTGCCAAATTAAACCCTTTCGTAAACGACTTCTACCGTACAGAAACAAATAAAAAGGGGTCAGGACATTTTATGTGTGCTACAAACATTTTCTACGGGATTCGCTTTTTCCTTTATTTGAGTTTTATTGTGTAATGAATAAGCATCGATATAAAAACAAAAACACAAATATCGATCTTTGTGTCGTCAGGTAACACTATCACGAAGAGAATTAGAAGCAGTCATATTTGCTATTTTTGCGGAAATTTAGTGAATCAACATTTTAAGTGACAGACGTGATTAAGAAAATAGGCAAAATGTATTCAGGGACCCTCAAAACGGATATATCCATTAAAATATTAACGTCGATTTCTGTGTAATCATATTACTTTCATTTATACATAGATTATAAGAAAGTAATAACGCGGAAAGAATTATCACATTTAGCACTTCAATCTCCACAATTATTTTCGTACTATAGAAATTACCACCAGGTTCAGGAAAAATGGGAAACGTACTGAAAGTTTTAATGACTGTGACTTGTATACAATAGTACAAAAGAAATGCATAGACGTGAATTTAAAATTTTGTGCTCTAAAACAGTTAAACGAAATCTACACAATGTACAAAAATAGTATGATTTTTATCCTAAACTATAAAAGACGTTCAACACTAGAACCCTGGGTCAGGCTCGTTTATATCTCATTCTCTTTCTAGCAAAGGTAAATATTAATTAACATCTAACATATTAAGATTTATATAAATAATATTTTGTCAGCAGAAATTGTGTCTAAAAGACAAACTTCGTTGTGAAAAGTTTTTGAAAAATGTAACCTTTCTTATGGAAAGTGCTTTACGACCATTTGCTATTTCGATTTTACTGCAATGTTACAGACACACCACCGAGTACATACAATAAGCTAAAAACACATTGGTCCAGTGTATTTTTTGATAAAACGAATCTTTCCTGCGGAAATAATCCACAATATTTCATTTTAAATTCAAGAATCATTACTCCTACTTATGTATTCAGATGGGATTGTCAGTGCAAAGTTTGAGAAATTGGCAATCTTCCATATTCAAAAAAAAAAAAAAAAAAAAAATGAAGTACTCATATTGCTTGCTTGCGGGACGACCTTACCCTTCTTTCCTTCCATTTGCGAAAGTAATATTTTACAATTTTCGCATTGACATGTTGACACAAACTTTATGATTTATTGTTGGGCAAGTTTATACACTTTTGCAGCCTGCAGAATACTAAAATAAACAACATACTGTTCTCTTTACCTTTTTATAGTTTCAAAGCAAAATTCATTTGGTTTAAAGGTATATCCGATCGGAATATAAATAAAACAGTTTTTAATTTAACAAAAATTAGAATTCTGAACAAAACCTTACCTAGTGGAGATAAACAAAAATATAATTAAAAAGTTATATACGGTTATTTGTGTGAATTAATGTATATTGGAATTAATAAATGTGTAAATTTATATGTATAACGCTTTGTATATATTTATATTTCTATTATATATTTTATTTATTCTATATATTTTGAAATATTGTACGATAGGCCAAAACATCGAGAAAACAGACCTATTTATATTTTAATATTTTATAATTTATCACTTTTAAAGGATAGGTGCCAGGCACCAATGCCTTTATCTCGCCGTATTATCTATTTAGAGAGTTTAAATTTTTAATTTATATATATAGTATTTTTAAACAATAATGTTTAAAGAATAAAATTTGTAATAACCATTGAATTATGTAGATAAAATGTAAAAGATAACAGATATTGTTTTTGATTGATTACTACAATAGCTAGTTTTTTAATGTGATCACTAAAATATTTTAAATTTCAAATATTTCTTTGATGACAATATTGTAAATCAACGTAATATTTTTAAGTATGTCCTTTTCATCAAGATTCAAAAGATTTTATGTGTACCGGAATGTATCTAAGTAAATGTGTACGTCCATAATAATATAATACTCACTCGCGTCAAATATAACCAACTATCTACAGTTGACAGTACTTACTGTTAAATATAACATGTATAAATACTGAATTATAAATAAATAGAATGTTAACACACAGAGTTACATGGAATAAACTAATATAATATTGAAATAAATGTAAACAACAAATGAGATTATGTAAATATGTACCTAGTAGAATTTTGTCATATATTGAAGTTTAATGCTACAAAAATACATTTCTACATAGAAGAAAACATTTTATTAGTTTTATACGATAAAATATTTTCACGACATTATTATGGAGCGATAAAAAAAAATAAGATTAACTTTTTTCATTTACGCACCACAAAATGTATAGTAGGATTAATGTAATGCGGCGAAAAAATTAAGAAGGATTAAACAAAGCTGAATAATGTTCCAGATTATTTTGCTACGGTTAACACAAAAAATGAAGCAAAATAAAAATCGTTTCCGAATAACTTTAAATAAAATTAACTTTAAATGAAAATTAGTGATCGATTCTTTGGTTTCTGAATGATTTACGTACAATTTGCATAAAAAATATTCTATTTCTGCAGTGATTTGTATGTCATAAACGACTTTCTACTCCCGGGCGTGTAAAAAAGTTAACACATCGGTTAAAATATGAAATTTAACTAAATAAACTCTTTAAACGAATGTTCAAGAAAAATAAACTCAAGAAAATATAATAGAAATGTCAAAGTATATTTTGATATTTCTCTATATATTTTCATGATGGAAGGAGTTTATTTTTTCTACTTCAAATGAAGCGCGAAAGTCCAACCTAATATCTATTCGCACACTTGGTTTACTCTTCAAGTTCAATTCCTTACACGCTTAGACGCAGGACGTCAATCATTCTTATCTATTTATTCCATGATATTCCTCAACGTCTTAACTTCACATCGTCTATCTTTCTTCTGGCATTTTATCAACACATAACGTAATAAAAATATAAGTTATATTTCAGAACACCCAAGAAACTAATCCAACTAGGGAATTTGTAACAACTTGCTAGGGAAATATGACTTAAGTGTTGCTTAACAACAAATTAAACTTTATACTAGTACAAGCAGGTTAAACTCAAAGTTTACTTCATTTAACTACGCTTATATAAAAGAAGTCAATTGCTTTCACGGGTTGAGCGAGAACAATTTAATATTTCACCTGGTTTTACATGCGCCAAATGTTAAACGGAGTTCAGTAGTTGAGTAAAATGCAATCGGGCACTAGTGTTAATCTTGATATAAACGTAATGTGGAATTATGTTTATAGTGTAAGTGTTTGCCACTAGGGATATTTACCAGCAGACATTCTCGGTGCTCAATAGATGTTGTTATGATACGACACGTATTCAAATAGAAATGGCTCCAGACAACCAGTCTGATCGTGTTAGTCTCTCCATGCTAAATAAGTTGTTGTTGGTGTCTCAATTATGCATACAGTTCTAATACACAGCACACAGAATATTGTGTTTTAACTTGAGTTGAATGCCAGCAGTTTCTAATCTGATTCGACTTGCATATTATTCCCCGGTGCATAAAGGGATTATTTTAGAAACTGAGGCTAGAATCTCTCGTTTGTATGAATTACTGTCAAATATATTTGATTTGTGGAATATTATATATTCACACTTCTAGGTAATTGCTTTATTTATGTAAACCTATGTTCAAATTAAAATATTTTTTAATTCTTTGTACGTAATATTCCTTCGATTAAATATATTTACAATAAACGTATATTTTACAAATTCATACAAAGCCAATAAGACCATAGTATAATATAGTGATGGTCAAAGGCTGTTAGTTGAAAACTACATAGTGCTACATTTTGACCAAACATTTTTAGAACTTCTGTTCTAAATGGTTCCCCTAGGTAAAACAAAATTTTCCGAATTGCCAACTTTACATTGCTTTTTTCGCAACAAATTTGTTCGAAATGTTTTTGACATGACAATAAAAAATTATTGGTATTTTTTCCCTTGACATTTTTCCAAATTGAACTGAACATACGAACGTTATTTATTTAACCATCAATGTTGATAAATTTTGATTGATTTAGTTCGGTTTTTTAGATATTTCTATTACATAATTAAATTATTATTAATTTACCACCCAATAAATATGTAATTAATCCCGCGATATGTTTATAATTGATTATGAAATACGAGTATATAGTTCGTCCTACAACGGTAGTATCTCTAGGGTGTTTCATACCAAAATCAAAACAGTCAATTTAATATGAAAACAATTGTGTGAGAGAAAGTAAATATGCAGATCATATATTTTACAATTTTGTTTTGGTATATGGCATCGTAGATTAAAATTCCAATTACATAAACTCAACTTTATGCAAAGTTAACATCAAAAATCTGTTTAGTGACCAAATTTATTCCTAGAAGCTAAAAGAAGAATCCGTTAATTCTTTGTAGATTCAATAAAAATTTTCTCCTGACGGTGCAAAACGAAATTAGCTAGAAAATCGGGCAACTAGTTGGCTAACAAATCTTCTTCTTACCACACATAAAACAAAAAAATACATACTAACTTTGCATAAGTTAATTTTACAGTGCGGTTCGAACCGAAAGCATTATAAATCAAATTCATATTTCCCTTTCGCAGGAGAAAGATAAAATTTGACGTTTCGCCTTGAAAAAAAAAAAAAAAAAAAAAACCTTAGAAGCCCTAAGGTACGGTGTGCCAAAGGGCAAAAGAGGTCATTTCGACGGTATACATGAGCAAGAGAATCTGCTTTTATGGGGCTGAAATAGGGTAGAACAACATAAAGGTCCGTTTACATATGACGAGATGGGCGTATGCATACCCAAGTATGTAAATGCTTGTAGAACAGTGGCTGTCAACAAAGACTACCTGGGTACTCCCCAAACTAACTATGTTTACTTATACTTAGAAGGGAATGTTCGATTACCATTGAAAATATTTAACAAGTTTCTACTTTCTTGCACAAAATCTAAAATGTAGTCTCGATAATCTGAAAAGCGGTAAGAGTAAACTATTACTTCTGATTATGCTATAGTTTTCAAAAATAGGAGGTTTTCTTCCGGGTCTCAGCAATTACTGCTGATTTTGTTATAGTTCTCAAAAATAGGAGGTTTTCTCTGAGGGCATCAGCTCGGATAAAATGATAAAACTGTAAACTTTAAACTTGTACTTATACAAGTTGTAACTTGTTTACAAGTACAAGTTTAAAGTTCAGAGTTTTATAATTTTATCATTCAACAGTTTTCGCTGCAGAGCAATTACAGACACACACACACAAACATTAGGAAGGTCAAAATGTGTATTTCCGTTAAAATTTCGCTTCCGTAATTTTTCATGATTATAATACTTCCTTATATACATTCGTATAAGAAAGTAATACGTGATGAATGTAAAAGATATTAATATATTTACTAGTGTTTGAATTTTTTTTTAAAAAACGAATCATTACTAGAAAATCGCGTTTGAAATTAATAAATTAATATATAATTTCCATGGTTACTTCATATTTATATAAATGTATCATAATAATCGTAGTATCAATGGTTGTCAACAATTAGTAGAAAACTACACCATATTATGAAAATTTAGTCAGAATATCCACTCTCTATGTAATAAAATAACACAAATATATCACAATATATCTTTATGTATACAAACAAATCCACAGTAGGATTCTGCAGTTAAAAAAGTAAACCATATAAATTGCGAAATAAATTTGCATTTTAAAATCGGTCTGGAACTATTAGAAGTACTTTATCCAACAATACATTCACGCAAAAATGCGGCTGTCTACAGTATTTACTATAAATCTTCCGACCCACCCCTTAGCCCCTTCGTTCCTCCTAGAATTCTTTGCGATAAAGAAACTAGCAGAAGCTAGCGAGCTAAACACAGATTCAAATCGTGGAGTAAAGGTATGGCACGAGGGGAAAGTTCGGCAGGGGAATGCAATTCAGACGAGAACGAGACCAACTTATACTACTTTGCATTCGCGAGGAATAATGGCTAAAAACACGTCAACCATTGTCGACTATACTCGAATCCACACACACAGGGAAAAACGATTTATTGACATACAGTTGGGCGCAAATATAGTTGTGTTCTTCTAAATTGGATGCGCATTCGTAAAATATCTCTATCTTCTGGATATCTGATACCGATTCTCTTTTAATATATTGTTGTTTGAAATTTAAATATTATTTCAAATACTGTCTCGTTTGGAATAGTAATAATTATGAAATTGATTCCTTTTATTGGCTTTGATTGTTGGATGTATTTAAATAAATAAATAATACGACAAAACAGTAATGTCAATGTAGTAAAATTCAGATTTGTATATGCTTGATTAATAAATCTTTTATATTTCAACCAGAAGTGCTTGTTTACTCAATGCAATGTTTCTCTCGAAAAGGACACGAGTTACAGAAAAATTAATTTTGTAAAAGTTACAGTTAATAAAATTTCAAACAACTTTGGTTTGAGAAGATATTTCGAAAATTGTATCAATTACTAAAAAATCGCCTTTAAAAATAACTTAGTTACCACACATATTGATCTATCTTAATATTCTTAATATATCGGTTTAGAACGTTCTACGCCGTTTTCCGATATCTAATCTCCCTATCGTTCCGTAGAACATCTATAAGATAGCAAATAAATGCTGTAAAACTCATGGATATCTTAAAATATCTGCCTTAAAGCTGTAACCTAGCAAAATTTTCCGAATATATTAAAGGTAATAACGTAGAGTCTACGGATATCAATTTTATGATGTTTAAGGTATATTTACTCCAAGAATAATAATGAAATATTGAAGTTAATTAAAATTTGTTCCCATGACATATTAAAGACAATAACGTAGATTCTATATAATTGTATTAATAAATTTTATATGAAATGTAAACAGAATAATAATTTAGTTTAAAATAATTCATGATAACAATAATTAATATACATTTGAATGTAATAAATAGGCGATGCGTATTTGTTTAAACAATGCTTGGTAAAAATATCCATTTTTTGTTGTGCATGTTTGTAGATAAAAATAAAAACCTCTAAAATACGAATTCTTTTAAAGTATTTTTATTTTACATTGAACATGAATAATAAAAATAAAATTATATATATATATACCAGGTTCCCTTTATAACCAGATTCGGTACGTACAACGCACCGATGCGTTCAGCTCGCCTTATGGGTAATATATGCGATGCGAGCAGCAGTTTTTAATTATTATGACCTTTTGGTTAACAATTTGAAAAATTCTTGCAATTATTTGTAGATTATTTTGATAAAAAAGGCTTAGGTATAACGCACCTATGCGTCCAGCTAGCCTTATAAGTAATATATGCGTTGTGAGTAGCGGTTTACTTTGATAAAAAAAAAGGTGCTTATTTTAAAATTCAACATTATATTTAATAATTTTTTTCGGGCTTTGGGTTAACAATATGAAAAAATCTTATAAACATAAAATATCTTAGAATCTCTAGTAGAATTTTTGAGTGTTTTAATTATTTCTATAAGGGCAGTATTAAGGGGGGCTCCACATTTTGGGGTCTTATAACTCAGAAAGTATACAGGCGATTGGATTTAAACTGCGAGCGGATTCAAATGGGGATGCCAAATAGTATGTGTATCAAATTTGGTGTGAATCGTACCGGTACCTTCAGAGGAGTAGAGGGCACAAATTTGGTCTTACGAGCGACGACTAACATCCAAGTATATAAGTTATATTTTTGGATTCAGGGCGACGAGACAAACACTTTTTGTTAAGGACATTTTTTGATCCGAGAATGGTACAGACACATGACCGAATGTTTTAGCTTCTTCGGTACTTCGTACGGCGAAATAACCGAATATATATATTTTTTTAATTGTTCAATTTATATTTTTTCGAGCTTAATGTTTGACTTTAAAGTGCGCTCTCTTGGTATAGTTTCAAAGAGAAGCGTTGCCATTTTTTGGCACGTGTACCGACATCAAAGCTTGTCCAAAGTAAAAACATTTTTTATCACATTGAACTAATCCCTACAATGGCGTCTGTTGTGCAGCAGAGATAGAGTACGGTATACACCATAAGTTTGGTACGGTATAACGCAACGAGCGGTCAGACTGTTCAGCACTTGGCAATGGGTACTCAAGCGGGTTTTATCCAGCAGAGAGAGGCACATGGCATGATTTATTGGCCGGCCTGTTGTATACGGTTTCGGACTACAATTAAACCATTACTATTGTACTCTTGGACGCTGGACGGGCCGAGAGAGTAGAGCAGAGCGCTGTTCGCGTATCACAGACTCGCCAGCGTGCACACCATTGTTGCCAACTTATTTGGTGGCAGCAGCAGTAGTACACTACACATTTATCTTCATAATGAAACATAATTGTCATGGTTAACGTATTATAGTTGCGATAGAATCAGTTTAATTTAGTTGCGTTAATAGAATCATAAACACATTTTCAATCTAGTCGTGCGAATTTCAATTTTAACTTTTAAGCTATGCTCGGCAAAAGCTACACATGGAAATGTATAGATTTAACATAAAAGTACTTTCATAAATCATGTGATTTTACGTGATTTTGTAAAAATACTTGTATTCTAGTGTCATTTTACCAAAATACTGTGTAATGGATTAGTTAAATTTACACATAGTTTCATCATGTGAATTTCACCTCAACACACAATATTGTGTAGTATTCGTGTGTCTGTAATATTCATAAAATTCAAGTTATATACTTCTATGGCTGATACCGAAAGTGTGAATATTTGTACTTATAAAGAAAGAATAGGAATAATTTAAAATATAATTACTAAATTTTAATGGATATAACCGTTTCGAGGTCCACTATGACTATATCTTCACTGATGTCTGTCCGTGTATGTAAATCATATTACTTAAAAACTACTAAGCGCAGAACAGTGAAATTACGTAATTAAGATTAAGATAAATTTGCGAAGAATTGATTAAATTTTGGGCATAATTTAAGACTATTCTCGATTTTCAGTATCTCCGAAATTGCTGTTGTTGCCATAGAAACGACTATGCATTTCAAATGCGTGTTTCTTACAAATGGAACACAATTTGTGAAAACTTTTCAAACAATTCTTGTTAAAATCGTTAATATTGTTCATAATGAATAAACTTTATCTTTCAACTAAGCAATTATGTCCAAAATTTAATCCCATCAGTCTTGTGCTGGCCACAACATATATTGTATGATGTATTACACCCAAAGGCCAGATATAATAATTTGAAAATAACATTTATCATCGCCAATGACGTCTGCGCAAAATTTTTGAGTAATATAAATAATAATTTAATATTATAAAAAATAAATGGTTATACAAATGTTCACATTGAAAAAGTATTAAGGCACTTGCTGAAATATGCATGCGATTATTTCTATTTTATGAAATTACTATCCATATTTATAAACTTTGACAACAAGGGGCCGTATCTGCTATTGAAATATTTCTTTAAAAATTATTGATATTTTAAACTGTTCACAAATTGCATTATGTCCAAGTATTGTATTGTGTATTAATATTGAAATATATATTTCCTTTCAAACGTCTCCGTGTAGATTACTTCCATTAAAGTCTTTATTCGAGTTTAGATATCTCTCATTTGGACAAAATGAGGAGAGAATCCGGTATATTAAAGCAGCATTTTTCTTATTACCGACATGACTTATATAATCCAATTTAATGTGGAGCAAATAAAATATGTTGTATAAAGTATATGTCGGAGAGTTTATCGCCTCTTAAAAATATTTATTTTGTTTCGAAATGGATAATAAGCTAACAGCGAGACGAGATGGAAAAACAAAAAACTCCCAGAGGCCATTTTGCTGTCCCGCGCAAGGCTCTGCGTAAGTATGAATTTATGTAAAACCCAAAACATGAAATACGAGATTCAAGTTCTAACGAATTTGAGTGAAACCTTAAGATAGCTATATATTTCGCGATTTAATCTTTATTTGAGTTTGTCTTATTTTATATACGAGAACGAGAAGAGATAGCTGCAAGGTACAGACTACAGCAGAAAATTTAATTATAAAGATAAATCTTGATTTCATTCTTTTCTTGGAATTTTAAAACGAAGTAGGTACATGAAAAGAGAGTATATTATACACGAATAAATTAGATCAATTCTTTTCATGTATATTAGTCGTAAGGCATGGTGAATTTATAACGATTTTTTACATACATTATTAGCTCGTCGGAAAATATATGCAAAAAGAGTTTCAGTATTTGAACGAGTATTTGTTACACTATCGGAACAAAAAAAATAATTTCTGGAGTCATAAACACCCCTCTATCTTATTACTGACTTTTGAAAACATTTAAATATATCAAAAAATGCAAAGGAATTTTCAAATTGAAATTAAGGGTCAAACAAAAACGTGCAACGCACCGATGCGTCCAGCTCGCCTTAGGTAATACGCAATGCGAGCAGTGAACGTCTCTCTCCTACTTCATGCTTGTTATTAAAATTGAAAAATAATTGTTTTTAACTATTATGGCCTACGGGTTCACAATTTGAAAAGAATGTAATAAAATAATAATTGATATTATTAAAAACAAGTAGTGAGCATAATAATATAAGGAACTGTAATGCCATCCATTGATGGCTAGATTAGTTAATCTATCCAACATTAGATGACATTAAATATTATTATCTTATCATTTATTAGGGTTTTTGTGCTTAAAATCAGAAAATATAATTAAAAATGTTATAGATATAAAAAGTCTTACAATTCTTTGTAGATTATATTGTTAAACAAACATTTTTTAGTGCATATGTAAAAATTATGTTTAATATTCTTTATGGCGTTTGAGTTAACAATACGAAAAAAATCTTGTAGACATATAATAATAAACATTAAGAAGAATCACTTTTTCTATAACTCGTATCCTTTTCGAATTTTGCAAAAAAGACACAAGTAAACAAGCATTTCCGGTTAAATAGCCTTTTTAAAAATAGACGGATTTCTTTCTCGGTATATACAAATATTAATTTTTAATTATCAAATTTTTATATTCAACGGGGATACACAGACACACACACAGAAAATATTGAGAAAAGAGTCAAAAAACGAATATATCCATTTAAATTTTTGGGTCAATTTTCTTGCGATAACAATACATTCTATTAATATATTACGTATAAGAAAGTAAAAACATGTAAACACGCCTAATGTGCATATTTTCAATGCATTATTCTGTATACTAAAATCACCTCTAGGAAAGTAGTAAGATGCGCTAAAACAATATACCTATATTAAGTATCTGAAATGAAATTACAAAATTGGTTTATGAAAATGAAATATCAGGCCAAAATTTCATTCGCTAATGAAAATATAATGAAATAATTGAACATTTAACACTAGAAAATGTTGGGTTAGCAAAATCTATAAACGCCTTAATTGACAGTGCGCTGCTGTATATAAATGACGCAGCTCAACAAAACTTAGATGAACACACTCCTGCAGCGACAACTCAAGCACCTATATAATGAATAATGAAATATTTCCTCCCTGCTGTCGACGTATTCGCGTTGAGATAATTAGTAAGGCCAGAATCTCGAAAATAGTATACAATATTTTAAATAATTACTTCATAAAATTCTTAAATTAACACATTGCCACTCAAAAATGTAACATTTCCTCTTTAAATATTTGGACAGTTATTTTCAAATATTTACGTAAAATAAATAATATTTCCATGTCAGTTTAATTGCCTCTTAAGAATCCTAGTATTTAATATAAGCTGCAAGCATTAGCCATGATTATCTAACCGATCTTGCCACAGAAAAATCTAGTTCAGTGATGTCCAACTCATGTTCCACGGGCAAATTGGCAACGAGCCACCGAAATTCCATCGGAAAATAATGTGAAACCTTTTTTTTTTGGGTCAATATATTTGCTGGTCCACTACGTAATTCAAAATACTTTGAATTGACCTGATTTCTAAAACGTTTGGGCATCAAAATTGTTAATAGTTGTAATGGTCAGGCGATGTGGATCTTAATTGAAGTAAGCTTATAAAATCACGATAAAAACCAGAATGTTCCGGCGGCAATTTGTGCCGCTGGAACACCGGAACAAAGGAAAATTAGATACTTAGGGTCACCAGATAAGTTCTAATCGGCTTACAAGAAGCCAGCACCAATGATCGGGGAAAGCGAACACATATATTGGAAAATCAAACGTTTGAAATAATTGTAGCGATTTTTCAGATTGTCTGTATCTTTTACTTTGGTATGTAAAGACATAATTTTTATTTATTTTCTCCATTTAGGGATGTTCAAAACGTGTATTTCCGTTCATATCTCGAGTATCTGATTATTATTTCAATTGGAATAGTTTATAAAATATTATGAAAAAAGTATTAATTTAGTTATTGCAATTATTAGAGTTTAAATCTTTAAATTATTGTTAAAGTTATTCTTAAAAACTTTGTATTATTACCTGAAAACAAATATACCACAAATGTATTCTATATATGTGTAGGGAAACAAGTAAACTCTAACGGATTCTGTAAATTGAAATTCCATTCCTGCCGTATCAAAATTAAATTGAATCAGCATTGTTGATTTTTTGAATATTGTTTGTATTTTGGAATGAAATTTCAATCTAATCTCTGAATCTACCATATGGCATTTGCGTGTGTGTGATATGTAGATATGATTGTATTACTGCATCAAAATCATACAGGAATTCCGTGATAATACCAGCTTAACACTTTTACTCACAGACATTTTGTTTATCGAATTTTCCAATAAAATTTTGTCACAATAGCTGTGTGTACTGCGGCATAAAAGAGGATTGTTATTTCCTATTTGTTATTCTATAGAGAGCTGCATTAAAGTTTCTGATGGAAAATGTATTTAAATAATTTATGCACTTGTTTTAATTAAGCATGTTTTTAATTTGTTAAATTTTACATTTAGATAATTAAAAAGAAAATAATTTTGTTAGGATAATGCAAATTTATGGGGATTGCAAGCTCGAGTTTTTATTTTTATAACTTTAAAGAATTTTCTGTCTAGTTTGGCTAAAAGTTTTTGATTATCTTCTTGTTTTACTTTTACTAATAAATAATCAGCGGTTTTAGAGGATGCAGGTAGCGCGACCGATTCTCTGGCTGTAAACCACCACCTTCAAGAGATGTTGCTGAATCAATTTTGAAAACAACTGAAAATTGGCAAGGATAATGATAACCCTATGGTTCCAAAATTGATTTAATTAAAAAACTGAAATCATTTTAAATTTTTTAATTAAAATATGTACATCAAGCTCGGAAAAAGAAACACCAACTCAATCTGCATAAAAAAGAAAAACAGTGGATTCGTAATAGCATAATAAAAAACAGGTATTATTTATGGTATTACGATTTATTTTTATAAAGTTCGAGCCGGAGTTCTTTTGCGTTATCGAGGTTTGTTTAATCATGATAGATTTTGAGTAGTTTGATGTAATTAAGAACTATAATTTTGACCAAAAGTGTAACAATGTGTCCGTAATGTCTTTATATTTAATAAACAGTCATTATTCCATGGAATATCTTTGATTGTAGCATAAAAATAGCTAATTTATAATACATTAGAAGTCGATGGTAGCGCCACCATGTGAAATAGCCGAGAGCGGAGCGGCATTACTTCGAACTAGATGGACCTGATAGTTTACCTTAAACTTTCAATTGCGTTGTTCTTGAAACGCCTATTTTCAAACTAGTCCTTGCGATAACGTGAACACTTAGTCAGAATTCCTATTTTTTAATGAAAATTTTCGCAATCGCATTAGTTAAATCTAAGCTTAACTGTTGAATATATTTTAAGCGATTTAATAAATAGAGCTTACGCCCTACAGATAAAAAAGTTTTTTTTTTCAGATCAACTACCACCCTGATAATGCATGTACCATGCGGAGATAATTTTTTTTTTATAAACAACCATATTAAATACCATAACTTTTTAATATATATTCGTGTTAAGTATACTAAATAACTCATTAATTGAATAAGAAAAATAAAATCGTGAATATCATCCAATATTTGTTGTTTCCATTTCTATTAGTATTTTTGATATATCTTGGAATTCCTGCATGCGCTTCAACTAGTGTTGAAATCTCGTGTATAACCATTCTATAAGCTCCATAAAGCTACGAAAACGAAAGATGAAAATACATGAAGGCTCTGGTATTGACCGATACATAGGTGTGTGTATAATGCGATCTTAGGTAACATGACGTCACGTTGCTTATAGATTGATTAACTGCGCCAAGGATATTAACATATGTATATTCTTGTGTACATGTGTTTGGGGTGGGTTTGTAACACACACACAGCGAGCCGTACGAACCCGGGATCAAGTCCAAGCCCGCGGTGGTGGTGGTGCAGATGCTTGCTATTAAACCAGGAGTACCTGTAGCGTAACCGGGTTCGCTGTCATCGTCATCGGACGGCGACAACTGCTGCCCCAAATGCTCATGGTGGTACTCGACATATGCCGCTTGATGCGGATGATGAAAATGATGCGGCACCGCATACTCAACCACGTTGCTGCTTACAGTTATAGTGCCCGCGCCAGCCGCCGTATGTCGACTGCCGACCCGCGTTAACGTGTTCCCCGCCGACAGCGTCCCGCCTTGGGGCCTGCCCGAGTGGGCCCCACACATCACGACCGCCAACGCGCCTTGAGGCCCGTGGCCCAAGTCGAGCGAGGGTCGACGCGAGAACGACGGCCCTATATCGAACTCTACCGGCGGTAATACAGCGTGCGGAGTTATTACGTTGGTGGTGTTATTGTTTGAGTTTACGTTTGAGAATGTTGAGACTGTTGGCCGTTCTTCGGCGACAGGTATGTTGGAGACGGTTGCGACGTTTTGGCCGCGTCGCGGCGATCTGCCCCGGTCCGACACTGCCGTCGCGCTCCAGTAACCCCATGCCATGGTTTAATATTTTATTTTAGCCGGCGCACTTTTAAAATGATTACAATTCAGTGCTACGTTTTAAACAAAATTGTTTTATTTAATTTTAATAAACAAATTGACGATTATAAAAGATGTAATAGTGTACATATATTTATTTAGAGTGCGTAGCACATTTACTAACTGTACGCGGTTGAGTATAACAGTATTACACACCAAAAAAAGAGTACTTTGCGCAAAATTGTTTAATTTACTAATTAGCGATTCTAAAAGGTGGAATAGTGTGCATATATTTGTTTTAGGTTAGAATGCAGCGCACATTAATTAACCGTAAACGTGTTGATTAAGAACTACGCACGAACTAATAGTTTGAATGCACAACATATATTATTTGATATTAAATTTAAATAATTTCTGGATAAAGTACATATATTTGTTGATAATTAAAGTCTTTTTTAATATGAAAGTTTACGCACCAAAAGATAGTGCTACTCAATTAGAATTTCGAATAGTGTAGATATTTTTTGAAGAGTAGATTTATTTGCATAAACACGAACTTAAATTTAAAATATATATTGTATTAAATGTAAATAAACGCGCGATATTTATTTTGCTGTGATATTAAAGTAACACACAGAAAATTATATGTTTATATAAACTTGACGAAAGTATATTAGTCTAGGTTACGAAGCGCAATTGAATTAATATTAGTTATTTATTTTGAACGAAGTTATAAATATAATGACTTGATGTGGAAGTTAAGCATAAATAACTTATACATTTATGTAGTATATTATTTTTGACGCCCACAACGTTGTCAATTTGATCTAATTAATTTAAATATGTTAAACAAAAATGCACGGTACATAATTAGGCAAAAATACTCTGACAGTTCCCAATATTTAGCACAAACACTTATAATTATATTGACTCAATAACGCACTAAAAACTGTATATGTTAGTTTAAAATGTGAATCGGGTAACGTCAATCAACTAGGGTGTGCGTAGCTGTGTAGATGGTGCCAGTACGACAGTTTCTACTGCAAGGTGATGACGTTCACCGGGAAGTGGAGTCCGTGTGGTGGTGGTGGATGCTTCAGACCTCTGCGCGTTTACTAGATCGATCGATAGGGCGCAGCAAGGTCTTCCCGTCCCCGGATGCGTGCGCACCCTCGCCGAGTTCTCATCACACGAGAATGCATCACCAGAATTCGCTTATTTTCGCGAAATTTTCCCCTGTTCTCATCTGACGAACGCAAGGGAATAACATGCTAGCTCACGTTTACGAAGATATCATTTTTTAAACAGACACTTTAATTTAAATCGAGCATTTAAACTTCATTTATCTTCAATTTTCTTTATTTAATAATATAAAATAATCGTAACAGATTTCATTTCGGAAGAATGTGGATAAATCACCTTTGTGCGCTAAGGGTTGTATGAGAAGCAACCTATAGGTGTAAATTATTATAGATATCGAAAAAAGAATACGATTCAACAAATTCATTTTAGATGAATGTGTACACAGTATAAAAGAATTCATTTTGGAAGAATGTGAAAAATATCGCTTTTCTGCTCCATTAGGATTCCGTATGAGAAATAACTTTTAATTCTTTTTTTTATAAACGAAACGAAAAAGAATACGAAATAATCATAACAGATTTCATTAAAGAAAATAAAATATTTTCTTGTATCAATAGTTCTGCATTAAAATTTCCATATTTGTGATATTTTATGTTATTTCTGTGTAGATCCCATGTGTGTGAGTCGGTGTGAATGCACACTAACAAGAAATTCCCGTATACATCTACTCGTGTCAGACCAACTTGACAACACAAAAAATGTAAGCAAGCAAAAAAAAAAAGTAATAGAAAAATCCTCAGAAAAATCGTACGAGGTTGGCAAAAAATATCATTCAACGAGAATTAAGTATATAGCAGGAAAGGAAACCGTATATTTATTTGAATTACTTTTGCATCATTAACTTATGTTTTGGGGTTGCAGACGTTTTCTTTCTTTAACTAAAATAAAATCATTTTTGATATTTCATTACATTCGAACCAAAGTTAATTGATTTTATTTTTGTGAATCTTCTATATACAAATAACTTGATTAAAATTATTCTGATGCCAACCCCAAATTGAATTTTAACATTTGATGACTTCAGCTTAGTCCTAAACTGAACTGAATCAATACGAATGAAGCTATTCTATTTAAAGTTTAAATAACGCGCAAATTATATTTTAATAACCGAAGATTGGGTTCGCAGTCTTTTAACTGTAGTTTCTTAAACATCCCAAATAAAAATATAAAACGGATAACATTTTTAAAATAAACTGTAATCGGATTGTAACAAATCTTGTTAGATATTTCGAAAAATATAGTGGAAAAAACTCCTAACCGATATTTCATTAATAATAATTAAATAAAAAAAATAGGAGGTGCACAACTAGACCATATACAAGTCTTAAGTTTGAAGTTTCATAATTTTACGTCCGACAGTTCGGCTCTAAAGCTTTCACACACACACACACAGACGTCACTCCGAAAATAATCACATTCGATTCAGGGAAGCTCAAAACGTGTATATCCGTTGAAATCTCGAGTTCGATTTTTTTGATGATACTATACTTACTTATTACTTCGTAAACAGAAAGTAAAAAGTTACAAATGTTGACATACGATGATACTACGATTAATATGAAGTAATTTTGTAAATGTGTTCACCATGGATACAACTTATAAATAAAGCGTTCCGGATACAGGAATACATAATTTAATATTGAAGAATGTTTTTAAATATTTGGAATTTAGATTTTATTTAACAAAACAATAGGAATCTATTTATATATGGTCATTCATGACAATATAAAATCAATTATGATTGAAATAGATTCAAGGACGTTCAGCAAATGTATTTCCGTTTTAATCACAACATCATTTATTTTATGCATAATTACTACCTATATATGCTAATAATACTCATTTCGAGGTTAATTCCGCTGATACTGCATCAAGATATATTTAATAAAACACGAACAGTCACTAATTTACTTATTAAAAAATTATTTACTAATATATAGTTATATTTACTTAATGCCTACATTGAAATATATCTGTAGTGACCAGCAAATAACTTTCTAATAAAAAGTTGGCTAATTCTATAATTAGTTTTAAAATCATGATTGCTATGAAATAATATCAATAAGCATAACCAGGGAAACGTAAATGTAAAATAGCTATTTTCAAAACAGATTTTTCAGTACATGGAATATTAAAAAAAAAAAAAAAAAAACTTTAATAAAATGCACTATCTAACTAGTGGCGTGTTCGAGATATACAAAAAATTAGTTAATAATTATTAACCGAATATATAGTAGTGGTTTAAGCGCCTAAAAGAATTTCTCTTAAAATGCAGAAGAGCCGTATAAAACAAATCATCACAAAAAATAATTCAATCTACTGGGAATGCGATCGCTGTCAAAAAACCGTGCCACTGCGTCTACCGCAACTCGACCGTAGTATGTCCCAATGCACCAACCTCACCTAAACACCTATATAGTATACAAGGTACGGGATTCTTCACCTGTATACCTTTACGACGGTATGGTCACACTGAAATCTTTAATATACGTGTGTACGAACAAGTATATATGTATATGTGCCATATACGGCCTGAACACGCCAAAACATTATATAAACATGCAGTGAGTTGCGACACGCACGCTATATAGGTTACATGTGCAAACCAGTGAGTAGTAACACGATCACGCATGCGTACATGCTAACTTTTCGTGTTTTAAGTATTTTAATTAATTATCAACTCAATGCCATGTGTCGCGAGAGGATCATTTAATTAACATATCTTAATTTAGTTGCAAAAGTAACTAGGGTACATTAATCATTAATCTATCAGTTAGGCCATGGACTCATAAACAGACGTTGTTTTTGCAACATTGTTTAGTCCATCAATGCTCCAAACTTATGAAAATAAATGCTTAACCATAGTTTTTATTTTAAATTTTTATTTATTATTTGTATGTAGAAGCGCTATTGTTGCAGATGTTAATATATAAACAAATTATGTCAGTATTTATAATATATTTGTAAATAATATTAATAAATAAATTACATACCAAAAACCATAAAAACAAGTATCGCACTTGCAAATGAAAAAAATAAACTATGATTCAACCTTCAAAAGCATTACTACCTACTAGAATATATTAATTAAAATGTACTAATGAGTTGTTATTGTTTAGATACGTCATGTAACATGTGGTCAAAGACAATGAAATGTTTAAAAGAGCGTAGAAATTCTTGGGAATTGTATTGTTTTGAATTTAATGGAAATGTGATAAGAAATGTTGAATTTATAAACTTAAAAGAAAAGCTATAGTAGCCTTCACTCGACTTTCTTATATTTCCACAATCTATTTAATATATTGTTTAAAATTTAGATTGCCGTGAAACTAGAAAAACGTAAATGTAACATGCCTATCTTTAAAAACGTTTTTTAAGTAAATTATAATTTTTAGCTCGCCGTACAAAGTACCGAAGAAGCTAAAGCATTCGGTCGTGTGTCTGTAGCATTCTCGGATCAAAAAATTTCATAAACAAAAAGTGTTACTCTCGTCGCCCTGAATCCAAAAATGTATATAACTTATATACTTGGATGTCGTCGCTCGCTCGTGAGACCAAATTTGTACCCTCGACTCCTCTGAAGGTACTGGAGCGATTCACTCCAAATTTGGTACACATATTATTTGGCATCCCATTTGAATCCGCTCGCAGTTTAAATCCAATCGCCCGTATACTTCCCGAGTTATAGGGCCCCAAAATTGGAAGCCCCCCTTAATACTGCCCTTATAAAAATAATTGAAACACCCAAAAATTCTACTAAAAATTCTAAGATATTTTATGTCTGCAAGATTTTTTCATATTGTTAACCCAAAGCCCGAAAAAAATTATTAAATATAATTTTGAATCCAAAACTTGTTTTAATAAGTTGCTTGTAATTTTAATATCTTCAACAAGAAACACTTTTTTTTAACTTATGCTATTATTGAGATATTGAAAAAGTTGCAGGAATAAAACGTTATTTCCGGTTAAGGTGTTAAGATTACTTAAAGACTTGATTATATCTCGTTCTCTGTTTACCAACGGTTAATATCTATTGATTGGATTATAAAGGTTTATATAAATAATCTTGTAAAGGAGAAACCTAGAACCATATAATATCTACAATGTGGTGTCTTTTTTATAGCGAAATTGTTATTGTAGCTGTTAATTGGTATAATCAAAAAAAAATAATATATATATATATATATATTTTTTTATATATAAAATATATATATATATATATATATATATATATATATATATATATATATATATATATATATATATATATATATCAATTTACAGTTACAGTAATACAATTTCGTTATAAAAATAATATGCCATATTGTAGATATTGTATGATTCCAGGTTTCTGCTTTATACAATTATTTATATAAATCTTAATAAGTCTGAAATCAATAGTTATTAACCGTTGCTAAGCAGAGAATAATTTTACCATCAACTGTTTTGGCTCTAGAGCGTTCACACACACACACACAGACGTAATTATGAACGTATTTTCGTTAAAATGCCGACTTTGAAAACTTTCATGAATTCAATACTTCCTTACTTACATTCGAATAAATAAAGATGTTTGGTGTTTTGGACATATTTGTCTCTAATTGCTTTGACAAATAATACGCCCATAATAATGTTTAGATAACCTATAAAAATATTGATATTTCGAAATTTAGCGTAGTAAAAGCGTAAAACCAAAAGTAAATATACAAAAAATATAGTAAAATTTGTTAAATAATAATAATAATAATAAAAAAAAATTATGGCCAAAATTAATTTGACTACAAAATTAAGCGATATTTCTATTGTTAATGCAGTAAACACAGTAAATAAGCAAAGAATACATAAGTAAAGTAGTAAAAAATACTATAATAAACTCAGTCCAACAATAAACAAAATTCGAATTTGCAACATAACCTACAAAGTTAAACATATTTCGAATGTATACAGTAAAACCAAGAAAAACATAGTAAACAAATGCGGAAAACATGGTACAGTAAAGAAATAAAATCACTTACCGTGTATGGTGAGTTCGGAATCCCGGTTCAGCTCGTACAATCGTATAGCTTCATCCAACTCCAATTGCGTAGAAATCGTACACGGATCACCTTCCTCGTCCACCCATTTCATCGTGAACACTTGTTCGGGCACAAATCGACAGATCTCCCGCATTTCTTGACATAATTGATCAACAGTTATTTGTTGATCAATATACGTGATCATAACCTCCCCATTGTACGCGGTTTTAACACGAATTTCATTCCCATTATTTTCACTAACGAGCTGCGTAGGCATGCTTAATATTAATACTGATTCGCTAAAAAAAGACTGTTCTTTGTGATCGATGATCTGTAAAGAAACAATTACTAATGAAAATATTTCAACTATTAGTCATGTACACCTTGGAATTCATTAAAAGGCGATAGATATGTTTATTTGAATTATTAGAATTGGGGGATAATAGATATTTAAATACTAACCAACAATAAAATTTGTTAAAACTTAAAAATTACAAACATAAAATTGACACATGCAATAAGCAACGAAGTTGGATGCGTCATCCGGCGTCATTTAGTTGGTAGCAAACATACGTGAAATCAGTGATAATAAATGAGACATAAATTAATTAAAATATACAAAATTTACTAAGGCATACATTAAACGTATTGTTAAATCTCTTAATATCCCTACAATAGTTTAAATAATACTTTAATTTGCATATATAGAAATGTATAACTAAATAGTTTAGGATTTGCCGCATAGATGGCACCACCAATCTTGTTGCATGTAAAATTATTACATAGCATATACATAAGTATTATAACTGTAAAATTATTATTTATGACCCTGTTGCTTTTATAATTTAGTTTATTAAATAAAAATTTAATGATTATTACAAAGATATTTTCTAAATGTATACATATTCGTATATATGTCTCATTTAGATTTATTAAAGCATAGACGTGACATATCCATATAGAAGAAGCGCTTTCACCCATATATTACTATAAGCTTAAATCATTTAATCTAATTAAACAATAAAATGCTTTATTTTAATACAAACTAAGATATTTAATTAATTCAAACAAATTGTAATATAACTTATTTTTGAATTTTACTATTAAACAAAATTATGAACGGGCATTTAGCTACAAAACTACAGAGGTTATCAAATTGGTTAACATTCTTCATACTATTTAGTATAAAAAACACTAAATTCTCATTTCGCATAGATAGTCCCAGTCACTTTAGCATTTTAGTACGGAAAAAGTCCCAGAGGGCTGAAATTTGGTACACACGTTCTCTTTATGGTTCTAAATGAAATTTCAAAAGTCCCCAAAAATCCGAGCTTGGGAACCCATGGTATTCAACCATATAGTTTGAAAAAACGCCATTTTGCAAATATCTCCGAAATTACAAGGTTTTTTAACCAAAAATGCAGTATAATAAATTAATGTTCGTTTAATTTACTACAAAAAAGGTTCTCTTTATTTTCTCGTTCACGTGCGTCGAGCTTATTTTGGCGCGGCTTGTTTATTTAACAAAAACGGTGTTTATTAACTTTTTTGGAGATTTTTATGTTATTTTAGTAAAAGACACATCAGTTAATAGAATAAGGGGAGTATTTAATTTTTCCGTGCTCTTTTTCATTAGATAATGGCGGTTTTGTATTTTTCATGAAATTTGACTTCAAATTGAATTATTTACGTAAAGATTTCATAAGGCATTCACATATTATGCTCTACAATATGAGTTAACGAGTTTTTAAGTATATGCCGTGCATAATTTAATGAAATATTCACTCATTCTATTTTATTTTCTTCAATTTGTAAATGTTGGTCCTGTTGAAATTGCACAATTTGATTTCTAATCAAGTTATCTGTATTAGATACTCTATTAATTTACATGTAACTATTCTCAAGTATATTTCACTTAGTATGTTTACTCAAAAATACAATTAAACTGCGGAAAAAGTTCCAGAGGGCTGAAATTTGGCCCACACGTTATATAAATATGTGCGACAATGCAATTTCTTTTTTAATATATATTTTTTTTTTGAGGAATTTTGCACCGTTAGATTAAGTTTTTGTGTTCTTTATTGGGGGTCGTTTTAATAAATTTTATGTTAAAATGTATTACATAAAATTATGTTGATGAAATAAAAACTCATCTGCCAATTTTCTTTATTACATAATGTACATAGCCGTCAAAAGACACATATAAGAATTTAATATAACATTTACATATATTTACAATTTCTGTTTTAATAATTTTTTTCATTTGCTATAATTCTAAATATCTCCGTTCGATTTTAATAAAACAACGAATAAATATATTTATATATATATAAAATAAACAATATTTTATTAATTGGTTCCATTTCCAAAATAAAACTTAAAAATTAACAGTGAATAATATTGGCACATACAAAAATTGCCAACATTTATTTTATGGTATTTTAAGTTTATAAATTTGCCATATTATTTTTAATATATAATTACATTTATGATTTCCACAAATATAACATTACATTTAGACACTGGAGAAATAAACATTTGTTAACAGCACATAAATTAACCATTGTATCTTACAAAATGTATATATTATATTTTTTGTGTTATAGGTAAGGAAAATTAAAAAAAATCTGGTCAGTCCGTGCTTGCTTATAGCAAATATTTATTTTATGCATAGGTTCATTTTTAAACCAAATAGAAGGACTACAAAGGATCAACATTCACAATCAACTTTGAAAATAATTATATCTTATTAACCAAGCAATTGTTTTTCAAGTCATTTGAGACAAGTTAACATTTTTAAATCTTATTTAATAGAAAATATAAGTAAGGACATAGTATACATTGGCTATGATAGTGGCAATATTACATGTTCCTTTGTAGTCTTCCCATATTTAGTTAAGTTTAATATTAAAAGTTTTTAAAATGAAAAATCTCAAGTTTTAAAATTGAGTTTACGCTTACATAAAAGAACGGAGCTACCATAAGTAATAATTTCGTTTTTAAACTTATTTTGTAGTATAAAGCAATTTATTGTCTTGTCTACGAGCTTCCTACTTAAAATAGAGCATATCAGTATACAGTACATACTGCATTCTATATTGGTATCCAAAACTTTGATGCAAAATGACATTTTTTATGTTTCTCTCTGGAGATCACTACTAAAATTGCTATAAATTATATTATTAACTAAACATTTGTAACATTCAACTTTAAAAACACTAGTTTATAAGCAAATGAAATTTTGTTATTTGGAAATCCTCTAAATAAATACGTATTACAATATTTGTTTAATAAACTTTTTCATAAATTAACGCGTTTGGCAAACTAAGATTTTTATTAACAATTTTAACGTATTTTAATTGTCACATCATTGACTATGATGCATGCGCAATGAACTTACGAAATGGTTTAATAAAATATATTAACTGAAGTATATGTGACAAATAAAATATGTTTTATTACTAGTATGCAGATATTATCAGTTACTATATTTATAGTTGTAATAAATGTATTTTATTAGGTTGGTTTGGAATGGACATAAGGAAATTATTTTATTAACTTACAAATATACGAAATAAAATGATAAAATAAATAAACTTGCTATATTATTTATGTATCGAAAAAATATAGACCAATTTTGCATAATTTAAAAGTAATTTTGGTTTTAATTATTAAATATATATTATTACTGAACAAAGTTTGGTCTAACTGAATAAATTAAGTTAGTGGTTCTTTGGATCAATAATACGGAATATTTTCACATATATGAAACAAAAATGAATTGGGTATTTGGGATAATAATAAATACAAAGTTTTACACTATAAAAATGATTGATTTTAACAAAAATTGACTATACATTTTTGAATACTAATGGCTTTCTAAGTATATACACTGTAAAAAATGTAAATAAATTTACATTACTTCTAATGTAATTTATATATAATTTGTTTGTATTGTATTTTGAATTAAATTAAATTATACTGTAATTCATGAATTTTTTAGCAAAATCAAAAACTAAATATTATATATTAAACGTAATGTATCAAATTACAAACATTAATTTACAGTGTAAAGTCTCAATAAATATATATAAATTAAATATATGTGTAGTAATTAAGTATTTATTGAAAAATATAAGGAATTTTTGTTAATAAACCAAAAATATGATCTAAATTGATAACTAAAATTGACAGTAAATAATGAAAATAACAAGGTTCCCATTTCTTACTAAGTAGCAAAAGTTCTATATTTAAAATGTAAAAATGGGTAATAAATAAAAAGTATGTGGGAATTGTATTATTATTGTTACGAGTCATTAACTTTATATTTGAAATGCCATTTTCACACCATTTTAAATTCTAAAAAGCTATCAGTGTATAATTATTTAATTATTCAATATAGTTTACTTATAGCCTTTAATAATTCGAATGAGTATAACTTACACTGATAAGAAGATAGTTTTTGTTTTGTATTTTTTTTTTTTTTTTGTTATTTTGTTTAAATATTTCATTTTAAATTCTCCTCTAAGTATTATCATAGAGCTCGGAGTTTGGACAATGCATTGCTCCCCTTAATATAACAGACAATATAGCATGTAAGGAAGACATGATTGGCTTGTGGCCTGTCATTCTGTTCTATTAACAGTTTCATTTTTTTCTTTTTTATTTAAGCTAAACTCTCTTCATCGTTATCGGTCGTTTAAATTCAACTACGTATCGATTCTTATTTACAAATTATCATCATAATAATCAAACATCACACAAGTTTAGTTTCGTTAACGAAATTATAACTAAAATAGACCAACACTGATGACGTTTCAAGATGGCAACTGACACTATTTCCTCTTTTTAACCATACAAATGAATTTATATGTATTTTTAGACACTTACGTTAATTTAAAACGCATTAGAATCTTCTTGATTAATTTGTTTTTAGATAAAACAAATCTCAAGAAATAGTTGATTATAGTACAGAACTTTGTATGTATATTTTGAGAGAAAAATAATTTGATTCATCAATTTGTTTGATAATAAAACTAAATCTATAATATTACATCTTATAAATTGTTGAATTAAATAAAATTAGAAAAAACATAAGCCGCTAATTTGAAACGTCATCAACTGCCTTATAAATATGAATATTTAAAAACATGTATAAAATAAACATACATATAATAATTCAAATTCAATATAATAAATTCAACTAACTATATTATTAATATCACATTAAATACTATATTTTGCGAGAAAATTACTTAAGACAGGCTCAAATTTAGTATTATAGTTATAAAAACAAATGTATTGTTAATATTTCGGTATAAAATTTGACTAAAACCTGATTGAATTTGTGAAAAATTTGAGCCCATCTTAAATTCAAACATATTTAGAATAATCTTTGCATAGTTTCATGAAGTGACATTTTGAGGTAACATTCAGCTGATATATTTAATAATAATGATAAAAATTATATAAAAAATGTCTTTGAAATGTGTCTAGAGCAAGTTCTTATGTTAGAGTATGAAATTCGGTAGCTATATTGACTATATTTGTGGTGCTAACTTTTCAGTTGATAAAATATTGAATATGGTTGATTGTTCATTTGATTGTAAACAATTTCATAAGAAAAATACGTTTGTTTTTGCTGTATTCTAATTTGAACATAAATTATATTGATTAAAAGGTTTTTCTTCAATGATTTCAGGGCACATCGTAACATAAGTACAAGTAGATTTAACAGCTAGAGTTAAATGGTGCAGCATTAATTTAATTTAAATTTATTTAATTTCTAAGACGTCTAAAAATACTGTTAGAAATAAACGCTGGTGTTGCATTAGATTGAAGTCACCATATTGATTTTGTTAGACAATTTAAAGCTAGGATTTCGTAATTGCCAAATACTGGTAAATGAGCAAGACGTTTGCATTAGATTGAATCCGTTTTTGTTATTAGTTCAGTTAATTAAAAATTGAGAATTTATTATAGAAAATAATGCTAGACGTATTTGTAATTGCCAAAGCCGCGTAAAAAATATCTGCAAATACGAAAATGTACCCTTAACTTTGCAAAACGCTTGTACCAGTATTTAGACAAACTTCCTAAATATATTAATTATAGTTTATTTCACTTTGATTTTGCAGCATTGAACTAATATAATACACTGTAAAAATGTTAATTTTTATTAAAAATCAAGTACTTATTTTACAGTAAATATACTTTTAGTAAGAAATAAAGTCTGAGTTCATTCTTCGTACTGTGGCATTATTAAACACGCTCATTCAAGGTTTTCGTTAGGTTAGTCCAACTATTGGTTCCGTAAACCGTAATTGTAAGCACGTAACCGATTACAAAGAAATCCTTGAATTACCTAAATGCAGCAAATAATTAACTGATGCTATCGAAATTATGTTACTTTTGTTTCGTTAAAACTAAAGGAAATTACAAAAAATAGTTACCGGTTCTGTGGTTACCAATACAGAACGATCTGCTGGACGATACACAGAAAAATAATTTGTTAATTCAACATTAATATTGTTTGAATAGAACAACGATTATTAGTTAAAACAGTAAAGTATATAATAATTCAACATATTTTATGTTGTTACAAATAAATTTTGGTTCAGCCAACAACTTTATGTATTAGATAAAAAAAAATTAAGCGAATAATTTCCTCTGTGTATTAAATTAAAGTGGAATTAACTATAATAATATTAGTAGGCTGTCATCGCTTCAGGAACGTTTTATATCATGTCCAATTTTAAATATTCTTGATAAGTTTGCAATAGTACAAAGTATAGCTATTTTTTAAACTTATGAATAAAAATAAAAACATTAATGTTGGAAATATATTTTCAGAAGTAGTCGACGTATATTTGGGTATCAATAACTCGATTTATATATAAAAATGGACACGAAATAAGATGATCTAACAGCGACGCCGTGTAGAAATAGAAATCCAATTTTTCTTTTGTAAAAAACTAAAAATGTCTATTTGCATTTTAAAATCCTTTTAGAATTGGATAATGTATTCTCATTTGCAATGTAAATCATATTGAATAGGAAAGGAATACGTCGATTCCCTTTTTTTTCTTTCGTTCTTTCAATTACTTCAATATACTATTACTAGCTTCTTAATAGTCGCTAAGCAATCGAATATAAATCGTGTATAACAAGTATGTATCATGAATGTAGATAGTAAATTCTATAAGAATACCATTGTTCATGCGCAGAAGCAAGAGAGTTTAATTGACAAGGATAATTTTAAGCTTGGATAGCTCATTTCGTATTTTATGTTAAAAAAAAAATGATATAAAAATTATTTTCATTTATTATTAAGAAGCAATAGGTTTATCATATATTTTTAAGTATTTCTGCGATCTAATATAAATAGTGCAGTTTTATTAGTATTATTATATACTGTTTTGGCTCTTTCCTGCACCATTCTCATTTTATTGTAATTATGTCGAAAATAGATGAGTATGACAGACGGCAGCTGAATGTGTGCAATCGCCATAATACTTCTAATTTGTAAATTTTTCTACCCTTATAGCCAATAGTTCATCCTAAGACGGGATTGTCTCTGTGGTGTTTGATAGTAAAAAATCGCTAATATTGACAAAGGAAATATCTCGTTTTCAAAATGGCTAGTACAGACCGACATGACCTGGACCTGGCGCAATGTTATCAATCACTTGTCAACAATACGAGTGAAACATAATAGATGGATATGTATTAAATGAGGAATGTATTTAGAAAAATTAGTTTGTCATGTGTTGATCGGATTTTTGTTTGAACAAATCTAATAGCTGCATTCACATTGAATTAGTAATTAAGATTAGAAATTACTAATTATAATCTAGTTTGTATTATGATAAGCAATGCTACCATTTACAGCAATAAAATGAACACGTTCATAATAAATTGTTTGTCTTAGAACAAAATTGATTATTAAATGAAATTTCTAATCTTAATTATTATTGGCTCTCTGGAATGGACAATTAATTTCAAAGAACTATAAATTCAACCTTTCCCAGAATAAAATGTAAAAAAAGAATGATTACCATTTCGTATATCATAATTTTATATTATTATATATCATTGATTCTAAAAATATTATTTTAAAGTTCATAAATTAATTAAGTCGTAGTTAACGATGTTATTTGTAACGGAACGAATCGAGCTCGACCGATATTAGCTGAACATGTTGAATCTACAAGTGTCTATATTAACCAAAACATTCGACATTGATTGACAAGAAAGAATTATTTTATTAATTTTATAGATAAACCTATTGCGGTATATTTAACCAAGTTATAACAATTACGGAAAATGAAAACATGAATATTATGTAAAATTAATAAAATCAAGCATATTAAATTTTAACACTCACACACATATAAAGCATTGTATTATTTAACGAAATTATAAAATTTTAATTGACAACACTTATATATATATAAGTTGACATGTATTCCGTTAAGCATGTATTTGGTTAAACGTCGTACTAAAATGATACCCCGATCGTTTAAAATGAGATGAGACGATGTAAGAATAAGCGAAATAAAAACTAGTCTAACAATACGAAGAGAATATGTAGAAATTGTATGATTGTGCAAAAATATATTTGTATTTATAGTATACTATGAAATATAGTTAAAATCACAACTTATAAAACAAAAATAGGGTTTCGTTGAAAAATAACAATATAACCTCATTCTTTATAAAAATTTCCTATACCTAATGGAATTTGATTCCATAGTATCATTGCACCTGATTCAAGATTATAGAAAATATTTCTTTTTAATAATTTGTGCATTTTATGCCTCATTTTTCATTATAATTATGAATAAAGCACTATTATGAATTTTCGACAATTAATTAAATTGTATTTTTAACATAGAAACAATAAAATAGTGCTTTACTCTTTGTTTTATCAATCTTAAAATACAAATATAAATATACATAACAAATACATAAGCAATCGAAACCGTAGTGTGTTCGACCCACTGATTGGAGAAGCTTCGACAGTTGTTGTTACTTCTATTGTTATAATATCGACTGGAAAACAAAATACATTATTTACAATGCCTTCATTTTAATTCTGCCACTACGAATGTACACACAAAAGAATCAAATGTATCACTTACTACCACTCTGTGGGAAGTAAATGTAAATATAAAGATTTATATCTAAGGTGAAGTATATGTCCTAAAATAGGTAAACAAAAAATTACAGAATAGAAGTTCTTCTTCAATTTTGGTAAATATTAGTAAATTTCTCCGTATTACTCATCATAATGTGGCGTGGCTTAGTGCGAACCTAATAGATAAGAAGTCAAAATGCGAATTCGTTTAAAATTTAAATACAAATCCTTTTGTTTTCTTAATCGAATCACAACTTTTCGTACAAATTAGTAAAATTATATATAACAATAAATAATAATAATAAATGTTGAATACTTACTAAATAATAAATTTTGAATACTTACTAAAACATAACAATACATAAGTCTAATAATTCACTGTCAAAATTATATCTATGACCAATACACAAAATTATAAACGCGTAAACAGGTAGGAACATGTCGACCGATATGTGGAACACCTCCACCAGAAGCCACAATATTTAATAATTTTCATATTTTCTACCTATTCTTGCATTTTTAGAAGTAACATTGAGCCTAACTCTAAATAAAACAAGACTTACTTATTACTTCGTAAAAGAAAGTAATAAAGTATGCATCTACGTATGGATATGTAATTAAATTAAGTACGTAATTAAATTAATATTAAATTATGGTTTTCACATAAATGTAAAAGTCAAAACAATATTCATTTGTCTTCATGTCATTAAAAGTTTATGTGCAGGCACACACGTACCTATAACGGAAATTATATTATTTTAATAAGAATATTATGTAGTAAAATCTTGATTTATTTACTATGTATAGTAAAAATTTCGTAATATATGTGAGGTAATAACGCAAATTTTATTAGACTGTATTTAATTATGTTTATAGAAAATATATGTTAACATGTACAGAATAATCAATTAGTCTTACTTTTACAAAGTAGTTGCTAAAAAGAATTAAAAATAAATAAAAATGGAAACGTTATTTAGCGAAATAAATATTAGATACAATCCAGCCTTAAAACCGTGTCTAAAGAGAATTCCTGGCATACATAATGTATCTTTGTGTAAGATAAATATTGTTAGGTTAGAGAAACGTCACAAATATTCTATAAATAGAAGCAAATCTATATGTTATATATGTATAATATAGGTAGACGTACTTATCTCGGTGGTTTGACGGATATCCGCGTAGTGTCCGTTGTGGCTAAGGTACGCCGGGATGGTGGCCATGCAGGTGAGCTCGAGGCGGCCGTTCTCGCCGACGTGCAGCTCGGACACCTCGACCGATAGCCGGGTGATCGATGGAGCCGTTCGATCGTAGAAACCGTGACCGTGTATCCGCCCGTTCGAAAACGATTTCGTCATCTCTTCACCCACCTATACAAACATATGAGGACAATGATTTTTTGATGGAGGTTTGTAAGATTATGATGTATTAAGCGGCCATAGGCGCCGACTTTTCAAAACACTCTGGGGGGCTCAATGCTTGACCGATTGTTGTTAGAAAGGTTTTTTACTTTCTTATACGCAGTAATAAGGAAGAATTGAACTCGAGATTTCAACGGTAATACACGTTTTGACCCTCCCTGAATTGTAACTATATTTGGAATTACGCCTGTGTATCTGTTTGTCAGTGAACGCTCTAAAGCCAAAACTGTTGAACTTAAAATTGTTAAACTTCAAACTTAACACTTGGAAAACTAAAATGTAAGTTTGTAATTAGTGAAATAGCGAAGTATCCTTTTTTAAATTAAGCAAATTTGTTATTTTCTAGATTGAAAAATGTATAATAAATTAAATTATAACTCTTAAGTTAATAGTTCAATTTTTTATTTTCTTGGCTGAAGTCCAACTATAAGTTTTCCAACTCGAGATTTTAACAATAATATTTTTTTTATGCTTGTGTGTGTTGGTTGCTGGAGTCTGTGTGTGAACGCTCTACAGTAAATACAGTTAGATAATATATGACATTTTTAATTTGAGTTTTCACTATTTCGGAAATATCCTGAAATTATATTGACTATATTTCCAAGTTGCGTCACTTACTGTGTGTGTGTGTGTGTGTGTGTTTGCGTGCGTGCGTGCGTGCGTGTGTGTGTGTGTAGGTGTACAGGTGTATGTGTAAAGTGTGAGCACTCAATAATAAAAAATAAAAAACACAGAAAAAAATATGCAAATTTAAATATAAAATTTGTATGTATCCCAGAAGAAAACTTTCTATTTTTAAAACAAAAGCAAAACAGTAACTTTCTCTTGTATATTTTTACTATCTCGGAAACGGCACGTATTCGAGAATAAATTATTATTATAAAAATTGAAGATATACAAATATCTTATAAGTTTTCTTTGAATCGCTTTCTCGAAAAACGTACTATTTATTGGAAAATCGCTTTTGTAATTAGTATATTTATATGCTGCATCCATCAATATTCACTAAATTGTTTGATGATAATCGCAGTATCAACGAATGACAAAATTTGAAATAAAAGTAAACTATGCGAATGTTATCGGAATGTCAGTTTAATCTCTTTTTGTTTTAAACAATTCCATATTATATCAATATCTATGCATTTATTATTCGGACAAGAAAGCCCAGTGTAGGACACTACAGATTTCTATGGTTTCTAAATTAGCACTGTAATATGTTATAGTTATTTGTTTATATGTTCGACTTTGTAGACGAATGTAATTTCTAATTTCGCACTGTTGGTTAAATTTCTCAGTTTGAGATACGATAATAATTAACCATATTTTCGCGTAGATGTCTTTAATAATCCCTCGAAATAGGATGCGTTCTCTGAATGTATATGTGGTTCATTACGCTCATCATCTAGACGTTTCGAAATAAAGCGCTTCAGTTGAACGAATTAGCTCATACGAGCGCGTTCAGGAAGATCAAAGTTGAACACGATCACAGTTCTGTCGTCAACAAGTTACCGTCCTTGTGACATTTTGTCTAACATCAAGTGTGAAAATTTCATTCGCGACGAACATCACACCGCACTCTTATCGTAGCTCGTGTAACATAACTGAACCTGGTTTCGCTTGACGTTATTTCGCACTGAAAAAACTTCAAATTAAAGTCTTTAATACGACCGTTCTCACATCATAAATCATTTCACGCTGTACCTAAAACAATATCGCGAAGATGGCGATGCAGTAGATAGCCTTTGTTTCATTTTCATCTGACATAACAAAAAGTATAATCGATTGCCTCTAGTTTTTCGTTGATATGTTACTCCAACATGTTTCTTGTATCATCGATATATTATTTATTGGACATTGAGCAGTGCGAACTTGTATCTTATAAATAAGGGTTGTTTCTTCTCAAGAAATGCAGCCAATAACTCAAAAATATTTTATTTACACGTCTTATCGGCTCGACACACAATTTTCACAATATATTTAATTTAGCTTTAACTATGTATAAGTATCTTCACCTATTAATTAAGCCACACTGCAGATAATAAAAATAATACACGAGTAAACAAGAACATCAATTTGTAATTTCTTTTTCAAAAATAGGAGGTTACTTTCCCGAGATATACAAATTTTAAATTCAAAACATATATATTTTTATTCAATGGTATTGGCTATAGGGGTTTACAGACCGACAGACACACAAATGTCAAATATTTCTGTTAAAATACCGAGGTGTTATTCTGTTTATGAAAATTTAAACTTTATATAAGATGTACGTATGTCAATATGTTATTTATTTGTAATTCCCTAGAAGTTTATTCCTGAATAAAGACACAATTAACTAAGTTATAAAGCGGTAATGACCAAAGCAGTTAAACCATTAGCAAAAACTAGCTATAAAAGTAAACTAAAAAATAAACGACAACTCGTTCAATCAGAGATAAATATTTCAATCCGAACTGAAAAGGTTAAACATAAAACTTAATGTATTTTTTACGTCTTAATTTACTTTGCAAGAACGGATAGCGATGCTCTATAGAATCGTAATTTGTATTTGTACTGATATAATACGCGTACTTCTGTGTGACATTATGTGTATTTCAGCAGTCGAAGCGGCCCAGATGGGATCTGTGAAAGTCACAACAAATGGTAATTGATTTAGAGAAAATAGGGGGGTGGGATTGAAGCGACAAAAAATACGGACAATGTTACTTTCGTTTCAATAAATACTTGATCCTCTGTACGCTCGGTCCAACGGACACCAAAGGAAAACGAATGAAACAGCCAATATTGTTTTCTCTTTTTGACAAACACACATAAAGGAAAATGGCGATTGGGTTGGTAGTGTTTGCGAATCGTTGTCGAGTAAATTGATTGCAGCGATGGACGATATTTCTACTTTTTTATTGGAACGTATATAAGAAAGTGTTGTATCACGAAAATGTTCAAACTAGAGATTTTAATGGAATAGACGTTTTGGCCAACCCTGAGTCGTTTCTAAATATTTAAAAAAATATATCTGTCTGTGATCGCTTTACGTTGATGATAAAATTATAAGATTTAAGCCTCGTTAGAACCCGAAAGAACACATAATCTTAACAACTAACTGTTTAATCCTGATTATCTTTCAGTATCTCGTAAACGAGTTACAGAAAAATTGGTTTAATTAATAGTTGTAGATACTTAAATTTGTTGCAACTTTTGTTATAAAAGTTTTTATTGTAAAACGTACCATTCACTACGAAAACGCCTATAAAAATTACCATGTTATATTGATATTGTTTCACGGTAATCTTGGAATGAAAAAGTAAGCAATAATACTGGAAGTATAAGGAAGTTTGGGGAAGGTCAGTCCAGCATCATTACTATTGTTTTAATTATTAACTATCTTGAACGAAGTCTAATGAATGTATAATCATGAAAAATTTCGGACTCGAGATTTTAACAGAAATACACGTTTTGGGTTTTACTGAATTGGTATTGACTATTTTTATGATGACGTCTGTGTTTGTGTGTTTATAAATCTATATGCGTGTCTGTGAGGCACTCATTATAACAGTAAATCAGTTTAAAATGGTATGTTGACGAATTATTACGCTAATGCAGGGTCTGAAATACAAACCTTTTCGTTAAAATCAAATCGTGCAATAACCTATCCACATAGTTTCCACAAATAGTGAAAACCAGTCACAAACAAAAGTAATATTTTCAAATGCACTTAACAAATTAACCTCATTCGTACAAACGTAACATTTGCGTGATTGTAAAAGCAACAAATACACAATACAACTATAAATTGATTGCTTGAATAATTAAAGGGACGCACTTGTGGAGACTATAATCTAGAAAGAACAGAAAACAACTTGGATAAAGGTATAACATAGTCAATTTAAAGATGGCAATGGATAGGGGGTAGCACAGAAGTAAATGGGGCTAAGATAGAGGGGAGTTCGACCTACTCGGATTTATATAGCCTTGATAAAACGTGTTGGCAATATGTCACGGTGCAATATCGGTTTTCTATAAAGTGTAAGCGATGACACCGGAGGGAATATAGGGGAACTTGTTGCCTGAAGATTGCCCAGCCAAGTGTGTACGATACAGTGGGGGTTGTATTTCTCCGCTCGCAACTGAAGTATTGATAATTTTTGGGGATTTCTTCGTAAAGTAAGCCGATAAGATGAATTAGAATTAGCGCGTTAAAAAAGAAAGTTTTACAAGTTTTCAAGATGAGGTCATCTTCTAAGCAATCTTCAAATTATAATATTGCCTGCTAGACTTCGTCCAAAATATATACATAAATAAATAAATTTCATAATTTAATTAATTTGGTTGACCAAAGAAAGTGAGGTCCTGAACTTTTGATTTATTTTCTAAGTGCGGAATCTTTACAGAAAATATAAACCAATTTTCCGGCATTCATCGGCCATTCCGTCGCCCCTCTCTCGCTGAGCTTAAAATATTAATTAGAAGAAAATCTGGCGTATGCCAAGAAATTTTAATTATGATCTTTTAATTTTCTGACAAATAAATTAAAAGCTAATCAATATAAAGCAGCATCTGTGCTGAAGTCTGATACTGAACTAGGAAATTCAGCGCACACCAGTTCAGACCTCAGAGGCCACAATTCACTTTTTAATCGTTTTTTCAAGATGATAAATTTAAAACGTTTCATCCCACGACAACAGTATACGATCACGCAAACACAAATTAACGTAATTTGATTCTAATCGCTCACATTTAAATAAAAATCAATATGAGAAAGTTTATCATGATTGGCAAAAACCAACAATTTGTACAGGCACCTATAACCTGCACGCCAAATAAATGCAAAGTTAAACAGCATAAAATACGGCCCAGTGTAAGATACGGACCCACTGTGCGTATACTTATATTTGAAATTTAAGAATAATTATTAAATTTTATGATTTTAAGTTCGTCGTACGAAGTATCGATGAACCTAAAGCATTCGGTCGTGTGTCTGTAGCATTCTCGGATCAAAAAAGTAGCACTTTTGAATAAAAATAGCGTGTCTATTGCGATATTGTTCCAAAATTTAAATTATTTTCGCAGCCATAAATAAAATGACCCACAGTAGCAAATATAGCAATATAATATATTTTAAACGACACTTCTCATACGGAAAATTTTTGTTAAACTCCAGCCCTCGAGATTAGCTTCGAATTTTATTAATAACCACGAACGTCACTTTTTTAAGACTAAAATATGTAAAAACATCCACATTAAAGCTAGCGAGGGTAATAAATATTGTAGCATTCTTATATTTTCTAGTTAAAGCACCACTAAACTTTAATGCGATATTTTAAATTCGCAAAAAAACATCATTTTTGTCTGTGGCTCGGAACATACGCCTGGATATTTTTCTTGCTTTAATTCGTTATTTTCTAAGCTGCGCTGGTAATTTTATTTATGCTATTTTCATTTGTAATTCTTTGTAAAAATATACGATGCTTTCTCCATATTATAAATAAAAATATTGTTTTGTTTATTTCATGTCTGAGATTTTAATTGAAAATTTACTTCTTGCTAAAATATAACTGTATCTGTCTTATACCCGCTCTCACTTAACCAGTGAACCATTGAATTTGTAAAAATATAATGAATATAACATGGATCATAATACCACTAGGTTAACCAGTGGGCAACACGTGTCCAACTCGTACACAGTTCATTCTTCTTTGATATAATAATAAATATTTGACAGTCAAGGACGCAATGATGACAATTTGAAAATTTAAAAATGGCGATAATTTAACCGAACTATAAATAGAATCGGTGCGACTACACGTTTCATTATTAACAAAATCAATATCCAGGAAAATAAAAAATGTTTCTGTTAAAAATTCCCTGGGAAATGTGTATCAATGTTGTGCGATTTAGATCTGAATTTCCCATTTTGTCATTTGTAAATGTTAAGGCTCTGTAATTATTTATCGAGATTGTCGCCTCTTCGCTTCTTAAAGTGTCCCTAAACAATTCATGTGCCCCGGGGCGGTGCTCATTAGCTCACGAGCACTCACTACCTGCTGTTTGCGCGTGTTCAAGTTTGTACTCTCGCTTATAACAGAAATCCGTTCGATTCTAGTTCTAAAGTACCTTTGATAACGGCTATCTTGTTCGGTTTTCTATATAAGACAATTAATATTGGTATCATAGCGATTCTAATTCTAATCCTCGATTTGGTTCGGTATAAGATTACGTGTACATTCCCAGAAACATCTGATGTGTCCATCACTGAACCTGAGCAAATGATCCAAGAATATACATTGATATTTTGAGAGAATAACCGGACATTCATATTTTCCAACCTCTTACACTTTGGGCTTTAAGTTATACATATGTTAATACGTGAAACAATTTAATTACAATCGATACAACATATGTATTTAATCATTTCAAAATCGATTATGCAGTAAATGGTACATTTAATTTCTTGATAAAACATTATACTTAAGATAGTAAGAAATTAAACCGAAACTACCGGTTTGGATATTGTTTTCAAAAATAAAAAGGTTTCTTCTTGGCTATATACAAACATTTAATTAAAAGTTTTATAATTTTATCGTCCACAGTCTTTGCTGTCGAGCACAGTTACAGACACAGGCAATCTCTAGCTCTAGACCAGTGGTTTTAAATTCTTTTACAACTGCGAAACGATGAAAATAGGAGAAATAAAACATTAATTATAATAGAAATTTGTGAATTAGCTTCTAAATTTAATATTATACTGCATGTGTTAGCAGGAATTACTTTTTCACTGACCGGCAGGAAACTACTATTCTAGAGGGGGCGATGTATCTCGCCCAATGGTCAAGATTGTAAATCATATTTATCCTATTTCGAATGTAAGTCTTGCCCAAACAAAATATGGTCACAATAACAAATAATAAATATTATGATTAACAATTTATTCATTTTACGAATAATATAAAACGTCGATATATATAAATTATAAGGAATAAATATTAAAAAAAGAAAGAAAACAAAACAATAATAACAACAACATAAAAATTCCGATAAAAATATATACAAAACATAAGAAATATTTACACTAAATTTATACACGAGTAATATATGCAAAATGATATATCAAGAGCACTTCTAAATATTACGAAAAGTAAATTTTTGAAACTGCGTAAACCAAGTTTCTTGTAAAATTTTCTGAATTAAGAGGATTAAAGTTAAGCTGATACAACGTACAACCGAAAAACGTAGGGTAATAGACCATTGGGCAAGATGTAGATCGCCCGTTCTAGAGTATTGTAAATATAAATTGAGGGTATCCCAAAATGCATATTTCCGTTAAAATATTCATTTGGAATTCTTTCCAGAAAGTAAAAATGTAACGTAACACAAATTATAACCTCTGACTACGAAATGTACTGTAGTCGTTAAAATATATAAGTATCTAATGGCGGCCCACGAGCGAAATTTTAGTTAAATTAGATTACTTTACGGATATTTGATTTGATGCCAGTTTGATCTAGTTGTAGTGGCCACAATACTTGTAAACAAAATAGATAACATTAAGGAAGGGTTCACATACCTTTTCCCGGTTGATGAGCCAGGTTATGTGGGGTGGAGGTCTTGCTGGAGAGGTCGTGCAATTCGCCTCCAGTATTTCGCCCACTTGGTATTCAGCTTTGCCGAATGTTATCTTCGGATCGTAACCCATGGGCTCTGCAAGTTAATAAGAATACACGCAATTAACAAAGTTTAATATATAACACTGCATGGCTATAATTTACAACAAACTACAAGTTAAATCACTCACGTAAATTGCTTCTAAATATAGCATCTTAATAAGAAAAATACTAACGAGCAATTTTTGTTTCTGACAAATAATTCATCAACTAAATCACATTTAATTTTGAATCCAGCAAATTTTCGTTCAAGAAATTTGCTTCTCCTTTTTGATTTCATAAATTTTAAATTAATAACGCCACAAACGCATATCCAGCGAAATATTTCATCGCTGAAAAAGCTAATCGATTTTTGATGCGTCTACTGAACCAGTCACTGATTTTGTAGTTTTCTTTTCGCGGAAGCAAGTGTTTTTTGGGTGTGTTGCTTTTATCTGTTACGTTATGTTGGTGAAAAATATCTAGTGAAATGGAAAAATCATGTGCCATGAAAATTTCAAATATCTGCAATATGTGTTTGCGTACTTTCTACAAGAGCGTCCATTGGGTCACCAGTTACATATTTCATACGTCAATTCCTCTGCAGACACATTTTTAACGTTCTTATTTTGTAATCTTTTCACTCAAATAGGTGTGTGCATCATATAAAGGTTTAATGTTTTTCTTTAAAGCAAGTAACGGTTTAATGCTATTTATTTTCTTGGATCAAGTAAACGGCAATATTGTAATCATGTAAACACTCGTACTAAATTTTTTATCGGATTTACAAGTTTTGACTATATCTGAATCGAATATGACTATTTTTGGAATGGAGTCTGTGTGTGTGTGTGTGTGTGTGTATATGTGTGTGTGAATGATTTAGATCCAAAACTGTTTGATGAAGAATTAACCATTTACTGAAAAATTATTAATTTATATTTACGTTTCTCTAGTTTCAATGTATATTGATTTCAATTTTTGATTTATAGTAATCGTGGGGTGAATTAAAAACAAAAGCATACAGATAGTAAAAGTACAAGAAAGTGGAGTGAAGGCCACCCCAGCTTTATCTAATTCCAATTCAAAGAATCGTATTAGCAGAAGTCCGCTTTGTGACCTGTAGTGAACATGTACAAAATACAGATAAATCAAAATGGTTGCAACAAACAAAGCCGATGGTAGCGCCGCGCGTGAATTCACTTAACCAATACAGATTAATTTGTGGCTTTAAGTGGGGCAAGTTTGTTTCTGGTAATTTAATCCTTATGGCCAACGGTGTAAGAGTTAATATTTGGTTAGCAAAACTTATAAGTTAGTGCTTAATATAGTGTATGACGATAACTTACACAAATATACCGCACAGTGTTTGGAGTTATGTGCGCTCGTGTCGCCGCCCTAGCGGTGGTTCCGTTTACTGTTTCCGTTAATCGTAAAACACAGGCAAGTTTGTGACGGCCATTAAAGCCGATATAAACTTTGAGGGAAGGTATGCGTTGTACACTCACACACAACTTTGCTAGATATAAACGGAGATATATAAGTTAAGATTGAAGTATAATTAAGTGTATGAATGTGCGGCAAGACTTGCTACACTGACAGTACAACACTCGTAAATTTCTCGGCCAACATTTAATTGAAGCAACACGTTTCTGCGAGACGGTTAAGAATTTATTAAAAGAATACCTTACTTTGAACAAAAAGTTTATTCGTTGTTTTAATTGCAACACAAATATTTTGTTAATTGCTACAATTGTGGAAAAATTAGGATTTTTAACAAGCATTAATGATAGCACCAATGCCAGCTGTACCTACATTACTAGAATACAGTTCGGACACTATCCTGGTAACCATAGTCGAGTCAGCTATTGAATTATCCATCTGGCAAAATATAATAATTCCAAGAAGTTAACTATTGACAGGTTATGGTTATCAAGTTCGAGACTGTACGTGGATAAAATTGAGATCGAAGCAATATTGCAGAAAAACAAGCATTAGTGAAAGCACCAATGCTTCCTGCTTATTGTGAGGAGGAACTAACAGTTAATCGTTGATCGAATTATTGAAAATTCATTTTGTCGGAACAAAGATCGAATCAAGGAAATTGTATTTTAGTTGTAGTTAATGTATTGATGTTCTATTTATATTTTATTTTCTATGTTTATTTTATTGTTTATTTGTATTAATGTTTTGTATAAATTGTTTTACAAAAAGTTTCCTTATACCATGTAAATGTTTGGAGCTTAAGTAAATAATAATAATAATAATAAAATACAGACAGTGAAATAGATGTTCATTAGAGTTTATAGTATGTCTATTATATTTAAGGCATTTAGGTTCAAACTGAAGAATATATATATATATATATATATATATATATATATATATATATATATATATATATATATATATATATATATATATATATATATATATATATACAATAAAAAAGATATCGTTTAACTCTTAGCACCGGAAGTATTAGGGCTATTGGATTTAAAATGCAATACGTCCAGCTAACAAGAAAAATTTAATTATTTTAATATAGAACTAGTCTTTCATCAATAAATCGTACACCGATGAAGCATGAGATATGCATTTACGAGAACGCAGTAGTTTCGACATAGTTAAAGTGAAATTACATGAAAAAATTATGATTGGCTAGTATCATTCCTTTTCCTTTTTATTTTCTTTACGAAAAGTTGAAGTTATTTTTGAGTATGTGAGTAAAAATGTGTGTTATCTGTAACGAGGATCTGCGTGATAAATCGTGTCTGTAAAGTTTCTTCGGACTTATATCTGATGTGGAAGGTCGAAAAGTTTTAAATTTGTTGCTGTAAGCTTGTAATAGTCTCACGGACATAAAAAATGCAACTACGTTTTAGTGCAGCATTTGTCGTTTTAATTAGCGCTTCAAAAAAATATACATTTACATTCACTCTCATTTAATAACATCACATATTTCAGCATCAATTTATTGTATTACTAATAATTTTGTGTTATTTTTGTGAAATGAATTTACATTTTCTATTTTTCTAATTTTTCTCTGTAATTAGTTATAATTCGTAATACAACCAGTAACGAGTAACTGTTATGCAGTTTGTTTGTAAAATATTTGTACAAAGCGCTATAGTGTTTGGGGACTTGTTCAAAAACAGTTGTGAACTCAGACCATAGACATAACTATAACTATTATATATATGCTATAAGGTAAAACATCGCACGTGTTGCTAGAAACTCATCAAGCTCCCATACATGCAATGTTCTACGGTGTGAAATGAGATTATTTAAATAAAATGAATTTGCCGACAACCAGCCAAAATCAAATCAAAATGCAAAACTTACGGATGACGGTGAGCTCGTGGTTGTTGGATGCCTTTGTGTATATTGGCGTTTCCATGGAAACTTCACACGAGTACATGCCTGATGCGGTGAAGTCTAATTTGGAGAGTTGGATGTATTTCTCACTAGTGTGCGCCCACTGCAACAAAAAGAAAACGAACCAACACTATGAATCAGCTGGCATCATAAATTCTAACTGGCGCAGAGGCTTTTTCTACTTGCTTCTCTTCTGAGAGAACATAAACATTGATACTGATCGCAGTTAGCGGAAATATTTGGCGCAAAGCCTCGCCATATGTAGGTGGACGCAGAGTCACTGCGAAAACGATTACCCGAAAACTTCGAAGATTTACTTGTTTATCTACTGAGAATTCTGGAGATTCGAATTGATTTGTTTTCGGAACACAACCAAATTCGGCAGTAAATTCCGAAGTTCTTTATTGTTTTAACTTGCATCTATAATGCGGGTATTTTCAACAAATCAATTTTGACACATTTATCCGAACACCCCTATATCTGGAATATATTCAACGCTAAATACAATTTCGGTTTCATTTGCTTTATTATTTTACTTTTTCAAACGCTATGTATAAAACAAAATATTACGATCACAAAGAAAAGACCAACAGTCAAAATGTATTCAAGGACGCTCAAAACAGATATTTCCATTAAAATTTCGAAGACGATATTTCTGATTATCACAATACCTCTTTTATACATAACGTAATAGAAAATAGAAATATCCTGTAAGTCGTATTGTTATTTAATAATAACAAGTCAGATTTGATTTTATAAATAATTTATTATATTTTATATAAATAATCAATCTAATTTAATGACCTAAGTAAATATTTGCTGGATACTAATCAAATATTTCACTTGCTGTTTGTGGTTAGGTGGTCTGAGTTGTATTGTAGTTGCTAATATGTTGCAATTGCTACTAGTATATGGGCAATTACATTCTGCAGTGCATATATCTCTTGCGCTCTCGGCGATTCGATAGTTAATTTGCATTGTATTCTATCCATCACTGTGTATGGGCCAGTAAGGTATGGCAGCATCGTGAATGATATTATTATGCCCGTATCAATTCCGCTTTGATTTGTAACGTTATAGTCAATTTGTACACATGATTAAAATGCAACAAGTTTGCAATTAATTTAAGTAATTGCTAATAACGGATGTGTAGCTAATGGTCAAAGATTATACACCAAACTTTAGTTATTCGATAATGATCTAGTCGTTGAATCGCATCTTCATCGAAATACTTTTAACGAGTTCATAAATGTAACGAAAATTTGGAATATAATTAAATGTATATATATATATATATATATATATATATATATATATATATATATATATATATATATATATATATATATATATGTATATAAAATAAATAATGTAACCATGGACATCTTCTTTATACTCTGTCATAAAGATGACGAGAAGATGAGTAAAGACTCAACAATCACATACAGCAATTAAAGTAATTTGCTACTTTATGACAATAAAAAAAGTGCTTAAGACGAAATAGTTTTTACTTTCTTGGACAAAATCTAAATGTAATTAAGTATTGTTATTTTGTTATGTATGCTAATTTACTAGAAAACCGCGTTTGAATTAACTAAATTTATATGCTACATCCATGGATATTGCATTTACTAAATTATGTTATGATAATCACAATTAAAGTATCAACGAATCTCAATATTAGGAACAAAAGTAATATAATATTGTGATACTTATATCGAGAAATCAGTTTACCCTCCATTAGTAATGAAATATAATAAATATGAGTATACTACATAATACTTATACGAATAAAAAAGTCGAAGAACACTGCGGATTTCTTTTATGATCTGCCAAAAAGTAACAAAATTTAGAACGTGTTTTATAAAAGATAAAGTTTGAAAAGCACTGATCTTAAAATCCTGGAACGTGGAACATATAAAATCGGTCAGAATCGAGATGATATATGATCCCATTGTTTGTGCCAGATTTATTTCCTGATCCCTTTGAAATTTAAGGTTTATGCTCTGGCATCATAAAACATTATTTTATAAAGATTTGTCACGACTATGACACATGACCGAAAAATAACTGAATATAAAATTATGCTATGAATGTTGAATTATTATTTGTCCTACATATTAGAAACTTACTTACAAATATAAATGAATCAGTTCATGATAGTTAAACAGCAATATGTCTTTTTCTTTTATAGTTTTATCAGTATTAGTTAATTTTATATCAAATAGTAAAGTTTTATGGCGAAGTTGCTGGAGAAGGAGAGTTTCTACATTTGCTACTCGATGAGTCTATCTCTCATTTGTAAAAGCAGTCGGATAAAAAGTAAGCAGTGGTCACTTAAAATGATGGCTACTACCTGTCATTAGCAGATATCCACATAAAAACAATATAATAATCACTATCTGACATTACACCATCCCTATACCATCAGGTAAATAAAACTTTTATTTGAGCTTTTTCCCCCAAAATGTATATCATTTGTAACATAAACGCATTCATAGTCGTTCCCATAGCAACCACATATCACATTCAATGTTGTCAGATGAAGAAAGAAATTGCAAAAAGCAAAAGATATATATTTTCATATTAGTTTCCATAGCTACCAAATATTTCACGCGAATGTGTATCAATTTTTTAAAAACTTTTTGTGTTTCGTGCAGCAAATATTTTATATGAATATAGATATTTATAAAGTGAAGGTTTTTGTAACATACGTGATGACGGATAAGCAAATAATTTGGTACTACCGCGCAATCTCGTCCAATAGTTCAAACCGAAAATAATAAAAATACAAAATACAAATATATTAATTAATAACAATGTAAACGAATATTTTTATATGAAATGCTTCAACATATCGTATATTTACTACGACCTTTGCAAAACCAACACAATGATCCCATTAAAATTGGTTGTTAAACCTTCCCGATATTTATTTTTGTTATTTGTAAAAATAGTTAGTATCGGATATGAGAGCCTTAAAAAGAGATATATGTCTCTCTTTCTCTTCGTTCCTTTTTGCTGTTGTCAGCATTATTTCAATGCGGGCATAAAAACAGGATATTACTTGGGTTATCGAAGAAAACGTATATATGCAGTCCTTCGCAGGATGTTTGAAAGGATATGGCATAGATATAGGGGCGGTTCGCTTGCAGACAAGGAAATGAATAAAATATTGGTTAATTCACTTCCGGATATGGAGGAACTTGGAAGAATTACAGCGAATCTTTGATTTGGTTGTGAACAGCATTTCTGCTTGTAACAGAAATCCAATTTTTTATTTCCCTGAAGGGTTTTCGACCCTTACAGTTTTCTTATACGTCATCACAACCTGTTTATTATTGTGTTGTTTATTTTATGAGTGGAAAGATAATTATAACTATGAAAGAAAGAAAACTAGGTATGTGTTTTGAGTGAAAACAAAACGGTTTAAAACTCCATGTAAACGTTGTAACAGCTATTTCTGGTTCGATTCTTGTGTAGCGATAAAAATGAAAATGGTTGACATGGCAATAAAAAATTTAAAGAATTTTTAACTTACGTCCAGCGAACATCCTTGCATGGTGTAATTTCTAAAAGGCGGCGTGCGACCTTTGACATACTGAAATATTTTATTGCCGTTCTTCAGCCACTCGACCTTGTGTAGTTGCTCAGGTTCAACATCATGACTGCACCGCAACACTACGTCACCGTTACGTGTGGCGTACCTGTAACAACACGAAAAACATATAATCTCCCATGCTAGGGTATCAGATTAAGGTTATATTCACTGTCGACTATTTTTTTAGCGTTATCTTTTCAACAGTGTATAAAATACATGCAATATAAAGGAGAAAATATGGCCGTAATATATCTTGGGTATCGTAAATAACGTGAAGTCCCCAAATAAGATAAGTGGATATTTTGGTGGAGTTGCGAGATAAATTTATACAAATGAATTTTATTTTATATTTACATTTATTAAATTCCTCTTGTGAATCACATTGAAATACAGTGGAGTCACTTAATACAACGAAATAATATTTTGAACAGAATTTTACTATAAAATAGTTCCTGATGATGACTGATAGGTCGAAATGATCATCGATTAATAAATTCATTTAAGAAAGTAAAAAGAGAGATAAAAATGTAATTCAAAGTAAACAATATGAAATCTTGAGATACCGTGTAAGAAAATTATGTACAGTATATAATAAACGAACTAAGAACTATTATTCATTTTGACATTTTTGGTTGGACGTAATTTATAATGTAAGTAAGCTGAGATCTGACGTTTTCTAGTTAGGTAGCACGTAGATCCAGTGAATTTATCATAAATTAAAACCAAGTTTCAAAGTTTTTTCAACTGAATGTAATACACAGTAAAGAAGACAATGTTGAATTCATTTACATTCATTCGTACATCACCAGTTGCACAAAATAAATAGATAAAAGGAATTTTCCACGTTATAATTCTCTATCCAGCAATGTTTGCGTTCATTTGTATTCATTTTAGATTTTTTCCGTCATCTATCGCAATACAATGAATTTCATTTACATTAATTTGAGTATATATATAAAGATATATTACAGTTGTGATACCAATTCTATTTTATTACTGTTTACACCATATAAATTGTTGTTTCTTTTGCACTTATTTTATATTCTTCTTTCTACTCGTACAAATTGGTTACTTTAGCTTCACCTTCGTTAATTCCTCTCCAGAGAAAAGAAAAAGCAAAAAAATCTGTTACAACTACCGAGTTAAGTAAAATTGAACCGACCCAGAAAACAAAATAAATTTCCTTTGTCCAAAGTGCATTTACCAGGAACATAGAGCAACCCTATTTAGTTCTTTTTAATTATCATAAAATAAAATTGCATGCTTCAATAAAAATATTCTCAAGAGATACACGTTCACATAACCATACATCTTATTAATTCATTGAAAAATTTCGTCGTGAAGTTTTAACTAAGAATACCTTTTGTAATAATAAATGTAAATTATCAAAAGATGGCGTTGTGCGCATCGAAAGGTTATACCTGTATATATATGTCGTTCTCGGTCTAGCAACGGTAAATGTCTATTAATATCTGACATATCAAGCTTTATATAATTAATTTCGTAAAATATCTCGTGTACAACTTAAAATAAGGCATATATTTTCACAATGAAATTTTATTTTTGTATCTGTAAAACAGTAAATGGATATTTTAATTGTAATTTTCCAATTTACAGCTACAATAATAAAATTTCGTTGCAAGAAAGTTTGTCATATTGTAGATACTGTATGGTTCTAAACATCAAGTTTTACATAATAATTTATATACGTCAAACATTTGTAAATATTTATTGTTGCTAGAGAGAGTACGAAATATAAACAGGTGTGGCCTCTTAAACAATAAATGATTAAAGAACTTACCTAGGCATTTCAAGTTCCACTCGCATAGATGCATGACAGCCTGCAACGAAAAGAAAAATTATTTTCAAAACTTAATTTTCTTTAAAACATGCAAACGTACAAATAAACTTTTAATTTTATCTGATAAATATTTTTAAAACTAAATTATTGACGTATTTCAAGCTTTTATGATATTTTATTTCAATATGCGATTGGTAATATATGTCAGATATCAGTTAATCGTTGATCGAGTACTGTAAATTAAATCGATGTTTATTTGTAACCATGATAACTGTAATTTTCGGTAAACGAAAAAATGTTATTTATAAACTAACGTATTTTACGTTTACATATCTCGACTTACTCTAAAACAGAAAACAACGTTTGTGTATAAAGTGATGTTTCGTATAGCCATTGTTATTGCTGTTGTTGTTGTTCTAGAAAAGCTTTCTAATTCCAAACAAGACATGGGTATCTGGCCTTATTCGGTTTCAGAACATTTTCTTGTTCAGTAAAAACAGCTACAGAGATGCGTTGCGAAATGTGAAAACCATAGATTATAATATTCTTTCTAGCAAAGAGAACCAATTTAAAAACGGTCGTTACTTGAGAATGGTTATTTTCTAAGAAAATTGCTGCAGGTATTTAGAAATAAGAGAATTTCCTTCCAAGAGCAAAGGGAAGAAAACATAATTTAAAGAACGATCTCTTTTAAAAGCAAAGGATAAAAATAAATTAAAGTTCCATAATGGACAGTCTAAATATAGTTTTTCTGTAACTACTCGTATAAGATTCTATAAACTATTTGCTTAGAAATTATGAAAAATTATTATTTTAAATTATAAATATGCTCTATATTTTTAAGTTTAGCATACAACAGTTATGAAATATATTAATTTGTATAGGAGTAATGCGCATTAAACTATTTGGCGAGCAACCAGAAGTAAAGCGTTTTAACCACGGCTATATAAAAAGACAATAATTAAATTACAAACTCATCCGCGATATAAATGAGATTTTATCTTTTTTAACACTGGCATAGACATACATTTCAAAAAGATCATAATTCCTGATCTTCAACCGGATTTCATAACCTAAGACCCACAATTAATAATAATTAACCTCATTTATTCTTGGAACTGTTCAAATATATCTATCTCCCAACACATCTACCACCTGGTATAGCGTTTTCGTATAGCGAAATTTGATTGTTTGCTGGCGATAACGAGTGGGTGGGATGTATTTTCAGTGGCCTACTAGATATATCGTTCGTTTCGGAGCATGTATCGTGTGCACAGCCCACTCTCCCATCACAAAACTAACTAAAATCCTTCATCACGCACCACTATTAATCATATCACACCTCTAACCGTGACTTAAACGCAGCAGCGATAGTGCTTTCAAATGCAATCGTTATTCTTGTGTAATTAGTGCTGATAGTGTAGATCTGTGTGCGCCAATCATAAAATCTCACAACAATAATTTAATACCATAACTTTAACCCAGTAAGCGTAGTATAGCGTATACGGTTTAATACTGCAAATAGTAGAATAGTAATCCATAGGTTTTGAAAATAGACTTTATAGGGTTTTAATTATATGAACTTTATGCGTTTTAAATTATAAAATATACAAATTACATTTTTATTATCTATTATATTTCAACATGATATTTTAAAAGGTAATAAAACTGGCGCTGTGGTGAGAAAAGAGGATATAAGGAATAATTAAATAATTTGATATTCTTGCAACTTCCCAATAGCTGAATCCGCTCTTCTGTAATGGATATACACTATTTAGTTGAGTGTTAAATGTAAATCAAATAGTTGGCTTCTGTAAGCTAATAATAAAGTATTTTTTATCGTGAAAAGTTGAACGCGCAAGGTGTTATCGGAGACGCGTTCATCCTCTTTTTATTTCCACTGTCGAGACTGGCGATAGTACATCAGTCTACTCTTTTTTAGCGATAACAAGTAACAAGATGAACGCCTGCCAAATACGTAAGAAGACGTGTGACGATAACGCTGAAACGCAGTGCAGACTGCAGACTATGTACACTATGTACTATCTCCCTAATGAATGCCCAGAAATAATTAGATTCCGTTAATTGCATTACTGTCATGTACCGCTACGCTTCACACGCCGAAATTAACAGCTTGAAAATTGCTGCAACGAAAAATCAAACGAAAGTAGAAACGCAATACTAGCTTTTAACTTTTTTTAACTTTATTTTTTATATCTAAACTTTATTATTAACGTTGAGATAACCATAAATTAGAATTGTCAATATTATCTTTTACGTATGCAAATAAGAGTTGAATTTGTAAAACGAATTTATATTTGCACTGCATATTTACTAGCATACATAAATGCATACTAATATTTTATATGCCTTTTCAATATTTTGACAAGATACGTAAACGACAGCTATAATGGGCATATAATGTAGTAGTGATTATTAAATAAAATCCCTAAATTGAAATTTGCTAACAACATTTCCTTTACGTACAAGAATGTAAGGAAATTAACTTTCTAAAGATCATTAACCATAAGAAAAACCTTTTCAATATTTTGACAGCCTGTAAAACCTACAGAACACGATAAAAAATATTTGAAAAACAAACATATATTTTCTGAACAAAAAGATAAAAAAAATGTATTAAAAAATATTACGTTATTCCTAACACGCAACAATGTAATATCAATTACTTATCGTTGTGTACTTATGTGTGTAAAGAGAATTGTGTATTTCTATGTGTAAAAAGAATTGTGTCTACTCTGTGTGTGGATTGTGGGGGACCGGTGAAAGAATGTAATCAGTAACACGCGTAAGTCGCGTCATACAAAGACATGGGTGATCGAGGGTGTGTGTGGAGAGCGCGTGAAGTGCGTTGGCGTGACCGATTAATCAAAAAGTGTCAGCCGATAGTCGGAAGTAATAATGTAAGTCAACATATGGGGGTGTATGCGTGATCAGATATACGAGCGAGCGAGCGAGTGCGAGCGCTCATCAGACAAACATATCGAAAAATGAGAAAGAACTTGTTTATTTTTCTGCATTGTTGTTTGCCTCAGAAAACTGCACCTTGAAGTTCGAATTACAGTTTTGTAATATGAAAATATTTCATAACATATTATTAAAATATATATGAAATACAAGAAAGGCATAAAATGAATATTTTCTTGACATGCACATATTTGTACTTTCTTGTAATCATGAAAATTTCGAACTTGAGATTTTAAAGGAAATACAAGTTTTATCCATATAACTCCTGTATTTTCGCGAGATATAAATTAACCTAGACGTATACATAGCTTAAAATTGCGGTTCCCAAACCACGAGTCGTGACTCAAACGTGCAGTAGCAAGAAGATCTTCCGGAAAATATAATTTTAACAAAAGCTATATACTCTAATTCTAATGGGTAGCTACTAGCTATTTAGGGATGTGATCCACAAAGTTTGGGATCCACTGGCTTAAATCATATGCATAATATAATATTATTATTGCCATTTGCCAATATATATATTTTCCGAAGAAACAAATATAGATTTAAAAACAAAATATTGACACTAGAAGATATTTATGGATGATGTTTGTTTTATGGTCTGTGCAGTTTTATGACTCATAAAACGGTTGCGGTTTGCTGAAACATAAACAGTATTCTGTTTCGAATACAATAAACTTCAAATTCAATTGGAATTGAAAACAATATAACTTCATTGTTTTAAACTTCTGACTTCCGGAATAATATTTGTACATGTCAGTATATTATTATGTAACAAAATATTTGTTAAAGCCAACTAATCTGGTCTACTATCGAACTATTTTGTATGTAAATTAATCTTGTGACGATTTGAATTTAAATGCGATGCCACAGAATATGTGCAGCAAATTTGATTCAAGTCACTCCGATAACTGCATTTGGTCGTATGAACGAGCGACCGACAGATAACATCCAAGTATACGAGTATATATATATATATATATATATATATATATATATATATATATATATATATATATATATATATATATATATGTATATATATATATATATATTAGGAATAAGAGAAGAACAGGCACACGGCCGAATGCTTTAGCAATTCTGTACTTCGTACGACTAGCTAAAAACATTGTTTATTTTGGTAGGCGACAAAATATTGTGTCAACATATATATATATATATATATATATATATATATATATATATATATATATATATATATATATTTACACTAGGGCTGGGCCGATAACGATACTCGGTTATCCAATACTAAATACTTCAGATACAATATCTGAAATTTTACATTTTATTATTGCCGATAGGAACTTTTAAATGCAACTCCCAGTAATTCTGTATTTTACCGTCAGTTTGATAAAGAAGTTCTATTTATCTGAACTCGACCAGTTTATTCGAACCCAGTTGATTATTTGAAGGAGGAAGTCCGGTTTCCAAAATTAATAGTTATTGCTAGGTTGTACTTGGCTATTTCAATGGGAACCATTTTCTCTGAACAACTTTTTCAAACTAGACATATTGTATTATTAAAAACAAGCTATCCACAGAACTTGTAAAGCACCTATTTCCTTTTATTTATTTACAAGGTAAATGGTATTCTTCTTACAGTGAAAAAATAACAAAACTTGTAAAGTAGACGCAAGTTGAAGTTTTAAATATCATTTTGTAATAAAATATTATCAAATTCGAGTACTTTTATGAACTAGGTAGACTAGGTGATTGATCACAGTTTTGTAAAATATATTGTAAGTGCCTGAAGTGAATTCATATGTTACATGTATGAACTCGCCACTATTATTCCCTCGTGTGCTTAATGATGTATGAAAGTAAGCCACACACATTGGATAAGCAGAGTTTAAAAATAAATTGTTGCTATTGATTTTTTCCGGCGAAATTATCTTGTATCACGTAGGTTAAAGGCGGGCGTTCAACAGACGCTGAATATGTATTGGTTATATATACCACATACGTCGAGTATATATGGAGTATGGTCTACCTAATTTGTATTTACGGTCTAATCTATGCAATTTTGATGCATCTAAACCATAAATTACACTTTAGGAGATACGGTTACTGTATATCAAAATCTTGTCAGGTCGGGTCGAGAATATTCCGTGTTTTCTGCATATTGGAAATGGATAAATCTTGATATCTTTCAGAAAGTAACATAAATTGTATATTTTCAAACCGTGGTGGCATAAACTCTATATTATGGATAAAAAAAAATCAACTCAGTTACACTTAAAGCGGTCACTTGCAAAACTATTTTTTCGGTAGGTAATGGTTTCATTATTATTCCTCTATATTTACTTTCTCATATACAAATATAGATACAATAAAAATTTCGAAAACGCTATTTTAACGGAAACACACGTTATGATCATCCTTGATTCGAATCTGAATGTGTTTGGGTGCGTGTTTATCTGAACGCGCTCGTTTAAGAAAAAAGTTTGAATCTTAAAATTTGCTTGTTATAAGGTAACCTTCTATTTTTAAATCCGAAGTAATTGTCCACTTTTGATATATTTCGAAAACGAGTTTGAAAAACAATTATACATATAAAAGTAAAAGCTACGTAATTTCCAGCAACTTTTGTTTGAAAAATGTAATATTTACTGAAAATTCTACCAACTGATAAATTGATATAACAAATACCTGTAGATATATTATATTTTAATAATAAATATCTTAATGTTTTATACAATTAATTTATGTTAAGCAGTAAAATTTACTGAGCATATAATATTTGCATATGTAAAAATTAGCTAATATCCAAGCAAACAAAAATGTATTCATGGATAACAGAATTTCAAACATTTGTGTACTGAAACTTGCAAATATTTTGAGAGGACAAGGAAAACGCGTCTGTGGCGTGTGTTGTTAATAATCAGAACTTAATCTAGTTAAATTTCTAATCGATATTAATTTATTAACAAGCCAAGGGTATATACATATATGGGTACCGCTTTTAATGGTTCGTATAACTCATTATCGGTTTCTGACTCTAACCAATTTTCATGCATCAATATGCCCATTATGTTAGCGCCTGGATGTGGCTAATGGTTGCCAGTTGTGAGTGTATATGTTGCAGACTTTGGTAATAGACAAATGAGTAGCTGACTTCGCCCTTGCTACATTGCCACCTGCTAGCCAACCGAGAATTATCGCATTTTCGAAGTATATTATTTATTCATACTGCAAAATTTATATATTTTGGTACTCTTGATATTGTTTTAAATTAACATTAATTGGTTTAAGCACAAATACCTCCTGCTTGATGTAGGGAGCTATAGATTTGCAGCTGTCATAGTAAAAATAGTGTATGTAACTATAGTGTTGAATGTGATTTAATTTTGTTCTTCCGAATAATAACATAAAATTACACTTTTAACACTAGTTAGATACATAACTATTATGATGGACATATAACATGAAGCACCGGTATATCAAGAAGAAATATTTATATTATTCTATTTCAGATAACGTAATTAGCTGCAATATATAAAAATACATCAAAATAGATTAGTATTGAATAAGCTCTACTGTGTAAATGTAAGTGTACATATATTTTATTTTTAATGCTTTCGCATATTGTCTCAAGTTAAATATAATTTATATATCCTACAAAGAAAAATCAATGAAAGAGCATGTTACACTTTACATAAATCCGTGTTAACTGTTTTGTAACAAAGAAACAAACGAACAAAAAGCAACCTTTAACAAATACCCAAATCCTGTGGGGTTAGCTGCACTAAATCTGGAGCATGTTCAACATAGCCCAGCATACGGTTTATAACGTAGGCGACTAACGTAAGCTAATCTATCTGATCGTGATCATGATGAATAGAGTCTGTGCATCCACACAACGGATCGCGGCATAACGAATGAATGCGCGGCGCGGACGCTCACAGACACCCCATCGCCGCAAAGCTCTTCCTTGCACTGATTCTACACCCGGTGTAATACGTACATGATCAATGGAAGTGTCATGCAGAGAATGCTGCACTTGGCGTGCACGAATTATACACTCAATTCACTCCAGAATTGGGTGCTGTAAAATATGTATTTTAGATAGGAATTTTATAAAAAGAAAATTAATTTAGAAATAGCGTCGCATTTTTGAACTCGTTTGAAATTTAATTAAGCAAGACGCGTTCTGATCGCTACATTCTATGAATAAAAATGGATTTCGGCACCCATAATCAATTTTTTAAGAAATTCTATATTTTGAAAAACATAATCTTAATATTATTTATTTTTAAAATGTTTTTTTTTTGTACGGTGTAGATTAGCAGTGAACGTTAGGTAAATCAGTTTCTGACAGTATTACAAAAACAAAAAATTAATTTGGGACATATTGGAGTTATTCCCTATTCCATGCAGTGGAGTTCACCACATTTCGCCAAATTATATTTACTGAAGAAGACTAAACGTAAATTAGGAAATTTATATGTTGTTCCACGGTTACCGCATTCACTAACATGTTTTACGATTTAGAGAAATAATGATAAAATAGTTAATGATATTTAAATTTCTTACTAGTTTTGTTTGAAAGCTTTGCTCTAAAATCGTGCAAGTTTTTTTTTTTTATAAACGTTCAAGTCTAGTTGTATATATAATGAAACCAAATACGTCATAGTTTAAAATTAGCTTTAAATATTTGCTTGTAACCCAATGCTATGCACAGCATCGTATGACATCTGTATCTGTGTTGGTGTTGATAGATGTCTGTTTCAACAGTTGAAACCACAGGGCAAACGAATAGAGTGAGAAAACGCCCTATCTTTGTCTCTCTGCATCGGTTTTCTGCGCCAATGTAACCTCAATCTTGTTTCGGTTAGCTGACGGATTACAAACAAACAAACAGTATTATTGAAAATCGACATTTGACAGACAAATTCGAGGTCTGGATTTGGGATTTGGTTGTGGGTTTTGGGGTGTTCACAATGTTTATTTTGTACGTAAACTATAGTCGCTGATCACATTAAGTATTTATGATCATTAAGGAAAAAAGGTTTTTAAAAAAATACACAGTGTTTAGTTTCACTAATTTAACAATTTAATAACGACTAGTTTCACCAACTATGTGGCATCTTCAGGTCTTAACTCTAAACTAAAGCTAAACATCGAGAACTAGGCTATTTATAATTTACTTAAAACTAACACTATGGGGGGTGGGTTATCCCCAGAAATCAATGAGCGGTGAACTGTAAAGGTCTAACTGTTCATTCAGACAAATGTTGGTTTTATTATTCTTACATTTAATTATTTCTAAAGATTCTAAAATTGTCAGTTTATGTCCTTTTTCTTGTAAATGGAGCACTGTAGGTTTATTGGTTTCCGTTAACTTATGTCCAGATGTGATAAGATGGTTTGCAAATGCAAAAATGCAAATGCAAAAAAAAAAAAAACGGAAACCAATAAACCTACAGTGCTCCATTTACAAGAAAAAGGACATAAACTGACAATTTTAGAATCTTTAGAAATAATTAAATGTAAGAATAATAAAACCAACATTTGTCTGAATGAACAGTTAGACCTTTACAGTTCACCGCTCATTGATTTCTGGGGATAACCCACCCCCCATAGTGTTAGTTTTAAGTAAATTATAAATAGCCTAGTTCTCGATGTTTAGCTTTAGTTTAGAGTTAAGACCTGAAGATGCCACATAGTTGGTGAAACTAGTCGTTATTAAATTGTTAAATTAGTGAAACTAAACACTGTGTATTTTTTTAAAAACCTTTTTTCCTTAATTAACATGGAGTTTCACATAGTAAAAGCTTACAAAATTCAACAAGTATTTATGATCAGTTTGAATCAATTCAAATAAATCTTGTTTCAGTAGCTTGTCTTATGATACAAAAATGTATATCGATCCAGGAACCAGGAGCAAATAGAAATATGAATATTGGTCGGCTGACATCTTCAATATATATTTATATATCTTTGTAGTCGTACAAATTGAATCATAACGAAATGTACACACAAAGGGAAAGCCAGTCAACTGTGGTTTGTGTATAACAAACACAAACGAATTTCCTTAGGGAAAGCCGGCGCAGCTGAAGCCGAGGCCTAGACGCTTTTCCTATGCGTTTTCCATCATATAACATAGACTCACACAGAGATTTAAGCTCGGGCTAATCATAACTCCCAATTACACACACAAATAAATATTGCTCATGTTTCACTATAATTATCCAGCGCTGCCATTAGAATTATTGACTTTGAAAGTATAGGGATCATTAAAATAGTCGATTGAGAGACATCTAACTATCTAAGAGATATCACTAAGTACGATTTTACTACTTTCTTCTTATTGATTCCTCAGGAGCTGGTTATCGGTCTCTCTCCAACTATTATTTTCTAAGTGACTGAAAGTCAAGCAATTTACCATATTATTGCTACAATAATAAAATTTCGTATATTGTAGATATTGTACGGTTCTAAATGAAAAATGTTACGAAATTATTTTTATAATGCTAAATATGTAAGAAATTAATAGATTATACCGGTGATAAACAGAGAACGAGCTATAAACCGGCATAGTTTCTTGAAGGAAGTGTTTATATATTTGTATTGATGTAAAACTATATAGTTTATTTTTTTAAATTATCTGAACCAGAGAGTTCCGCTTATTTTATAAAAAAAAAATATATGTTGCAGTATAATAGATTTACGTAATAATAGCTGTTTACTGCAATTACATTTGTTTTTGATTGTAGAATCCCAATTCTGTGTATATTTACAAAGTAAAAACAATAGAGTGACTACAGGTTGTAATTATAAACGTATTTGTGTTTCCCTACAATATACGGAAATAGAACACTAATCGTTTCGATTTATTTACTCTATTATTCAAACAACGATCGTTGGTTTGAATTAAACTACAAACCAAAACATTGAAAAATGTTTTGAAGCCTATAGCGATCATTTTGATAGGTAAAAAAGATTTTCTTGTTTATAAACTCATTACCTCAATTCTTCTATTCATGCATCGATAAATGTTAAAGCTTTAGAATTACAGCCTTTATTTCACGTAACAGTAAATTATGCAAATGTAGATTTTACAACTAACACATCGTCTTTAATAGGCAAATTGAAACTAAATATTATTTTAGCAATGTTAATATATTGTGTCATAACAAATAAACATATGAAGCCGAAATTAAATTAGCGTTGAATGTATCCCATTAATGGTAGTGGTACAATTCCCCTAAATCCCAAGTAATATAATTATTATATTTGGCATTTTATACTTTTCCCCTCGGGTAATTGTTAGAGTTGTGCAATGGGCGTAGAGTAAACGTCATTAAAAAAGTTAGACCTCAAATAAATCCCATTGATTCCAAGCCCTGATGTGTCGATGTGATTGTTGGGTAGAGTGCAGTTGTGCGTCTCAAGTCCACGTCGTGTCTCTAATCATCTGGAGTTTTTTCACAAGGTTCGAGAACAATCCACAGGGCAGACGAAATTGTTCTATAAAATTCCGTTGCAATATTGTGACAATAGCAAAAAATAAAGTAGTTGTCGATTCTCATCATCCTTTGTCATCTTCGTTATATCCGGCTTTAACTCTTCTGCCACTTCCGTGGTGCTTATAAAATTTTCAATTCGCGTGCTACCACTGTAACATACTATAGAGGTGGGCACAGGAAACCTACGATAGACGAGTCACCTCATCCCAGCAGCAGGGCAACCTTAAAAAGCAGGAGCAACAAGGAGAGGGCAAGAGAGATATTTCGGTGCGCGCATACTCTGTCATCAAGTATTCATATCACAATTCCAGGTACATAATGCACCAGGAAGAGTTGCCTGCCGAAGAATTTATACTACATGTATTCTATGGGTACTCTTCACCTTCCATACCATACATACATATCTATATATTATAGAGATGTGCTTGTACGCGAAATAAGTCTGCGCTTTTTTTACCGATTGTGGATTTGTGTGGGAATGTGCGCGTGCGTAAATGAGAATGTAAACCAAAAATTGTGAATTGATAAAGCCGTTGGGAATTTTAACACCCCTGAATGGCTTTTTTATTTTTATCTCATCGTAAATTTTGTACAAAAATGCTATAATGTTCGGTCGTGGGTCTGTAATATTCTCTAATTGATGAAATGCTGGCACACAAATTCAATTCATGTCTTCCTGATTCCGAAAATGTAGGTTTATTACAGCCAAACTTATATATAAGATGAACCCCGATAGTGCGGCGGAAATACTTCTAAATATTCGAGTTATAGAAAGATAACTTTATACATAATAATATACAGAATATTAGATTGTGTAAGTTATGTCGGTTATGAGAAAAAATGCTGTTTTAATATTCTGGATTCTCTTCGCATTTTGTTCAAACACGAAATAATGCAATTTATAATTACTTTCAGATTAAAATATCAATAATTTAAATAAAATATTGCAATAACAAATAAGGCCCCTTATAGTATAAATCATAACATCTGTAGAATATTAGTTAAAATTTATAAAAATGGATAGTAATTCCGTAAAATAGAATATTGGGAGATCTTTTTATAGCATGCATATTTCAGCATGTGTAAATCCTAAATTTTACTTGTAATTACAAATTCCATTGCTCTTTGAAACCGATTAGAAAAGTATAAGCTTAAACAGGTTCAATTGAAGTTTTCCGGTTGCAAACTTCGACTTACAGATAATTCTGAAAATAGTTGAGACAATTTGTGCAATCCAGAAAAAATCGTTATAAGGAAGTTCGAGATATAGAAGTAATTTTGTATGTAATAATATTACAGAATACACCAATCTCACCCACAGAAATTCGTATGGAAGTTTGAGATATAAAAATTTGTACATATTTCGGTCGACCTTTGTGAGCACATCTCGTATGGTACTGGAAAGATTTTAACCTAAATTGGTATACATAAACATAAGAACCCTTTGCGATTCATTATGGGGTTCTTTTTCTATTCTGCTTAAACTTTAACGTGTTTTCTGTTGGCGAAAAATGTGCGGGCGCGACCTGCGTGCTGCCACTAATCACTATAGGGTCGACCGTACCTATTTCTCTGATTTTATTACTGTTGTTCGTTATACCCGTGCAAAGACCGGGTAATATTATATAAGGCCGGATTCGAATTACTATTACAATATTATTTTAATAATAAAACTACTGTATGATTATTGCAGATGTTATACAACACTAAAAATGTAGTTCCACCCTGCTGGTGGTGTCTCTATCCTGTTCTGATATTAGCATGACTGCGACTCCGACAGAGATAAATGCACCCGGTAGGGTAGGTAGACGCACTGGTACCGGCACGAGCACCGGCAGTAGCACCACGTGTGCGGAAATGACGCCATTAGCTTTCGGTGTAGGAAATTAAGTTTGTTTTAAACACGCGCCTCGGAATCATCAAACGACATGCTTTATTAAATATTTACACTGATGCATAGGTAACAACATACCCAGGATCCACTTTTATCACTTTCATGCATTACCAAAATACGTAATACACGAATGTACAAAAAATTATGAATTTTTATTTCAATAAAGTTTTGTCAGACTGTGCACTCAAAGGCATATACAAAAAAATTATAAATTTTAAATATTCAATTAAGCACGCTCTCATGCCCGCCAATTAAGTTTGATTTATCTCTTTAAAAATCAGTGGCTGTAAATATGTTTGCTGTAGTAATCAGTGGTCATAAACAGGGCTTCGATCCGCGATTTTTTTCGTTTCGGCTTTCGTTCACTATGAATATAAAAAAATAATGTTTCAGCATGTACCTAACTAAAATAAACCGATTTTTTTTCGGCTCAGCTCCGGTTTCAACGTATTTTTTTCCGGTTTTCGGTTCAATTCCGGTTCGAAGCTCTGGTTATAAAACATTACTTTAAAAATATTACTTTTTTATACACTATGAATAACAGAAAGTATTTACCGTTTAACATGAATGTTTTTGAATTCAAAATTTGTATATCTCTAGAAAGGAAATTTCTTATTTTTGAAAAGTGTATATCAATGAATTCTTTCTACTTATTTAATATTTTTAGTAGGTATCTAAATAAAATTTCTACTATTAATATGTATTTGTGTTTTTATAAACCTGAGGAATATAGAATAGCTATATTCATATTGATTATACGAAATCAACCGATTAGTTTATCATAGCAATATTTCAAAATATTTTCAAGCGAAGCTTCGCAAAAATAAAAAAAATCGAAGCACAACCAAGCCTCAATAACATCACATCAACGAACGTCTCTAGCTAGCACATATAGATTCTCGATGCGCTGTCTACGGCGACGTCGAGTTGACGTAACGAGGTACTTCAACCGATCCAAGATAGAGGCGCGGCCGTTGCGAGCTGTGTGACGTCACAAAATTGTTATATTGAGTAGAGTATACCAGACTTCACTCTCTGTCACTATATTCTTCGTTTGTGGTAATTTGAATGCTCAGCCAGACTCTCACACATTTCGAGTGTCACAACGCTACTAACGATACAGCACTACTTCAGTAGGTATGTGCTACACATTTTCATGGCCACCTATGATACTTCGCGTTGAATTTACTTTCTTTGCCCAGCAAGTGAGCACACGAACGATGATTTGAGTCGGGAGATATGACACGACACGTTGTCATTGAAGCTATAATAAAACACTTAGTCAAGTGGAAGATAGCAACATGGTGTTTCAGCTTGACGCATTTTTAACATTAACGTCAGATTGTGTAAACGCAGTTCAATGAACCTTGGTTAGTGATCAAAGCTTGTCCAGCAATTCACAAACGTATTCAAATATGCACTATTATAATGTTCGACATAAATAAACTCCTACACGTTGACCACTGGTTCTGAAAGATGATCAAAGATTTAATGTAATTAAATAGACAGTGTTATTGTTTAGATTAATTTGTGGTTTATATAATTTATGAAAACGAAAATTTAATTATTTTTATGAGTGTAGATCAGGAATTCTCAAATTCCGTCCCGCGGGCCACATTCATTTGGTTTCTCACCGCATATAAGCGGAAGAATCAAATGTCCGCCGGCAATTTGGGCATTTCTGGTGTAGATAATGTTGGTTAGGTTAGGTTGGTTAGATTAGGTACGGTTAGGGTAGCTAATGTTAGGTTGTTTAGATTAGATTCGGTTGGTTAAGTTAGTTCCCTAACTTTTTCGGTTCACGTCGCCTTTAACAGGATTCTTCCACGGTGTCCATAGTGATAAACCATTATTGTCACAGTTGCAAAAGATGAAAAATTGTAGATCACACCTACTAGAATAATAAATTGAAGGCTCTTGTAAAATAAACATAATAGTATTAGCTCAGGTCGAATTAATGAGCTTAAAATTAATATTGCTCCAATTTTGATCTGTAATTTAACCATCAACTTTAAAATGCAATGGAAAACCTGACAAATTTGATTCAGCAAGTGAGAATAATAAACAGTTTAAAAGATTTCCAGTCTAGTAACAAAATTTAATAGTGGTTTACTCCTCGCAAATTCAGTACAGAACTGTACTATGGAACTGCCCATTTCCGACTTATCTAAATTGATAAGATTACCGATTGAACCAAAAACTTTGGTTCAATCGACGCTTTAGTGAAACGTTCTACTAAGGAAGTGGCCAGAGACGCAAAACCGATTGTTTAACCTCGTGCAGTTGTACGTTCGGCTCTCTAAATCCTATTCAAATTAAGCCCCAATAGAAACATCAAACTCCGCGAGTAAAAAGAAGTGAATCTTTTGTTCTTACGAATTGTCAGACTTTGAAGAAAACAAAAAGCTTGTTCGATTTTTCCAGGAAACAAAAGAAAATAATCAACGAACTTAGAGGTTGAAGAACATTGTATCAAAGGTCTTTCTTTTAGGGGGAAGTTTATCAAAAAACAGCTGTTACCAAACTGAACCTATCATTTCCTCTTTTTCGTTCGGTGGCCATCTTTTTTTGTGCTGCTGCTTGAGTTTCGCTTGTTACAAACTTAACCGTATTGTTTTGTATGCAACTTCATGCAGTTTAAAACTTTTGCCGACACGTTCTCACCAGTTTTCTAGCGCAATTAAGCGCGCGCTTCCAGTCGCCCACGCATGGAAACCAGTATGGAAAAAAGTAAAGTTTTTTAATATACACGTATACACTGTAAATTTCAGTTATATTATCTATTTTGTCTCGTTTAAATTTTATATGAAATAATGTTACTAATGTTGAACATAGAAATTTATATTCGCATTTTAATTATGTAGTTTTATAAAAGGAAATGTTTGATTTTGTCAATGGAAATTTATGGTAATTTTCTAAGTCAGTATTCATAAAGATTCATTGCATGCAATTTTTAGCTCGTCGTACAGACAGCTATAGTATTTGGTCGTGTGTTTGCAACGGATAAATAAATATTTTTGAAAACAAAATCTAAATAGTATGTATTTTCTCTTGCTACTTTTCCCTATCGCGGTACAAATTAAATATGACGTGATTTATATTAAAGTTGATGATATATTGAATATCTTATAAGTTTGTTTTTAAGGGTTTTCTTAAAAAAAAGTATAATTACATAGAAAATCGCTTTAGAAATTTTGTAAATGTATATTTTGTATTCATAAATTCAAAATTACTTAATAGTTGCATGTTAATCGCAGTATTAAGAAATGTAAAACATTAAACAAATATGAAATAATAATATCGATATAGTAATAAAAATAAAATATCTACATAAATTGTTTGTTCACATATAGAAAAAGTCCAGTGGCGAACACTGTAGATTCTTTGTATTTCTTTATATTTCGCGAGGTAAGTCATCGTTTACAATGACTGTAGTTTTTCAATGGATTTACTGTATGGATAAATGGATTATTGATTTATATTGGCGAATCTTTTGAATCAGCTTGTATTAGGAATACCTAAGTCATACGTCCTTTTCACCAAGTCCAAAACCACACGTAAAGGAAATCGGATTTAGTTGTAAATTCGAAAAGAAATTCATTTCAGCACACACACACACACATATGCACTTTATACTATAAAATAGCAAATGGAATGTAATACACATAACATCGGCGGATTTCCCAATCGCATTTCTAATTCAAAATGTCCGCTGCACTATGTCAACTTCCTTACCCGGTACATCTGACGTGATATCCGTTTGAATTGCATTCTCGTAAGCCGAACGCAGCAACGCAGGGACTGCACTCTTCCACCCTTCAGTGGTCTGGGTTGGGCAACCAACACAAACCCCGACCAAACCCGCATAGTGTAAACCCCTACATGATAACTGCACACTACAAATTGTTACGATAGAAATTCAGGGCAGTAGAAATAGTGTTTTCTTCTATCTTTATAAATATAGTATTATTTCACACATGTGGCCGGGTGGGCGAGTAATGCTCTAGAGATTTTCTTTATTTACTTCTCAGTTGGGTGTACAAAATAAATAACGATAATAAATTTACACTAGTTGTGTCCGCCTAAGTAGACGGTATAGTTCACAGTTTTTGGATAGTTTATTATTTTTATGTATTTAGAACGAAATTTATGGTCATTTCAGAATTATATATTAGCTCGTGCAGTATATACTGACAAGTATAAGAATACATATTTTACTTTTCAAAATTAAGTTATAGTCAACTATTATGGATCAATATTTGTCGTTACAATTTTACAATACAAACATAATTTTGTTTCATTCGCATTCCACAACATTTACGTATAGTATATATATATATATATATATATATATATATATATATATATATATATATATATATATATATATATATATATATATATATATATATATATATATATATATATATATATATATATATATATATATATATATATATATATATATATATATATATATATATATATATATATATATATATATATATATATATATATATATATATATATATATATATATATATATATATATATATATATATATATATATATATATATATATATATATATATATATATATATATATATATATATATATATATATATATATATATATATATATATATATATATATATATATATATATATATATATATATATATATATATATATATATATATATATATATATATATATATATATATATATATATATATATATATATATATATATATATATATATATATATATATATATATATATATATATATATATATATATATATATATATATATATATATATATAATTGGATTTTCGCAAGTCTATCTATGGGCGACTTATTTATGGAAGTGTAACGGTGTGTAAGGGGTTGACCGGGGTGATCAACTCTTAAAATATTTATCGGGTTCTTGCAAATCGATGTGAACATGAGGTGTTTTTGTAGTGATGAAATTATTATCAAACTCGACAATAGTAACAATAACAAAATAGATATATTAAATGAATGATCAAGTTGATAACAATGACAATTACAAACAATACGAAATTACAAGCATAGATCAGTCTACGGGGCTCTCACCTAAATCCCCGGATCACACCTGGTACTGTGATAGCAACTACTGGTTAGGAGATCGGTGACATGGTGAATTGGCATGTAAATCATGCGGCCGTCAAAATTTGATAATTATTTGGCATACAAATTTAAATCTTAACCCGATTTTAGGAGACTCTTACATACTGAAAAATAATATCAATAAGAAAGAAGCATATGAAAAGAAGTTTACAGAGTTTCAACATTTTTGTTTTTAGCATTTAACTGTGGCTTTAGGGATTATCAGACTTTTTCTGCAAATCTGGGGCTTGTGCCAAAAGATCGAACGAAAAAGGTTGGATCAAAAACCATGTGCCAGTTCTTTTATATACCTCGAAATATGCATACTTAAAAACATATATTTTAGTGATGAATTATAATATTAATAAGTATGTAGTTCTTATGTAATAACGTATCCGTTACACTTGCAAATAGAACGTTCGTAATTCGAGATTTGCCTGTATATCATTTACCAGTACAGAATCCACCCGAATGTTGTATTTGTAATAAAAATATGTGAATACGCTGATAGAGGGTTAAAAATATGACCTATATAATTCGATGATTCAAGATGCACCGGCGAAATCAATGTGGGTCCGCACAAAAAGTTGGACAAACTTTGAACCTAATGCGAATAAAATTTGATAATTCTAATATAATTTTGTGTACGTGGGTGTATGTGAGTGTAGGTGTAGGAGGGGTGAACCATTCATATCTGAAATTGCTTTTGTTGAATATCAACGCATTATATTCCAGACTGCGAACAGTGGAAATTGAAATAAATCAGACTGATTAAATTTGTGGCCGTCAGAAGCGCTCCTGCAATGCAAGGACGTTCGGGATATAATCGTTTTATGAGTTTGCCGGGGCCGGAGTACCGAGGACCAGTTTTAAAAACGCGTTCAACTTTCCTCTGTTTTTTTTTTCTTTTTTCCAAATGTTCTCTAACTAATATTATTCAAGTACATACTTTCGCAATAAAAGTGTCCCATTATTTTTTTCACGCAGTTTTGCATTGCATTAGTTGAATTTGCCGTCATATTTTAAACAGTTTTTTTTCAGCTCGTTTTGAATATGAATATAAAATAACGCAATAAAACTGATTATATAATATACGTGTTATACTTTCGTTAGATGCAAAAGCGATTGTGTTGCTTTGGTTATTTTCAAAATGAATTTTACTCATTTAAGCTCAGTGTTCAAAATAATCTATGACAATGTTATAACGTCAGTGTTTTATTCGAATATAATAATTATAATCAGGTAAAACACATACTCTAAACATGGCCTAGTAATATAAAGTTGTACGACAAATGCCATTTTAATATGCAATTTTAATCAAACAGATCAAATAAAGTAAAAATAAAAAATCACATCACATTTTTATAAGCAATTTTAATAACCAAAATCAAACTAAATTTGTACGACCCTGGTGACACATTTCATGATATATAGATATATGGCAACTTTGAAATCGATAACCAAATATATTTAAAAAATCTGCTATATTGCGTCCACACACACAGACAGAGAGACATCATCTCGAAAATAGTTAATGTCAATTCAGTAAAGTTCAAAATATGTATTTCCGTCAAAATCTCGAGTTCGAATTATTTCATGTTTATAATATTTCCCTTTAGGTTTCGTAAGTAGAAAATAAATGTTTAAAATTATTTTATGAACATTTAATAATTACTTTATCAAAAAGCGATCAACCATGTCAAACTTCACTTTATGCTCATTATTGATTAAATTCAGCGAACTGGTTCCAAATATGAAATACTCCCTCATCGTCTTTCTCTCTCTCGCATCCCATTTGGCCTGTCCGAACTATTACCAAAACGGCTTTAGCTGTTGTTTTATCTATAAAGCTCCTGTGAATTATTTATCAGATCAACAGAGCCGACCATGACCGACCGTTCAAAATACAAACTTCACCGAAATTCACTGACCAGTGACCAATGTGGACTATCTGCTTGGTAAAATTAAATGCCAATAATGAATTCGAAGAAAGCGTACTTAAAGTTAAACTAAAAAATTCGAGTATATTATCAATAAAATTTACATTAGGAAAACATCATTTTTCAATGATTTTAAGCTCGCTCCATTTTACAGGGGGTTGAAGTCATAGGTGTTTGCAGCGATGCTTGTTTAGCTAACAGCATAAAATGCAGTTAACCCAAATTCAACAATAAATTCTAACTTAGTTACCGGTAATTGTTTTTAAAGTCATATAAATAACTTCAAAAAATTAATTAATTTAGAGGAACATTAGTCGCGAGACAGTTTGTGGTAAATTCAATAACTGTTACAGTTGCACCTGGCGACGGCAATGGCGCAGTCTGCTGGGTGTTTTGTTGCTTTCAATTACGGGTGACGAGTGTAAGTTGGTGTTAGCGTTAGCCCTAAACCCGGAGCCCCGGAACATAATGAGCGAGTTAGTTCCGGTTTCACGGCCTTACACGCACCCTACCTCTACGCTACTCTAATAACGTGCACAAGGCCATCCAATCTTCCTCGCAATATTGTTAGCCGGAAATGAGCTTCAATATACTGAACCTGCCATGGGAAATATATTTATAAAGTCACTTCTTCGATTTATTTTTGCTCATCTTACATAACATTCAGTTCTACATTCTCGCAAAAAAAAAAATATATTGCATAAAAATTCGTGGTACATATTGCTCATGTAAATCGCTCGCTCGTAAGAGCAAACTTGGGCACACATCTCCGTTGAAGGTAGCGAAGCGATTTTAAGCAAATTTGTTACTCATATAAAATGAATGTCCATTGTATTCAATGGTCTATTGAGTTGTACGATTATAAAAATCGAACCTTTTTCCATATTAATAACTGCGTTTATATTTTTTTAAAACCTAATAAGGTTTCTTTAATTTGAGTTTTATAGCCATAAAAGAATTACTACGAATTTTAAAATATTCAATAATTCCATTGGTTTCTTAGTTCGCACTCATTTTCTCTATACCTAACAACAGTTAGATATCGTTATTTCAAATATTATTGGTTATATACTTACTATCTACTTAAATTTAATGAATAATACTAAGTAAATATTATTCCTATCTGGAATATATGACGAATATTTTTTTAATTGTAAAATAAGTACTATTAAAATTAGTCTATCAAAATTAATTATAAGCTCGCCGTAAGGTGATTTGAAAATATGTAGAGCTGTTAATATATGCACATCAGTCTATCGACTAAATACGTAAACGTCGTAAAAACGAAATAATATGAGCGAAAAATACGCCTTTTATAAAACATGTAATTTTAAATTAAACGTACATTCATTTATTGAACAAGACTATTTTTTATATTTTCAACGACAAACTCAAGTCTTTTTTGACATATGCTAAAAATGATACGATTAAACAAGCCCTTCCGAGTCAAAAATAAGAGATTTTCTTTCCAGGGATATACAAATATTAAATTCAAAACATCAAATTTTTATGTTAAACTGAATTGGCTGTAGAACGTTCATACACGCACTCATATACACACAAAAACACATATACACTAACACAGACATCAGTTAATGTTCCGCGGGGGATTATTTTGTGTTTACAATCATTTCTATTGTACATTACGTATGAGAAAGTAAAAATGAAACAATAGTCATCAAGTCAATTAGCTTTCAACATGAAACAATCTCAAAGTCAACAAAAACAATACATAAAAGTAAATTCAACAACTTGTATGTATATGTGCGAATATAACAGGTCCCTAGAGTGGCGATGCGCTACTGATGTATCCCCAGATAATTTGTCAACAACTTCTTACCAGTGGGACAATTGTTTATTGGGTTACGTTGATTCGACAACCGGTAAATACCGAATAGTCCCCATTCAACGCTTCTTTTGAAACGCAAGCGTACATTCTGTAGAAAAAAAAAATTAAAGCAACCTAATCACATCTTATATACTCGACACATAAAGGCGTTGCCGTTCAATATTATTTCGAAGTGACTGTACAACTATTCAAGCTACACGTTAAAATGTTTCCAGAAGAGCACAAAAGCTTTTCACGAAAATTTAATTTACTGAAGTCTTTACACGATGGCTTCGCGAACATGTGGCGCCACTAGTATTAAACTTGTAACTTTGGTTGATGTAATTATAAATAAAACGTTCAACCTTACGTTATGGTCATAATAAAGAAAGGAACTGATTTGTTACCAATTATATTGGACTTTCATTCTAACTTGTATTTGACGGTACAAAGTATGACTGGTCTCGAAAAGCACAAATTTAGAACAGGAGAATTATCGTATATTTATTATTTCGATTAACTGATTAATCGCATTTGATGTTTTCAAGTTATTTGGGCTTATATCTTAGCTACTCGTACAAAAGAACTATATTGTTCGGTTGTGTGTCTGTCACATTATAAGTACATAAAAAAATTGTCCAAAAATTCGTTGTAGGCCTTCCTGATTTCGAAAATGTATATATCTATATTTACTTGGATGTATGTCGCTTGGTACCGGATCGATTTTAACCAATATTACTAGATGTATATGGTGCCGTGTTCCTAATTACTACTAAAATTAAATATATTGAACCCAAATAACAAAAAATTATGATTTGAAAATAAAAGTTTTCAATAACACAATTGCTTTGGTGCTTACATCAAAGCTTGTTTAATTGTAATTTGTATTTTGATCAAAATAAACAACAAACAAAAATAATAATCAAATTTTATGCCTGCCTCAGATAAATATTTATAATAGAATTAATTACTGTTTAAATAATTTCAAATATTAACACAAACAAAAATATTTATCTATGAATATATAATGTTCAAAAATAATTAAATATAATTAAACAATATGCCACAAAATAATGGTGGAGAATAATAATTTTTGTTGCAAATTAGGTTGCATGTTTGTTAAATATCTAAAACTTTTTACTTTTCATAAAACGTGCAAAAGTAATGGTTTATTTAGCATATAAATGAATTCATTATTCTGCACAGTTAAACATAAAATAGGAGTGGGTGTCATTCGGCGTTTATTCCAAATGTCATCAAATATAAATACAACGTTATTTAAATTTTAAGCAACTTTTTCCTTTACCAATACACGACAATATAATTAGGGAAATTGGTTCATTTATTTTACGAAAATGTATGTTGCGTTAATGGAAATATTCTATGCTAGTATATGTTAATGTATAAGATAATTTAACGCATTTTGGCATAACAATTAATTAAATAATTAAGGAAAACTGTCAACGTAAATATTCAGATGTTAATTGTTTCTATGAAACTCTCTTACTATAATTCTAAGTCTAAGCAAAAGTCAGTAGCATAATATATGATGCGGGACGCAAAAATCAAGAAGATACGGTTTACTAAAATATCAAAATTACACTATATATTTATACTTAAAAAATGTAACACGTAATTAGCTCGTCGTACAGTAAGTACAAAAGAGCTATAGTGATTGGTCGTGTGTCTGTAACATGCTCGGATCGAAAAAAAATCTTAACAAAAAGTTCTTGTATTTTCGCCCTGAATCCAAAAATATATATAACTCATATACTTGGATGTATGTATCTCGCTCGCTCGCTCGCTCGCTCGGTCGGTCCGTCGTAAGACCTGAGTTTGTGACCGCAACTCGTCTGAAGGTACCGGGCCGGTATACATATAATTTCCATGCCCGTGATGTTCCCGTCGCATTTTAAATCCAATCGTCTGTACAGGACCGGCGTTATAGGCCCCCAAAATTTGGAACCCTCCTAAATACTGCCCTTAGTCAACTTTTAAAATTTTTAGAATTTTCTACTCAACATTCTAAGATATTTTATGTGATTAAAGTTTTTGCAAATTGTGAGCCCATAGGCTTAAAAAAAAAAATATAAATATATTTTGAAGTATATCAGACATTGATCGCCATCTGTTAGTGAAATGAAAAAGTTGTCTATTTGACAGTAATTTGTTTGGTTATATTTTCCAATGTATAAACCATTTGCTTCTGTGTTTTAATTAATAAAATTAGGAAATGTTCATCAAATAATTATCAATATCCTTGGCAAATCACGAAACAAACGATATTAACGTTACCCATGTGGATGTGTGCAATTTTAAATGTGGGGTTTTTGGAAATTAAAACTGTTATGGTACAGGAATAAATAAATGTCGGGATCATAATTGGTTAGATTGGTTCAATGGGCTATGTGAGTATAATGTCGATGATTAAGAATTATATACGTAAACTTAGAAATTTATTAATTTCATATTAAATGCCGATGAAATATCATAACAACAATAAATTTTGTACTATAATAATTGCTATCGCTTTTAGTTTTGTATTTATTGATGTGACCGCGCTCGCCGGAACGGCGAGCTGATAGCACTGGCGCTAGCGCCAGTTCTTGTTTTATTTTCGTTATGTGGTCACAAATTCATTGTAATACCATTGGAACTTCCCTACACTTCAGCCCTAACCATAGTAGAAGATCAACTTTAAAAGAATCGCCAAGAATTTTTAAGTAACATAAATTCTAATTTTAGATATACGTGACGTAAAAGTAAATACAAATGAACAAAGATAAAATAGCGGCGAAAGTAAATTTAAAGGATGAAGATGGATGATAAATAACACTTACACCGTTTGGTCGGCCATCAGTTGTCGACCATTTATGCTTAACTCATATGAAAACCGTACACGTACCTACAACAGAAATACATAAATAAATTACTAACACGTATTGTACACAAACATTTAAAACACAAGACAGTATTTTTAAACTAGAATTAATTGTTAAGTTTTTTATTTTTTCTGTAAATAAAAACAAATTTTTCTTCTATTTTTAACAATAGTTTTGAAAATATTAAGACTAAACGATTATTCTATATATGTTAACGAAAATTTCCTATAAAATAAATTAAAATAATTGATCCGAGAATGTTACAGACACACGACCAATCACTCTCTTGTACATTGTGTACGAACGGCTAGAAATAAAGTCGCTAATTATCGAAATTAAAGCTTGTTGTTGGAATTAAACTTATTTGATATAAATACATACATATGTATAAATATATATATATATATATATATATATATATATATATATATATATATATATATATATATATAAATATATATATATATATATGTATACATGTGTATGTATATATATGTACCATATTTGTGCCCGTTTTCCTCTACGCAGGTGTAAAATTGTATAAAATAAGCCAAAAGTGTCAATGTTTTATGTCAAACACAACTTGGTTTGATATTTTACAACGCAATCTTTTTAGAAGGTATCGCACATTGCTGTGTATGGCAAAATGGCTGACGCGTATATTGGGGTAAAGGAATAAAAAACCAAATAAGATGTGATAGAGAATTTAAGTTTACAACCAGCGCGGTGCGCTTTCGCTTTTATGATGCTGTCGCAGCTTGATGGATTCAGGTATGCGATTCGACGTGATGTGACGTCATACGCACCCACCCTCTAAACCTTGTTTCCTGTAAAACGATGAAAGCTCGGTTGCGTGGGCTATACAACCTCTCAATATTCAACCCCACGATCATATACTACATCATTCGAAATAGCCTGCCACGCATATTCGCGTTATGGCATACATTCTCTAACAAAACATATCTGTAAATATGAAATCTCCATCTTATGACCAATACACCAACTTAACTCTAAACCGAGGTCATAGTTTATTGCATTCAGCGCCAGCTGCACCGTCAAAATAAACCCAGCAATATAATCTTGTCAAATAACAAATTATTTAATAAGTAATTGTTAAATATCTGTTATAGACATTTTATGATAATTACTATGAATTTCAAATACATTTTTATTACAACTTAATATTTTAGTTGATAAAAGAATCTATCTAAAAGTATGATAATATTTTTTAGTGGGAAAAATATGTATAGGTCATTTCGGTCTTTAGGTCCCATCATTAATTTGTAATTAGCGTTTTTGTTAGTTCATTATAACAGTTCTAATTAGTATGTAAATGACAAGGGCGTTACAGTTTGACATTCTGATATTGAACAGATAGTATAGTTATGCTAAGTAATTAAGTTATTAGTTCCAAATTTGCACAATCATTTTCATATTATATGCCTATATATTTTTTTCATTGTAAATATAGAGATTAAAATAATAAGCTTAATTCAATTTTAATTACAAATATAAAATATAGAATCGTTATAGGCTTTAGGTTTAGCTCGCCGTTTAATCAATCAGGAAGGAAAAGTTATCTAAAAAAGAAAACCTATTTATAATCCGAAGATATGTACACACTGGATTTGCGGATGAAAATAATTCCAAACAGAACAATAACTGTATTAAATATTTTAATTTTTTATGCCATTTTGGATCAAACTAAAGAAATATCAAATATAAAATAATTTAATTGAAGATCGTTCGACATTCATTTATTTCCATACGTCTTCATTAAAGATTATTTAACTCCGGAAGTATTTAAAATGCAACGGGTATTTCTGAAGCACATACATATGTCATACTACATTTGGTTAAAACTAGCCAGGTATCTTCAGAAGTGATGTAAGCGAGATACGTATTCAAGTTTATACGTTTTCGGAATCAGGAAGGCGTGAAACGTATTTCTGTGCTAAAATTTACAGACTCTCGGCCAAACACTTTAGCCCTTTTGCAGTACCTACCATACGAGATAAATTTAAGGTTATATCTTATATAATTTTAAGTTTTAATTATAGAAAAGAAAAATATATATACATAAATTAAATTGTATCAATTCTGTATATCTAATTTTTAATTCTGAGCATATTTTGATATTAATTTAATATAATATTAAAAAAATAAAAAGTGTACGCAATATAGTGCAAATCGCGTCGTAAAATTTATAAAGTAAATTAAATTTGCTAAAAGTCTTGCATTCCAGAAATATAATTATGCGAAAAGAACAAAGCAAAATGTATACTGAAGCAGGAAAATTGTCCTTAGATCAAAGCATTTTCAGGTTGCAACATTTACCGTCGTTAATACCATTAGAGATAAAAGCTTTTCGCTAGTATTTTTCAGTTTATGTTCACATTAATATCGGAACATTTATTATAAAAGGTGTTGTAAATTTTTAATCACTATACTACTTCTTCTGTATTTCGTTTGACTTTCAAAACATTTAAAACTGAAAATAAATGAGCAACTTGCGTTTGTTACAAAAATAATAACACTATGCCCGATTGTATAGAAGTCAGTAAAATTCGACGAAATAATGAAAGTTCATTTTTGAACCACGGTTAGGAAACCATACGAAGCATTAAATTTGCTAGTATTATGACGTTCAACTGAACTTAAAGTATTGGCTTAGTCGGTAATTTTATTAGATTCAGCAGTTCTTGTAATTATTTTTATTATTTAACAATTACTTATTCCCTGACAGTTGTCATGTTGAAATTTCAACAGAAAGACATGAATAAATCTGCGAAAGCCAAATCTCGGATTACCTGAGGATAACTTCCTATATTATGAAATAAGCGGAGACACCGAATTTTGTAATTACATCGTCTATGTTATCGAATATTAATTTAACTTACAAATGAATTAGATATTTCAAAAACAACATAAGTCACTGTTTATCTAAATAAATAATAATATTTCTGTAAGTTATTCTATTGATATACTATTCCGGGTAACATTAGTATATTTTTATTATTTTAAATTGTTATGTTTCGTTCGCTCAACAGCAGATTGAAAACAAAAATTGAAATATTACTTATGTTAAAAACCGGTTCAAATGAAAAATATAACTAATAACAATAAACATCCCAATATATTCCATAATATTCTAATTAAATATTTGTATATATTCGAAAACGTTAGTAAATTGTTGAACAAAAACAGTAATTAAATCAAACTGTCGTTTAAACCGTGCATTAACATTAGATCAGTTTTATACTATGAAAGCAATTTGTTATTATATACCAGCTAGAAAATTAACCACGGTTCAAGCGTGGATCTGTTTTTATAATATATGGCTTTAACAGAAACTGTTTTCAAACATATATTAAACATTTTTTCTTGTTATCAAGCATATTTACGTATATACATAAAACTTTCATACATGAATATTTATTGAGTGCGAAAATTTAAATAATTTGAAGTATAAACGCCATTAGTGAAATTTTCAGCATGGTTTTTACACTTGCGAAATTATAATGTCATTGCAATGTTTTGCTATATATAATTTTCCATTTATAGATATATATATATATATATATATATATATATATATATATATATATATATATATATTTCGAGGGTGTTTTTGATACAAATATAAAATGATTTGCCGCTCTTGTTATCAGAGTACATACTAATAGGAGTAATAGTTATCGATAGGTATTGCTACTCTATGAAATGATATTCGGTCACGCAATATGGTACTCAGAATATATCCTTCGCACCCCTCTTCGACACTTTTGTTGTTGTTATTTCAACCATTTTTCCTTATTGCAACCAGTGACACCAGTAATACACGAAGTGGCAAACAAATAAAATAACATAAAATTGTTGTACTCAACGTGAAGTAGGTGTCAATTTGTACATACAAAATATCAATTTTCATTTGTATTTATCTAAGATTGGTAGTTATGTAATCAACCATTTTATACAAATGTATACAAGAACGTCTAATTCTTGGATAACATATCATAGGAATCGCAATTGTATTAAAAGTTATAATAATTATTCAAGTACGGAATCTACTAACTACAAGCTGCGCTGGATGTATTGGTGCTTGTACAAGGAAGAATGCGTGTTAGGAAATACCACAGCAGATATCAGAACGTCTCGTTCAACTATTCATTAGAGTTATTTATAGCCCCGAAAGATAATTTTCCCCCACAGATTAATCAGAAGCGCAACGCAATAATAATCACGCTTTTAATTTCCATCAAGAAGTATTTGTGCAAAGTTTAACCGTACGACAAAGTTTCAAACAAACCGCGAGGGATTAGACAAAAGTTGCACGAGCCGCAGACAATCTTGTAGTCCGCACATTCTTATACGTTTTCGCCGAGAGAAAGAGCAGCGCATTTAAATTCTGTAGATGCCACAGTTTATAGGAAATGCATTACAAGATTATCTCGAACGCGACACACACGCTCTTGTCTTTCGTGTTGCAAGTGGACTAGCGGCGCGGCGGCGGGTGTTCCGTAAGCGTGGGATGCGTTCTTAGAACGTGGCCAGAATATTACGTTCTATAAATATGGATTATGATGCTGTTACTAGGTAGATAACAGCGTATAGATATACCGGCGACATTAGTTCTGCATGCTCTCATCGTCAGTCAAACGTGGATTAAGGATATTATAAGTTTTCGGAAAGGCTTCTGGCCAACCAGCAGAATACGGAATATCTGGTAAGGATAATTATTACCAAGAAAAAGAAAACGTATAATAGTTAAAACACGAGCGAATTTGGTATTAATACTTCATATCTTTTGACAATTTGGCTAAAATATTATGCAGTATAAAAAAATACTATTTCCTTATTACTTAAATTCACGCAACAATTGCTATAACACTTTATGTATAGTAAACAGGGAAAAGTAATGTAATAAAACTATATTTCAGTAAATGGTACATTAAAAGAAAAACATTCAAATAAAAGTAGCTAAAATAATTATATTTTGAAATTTTATAAAAATCACTTCTCCATAAACCATTACTACTGGATAGATATTAATATCAGGTGGTTTTCTTCCGGGATTGTATTCGTAGAATAAAACTAAACTCAGAATTATATAGGGACCAGTTAGAAAGAAACACATTTTTAATTTTTATAAGATAATTAATACGAAACATAATACATTTAGAAATACTAGATGAGAATACCAAAACGTGAACAATTGTTAAGGAAAGTAAAAGGCAATCTGTTCTAGAATAACTAATCCTTCTTTAAAGCTAATGCAATGAACTTTGGCTATAAAATGTTTAATTCTTTTTATATCTCACACACCCACACACACGTATATAGAAATACACACGTTCCCAGTAAGGAATCGATTAGGCCGTTTAATGTCGAAGTTTGGTGTTCATGCTAGATAAACTTTTATGAGGATCCTGATTATAGGGTTATACCATTCGTAATTCGGGCAATGTCACAAAGATAAGTACAAAATAACTTAAAGAAAATGAAATTACAAGCTCAATTTAAACAATACATATACCGGTAGAAATATTGCCTGCAAAATATGTCTTATGTTATCATTACTATATTTATTTGTCCAGTAGACCTCGAAGAGATACAGGATAAGTCATACATATTAGTACATTTACAAGAGGAGCTATAGTATTTTTGGAATAAAAAAAATTCTTGTTCAGAGATTCTTTATATATATATATATATATATATATATATATATATATATATATATATATATATATATAAAGTATGTTCATATTCTTCATTATATGCAAAAAGGAGAGATAAATCAACTGAATAGTCAGTGATTATTTATTCAAAAATCAGTGGGCATAAATAAGAGCTTATTTTAGCTTTCAATTGGCATAATATATATTATTTTGCATTCAAATATCGAGCTGCATCTAAAACTAAATCAATCTGTTGTAATAATAATCAAATTTTCTGTCAGAAACGTTAAGAATTTTAATAATAGAATAATTAATTATAACCCCGAGTGTTTAAATTTAATATTAATATAAATCGCTACATTGTATAAAGCTATTATTAAACATATCAAATATGGATAAAGCTTCTTTATAAACAATGTGTTATACTCCACGGACGTCACTAGCTAGTGCGGACTTAACAGTTTGTTTGTGAATAAGATCAAGAAGCAAAGTCGTAGAGGATCCATTGCCATTACGTCTAAAGAAAAATGCAGTTACATTTTTCTTTTCTCGTAACTTTTCTTCATAACTGCGTGACTCGTATGTATCTATAGCATCCAGGGTCAAATAAAGAACTCGAGAAAACTGTAAGGATCTGAGATGAAAATTAAAAATGGAAAAAGAAAATGCGGAAAAGATAAGTAGTTCGTCGCTGAATTGATTAAGATGACTGGCAAATTAAAGATGGAGATTACAATTTTTCCAACTTTTCTTCTTACAATTTTCTCGCTCGCATTTTCATTTTGTTAGTGAGTATAAATGATAAAAGATTTCTTCTTGCATATTCGAATTGTTTGTCTACTTTTGAAAAATGTTCGTACCTTTTATATTTGTTTGCTTGTCGCATTCCCTAAAAGTTTTCTCTTGTAATCATCCGTATAAAATTTTCATTTCATTAATTGTTTTTCGTGCTCAACTTTATGTAATATTATGATACTTAAATATTCATGATAGCTATTAAAAACATCTTTTTCTTTTATTTTTTCTTTGTTTAACATATTGGCATTCGATTGAACTGTAATAATCATTAAATAATTTCGTATACTATTTCTAAATTAAAAAACAATATTTCAAAAATAGTACTATTTAAAAAAAAGTTTCATTATATTTAACTGTAACATTCATATATATATATATATATATATATATATATATATATATATATATATAATATATATATATATTCTATCTCGTACCGGTTTCAAGATTGTAAGAAAGTAGCAAGAATAAACTTTATGCACTGCTTTGAATTTAGTTTTTCCGGACTGCATAAAAATTCAATGTGTTATTATTTTTTCTGTATCGGTTTTTGCTGTATAGACGAGCTTAGTAGAGATATCGTAAAGTAAAGCGCGCCCGTTTCTAGGGATTATATTCAAAAGATAATAGTATACTTGTATAGTTTATTCTAAAATAAAAAGTATATATGTGCTGTACGCGTATTGTCAAGTACATAAAAGCATAGAAATCGGATGCAAAATATAATAGGTTTGTCTCCATAGTTTTGTTTATTGTCCCAAAAGGGCAAAAGGTCTGTTCTGCTTCGAATTCAATGTGCTAGTTGACCGAATCCTTGTATTTGCAAATCCCCAGTGACTGCCTTTCTCGCGGTCCTATACAAATTTTCCATTATTTACTTTAATACTGTTTACGAAAGTTTTCTAGAATAATATTTTCTTTGCGTGAAAAGAAAATTCTGTTTTCTTACACTGCAGGTAGATAAATTACATTTTGAAGATAGGTATTTACATTTCTTCAAAATCGATTTATAATTTATTTGATATTGTATTATTTATAAACTTAATATTAAATACAATTAAAGTAAAGTTATTTTAATGAATTATTAAATTCATAAATAATAAAACATCAAATAACAAGCTATGGTGCAAGCACCGGTGCTACCAGCTAGCCTTCCTGGTGAGAAACTTATAAATATATTTATAGATATAAAAAGTTTTATAAATGTTTGAAGAATATATCATTTTTATTATTTTTAATTAAAACCATATTATTTTCTATGTATTCTTGTATAGATTTCGGGTCGTCAGTTTGAAGGATATTACTGAACATAATTTTTTTTGATCCGAGCATGTTACAGACACTCCTCTCCAATTGTGCAATTTTTCCCGAAATCTAATCTTCGCAAATACATCTTAGGATCAAATACGAAATATTGCTTATCTGCGCACAGTAGATTTTAAGTAATGAGACCCTCCCACACAGATAGATTATATTGGGAAAATATTGAAATCGTACTCAAGGGAACTCGAAGCGGCTATATCCATTACGAAATAGCAGTCGCTTTGTTCATTATTCCTATTTCCTATATGTTCTTTATAAGAATGTAATAGTAGCTAGAGTAAAACTTTACTGGCTCGATATTGTTTTCAAAAATTACAGGTTTCTTGTGGACTACATATAAGTTGAAAGTTTCTCAATTATATCTTCAACAGTTTTTGTAGTTTACAGTTAATATTAATTCAGGGAAGTTCATAACATGTATTTCCTTTTAGCTTTAGTTAGAATCATGTCATATTTATAATACTTCTTTTTAGACTACGTCCAAGAAATATCTAATGTTATGTATTAAAACATTAGAAGCAGGATTTACCATAATTTGCAATTAAATAGGCCGATATTCAGTACCAATTTTACTGATCCTCGTTCGTACTAATAGTTACAAAAATCAGAGCGCCTCTTTTCGTAATTATAATGTTTGCATTTAAATAACAGCAAAATGTTGTTCCTCCTAATTTCCGAGTTGAAAACACGTTTTGAATCCAATATTTCATGCCAACAATTAAGCCACATCTGCGGTCCATCCATTCCGGCAATATATATATACGCATTCCTCCTCTATCGGTTACACAGTGTAGCACAATGCGAAACTAAACATTGTTACAATACTCGAAATATTAATCATCCGCGTATATCAAATGCACTAACAACCATCTGTCTGTGTGGCTGAAACAAGGAGGAAGGAGGTGATACACAGTCGCAGCAGACACGCAGCTGAAGAGAGAGGTGTACAAGGAGGGCCTTTATATGAGGCTAGTCGCGCCGCGTCGCGTCGCGCAAAATAGTATCTCGATCAATAAGCGCGCAGCATGCGACCAACAGGTAGAGTGACGCTCGCTTTGTAGCATCGCTCTCTTCTTCGTTGCGATGTCCACGTTACCCTTTCTTCACCAGCCGTGGATCATTTTATCCAGGAGCTTACACGAGATCGAGATCTACAAGGATACGACCAATTTGTGTGTCAAAATCATCCGTAGTTATTAAACTGAATAGATTTTCAATTTTTACCTAAATATACTAATTTAAACTAATGTAGTCGAGGTACTCTGGGTACGGACTTGCATCACAGTGAAAAATTAATAGATTGAGGACTTCAAGTGAATCACAAGAAAATAGTCTTGGAAATAACTGATATGAAACACAAACAAATCAAACGTCAAATGATATAAAGAATAATGCAAAACATGTAAACGTACTTAGTACAACGTTTGTCAAATCAAAGGCATGAAATAGATCAAATTAAATCATTCTGGAATGAAATAAATATTGTAAGCTTGTGCATTTTATTATTTATCAATTTTGATGCGTTGATATTTATTATAAAATAGTTTATTTTAAGATTGTAAAACATTAGTATTTTATCAATATTTTACAGGTCGATTACGCAATTTGTACCCTCAGTATCTCGACTATACATGGTTTGAGTTTCAAATTTAAATTATGAACTAATTAATACGTTAATTTCCGTTTTGGGTATTCTAAAAAATGAAGAATATAGAACATAATATATTACTTTCTTGAACGAAGTATAGTAATTAGGAACGTCGAACTTCAGATTTTAATTGAAATACACGTTTCAAGCTTTCATGAATTGATATTGACTATTTTCGAGTTGACGGCTCTTTGAGTTTGTCTGTATGTTTGGTGTGTATGTGTGTGTGTTTGTAAACGCTCTACATGAATATCTATTGAAGTAGAAAATATAAAACTAGAAGCCCGTGCCACATAGAAATGTGCATGCGCGAAAGACACATTTGAGTATTGCTCCTCCCTCTTTCCTAAAGGGCCAATAATATGCAATGCGCTCGGCCAAATTGAGCTCAGTGCGATTGATTTTACCCAAATAGTATTGAAAATTACTGTGTGTTATTAGCTCGTTAGTTAATTTTTTTTTATATACATATATATAATAAAGTTTATTGTTTCAATTTATAATTGAGGTGCAACTATTTAATGTTTTTAAATAGAAGTAAAATTTAATGTAGGCATAAACGAGAAATATTTTGTAAACTTCACGCCGCTGGTGCCAGATAACGTTATCTCACCAACGTGGCAATAACATGTTACAGCGAAACGCATGAAGCTTCAACGCTGAATGCACTCGTATGTCATATATTATACAACTGGAGGACTGTAGGCGGGACCTCGTAATCTATTGCGATGTGCGGCACACTGACTATTGAATATATTGTGTAGGAGAACATAGTGCAACAGAACTACGCTCTAAAAATAGTGGTTCATAGTAGCTGCGCAAGAAATGATTGACGTGCACATTTCTATTTGGCACGTGCTCTAATACCTTTTCTGTTTAAAAACAAAATCTAATTATGTAGTATTTCCCATATTTACAGAAAAATCGCATTTTAAATTGCCCTATGAAATAAATCTTCTCTCTGTGACTCCCATATTCCCCTGATTTTGAGGAGAATAGCGCTGGCCGACTAGCGGATTGGTTATTCAGCAATGATGCCACCATTCACTTACTTCCTGCGCACGTCACTTTTCACTACTCTGCATCCTTTCTCTACTCTCCGCTTACTGTGCTTTCTACAACTCGCACCATAACCTCGATCCGGATAATTATGGATTAGTGATTTTACATGTATTCAATGTTTTATCTTAGCATATGTTCCCGTCATGTATTAAATGTAAACCAAAATTGTCAGATTTATCGAAATATTCCGACACTAATATCAATACTTTGGTAATATGTATAAGAAAGTCCAGTGTAGGGTATCGCAGATATTAGGTATAGTCAAAGTAGAGCATATAGTTTCAAATTGCCCTATCAACAAGTTGTTCTCTTGACATTTGTCTACGTCAGTGGAAAACATCCTGATCAACATCACGTTGACATTAACCCCTACCTTGTTCTCTTATCACACCGCTTTTTGTTGCAATATCCTATAGTAGGTACTAAATCAAAACAGGTTTCTTGTCTAGAGAGTTTCGCATAGTTTTTTTTTAAATAGAAATTCTATATCGTGCGTTTTTCTGATATCAGTGAGAGTAACTTATATTCTTACTTTTACAAGTCAAGATAAGGTTTTTGTCGAATATAAGAATCGAGTTTTGTACGCGGTAGTTCGTGGTCGCAGAGAGAAAAAGACCAATTAATTAACTAGATTAGGCCCGGGTGGCCTAAAGGCATTAGTCCTGGGACTTGTGATTCCTTTAATGGCATACTACATATTTAAAGATGCTTTCTTTTGCATTTATCACGGAGAAATGTCAAACAAAAGAAAGGAAAATACCGTTAAAATAATAACACTCAAAAGGGAAGCTGCGTAATGAACACAATATTTTTCCCCTCAACTTTATCTTCAACTCAAATACATATTTTATTTATTATTAGAGGCATATCACATACAGAACATAACTCCTCATTTTCATAATATAAATATCGAAATTCATCAGTATTTGTATCTAGATTTCTAACCAGAACACTATGTAAATTCTACAAATTTAAATACACAAAACATGAAATTAATGCATACATTGTCAGCAATTGCCAAATATTTGTTAAATATTGTTTCAAATTTTAACGCTGTAGCTGCGATTATTGTAAAACAATTATGTAAATGTGGTAACTGAATACTTCTGGGTATTTATATATATATATATATAAATTTTATAAAAATTTGTGTATATTTTTAGCTCGCCGTGCAGTATGTAGAAAAGAGGGATATTATTCGGTGGTGTGTCTGTATAAATAGTAGAGTTAAAAAGAGCTTTACGAATGAAGTTTTTATATGTATATATGTTCAGATTTTTAATGCACTGCTTATTCCAATGTAAATTGACATAGGACTTCAAAAATATATTGAACTGGAATAGAATAGTGGTCGCTTTACTCGAAATGGGTCTTTCAACGGATACTTGAGTCAACAAATATTTATTCAAGATATTGGCAGCAGTGGATTTCAAGAAAAGAACATAATGCCCTTTTCTGCTGCGACACCAATACTGCTATAGTGCTCAGACGGCTATATAGACGAAAGGAAAACGAACTCTGCATATATTCAACATAGAATTATATGGATGTACTCTACCTAATACATTTCTAACTCGAGTTGACACAAACGGTGTTATTCAGACACCTTTTTCATTGGTTGTAGTGGCAGACAACAGACGCCCTCTTTTCAAGCATTCACAATCATACAACCTTTCTGAAATCAGCTCCATTCTTACATATTTTTATTCCCTTCTAGTAGAAAAGTAAGTTTTATAATCATGACAAAAGTCAAAGTCGGGATTATAATGGATATATAATAATATAGAATTAGTTTACTGCTTATATGTGTAATAAAATAAAACAAAAGAAATGAAATATTAATTTAAAACCACAAATTGAAATTCAGTTCTGAAAAAGTAAAAGCAGTGTGCAAGGCTTTTCGTTACTTTGAAATAACATCAAAGGAAGAAACAATCATTTGAATGCAAATAACCGTGGCTCGGAAATGGGTCAAGTGATGCGAGTGCGACGGCCATCGCATAAGTACCTAGTCGGTTGTGGTGCAGGTGCGATAACACCTCACGACGACACCCTTGGCGTAAGGTACTTGACAATAATCCGTTTATGGCGGACAGGCCAGGACAGACCGGCAGCCCTTTTTAGCATAAAACCCTCATGCCATGCTGCCGTGCGTCAGAGAATAATGAAGAGATATTCGGAGAAGGGCATATACGAAACGGACAAATTGAGAAAGCGATTGGTTCAATAATCGTATTAGAATGTTATCAGTTTATTGGCTTTTGGTAATTGCGAGTCTAGCGAATTTATGTACAGATTGCCTAATTAGCGTATAATTCATAAAAATTATCTATTATTAGGAATAATTATTTTAAATGTGCAAAAATGGTAAACGAGTTTATAAGTATGTGATCATTCATTGATTTTTGTTTTTATGCGCTTTTTCGACATTCTCAGTCATACCCAGAATATAATTTCTTTGGGTTATAGAGGTTATCGTGTTATTGCGGTTCGTGTTAATGAGGTTTTCCTGTACTTAGTTTTCACTTTTCAATATTCTTGTACACATAACGTATAAGAAAGTAATAATTTGTTGATTAATATAGTGTAAATAAGAGAGGTAAATTCTTAGAATATGCATGTCTAATTTAAAATTTCATTAAAATAGTGCAAGGTAAAGTGCATTATCGACAACTGGTGTCATCGTTGGACGATGCAAGGAAAATGAAGCCATTCATTTTGAAACAACTGCCGATGACAGTACACACTCTGCGTCAATTCTGTAATTGATTATAGATTTAGTTTAATGCAATTTGTCTATTATTCAAACATGAAATTGATTATCAATCAAAAACACTTGACGAGCTAAAAAATATAATTTAAATTTTAATAAACCTTATCCTATCGAAATACGTCATTCTTAGTAGTACACAACTGCAGTGTTATACATACATATATATATATATATATATATATATATATATATATATATATATATATATATATATATATATATATATATATTCAACTGTTTATGAAAGAAAATCCGCTTCAGAAATAACTAATAAAAAAAAGAAGAAAAATGCATTCAGAAAATAGTATACAAAGAAACTTTTTTAAATTAATAATTTATAATTTTAAAAGGATTCAAGTTACTTAAGTAATTTGATAATTTTATGTTATTTTAATTAAAATTATTAAAAGTTTTGCCCTACGTCGGCAAAATATCCTAGTGTTTATATCATTTAATTACTAGAAGTTAATCCAATTAATATCTCATAAGTTTGTTTAACTCTTGTTTTAAATTTTAATAATCGTTGATACTGAGACTATATTGAAATAATTTAGTAAATACGATATTCATGCATATAACGTATACACTTAATATTTTCAAATATACTTATATCGAAATTATTATTTCTATAATTTGGGTCGTTTCCAAGATAATGAAGAGGTACTAAGACCTCTAGACCTACGCCGTGTAGAATTCTGCCAAACTTTCAACATTTTCACATTCTACAAATTTCATGTTTAAATATTTAAGTGATGTGAGTGAATTTGAAACAAATAATACAACACATTATAGGTTTATGTAATATAATATAATAATATTTTGTAAGAAAATTGTAATTTAAATACAAACTTAAAATTAGAGTTTCATATCTCAACTGATTTCAATTCGATAATAGTAATTATCAATGCAGAATACCTCAACACGTGTATCTCCGTTTAAATCTCGAGTTCAATCATTTTCATTATTAGAAAATAAAAATCATATAATTATACACTACCGTCGGAACGTTTGAAAACTATATTAATTTAATAACTATTTTAACAAATATTATTCGTTATAACGTATTATCAAAGAGCAACAGAATTCTCATATGTTATTGACATGCTCATTATTGTTTATTTCTCATTGCTTTAATTATTGCAGAAAGTGAATAGTTTGTACCTAAATGTAAATAATGCAAGTGTTCGAATTATTTCAATTGGGTTTCGTGCGACTTTAAAAAAGATTTGTCTTTATTTTTCTTTCAATATGTATTTCTCGGGAATATGAGGAAAGATGACGAATTTGTCACGCTAGCCTTACTGGCCCATTGTTGGTGAGTGGGATGCTGAGGATGAATTCAGATCACGTATTAGGAATGCACGACTTGTTACGAAAAGTTCACGAGAGAAGTAAAAGTTAAGTGAGCTTGCTGTTGTCACGCTGTAAATAAGAGTATGGCGCCCGGAACACGGTGTCCAGAATAAATTTGCAACTTTTTTCTCACTTGATCATCATGCTTATTTGTAAATAACAAAGTTCATTCACCTACCGCGGATTTTTATAATGACAATTAATTTATAGGTTTTGCAATTGATATATTACAAATCTATTTTAATATTATATTCATAAAATCATCAGCATATTTATTATTTATTGAATATTTGAGAATCTATTAAGTTCATCGTTACGAAATTTTAACGTATAATATTTTAACATGCCGATCTACACCCATGCGGACACATTATTAAGAAAATAGTACCCTGGGTACCTCAAAACGTCTATAACCATTAAATCTAGAGAGATTTTCTTTCATAATCCCTCTATTTTTATTTATAAAAAAGTAAAAATTAAAGTTAATTGAAATAAAAAAAGACGAAACTTGTAATTGATTGGATAAAAAGTTTGTTAAGATAAGAAATCCCGATTATAAATGTAATTAATAAGAAAAGTTTGATGAAAAAGTTAATCATACACCGAACCACTTCTATAAAAGTTCGGGTGTCTTTATTTATGATATTCTATTCAGTGTTCAATGTGGAACAAACTTTCGAGGTGAACTTGTTCCTGCACGAGTTTAATATCACAGGTTTTGTTCCTTTGTTTCACCCGTAGACATTGTTAAAGGATTTCATTTATTTTGTTTAATAGTTCGACGAAGTTTCGTAATACAAGCCAGATATACCGAATTTATACATATCTCGTCCTAAGCCGATTATATATTGAAATTTCTTAGATTTAATGTATATATATATATATATATATATATATATATATATATATATATATATATATATATATATATATATATATATCCCGTTCTTCGCATGGGCATGTATCTATTACGGTTAAAATAAATTATATAAGCGTTATTCAGTTATACATTATACAATAAACGGTTCTCCGATCTACGGCATATATATATATATATATATATATATATATATATATATATATATATATATATATATATATATAAAATTGCTTGTATAAGTCACGACGGTTAGGTAAAAAACACTAAAATTTTTGAAACTGCTCCTCGCCAATAGTACAAGATAAAAACATATTAAAGAAATTAATAAAAATACTAAAAATGAGAAAAATAAGCTTGACTCTTAAATTTGAATTTGGTCAATGTTCACATAATTATTAAAAGCAATCTAAAAGGGTTACTTAAACCAGCAAGCGCTCTTTAAACATCTACACCTGCATACAAAAAATAGTATTATATTTATAATTATATTGAAGGTAGAATTGTCAAAAAATATTAGTAATTTGGAGTTATGAATTAGCCTATTAACGGCAAAAAATCTAAACATATTTACTGAAAAATTTACTGTACTTGAACTATATTGGAACTTACTGTACAATTAAATAAATATTCGTATACGAATTCGAAATAATAACCTATTATTTCAAACCGTTTCTCTGGATGTCTAAGAAATAATACTTTTATAAACATCGTCACGCTATGTCTACCAAAGAAGTGAGGTGGCAAAAATTCTACGTCAGTCACACCAAGTTAAGGTATTCGTGTCTAAATATATCGTTAACTGTTTTGACTGCTGCTATAAACATGAGACACGATACTCATGCAAAACCAAAGGTAAATATACATGTATTTCACCAAGTGACCCTCCGTGTCATAGCAAACTAGATATATTCATTACAATGACATGCAATATGGTTTTTACTATTGGTAACACTTATAGAATGAACATATTTATAATATTGCTATATTCACCAGTATCTACGCCACGTACTAAACTCTGATTCGCAATCAAACTAATCAAAGTAACCCTCTCCTCCTTCAATGCTCATCATATAATGAAATATAAATATAATTAATTAAATTAAATAGTCTAGACTAGACTTGAGATCAAAAGAAAAAGTATTTTTAGCTCGTTTAAATAATTTTGGACAGCTTAATACTATTTAGAAAATGTGATGGTGAAAAAATGCATGAATCCACAAACCAATTATTTTTATATGCCTATAGATACTTTATAATTAATAAAGCCAATACTTTTGATCACATTTATGTGGGAGGCTGGTTTGTCCACTTATCACGAATTTAGAATATATCTATCAATATTGAAAAAAGGTTTTATGCATTTGACAGGTTTAATAAATAAAAATATAAAAATACACTGGAAAAAACATTTAATAAATGAAATAAAGAATAAACCAACATTGCTGTTTTCAGCACGCTGTATTTGTATTTATTGACTATTTAAGAATTCGTTTATTAGTAAAATTTATTAAGAGCTGGATATAGAAATATCGAAATTTGCAAATAGAAACTATTGAAATGAAAACAGTTAATCTATCTATAAGGCTGTCGTTTACCCAAATTTTATTGTAATAAGTAACGACTTTTTATTTTATTTTTAGTAAGACTTTCATTACTGCGTAAATAGTATTAATACTATTCTCATATTCCTTTAATATATTTAATATGGTAATATTAAATATATTTAAGGAATATGAGAATAGTTTTATTACTTTTTACTATACCATTCAAATATTATTCGATATTTATATAGTGCCAAAACTGTCGAAGCTAAAACTGTGAAACTTCAAATAATGATCTAGATGTGCACCTTCTATATTTGAAAAGAATATTCAAACCGGAAGTGCACGTTTACTCTATGTATTTTTTGTTCTATCCCCAATATCACTAGAACGGCTGCACTTATGACAAAAATAGTTATGCTTATAATGAAAGATACTAATATGCCACACAACTTTTGTATCATTAAAATTACCAGTTACGAGAAAACTGCAATGGAAAATCTTAAATACTTTATTTACGTTTCCATAGTTATGCACTTGTGACTATTTTTATTTTAAATAAATGGAACCATGATTTACATAATTTGTTTCTTGTTTATTGAAAATTTTCAAAACTCAAACAAACAAGTGAATTGTCAATTATCTGTTTGAATTAATATTTTAAATATTAATTTATTAATTGAATAATTGAATCAGGTAAACTATTATAGAATAAATTTATAATATAATAATTAAATAACAATTTCATAATTTATTGTAGTTTGACAATTTTAGAGTGAATCAGATTTTGGTTAATATAGTTTGATAACTTAGCAGAAATAGAACTTCAAATCCATTATAAATTGGTATAATTTTCCAGTCATTCATTAGTTTAAGGTAAGTTTCATATTCATTTTATTTCTATTGAATTATTATATCGAATGAAAACTACGTAAAAGAAATTCGAGTGCAGGCCACCCCACATATTGTAATATTAATTTAATATTTTCCTGAAAATTAGTATTGTTTAGTACTAAGATATATAATAATAAATAAGATAAAAAAACTGGAGTGGCCTTCATTCAACAATAACTAATTACCCATTTTAATATATTTTATTGTTACTTATTTTACTTAAATCTTTATATTTTGATCTATTTTATTTTATTTTAATTTTTCAGAATATGCTATTAATAATTTCAATATTCATACGTATAAAAACTACTTCCTTTATGTGTTCAGATTTCAAAATAACTGTTTAAGTGGATAGACATTCAAGTATCTTATGGTGGAGGTGCCACAGAAAGTTATAAAATTCGAAATATTTCACATATAAACATATATTGCGTATATTTCTGCGCATAATTGAAAATGGCTATGTTGAACTCACCTGTCAAGAGTAGCAGTGCGTAGAGTAAGTAATCCATTGGCCGTGGTCGAAGTAAGTCACATTTGAAAACGGTGGACGATCTTGATCGACTCAACATATTGTTCAATGTACTACACGCAGCAAAAACATTGGAAACACATCACGCACACACCCACAGAAAAACAATCGAACTAGTACGAAGATTTTAATCAATGTTTTTTTGATGTTGTTCCATGTGGCATTGAAGCGCGATCACGCCTATTCTGTTCAGGTGATCACATGGCGTAGAACTGCAACAAAACAGTTATGACATTGTTAGAAATAAATTAATCTGCACGATATTTTGATTAAAAACAAAGAAAGGAAAAAAATAAAAACCAGTCGGATATGTCACGACATTTGATACACAAATAATGGACGACCAGTGGCGACACTATCTCCTCTATAGACGAACCTCTTAATGTTAAAGAGTTAAAGATTTTTAAAAAATACTTTATTTTTAGATGTATTTCTTATTTATACCTAGTCGGATATCAGATATGTTCATGTGACCTCCCAGTAATAAAGTTTAAAGTAAATGAAATTGTGAAACACTAGTTGAATTTATAACATCGATATGTAGGTAGGATATGCTGGAACTCTTTGGTACGGTTCGGTTTAAACTGGGGACTTCCCCTGCATACTAACTTAGACGGCTAAAAAATATTTACGAGTGCTAGGAACAGGAAGCAGGAAGATCCCAAAGAGCAAGCCAACCAAGGTTTACGGTATACGCGAGAGAATTTTGCTTTTGCGTAAATTTATACACCCAACGTAAATATCACGAGATATTTTTATTAAGTTAGTATATAGGACATATTTACGATTTTTACTTTTTTTTTCTTCTAAATGAAAACCCTACGAAAATATAGCAATACTGGTGTGAATTTTCAAAATATTGTATACTAAATATTATTCTAAAATTGATATTAATATTTTAAAAATTTGCAGTGCCCTACACTGGACACGCTTGTCCGTATAAACAAAGAATATGTATTGATATTTTCTGGAGTTTGTATTTACTGAGTTCGCATATTCCGATATCTCTCATAATAATATTTCACATTTGTTTTAAACTTTGACTAGCCTGACCAATCTTAATCTCTACTGCCCGTAGGGTATTTGACAATAATTTTAGATGAAGATGTTTAGTAGAAACGAATGAATCTTTATTCAAATGAAGTTCAATGATTAATAATACAATATAAGTTTTAGATTTATACAAAATATATGTATATACTTTGGCGTTCATATTTATTATGCTTCTTTATTTAAATATATTACATATACATACTATTGAATTCCAATATTGTAGTATCAGTATATATTTTATACTAAAAATAAATAGTGTCATTTATATTCTGTTGGAATCATAAATACGATAATACCGTTTTATTTTTATTCTATATCAACGAAATGAATACATATTTTTATAAAACTGTGCTTCTCAACAATTCATAGATGAAATTGAATATTTACTCATGAGTAACTAAAAAACTAAACCTTTGCAGTAAATTACATATACATATATTTCTAATGTTAATATGTAATTCTGGATGGTAAAAAAAAATATTACAGTAAAAATATCTGGTTTAAATAAAAGAATAAGCATTTGTTTAAAATATAGTGAAAAAAGTATTTAGGCATCTAATTGCCAGAAAACGAAGAAGACAATTCGATTAAAATAAATAGATAATCCTCTGTGTTATTTAATTTTGAATAATATCATCAATAAAATTATTTTGTAGTCTCAAATTAGCAATTTCTATTATATTTTAAACTAGTTTTAGTAACAAGATTCGTTCGTTTAAAGAATTTAGTTAGTGATAATTGAACTAGAAGGATAATTGTTATTAGTGGAGTATCATAGCGAACTGTAATCTTTCTTTTTTAATGCGATATATCAGGTGTTTATTGTCAAATTAGTTCTTTTTTACGAGTGATTTATCAAAATAATAATGACTTGACCCAATATTTACTCAAATATAAAATGATTATTAGAAATTACATTTAAATAAAATAATTTGTAACGATAAAGTCAGTTTGTTTTGCTTTTAAAATATCAAAGTAACTGATTTTCAAGATATTTCAAATTAATATGCCGTATTAAAGTAATTCGTAATATCCGGTAAAAAACACTCTATTAACGTCTAATTTATTCATTTTAGAAGAAAATTCTTGAGAAAAAATTATCTAATAATAATATTTCCGGTTGTGTAATTTAAGGCTCGTTTCCGAAGAAAAATTAAGAGAAAAACAGAAAGTAAACATACTGAAACTGAGCCGACTGTCACCGGAGATGACAAAAAAAGCGTAGAATATGAGAAAGAAAAATATGTCACTCTTCATCACTTACGCCAATTTAAAATATTCTAAAATTTCATACGCAACACGATAAGCTTAGTTAGGACCTTTTCGAGGAGTTTTCTTACAAATTTGTCATGGAAAATTCATAAGGATCTGGTTACCATTATGCAATGTTTCACATATTTATTACACAATAAAATTGTTATGTTAAAAATTGCTAGTTTGCGTGCACGAAACCAGGTGATTATCACATGCGTATCCGTCACGTGGTTGAAAATACCTGATCAAAATTAAATTTAGAATTAATTACTTGGTGCACGTGAAATTAATTTTTATTTGACCCCGGTCGCATTGACCGCGGTGTAATCATCAGGAGACCTTTATTTAAGGCCGAACTAAATATAATATTTATGCTCAATATCAATTCCTTAATATGCAGGTACAAATCTGGGGTGTTTCATATAAAATGAAATTGAAAATTGGAAAAGTTATTGCTTTAATTTAAAATGGGCTGTCAATTTTATGATCAACAAATTTTAAATTAAAAAATCTCGCTTTATGGAGGTCGCAGATTTGATTTTAGAAACATAGACAAAATGAAACAAATCAACTGACTTTTACATTTATTTATATTGTATATTATTCCTGCGAGTTGTTTGACATAAATGAACAAATATTTTAATGATTTAATATAAATAATTTTTGTATTATGCGCGTCCTAATTCAGTTTTTCAGTGTAATTACTAATACAAACCTCATATTTTAATAATTAGTATATTATGTTTCAAATTTTATGTTTCATCTAAATGTATTAAAAACGTAATATTTGCATATGATATTTCCAACAAACACACTCAGCTTTGTCAATTCATCAGTTCTGATTTTATTTTCGGAAATAAGAAAAAATCGCAAGAAGCCAGGTCTGGCGAGTAAGGAGGGTGACAAAGCTGAGTGTACATTTAAGTTTGTCTGTTGAGAAAAATAGAAAAATATAAACAAAACCTAGTTGTGTCATCCCAATAAATCTCAATTCAAGCCGTCGTGAGCTTAAACAAAACTAATGTTTTTCGTCTGTTTAAATAATAACGGTGACGATATTTATCTGTTTGGCCATTTGAAGGGAAAAATAGCACGCAGATGCATTTGAACACACACACACACACACACACACTACTTCCTGTGATCCTGAAGAAGAAGGATTTATTAGCCACCGCCCCTCATATGTCACTGAGCGCGTTGTTATATTACTGTCATCTCATCGTTTGTTATTTTTCATTTCAATCTGACTCTGCGAAAAATGGCTAGCATATCCGTAAAAGACATATTATGTGAACCATATATCGAATAGTCTATGCTAGATAGATTATTTTGCGCTATTTGTTTACTAAAAGTGAATGTTTATGGAAATTATGTTATTTTCTAGTCGTTGCGTGTATGTGGTGTCCTAATATTCATGGATCGATTTTAATTACGAAATATTATTAGATTAAAAGTAGCAAATTCTAGTTAAGTGTTGTGATAAAATTAACGATGCAATTATTAACGCAATAGTCCATAATCATGGATTTTAATGTATCATATTAAACGTAAATACACCCGTTAAAACGAACACACTAATTTGCTAAAATGTCAACAAAATAATACCATCGATACCAGAATAGCACTGGACCGATAGTAACAATAACTGGTATTCGTCACTATTTTGGAGATGTACCTTTTTCGGAGTCACATACATACATATAAACACATACATTTGAGTGTTTATATATATATATATATATATATATATATATATATATATATATATATATATATATATATATATATATATATATATATATATATATACCAGATTGGAATGTATTGAAATTTGATTTGAAAATTATTTCACTATACTTGCTGGAAAATTATTTACAGGTAAAATTATACTATCAAAAAGCATATTAATGAGAATATGACAATATTAATCTAATAAATTTGTGATATTATGATGTAATTAATAATACGTAAATAATCAATAATTATTAACTGAAATAATTAATTAGTTTATGGGTTATAATTATTATATTAAATCAATAGTGAACATTGTAATTTAATTAAAAATAGTAGGTGTATGAAAATAATGGATATATGGAAACATTTTTTAAATATTAAATAAAAAATAATAATTTTATGTACGTGGGATATAAAGTAAGCTTCTTTATATTAGCATGTGGGAAATGGTATCGATTCACGGCTTCGTAAATTCTTAATATCCTGACCCTATTTCAAGTCAAAATATAAATACCCTCTATTTTTAAATTAAAGCTATTTTCGTGTTCCTATAACCAAAGGTTATTTTATGGGAAGATTAACCTGGACTTAGTTAATCTCTTTTATCTCACAAACTGGAGATTTAATATTTTAGAATACTATTCATAAATAATAATACATTGGAAAGTATATATAAAATATTAATAACCGTAATTTCTTACAAGGATTACATCTTCTCGAACTCGTCGTTTGCGAAATATGTAAGAAATGATATGAGTAAACAAGCACTTCGGGTTGAAATATCCTAATAAAAATAGGATTTCATTCCAGGCATATATTAAATGTTAAATTCAAGCATATTTTTATGTTCAATGGCATAGCTGTAGAGCGTTCACAGACAGTTAGACAGCCAGACATACAAACAAACATACACACAGGGACCCTCTCAACGAATATATCCATTAATATTTTGGTGATCACAAAACTTTATGTTATACATAACGTATAACCAAGAAAAAATAATAGAAATGTTGTAATTTTTAATGTGAATAGATTGAAAGTTTGTCATAAAATATAAATTTTAGCGTAATGTACATCTAACTATAAAAAATATTAAAAAAATGTACACCATAAAAAATAGGATTATCGTATAGCGACTCATTTTGTGATGAAAGAATTAAAATAACGTACAAATTTTCCGGGTATAATATCACATGATTATAATCCATCCATACATTGGCATCAATTCATAGCACAATAATCCCTTATTAAAAACTAACAAAACTGTGTGTAAAGCTGCACAGTATAATAAATCGTTCGGAAACCCTATTGTTACCAATTTTCCGACGGCAAACATACCTGTTGACCATTCACAAACGCAAAGTACACAATTTCCAAAGCAATTTTCCACTGAAATTAGCCGAATATAAACTTTTCACTAACTTTTATACAAATTTTCACGCAAATATTTGTAATTATTATAACTTTATCTAAACTACAACTAGTTCAAAATCCACTATTAATGGATTATTTTAATTTATTATTTTAAAATTGTTAACTATTATTAATTATTATTTAATTAAAATTTAGTGAAATAATTAAAAATGAGAGAATAAATTGTTTTTTTTTTGTCACTGGGATGGAAAATTTTGGGGGTTTAAAGGGTTAAAATGCGCTGTTTTTCTTAGTATTAACAAAGGGTTAAAACACGCACTGTGTAGCTGTGTAACTCTGGCAACCCTTGCCTTTGCCTTGCCTTGACTGGCAGGTAACAGAGAGCTTGGCAACGGCGCTGTGCAGCTTGTTGAGCTTTCCACTGCGCTTGCGCTTGTATGAGGTAAAAGCTCCCGCCAAAAGCTCATTCATCGACACTGTGGCACACCTATGTGGGTGTAAGCTTCGCTCGTTCCGGTGTGTGGGTGAGTGTAGGCAGATTATATTATTCCTTAGGAAGTACGGTAAACTTGGATAAATAATCAGTATATTAAAATTGTCTCAAACGTTAGTTTTTGTGAGCTTTATCAGGGGTTTTCTAACAATATTGCTCGGTCGTGTAGCTGCGACATTAACGATAGCAAAATTGTTTGAACAGATATTCGTTTCATGTCTTCCTGTTTCCGCAAATGTATATTTAACTAATATACTTTGATACATATGTCTCTCACTTAGTCAGTCGTTCGATCTGAGGTTGTGATCGCATCTCCTTTGAAGGTACCAGGCCGATTTTTACCAAATTTGGTATACATATAATTTGATGCATTTTAAATTCAATTTGCTTTCTATATTTTGGATCTATAGGCCCCTATAAGCCGAGACCCCTTTAATGTTAATTTTATAATATTTTGAGTTAATTTCCAAATCTGCAAAATATATTTAATTTGATACAAATATAGTTCATTCTGCTTGAACCTATAGGTCATACAAGAAATTGAAAATAATAAGTAAATTATGAAAATTCATAATTCAATAAAACAATTACTTTCATTGTATCTATAAGTTTCTTAACAGATTAGTCTGATTATTGTTTCATTGGCTTTATCTACAAGCTGACTTTAAATTGTAGCAGTTTATAATTAACAACGCCGCATAGTATGGTAATTACCTATCCTATAAATAAATAAGTTTAATATTAATAATATTTGGGACAATGCACAAATATCATTTGAAAAAGCCAAATAATAAATGTTAAGGGTTGTAATATCATGTGACCGTGTGGCCTAATGGATAAGGCGTCGGACTTCGAATCCGAAGATTGCAGGTTCGAGTCCTGTCACGGTCGAAATATTTTCTTTACTCTAATAACAGTATTGGAATATACAGTTTTATGAGGAAATTATATACGGTTGTATTAACGATATTCGACGACGAATTGTTTAATATGATTTTAATTTTTATATTTTCGATCGAGACATATGTATATACAAGGTCAACCTTGTGCGTAGGTTTATGCCTACGCATACCATCAGATTTATATCATTTGTATCGAATACAATTAGATATTTATGATATGTCGTATGTGGGTGGCATAGAATTTTACATTGTATAATATTTCAGATTTGCATTGAACAATTTTGTTTTTTCCTATGTATATTAATTTCGCATCCGTGTAATATTAAATCAATTTTACTGTATTTATTTAAAACATACATTGCTGCAGGCATCAATGCCTCCAGTTCATCGTACGGTGGGCATATATACATTCTTACGGTGAAAATATATCTTTTTAATAATACTTATTAATTCAACTAAAAAGCCATGAGAGATTTATTATAATAATTTTGTATAAGCTTAATTGTGAAGAGAGCCGGTTCGGTAACACTGTCAGTATTGTTGTAATCAAATGTTATTATTAACCAATACCAATATTTTCATTTAGATGTAGTGGTTATATATAGGTTTTTCTCATTAAAAACATAAGTCTTTAAGAAAATAGGTTGTACATTTTTAAAAATCGCTAATTACATTGAACAGTAAGCTGAAGGCATTTTTGAATAATGTTTAAATTCATGTTTTGTTTTAATATTTTTAATTAATTCAATTAATTTCTATAATGCGACTGAACGTTATTTGTTATAAATCAACAAACGTTTTTGATTTATAACAAATAAACAAACACATCATTATATATTGAGTTTATGAGTTAAAAATAAATAATTATACGTATTGTAAACCCTGGCATAAATCGATACGCAGAATTGTAGGTTAATTAAAAATAAATACATATTACATGGTGTGCTCCAGGAAATGGAAAATATAAAATATAAAACCCCAGACTCACGGAGCATCATATCAATTGTGAGGAAATATGCTAATATTTTCTTTGAACATAATAATATATTATTTTGTTCACTTCCTACAGGAATTAAATGGTTATATGACGATATAGTTTATGTAACATAAACAACTACAACAAAATAATAAACGCAAGCAAAGCTGTAGGACCATATTGCATACCTTCCGTTTAAAATAATTTATAACGATACCTAGAGGTCGCATAAAAGGAATCAGTTTATACATTCGTACTATATGTCTATGGTTACAATATATTTGATGTTAGTCCAATATTTGAGGCTATAGCACAGTGGAATTTATAGTTGTTTATAACTTCCTGTTTATTTTAAATGGTTGAGTTTGAACACAACACTATTTTAATTAAAACATCTAATTTATATGGAAATTCTAAGAAAAAGGAGAAAAATTAATTAACTTTACAGAAATGTCACGAAAATACATATCATTTGTTCATTACAAGCACATACTACACACGCTTCTTTCTCTCTTTCTCATTTACACAAACACAGCTTTGTTTCTGGTTTGGATGTTGTATCTAAAACAAGATATTTTCTTCTCGTCGATAATCACATTTAAGATATTGCATCGTAGTCATTAAATTTGTTGCAATGTATTTGGTTTCAAATTAAAACACTGAAATTGATCTTGCATTGTCTTTAAATGTAAATTATACAACGACACGGTTACTTGACTATGCAACCGTCTACAGGTATGTTAATTTTCTTTTGCCTTTGCTATTATGAATTTCTCTTGTTCCGTCAAAGTTAAATGATGTTGCTAGCTTTACATTCTTTTTGGTGTTCCTTAATTCTACAATGTAAAATGTATTGCATGCTCAACTTTGAACTCATACAATACACACACGCTGCCTAGATTCACATACACGGAATTCAGAGGAGACTCAGAATAGATTCATGGAAACTCAATCGTGCATTGTTAGAAAGCTCTGGAGTGTTTCAGTCCAAAAGAGAATGAAATTTGTTCAAAGAAATTCTAAAATTACAATAAGGATTTCTGGTTTATTGTATACTGTATAGCATACCCAGGAATATCAATACCGATAAAACATCGATAGAATCTATAGCGCACTTCAAATATCAGATGCAGTGCATATTTTATTTGGTGTTGCCACATATGCTTACCTAAATTGCCCGTATATTCTTCATATTCACTCTGCATGCACCCTATTCTCGCAACGCCTGTGAAAAAGTTCTATAAAAGTTCATCTTTACAAACATTTTAAGGAATTTTTAGGAAATTCAATTATTTATTTAAAAACAATGTATGTATCTTACGACTGAATTCGTAAAATTTTTAAAGGCAACTTTACCTTCTATAATTTTAAATAGCAGGCAGTATTTCCTGAGAAATAATTAAGACAGCTCATCTATATATTATTAATATCTGACATTGTCGATGAAACATTTTCAATTTATTATTATTATCGTTCCTTATGTGAACTGGCTTGAGATATTGGTCAAGATGTTAGAACGTTCTTGATTATAGTATACAATATAAATAAGAGGAATATCTATTGTAATGCGATATATCATCACTAGAAATATGGTCGTGGTTGGAAATTAAACAGAACAATTTCGTATGCAATTCACAGTATTATATTAGGGTCGTATGTATGTATCGTATACAGATTGTAATTCTGTGATCAATTGTGTAATAACAATACAGAGTGCATCATCTATAGTAGAACTAGCGTGCAGTGTATTTATGGTTATGATTGTGTATACAAACAGCAACCGCCGTACTGTTTACAGATTAGTAGTAAATAATCGAGATGTACATAACATACACATATTATTGATTCCATTGATTTCAGCTTAAATCCATCATTCGCACAATTACCAATATCCACACGAGATTGTGATTGCTTTTTTCATTCACACGATTTTAGTTTTACTATATACATTCAGATCCAATTTTTGTACTATTTCGACCATAATATTGAAGAACCCCAACACTAAGCATTTTCTTTTCATGGGTAAAATGATCTGAGCTGAACTGATTTCACGTACCTAATACTGATTCCGGTGCAATTTTGAAAAATAATACTGAGATCAGTTAACACTATAACTTTTGTTCACTTTTGAAAGCAAGCAAGAATTTCTTTTTATATACTGGAATGGAATGTATTCTCACAGTTTAGTTTTGTTTGTAACAAGTCGAAGCTGATCTGGTGGTTGAAATGAAGACACAAGTACGGTCTTTTGTTTACCAATAATTTATTTTTATAAGTTACAACATAATTGTTATTTATTATCTTCAGCATTCATTTTGTTATACAACATAAATACATTTTCCCTTATTTTTAACAAGAATATTGTAAAAGTAAGACAGTGATAATTCTATTATATATTCTTTCGCAATAATTTAGTTTCTATGAGATACAGTAATTAATTGTATAGGAAATATTTGTTCAAATATATAGAGTAATCGTTTGCTATTACTTTTGCAAATGTCTAGCCAAAAAATCGGGGGAAATAATTATGAAGTCATTACTAACAGAAATAAAAGTTAAGTAAACGACAGCCGTAAATATGAAGATCGAAGTGTTTATAAATAATCGTTGATTATTTTGTAATAGCTACATTCTTTTTACACGAAATCTTTACTAAGCTTCGTTTAAAATCATGTGCTTGGTATATTCAGTGAGCAAGAACATGTTTAAACTGAGCCAGACTAAAAATAAGATGAAGAACAATTATATTAAGCAAAACAAGAAATAAATTGCGTTGCAGGCATTTAAAAAAAGTATGATCACTAAAAATTTGCATTAATCTTTAATATTAAATGAATATTAATAAAAATCGCTTGTATGGCAACTTTATACCATATATCAAAGTATGATGTGTTATATTTCAATTTTGGGCATCACTCCTAAATTTGATATGTGACCGTGTGGCCTAATGGATAAGGCGTCGGACTTCGAATCCGAAGATTGCAGGTTCGAGTCCTGTCACGGTCGGAATTCAAACTTTTGAAGATTATGAAACGTTTTAGTACATTGCCTAAGATAAAGTACAATATGTGGACCTAATGAATATGGTGTTGATTTAAAATGCATTGAATTTAAATAGAAAAGAAACATCTCGCTGTAATTCAATTAATTCCAATAAATTCCGGCTAATTCCAAATATATCTGCACTTGATTCCAAAAATAACTCGTCCCTTGCAACTACTTAAAGCAATTTTATAAATAGTTACCACTGTCTGAACTAGCATTACTTGAAGTAAGCTTAAGTATTTGGTATAGCAAATAAAACTGCTGTTTTACGAATTGAGCAAGTGTTAAGCTGGTACCACCGATATTTCTTAAATAAAATCCAAATTCTCATAGCGCAAAATTTTGTTATTTATTATTGGTTGTCAACATTGAAATAATATAAATAAAATCTCCCGCACTCTGCACAACCCAACAAGCATCACCATTCGTGATAAATCTCTTTAATCACATACTTAGTGATAAAAGAAACGGTCTATTTGAAATTTAATTAATGCGAGTTAATTGTGATTATTGGTAAAACAAACCTGTCTAATATACTTGTATTTTTTTGCATGTGGCAAATGATGTGGTATAAAAGAAAATATATATATTTCCTGTTATAATGGCTTTAGTGGTGTGAAACTGTCTTCATTGGAAGCTAGAATAAATATTTGTTGAGTCTAATAAGAACACTTGTATATAGTGTTTGCACGATATATTGTATAGAATAACATAATTATCATTTGAAATTCGACTACGCTAAACCAGGGAGTTGAACAGAATGGTTCAGTCGGGTGGGTAATAATGCGTCGTGTGAAGTCTAGCGGTCCATGACGCTAATGTAATTAACCGGTTATAATTATTTCGAAGGATTTCATTAGGACGAATATACGCGCATACCCAAATACATCCGAATAGCCTGTCGTTAGAGTCACATCCCTTGGATATCTACGCCGGTCTGCACAAGTACAGAATCTCTTTATTTCGTTAACATTAATCAGTGCAAATCTCGTTACCTTAAATTTATTTAATTCTAAATATAATTAAACAAGCTATGACGCAGGCACCTTTGCCACAAGCACGCCGTACGCTCTTTTAGGAGTTGATAGCTAAGCTATTGTTTATCTGCAAATATATTTTCAACAACATTGGCTGAATATATATCAAATAAGGAACCAGTAAGCTTTTGTCACGACGAAATTTCATATTTGTGTTATTAATAACTAGGTTAAACCGTGGGCACCATCATATCATATATAGAATACAGTCCACTCTCCACTGATCCATCTGTCTATGTGTCTTGTTTTCTATCCGGAACACAATTCAAATTTTACGAACCCATGAAACAAATGCATTCATTGTAAGCAAATGTTTAATTTTGGTTCAATTCGATAACACTGTGCTGTTATTATGATACAATTTTGTAAATATAGTAAACATGAATACAACAAATAAATAAAACAATAAATTTATTAACCAAAAATTTGTATAAAGGCCAAAAGTAGCTTTGTAATAATTAAATAATCAAAAACTCTTCTGTACCTCGAGCGGCAGGCTAAATATAATAATAAGTATAGTAAGCTGAAAGCATTGGTGCCTGCAAATATTTTTGTAATTTTTTTGTCTCAAACTTAGACTAAAATATATGGAAAATACGATTTGAATATGTAACTAATGTCAGCACCGGCACAATGTACAATATTCACTTGAATTTTCTTATTTCGAAATGGATTTTAAGTCTATCTTTGTGAAAGTTGAGGGCCTTTTACCATCGACTGTTTACTTAACAAATTTAACAACACACAATGCCAGTATTACCGTTCGATTGTACGTTAGATTGGTACATTAATACTGTATTTTTCATCTATAATAAAACAGTCGAATTCCTTCACCAAAGATAAATAAAAAAACTTTTATTTCGTTTTCTTATTTATTGTAAATATAAAGTAAAACCGGAGTGGCCCTCTATTTGGGCTTTCTTGTGAGTATAGTTATAAAATATGCATATGTGTTTTGTATATAGTATAGTGTACATAGTTTTACAATACGAGAGTGAACAGGTATTTTGAATTATCGACAATATCTCTTAATTTTAAAAAATATTACTCCGAGCCTATACGGACGATTGAATTTAAAATGCGACGAGAATTTCTTGGCCTTTCACATTTTATGTATATCAAATTTCATATACATCTTGTACTATTGTACGATGCGCTATAACGCTAAAAGCTTGAGTTTGAAAATATTCTTGATAACAATACGTTATTTCGACTTCCTCCAATTACAGTATTACTGCCCAGTTTGATTAGTTTAAAGTCAATAATAATAATGTATGTAAATAATATATAAGGTACTGTGTTAATTTAAGCATAATAATTCTTCATCAATATTTAAACAATATGCACTTTCACACTTGGGAATATTAGCATACGCAAATGTGCACAGGTGCAGCTTAATAACCTCGCATTATCCTTAATAATATATACAAACATAGGTATATACATGCGCTCATGTAGTTACGTAAGATTTGTTATAATTAGTTTTGGAACTCGTTCAGATTTGTTATATTTGGTTTAACTTAGCGTCTTAGGATATATTTCTGTAAACTTCCGTATGCATACAATAATTTTCATTCTTAGTTGTACGATTTTAAAAATAAATATCTCATGTACTTGAATGTATTTCGCTCAATCGGTCGTAAGACCATAGTTTATTTGAAGATACTGCACCGATTTTTACCAAATATGATAAACTTATAATTGTTTTGAATTGTTTTATGTCCGCCAATCAAGTTTGTACACACATGTTTGGAATATCATATCTTAAAAAATAAATAAAAACAGAATTTTTTTTTTTTACGGCGGGTTTAAGTTAGTAATTTTTTTTTCTTGGATCGAGCATTTGAGATCGCCAATGTTTTCCATAGTAATTGAATTATGTTTGAATTAACGAATTGAAATTTTTATGAAAAAGGATCAGTATTTGAATTAAATTTTATGCTAATAAACAATTAAATAATTTGTGAATTATTCAATAATTCCTTTGAATATCAATTTGTGCAATATACATAAATTCCAAATGATTTCCATTTAGTAAATAAAACGTATAAGCAATATTGCTGCGGTCTTTGATATGCTAATATCTACAGAGTATGAAGTTGGATTCGAATGAATAAATGCATGAAAATATTCTACAAATTCATTAAATTAAAATTAACCATAACAGTTAACCTACTAATTATCAAATTTACCTTTACAAAAATCAGACAAATAGCAAGGTGCATTGAAGGTGGTTAATCTAACTGTAATTTCGTTATAACTATCGTTTATTTGTCGTTTATTTTTAACAAGAATTTTGCAAAAACGATTGCTGAAACGATTATTTTGTAAATGTAAAATACTTCCTATAAAATTTATTAAGTACTTATTGTTTTATAATGTCTGAGTTATTGCCATTTATAAAACACGATTTTTCTACAGCCTGTTAACAGATTCAATGAGACCATTTTTAATAAAATTGTAAGAAATAATTATAAAATAATAATTTATCAATATGTATATCATATTTTTATCAAATTGTTGTAAAGTAAATAGTTGTCTTCAATCGACATTCTTATACTTCACATACACATAGTTAGTTAGGGATGATCAGAACGTGTATTTCTGTTAAAATCTCGAATTTGAAAATGTTCGTGTAAGAAAATAATTATAAATGTAATGGTTTGAAATTTAAATCATTTAATAACCGTTGTATGTGCGTGCGCGTATACTTGCAAACCTATAGCACCAGAATGAACACGGAAGTCATATTAGAATGTCGCAGAGAAGTCCATGAAATCGATTCCAGCGGGAGCGGATAATTTGATACGATCAATTAAGCATATATTTATGGAGCTAAAATTATGACTTTACTAGAAATTACCTTATCCTAGCACGCTGATAGGTACTCGAGCGTTGATATACATATGTATATGTGTCTATTTATAAATATTGAATATCATGTGGCGCGGAAGCTATCGAGATACATTATCTGCACTGATAGCTTGGATGAGAGCTGCATGAAACAACAATCCCGTATGTCGCAGCTGGGTTCAAATTGCTTACATTATCTCAGTTATTATTATTCTGATATCCATAGTTAATCATGTAGTATTTATACTTTGATATTAGTAAACTGTTCATGAAATACACGATACACAACAAATTGTTGCATATTAATTTGGAAACTATTTTACAACTAAGTTAACACGTGGGCTCGTTTTGACATTCTCAAAGTTGGTGGTTTGAACTCACCACACACATACTTTAGGGTGTTATATATATATATATATATATATATATATATATATATATATATATATATATATAATATATATATATATATATATATATATATATATATATATATATATATATATATATGTATATAATTATGTATTTATTATCCATTAGTCTGGACTGTGTGACGAGATAACAAAATTTTACCGAATTGTCCGCTTATAGCGTTTGACAATAATCCATCATCACGATTGTATCAAAAACCATCAACTGCCATACACGTTGTATATTTAATTATTCTGGATATAAATTACCACATTTCAGATAAATTTGTTTATTTTGTTCTTGGAACACGGTGGAATAATTTACAATAAAATAAAATATTTCTTGTGCTGTTTTTACTTATAAATTAAGTATAAGGACCATGAAAACATCCGTTACTATACATTTTAATTAATTTAACCGTATCGCAGCCCCATGAGTACGATTTGGCTATTTCCCAATAATTGTTGCCTGTGTGTCGCATTACTTAAATATTATGCTAGAGACACACGACCGAATGCTTTAACTCTTCTGTACTTCGTATGGCGAACTAAAAAGTGAACACGACGTATATATGTATATTGTTATGTAAGTACAAATATGTAGGAGGATGGAATGAGTGGGTATATTCTACATGGGTTTCACCCTAGGGATGCTACTGTGAATGTTATAGCGGATCTAGAGTGCTGGGAATTAGAACCTAATTAGTGAACTGTAGGCGTTATATATGGTATCTTAGTTGTTGCTTTTAACAGATTTCAATCTTGGTTAATTTATTAATAACACAGGTATCTAAATTACAATTTAATAACACATTTATGTGTACGAGGGTAAAGTATAATCCTCATAGATATTAATTTAGAATTTAGTCTACATATTAATCAATTTTTCTTTAGACTTTAGACTCTTGTAAATACGTTTTAAGGCCGCCGCTTAGCTTAACTTTATTTCGGTAAAGATATCTCTCCATATATAGCAAGAATATTATCTAACGATTTTGTTAAATTAAGTAATATTTTCTATAAAATTAATAATCTGAGAAGAACGAACAATACTTAGTTGCATATACGAATGGTTTTTCAAAGAAATTTCCATGAATTTGTAAGATAAATGTGCAAAAGGAAGTTCCACATAAAAACGTATTGTAAATTCACAAAAGAAAAAATCATAAAAATGTCGTTCGCAAAAGTTTTTGCAAATGTAATAAGATTTAGCGACGCACACAAATCTCGACGCGTTGAATTATTCAAAAATTGGGAAACCGACCTAATTTCCTAGCTACAGTTATAAACTTTACCTTCCGGAATTATCATTTTCTTTGACGACAATGTGCTTTTCGATCCACTATTAACTGGTAGATTATTCGCAATTAGTGATTGCATCCATGATAAATTCTACATTATCAAAAAAATTGCATGAAAATTTGAATATTATTCAATTAGACAGATGGTTCGGAGATGGTTGTAGATCTCTAGTGAAAATTTGTAATTTATTAAAATGTGTATTACAAGATTTAATTGAAATGGTATTAAAACATTGATTGAATATATATTCGATATATGCAATGAATTATAATTAATTATGTTTTGATCAGTCGATCTTTGAAGATTTTATAGATTGTTAGTTCAGAATTGCTCAGAATCGCACCATTAGTTCGACAAACGAGATCATCTCTTTAATAATTTGTTTTTCTAATTAATGGTTGTTTTATTTCGCGTGCGCTTGATGGCACAACTTGAACGTACCCAAACACGTAAGACGTAAAGCATACAAACAAATCCTTTAGGCGATGGCACGCTACACGTAAACTTAACGTAACGTTTTGGAACGTGATTCGCGGCCACTCTATTTTCGAAACTAAGCAGCTTTTATACACAAAGTTTAATAGTTTTGTGCTGAATCTATAAGTCTAAATACCAAGAAATGCATTATTTGACTAGATAATATTTTGGAAGAATACGAACATGTTACACAGAACTACAACACAGTATTTGTGACTAAATTATATATTGCTATTATATTGATACCCCTTCGGTATCAATGGAATACATGTCTAGATATTGTATGTCTCCATTGTTATATCCAAAAATAGATTTCTTGCTTCCTTAAATTCGTTTCAATATTCAAAGTACACATTTCATACGATTCCGTAAACACTCGTGACATTTTATATTCCGATCTTTCATTTCCCTTATTTTTAACTTGTTTCTTCCGTAAAATATCTATTAGTTTTATACCAATTATAATCTTCGCATAATAATATAAATTACGCTCAGAAAGACTCGCCTTGTTTAATAAAATCATTCGAAATTACATTTCAATTTTGAATGGTAGGCATGTATCTTCGCGAATTTCATTTCAAATCATTTTATTCAATTATTTGAAGTCGAAATGTCGATCAATATATTTAATTAATTGCCGAAATTTTCGAATGCATTCGTTATATTTCTAACAAAGGAGTTTAAGACAACGAATTGCCGGAATTTGTATGAAAGTTATATAAATTATAATTACTCTGGCATTTAACTTTAAGATGGATTTAATATTTAATTAAAATACGACTATACAATGAATAATAAAGAAATAACTGAAATTACCTATATTAAATTTGAATTATTTAAAATTTCTTGCTACTTCAAAAAGACGATAATGGGATTATCATGAATTATATGATTATGGAATTATATTAAATCACTATTATTAATGTGTTAGATATATTTTATATAAATTAAGTGTTATTACAACTCCTGTTCATTGGCTCTAAGCAATGTTTGAGATAGTGAGAGAGTAGCAAGAGAAAACTGTAATTTCCGGTGTGGATAATTATTTCTGAAATAGGAAGATTTGCAATTTTAATATCAACAATTTTTGTATCAATTTCTTTTGAAATAACTTAACTGGTTTGTTTAAGACAAATCCTAATAGTTGACGGTTCTTACAGGTCGATTTAAAGGGGGAAGCTTACGAATATCGTAGCGCCATAAGAGCCAATGTTATTACTAATGAGTCGACGTGATCGTTTTCCCATTAAAATTGTATCTACAAATTAGATTTTAATTCAATTTTAGTAACAATTCAATATGAAATTTTTCAGCGTACCCTTGTTTAGTTTTAGATTTTAAATTGTCGCTGTTTTAAATAGAGAAAAATGTGTCATACTTGGCTAAGATATATTTCTGTTAAAACACAACAATTTTGTAGATTTAGCTGCCAAATGTGTCGCCCGTGCATTGTAACAATTTAAAAATATGTCTCAACTTCGTTGAAAAACACTTCGCGTTCCAATTTTACGCAGTTTAAACACTGGAACTCCTGTCAGAGTTCTACGTAAATATTTATGTATGGAAAGCGAGACATCATCCAATTCAAACTTTTCTATCTAATATATTTGAAGATTTAAAAATAAAAGATAACTGAATATTTTCAAAATGTATATTAGGTATACTCGTATTTGAAGTGGCAATAGTTTTGAAAGAGATATTCTCTTTAAATTTAAATAATGTATGGTAACTATTCATCCCAATTACATTGAAGCACTTTACATACGTACATAACCTGTCAGAGGGCAAGAACAATTTGTTATATTTGATGTGATTTATTTGACCCTGAATGGGTTCATGAGCAAAGTGCCTATATAAATAGTACAATCATTTAAACAACAATACAAATGGACTATAAATTAAAAGTGATTAGTAAATATATTCAGCTACGCAATTTGGGAAGACAAGGGCAATATTTATTTTATTTGGAATATACAAGTACTTCAAATTTAATGTATTTTTAGTATAATACAGTAAAATATTATGATTTTAACTTTCTTACACGATGTTTACCGGGACGTAAAAACATTCCTGAATTCATATTAACTATTATCGAGATTAAGTCGCATTGTGTGTCTGTGACTGATCCACAGCAACATTTATTGAGGGTAAAATGATGAAACTATACATTTAGAAGTATATGTAACTTGGAAACCAACCTACTTTCTTTTAAACTCATAGTTAAAGTTAAGTTAAGTGAAAAATTAAAAATTTCATTTTTACAATTACTAATTACTAAACAATCGCTTTCGAAATTAGTAAATTTATATGTTGTATTCATGGATACGTATTTACCAAATGGTTTTCTGATAATCGCAGTGCTAACAAAATATTTTTCTACATACAATTTGACAAAAATCTACAGACTGAACATCGCGATATCTTCAAAGAAAGCTCGATCAATAACCGAGCTAACAGCACACGAAATGGTCTTTTTCTTGTTAGAACAACAGGTGTAATAAGAGCTTTTTCCCTAAATAAATACCACGAGAAAGCCTACCTCTCGACACACAAAGCACAAGAAAGATATTTCAAGAACCTTAGTTATTCATCTCAATACTTTTCAACTACATATAATATACTAATATAAAATAATTTTTGTGTTAAATTAATAGATTTAACCACTACATATGAACAAATTATTACAATTTCTAACCTTTTATAAACACAATCATCTCTTGGGCACCACAGTCACAAACTGAACAATTATTTAGTTATAACACGAATAAAAACCACTATACACTGTATATTAACATAACAGAAACAAGACTTGACACTACCAGTCAGGTGACTATTGACAATAGGATTAATGGGTATTACTGCGCGGCGAAATGTAGTACGCTTCATTTAAACACAATCATCTGACCCAAAGATGAACTATTTTAACTTTATCTGAAAAACTTAAATTGTTCAATTAACTAAGCAACATGTCTAATTATAATCAATTGAGTTTTATTTTTCTTAATTTTATGTGTCAATTCCATTTTCTATGACCAATTTGGTAACTGTGAAAATTATATTGTATCTGCGATGCTTGAAGGTGGGTGTGTACACTGAGCATCAAATGTATTGTTTAATTTGGATTAATTTTTACCGTAATGGGTGGTATAAGCTCCAGAAAATTTCATATTCTTTCAGACTCTGTCAAGAAAATTTGTTTTAGGTGCTTGATTCGGGAGATAACCCCTCGCCCGTTCATAGGTGCAGCAGCAAACAATCTTCTTGTTTTTTTTTTCCTATACTTTTGTAGTTATACCACACATATAAATTAACATGACAGTGAAAAATCGGAGTCGATATTTCTTTATTAGCCAGAGAAAACAAACACTAAAAATTATGTTTTTTTAAGCCAAAGAAATAGAACCTCCCCTTAACGTACAAAAACACATAATAGTAAAAGGAAACTATAAAACTAGTTGACCATCAAATATAAAAACATTAATGGTTGCCGTAAGCGGTAATTGACAAATCGATTGTGGTGATTTATCTTCGATGGTAAATTACTTTACAACTTGATTATATTAGGGAATAAAAGATGTTTCCGATTTGGTTTATTATTTGATGATTAGTGGGATTATGGCACAGACAATGGTAATTGTCAATCAGTTGTCTATATTTCGCTACAATTAATACAATTTCACCTGTGCCTTCAGTACTTGAGCACCAAGTTCAGAACTTCTGTTACTAATTTACACGTTGACAAATAAATTAAGCTGAAGAAGCGACGTAGATTCTTGTAAATTAATTAGTATATGTTGTAACGAACATGAGCAGCTAAAGCTAAATTTCCAACAAATGAATTTAATGTAAGATAATTATACTGTATTTATCGCTCTTTAAATAATAGTTAAGTTCAGTACTTTCTTTTATACATTATGTTTAAGAAAGTAAGCATAATGTTCCGGTAAATTTACCTGATTTGTGAAATAAAATTTTGAATCGATGAGCAGCGTTTGTTTTAGTAACAAATTTATCCAAATTTAGCAACCATTGTAATGAATGAATTTGCATGTGTTCAAAAACCGATGTATTGTTTGAAATGCAAATTGTTAACGCACGTAACAGCCCGCTTTTGTTTTATGTGTTAAGGGATACAGAGAGTTTAAGTACTCAGTGCACCAGATAACAGATGGCACTATTTGTCATATGTGCTCGGCTTGGCTCTGCGCGGTTCTATCTGTGCGCTGTGCTCACATTCGTTCAAAACTAATGTATACAAATTGCATTTTCATGATTGTGTGGACATTTTCCATTTAGATTTTATGCACATTTTCATCGAATTTGTAACTGTTTATCTATGATTAATAATTGTGTAAATAATTATAATTTTATATTTAGTTTCATCGTTTATATGTGCAAGAGTTGAATTTCAATTTATTACTTTCCTTTACGAAGTAATAAGTATAAGGATCACCAAAAACATTGAACGGATATACACGTTTTGACCTTCTCTGCATCAAATGTGACTAAAAGTCGTGAGCAGGACACTTAATTTATTTTTTAATTACGTAAAAAATTAAATATATTCAATTTTAATGCACAGACTGTAATTATTGACGAGGGCGACTTATTGCTTTTATAAATGTAAATAATAGTAAAATGTTCGTATACCGAAGTGGAACGATGTTATAGCGGACTACATTACAGCAAGATAATAACCATGCACGGCATGGCATCGCCTGGACATTTGTGGGCTATATGGGACGTGCGATTAACGTAGAGAACAAGTGACATGTTGTTGGCATACCGACGCAAGACGTCGACGTCACATCTACCATCTCCGTGTTCGTAATCATACGAAATATCTGGCCTCGACTCGACGCTCTGCGTTCTGCCGCGTTAGATTACAGTCACTAACGTCCCGTTGCTGTCCTTTAATCCAAATGTCTGTTTCATCAACCTTACATACATATACAAGCAAAGAGAGATTAATGTGGCCATGGATACCAAGATACATGACGGTACTATGTGTAACTAAGTAATATTTCCGTTTTCACTGAATTCTTTGTCTACATCACACCGAAGTATCTGCGTTTCGCTCACCAACTACGAGATAGGATGGCAATTATGTATGTATCATTTTAGTGCCTAAACACTGGCGAAACTATAGGAAATTTATTACTTGTACACCAACATTTCATATTACAAATAGTTTAATGTTATTCCTAGCCTTATTAGTTGCCTGTATTTCTTATATTCATGAAATACACTTTGTGAACATTACTTAAATTATATTGAGTATTTTTGAGATGATCTCTGTTTTGTGTCTGTGATAAAAATAGGAAATTATAAATTTATTGTTAGTATCGTTGACTAAGTATTGTAAAAGACTGGTAATCTTATGGGACGTAGTGATACGCGCTGAAACGAACACTACGTCGCATGTGGTTTCTTTTGTAGCATTACCTTTGTAAGTCCATGTCGCGGAAGCTCGGATGAATTGGTAAGCGTTCGTTTTATCGCTGTTTCTTTATAAAATAGGACGTAAGAACAGTCTTTAGAAAAGAGGACGAAGAAGTTCATGTTTAGGGGAAAAGATGTCTCAGGTTAACAGATTGCATTTGCAACTTTAATAGTATCTCAGAAACGGTACGAGTTAGAAAAGAAATTATTATCATAAATATATAATTTACTAGAAAATCGCTTTCGATTTTTGCTAATTTATTTTGCATCATGGCTAGTAAATTGTTGTTTCATGATAATTGCAGTATCGACGAATAGTAAAATTTTAAGCAAAAGCAGCAATTTTATGAGAGTTATATTGGAATAAAAGATCTTTATCTGTTGCCAAAAATAAGACTTATAAGTACCACATTAGTGCTAAAGTTCAGGAACCAAATATTGAAATTATCAACTAATATATTTTCTTTTCTTAAACTATAACTTCTCAAAATCATGAATGGAATGATAAAAATTGACCCAAATACTTACTAGAAGTATTTTATTTGATACTGCGTAAGTAAGAATCTAATTTTGTTTCAATTAATGAATACTTATTCTATTATTCGTGTATAAAATAAGAATTACTTTCGATATATTTTGCAGATCAATGTTTGATTCGCAATTAAATGAAATAATGTTAAACACCAAAATAATTGTACATCTCTGCATAAATCGATTTAGAAAACGGTGATGAGGAATGTAAAAGAACTTGTAACCATATTTTCCGCAATATTTAAAAACATCTGCACATCTGTTTGATCGTGTTATTTGATTTTGATTGAATTTATTCGAGCCGACAAAGTGATCTGATCGGCTGATAAAATTATCGTTGGTTGAAGTTTCTTGCCAGCAGACATTGCGAAGTCCGTGTTTGATGTTTGAAAGCATCGTACGTTATATCATAGCTTCACTACCACCCACACTCCTTCCTGTTGCTCATTCAACCGTTCATGTTCAATGATGCTTCGTATTTGTACAAAAAATAATATAAAGATATTAAAAACGTTATGCATAATGTTTGTTTAAAAATTAAATGTCGGATTCGACGACATATTAAATACTTAAACTCAGATGTATGTGTTTATATGTTTCTTGATATAATTATAAATTTGTTTATATGTGTAGAACACTTATTTGTAAGAATTGCAAACTGGCATGTGCAGGAAAAGAATTGAAAATATTATATATTTAATCATTCAGATTGTATTTTAAATTTTGTGTCTGTGAACGTGTTGGTATTGTATGTCATGCAACTACTGGAATTATTACTTGTAATTTCTAAGCTTAATTACTAATTGTTTCACTGTGAATACACCTTAAATATCGAAATAATAAATCAATTTCCGTGAAATACAAAAGAATGTGTAACATAACCACAAATATGAAAATTAAAGCATCATGTTTTGTAGATTCCGTGAAACCAAGCCGAGTAACACAATTTTACGGTTACGAACCACAGGTTGGAACGCAACCGTATGAGCACTCTGTCTCTCTCCCTTTGTGACGGAACGGAACAGGGTATTCAGTATGCAAAGCTCAAAGCTCTTTAGACCTATAGAATATATTAAATAATATGAAGGTGTATACTTTGCATGTTCTACATTCTATAAAACAAATAGAAACTCAAAGAATACTATGCATCAAATTAACAATGCTCTGGCGTTATTTCCCAATGCATAAATTATAGGTTATATTGTATACACTATTATTTATGCATAACTTATAGTAGAATTCGTATCATAACAAAAGAGTATATCAAGCAATTAAATATATACTCAGAAATTGCTATTGTGCGTTCTAAAACTTGTTTTTTATTTTAATTATATTCTTTTCATTATTTATGAAACAGGATATCGCAGTTCAGATCTTAGAAATGGATACATGAAACAATTATACGGGATAAATATTGAAAAATGAAATGAATAAAGGAGGACCATCGAGGACGTTATTAAAAAGTATTTTTCTTAATTAATTTCATTAATTATTTCACGCTGCATTTTATATTCAAAGAATAAAATAAAATGAATAAACGTCATTAGACTAGGTAAACGATACCATTGGGATTCAGCGTGGGTTGTTTAAAATTGTCATGCTCAATTTTTAAACAGACGAATAAATTGTCACCATATTTACACTTCACTGGTTCGTTAAGTTTTACAGACCGACCGTATTTTTATTTAATTTTAATAATTGTGTGTTTTTATGTTTGATATAAAATTGTTCTTGCGTTTCATGGATTTTAATACCATATTTCTTTGGTTACCATATTTATTGAACGATGTCATGAAAATGTTCATATTCATTAATGAATATACACGTCTTGAGGTCCTATAGAAACTGTTGCAAATTATTAATGCCAAACTTAAAAAGATAATTAATTAGATTAGATAATAGATTTACCCGGAATAACTGCACCTTTTAGTAATAAAAAACATATTAGAAACACCCACACGTTTTCTTTGATTATACGTACAAGAAAGTCCAGTGTAGGAAACTGCAGATATTTTAAATGTAAATCTTGGTAAAGAAAAGCATTTTTAAATTATATCACGGGTACGAATGTACATTGTTAATTGGCTGTAGGGTACACTGTAAAAAATAACACAGCAATAGTACACATGCGTTAGTAATGTAATTAAGTTGTTTTTAATTGTATTTTGCGCGAGCTGTGTATTCATTAGAGCGAGTGCACATTGGCTAGCATTGTTGCAATCACTCACGGCTTACGGTTCGCTGGGCCCCCGAGGCGCGGGCTCGGCCCCCGAAGCCTCATCTAGTACTTATTACGGGGGCGTCGTATCGTGACTATTCACGATCATACTCTACTCACTTTTGGCTCCTGCAGGACCACTTTGCTCGGATTATTTTTTTCAGTTATACACGCTCTAATGCTCATTTACTGTTGTAAGATCATTTATAGTAATACTTTCGTATAAAATAGAGTAGAAACTACTTCAAATTTAGTGGTAAAATTTTATATTCCCACAGTTTATCATATGGGTGTGAAATAGAACTACACGGAAATCGGTGTTGAACCTAATTTTGGTGTAGAATCGGTGTACTTATTTTTTTACTGTGTACGAAAATGTATATAACTCATATATACTTGGATGTCGGTCGGTCGCTCGGTCGCAAGACCTGAATTTGTATTCACATCTCTTCTGTACCTAATTATTTTCCGTCTCATTTTGGACCTCTTCTTGTTAACTCTTGTTATATCAATTTTGTATTTATACAAAATTTAAATTTTTGTTTACAATATTTACACCAAAGATTGGAACGTTAGAACATTATCGAATCTAATAATATAATATATTCTTGAAAGAGAATCATTATTTTAAAATTTAAATAATTCAATGAAACGATTAGTTATAAAAATGATTTCAATTTGGAGAATTAATAAATACTACTATAAATTTGTTTGTTTTTCGCGCCCTGTTTGAAAATAAGTGCGATGGTTGGTGAGTTGCAGACATTACTGCGCTAATGTATATTTTTTTGTAGTTTTAGTGTGTTTATTGCAAATATTATATGTACGTATATGTATTACAAATATGGCCATCATTTATCATTTGAAACATTCAAAGCTAATGAGTTACGGTACATAAAATACATTAATTTCATTTTACGTGTTTTATCATTATGTTTTGCACAAGTAGAAACGTTGTTTTATTACTAAATGTATGTTAATATATGAATAATATTTTCATTTATTTCTGTATTATCATTGCACAAATAATATTGTTTGAGGTATGGAGGAGGCGTTATGTTTCCTATCCCACACTCACGGCTAATTGAAATAACCACTCCTTTATAATCGATAAAGATATTACACCTACATACAAACATACATACCTGTCTCTATCTAACTAAATACATATTGTTCTATACACACACATGGAAAATATGTTTTCTAGGAAAACCATTGTATATAAGTTTATTAAAACATATCTTTTTATTTGGAAAATATAAATCTTCCAAGATAGTGCACATTTATGAAACTACAAGATTGTATATCGTTCATCGTACACCCCCAAGGTGTGCACTACCCCACTTGTCTCCCCAACCACTATAAGTTTCATCTTTTCTACTGCGCCATTTCCCCATATTTACACTCAGACTGTTTAGTCGTTCAAATACAAAACCTTTATTTGCTTGTCCATGCAATTCCCCTATATTTTTAAATTGATCGCTTTGAAACTTTGAGCAGAAGAACTAATCCAGTTACACAGTATGTCTAATTTAGAGCAATAAATTCTAATTGAAAATATAGTAATAATTGGGAAATGCAGTGAAGTCAACGTATTCCTAATTATATTAAAATACAAATTATATACCTATATTATTATGCACGGTTGCACCGTAAACACTTATAATAGAAAGATAAGTTTTCTTGATTTCTGAATATATAAGGGCGATTTTCTTTTTACTATAAATATCTTTATGTTCAAGCTTTAATATTCTTTGCCTTTTTTCATTTATATTGTGCAGATTGAATTTAATAATTAATTTTAATAATTATATAACACTGCATTTCATGAGAAAAGCAATGTCTGCTCATTTAGTTATTATTTTCATGCTTGTTTGGTTTCTCATAATAAATATATAATAGGGTTCAACGAAGCGTTACTTTATAATGAATTTAGATTCGATCTGATATAAGTTGCACAAGAAGTGCACTCTAATTAGAACACTTATCTAATCTACACTTAGTAGAAGATGAACAAGTATAATTAGAGATTTTCACCCGTCAGTTACATTTTGTGAGTTGGTAATACAATTAAGATATAACCTTGTTCTGGTATTTAAATAAGAAATATGTGTTGGCAGGTTAGAAAATTAAATTGCTGTTTATTCTTTGTTAATATAAAGAATAGATATCATTCATTATATAATAAATGTATTCAATATCTTCTAGAATCTGTTATATATAATAATTTGTTTCAATAAGGATGTGTTCCTCAAATGTGTTCATTATCCGAATTAATGATAATGGAGGTAAATGTTACGGTAGTACAATATACACAAAATTAAGGGATTTACATTCGTGGACTCCAAAAAAATTTATTAGTTAAGTTCTGGCGAGGTATTACTGTAGTTGGTTTCGATAAACGATATAGTGATGAACGAAATTTAAAATTTACAAAAGCAGTAAAGATTTGTCTGTAATAATGAAATTGTTTGGAGGCCAATGAATGAGAACTGTGTTATCGTTATAGTACCAAGTACTTGACTATGCTAACAAAATAATTGGGAAGTAATCAAAATTAACCCCGAAAGTTTGGTTCATTCCAAAAATATTGAATTATACGAAAACACCTTGCAGCTACGAAATAATACAGACAGATCCTTTGAATATATGTGGTTCAAATATAGTAATAATAATTTAACATGAATATGTTATGAGTAGCACAATATACAATAACCACATCTGCAGTAATATACATGGGGTGCTATTGATTCTGTTCCATGGCCAACTGGAGTGTAAATCAAATACTGTCAAGTGCAGCACATGCTAGATTCCGTACACAATGTATAGCAATACATACAATATTTCGCTCCAATGACCATTGATATACTACGAACGTATTGTTAAGGCTGTTTTATTTTATAGATTACACACACATTTCCCCTATAGTAAAAATTGTTGAATATTATTGAATATTCGCTCATATTTTTCAAATGTGTCAGTGATAGAATAATAAAATATTATTAACAGTTTTGTGGTAATTGATGCTTTTTGTTGATATTTATGATGAAATAAATTTTATACAGTTACTCACTTTTGTTACTGAACGACACTATAGTAACATTATAATGTTATATATGAACTATAAATATTATAATATATATTTCTTAAATGTCGAAGACGTGAAACAAATATATTTACAAACATTAACACATACTGAGATGGTTACAATTCGAATACTACAACCCTTTTCTACATATTTTACAACTAAACATTTAGAGAAAGTACTTGAAATGAAGATAAGAAAAGATATATAGGAATATTAAATTTAAGTTTGCATTTAGACAACTTGTTTTTACTTTCTTATGCGAATATATATAAGCGAAGTATTGTAACCATTTAAATTATCTTTTAGAAAATGCTCAAGCAGTTAATTAATTTTATCAAGCATAAATAATTTAAAGTATATATACATTACTATCTTCCTATTATATCAGGCCCATACCTTTTCAATTAATTCCAGAATAACCTTTTTAAGAGGAAAATTGATTCCGTTTTTTTAGTTGTTAACTATACAAGTTGTTTGAATAAGCGTAGCACTGAAGAAAATATTTTTGTTTTCGTTTCTTTTGTTAAAGAAGACCAAGAAAAAAGAAAAAAGAAACCAGACACCAGTCGTATAGACAGAGAAGATATGAAATACAGTTTTGCTGCTTGGGGCTACTTTCAAAAGACTTTTGTTTCTAGAATTTTGTTTTTCCTAGTAAAATCTTTTTGTTTTGTTTGCGACCTATATGAAAAATGTTCATACGAACATGTTGACTGCTCATGTATAATGTAACGAATAACCAAATATCAAATACAAATAAAAATCGTCACATATTTTGCCCAATTTTTTTTATAACTGATTAAACGATGCTTTCCTAATTCTTTTGCTGAATCAATCATCGATTCCAAAATTAAGAGATTGCATAACCCTATAATACATAAATTAGACTATCCTATCTTAACCTAACTAACGGTAAGTAATGGCTTTATTTTAATTTATTATTAAAAGTTTCGTATTATTATTAAAAGACATTTAACTTTAAAACCAGCGCTAATTTCGTAAATTTTATCGTTAACTATATTGAATTCAAATTTGTTTGACAATAATGGTTGAACCCCAGACAGTTATGCCTTAGGGGTTTAGATATGTGTTTTATGATATAGAAACATGCGGTACATTTTCTCGAACCGTGTCTAGAATTTCTAAGTTGGAAACTTTGCCTTGTTAGAAATATAAGGAATTTCATGTATGTATTAGTTCTACATATTATACGACATGTATGTATATGAATTTCAAATATGTTCAACTATCTAAACTGTGTGTTTCAAATATATTCTCTATTTATAGCCACTATCTTCTATTTTGAAGACGTTCATCATTTTGTTTACCGATTGTGGAGTTGAATTGAATTAAACAATTTATACTCTCTTGGAGGAGATATAAAATTTTTCATATTCATCCTCTCCTCAGGAACGGATTAATGACGAATATTGAAGTTCCACTGTACTACCCTTTAGACTTCGTCTAAGAAAGTAAAAACAATCAATGTATTCCACTCTAATTTCGTAAGTGCAAACTCGTCTGGAATATCATATTCCGTATACATTTCGATATTGAGTGTAAAAGAGAAAATTCCCAAGGCTTGTGGACCATTTAGAAGATATCTGTCTTGATTAAACGACCCAAAAAGCGTAAAAAGAAAAAACGAATCCCGTATATATTTTCTCTTTTGATTTCGCCCTATTCTTCGCGAATATCGTAGATTCCTTTATTTCGAGGACGGCAATGGCACACAGACACAAATTGAATTTACCCAAACAGCTGGCCGACTACAAATCAAACGAGACATGCCGATATTCGATACATTCTAACACACACGTACACGAACACACGCAAATATCAGTGGCTTTTGAAGAGAAACATATATGCTGAGTATCTGTTTAATCTTTTATGTATTGCTGAATTTACTATAGGCTGTTTCATCTAACCGTTAGATGAAACAGCCTATAGTGTATACGTTAGATTCTAACGTATACAACATAGAGAATATAAAAACAAAGCAAAACCACATAAATTTGTCATGTATCCATTGTGCCTCAAGGGGTGGAAGTAATAAAATATAATAATAACAAACATAGGTTCAGGCACCAATGCCTATAGCTCGCTGTATACTCAATTTGATGGCAAAAGTTTTCTTAATATTTATGTAGCAAAAATATATACATTCAATATGAGTTTTCTTCTTCGCAATCAGCAAGACGGTAAACGAATTTCTGATTAAACATTTCCGAGAATATTACAGACACGCGACCAAACACTATAGCTCTTTTGTACTATCGACGAGCTAAAAATACGTTTTACTAAACATCATCTTTTAATAATATGCTGTGCGATAATGTCGAAAGGAGTTCTAACCATTTTCAATTTTCTACTATGAGAGTGTGTATATATTATATGTTCACTTATTGTTTTCTTATGTTCTGACAAAATAAAGAAAAGAGACCGGTCGTACATGTTTGTGAAACTAAAGCACCTGTGACACTCAATCTACACGTCCGCCAAACATAACCTAAAAGCAGTTTGATTGTTTCCGAAAATAAACAATAGGTCCATTATTGCACGGTTTTATTGCACGGAAATATGGGTGTCACGTGATGTCCGGGTTTTATTACGATTTTATCGTCCTTATATGCTCCTATACCAACGGTCTGTTGGTTCCGTAAGATGATCGTAAAACAATATGTGTTGTGTTCTTTTTAATTATCAAGAGATGACGTTGCGTACTTTAAGACGCTTACCTAACTTATATTTCGGTAAATAACGACTTCATAATCCATACATTTTCGCAATTTTGAGCATCAGTTTAGCAAAAGTATGGTCAAACAAGTATTTTATAAAATAATAAATGTAGATTAATCAATTGGTTTTACTGTAGCAAATTGTTAATAGACATAGAAATTAATATTAAAATAAAGTTGTTACATACCGAAATAAAAATTAGATAAATAACAGCTCTAACACCAATAGTCTATAAGTTATTTAAGTATTAAGCGCTATTTTGAAATTTACTTCTCTATTATTGAACTTATGCCAGTTTAAAAACATAAGTTCCTAGATAAATAATAAATAGACCAAACTTATATTTAACAATATATTTCATTGCAAAAATTAACAAAGACTGTAGGTTTTGAGCTTAAAACGTCTAAAGGTAAAACTTAAATAACATCAAGTACTCAGTGGATCTTGATGCACATATCCATACAATTCAGGAATTTGTTTTACAGATCTATATACCTTCGAGTACACATTATTTTAAAATTGATAGCAAACAGAATTATATTTAAATATTTGTAATACAGACTGGTTTCACTAACGTAATAGTTCTACAACCACCCACTAGTAAGCATTTAAGTTTGCTTGGTCCAGCTTATAGAGTTTTACAAATAAATAAGCAATGACATGAAATTATAGTTATATATATAACAGAGATAGAAATAGGCGCTGAAAGTGAATAAGAGTAGCACAATTGCCAGCGGGTTGTGCAAACTTCCAGCAGCTACGTATGTAGGTACAAACAATGTAGTTCGCGAAACAGCATATGGAATACATGCTGGGTTATAAACAAACATACCTACACGCACACACACTCACGTATGTGCACACCTTAATACAAACATAGACAGAGATTCACCTCTATGTACATACACCTACACTCTCTCTCATACACTGTATGGCATAGAAAGGGGCTTCTGGAAATCCTGACGCTCAGGGCAGTTTTAATCATTGCCATTCTCCAAAGGTGGCACATATAATCCATTACGCATACACACACACACACATGCATACAGCTTATCTAGCACTAATAATTATAATTAATAAAATGACGGTTATGACTAAAACATTGAAATATCTTCTTTAAATATGTAACGTTTATGTATATGTAATTGCTTTTAAATATTTTTTATTAATATTTCTTCGCCAGTTCAGAACTTATTACTACTTACTTACAATATTACTACTACTAATAGTTTCCAAAAGAAGACAAAAATAACATGTGTGTCAACTGTTATTGGCTGTAAAAATGGCTGTGTTTGGCTTCAATTGTCTTTATATCAATAGAAATGCTTACTTTATAGAAAAACTAACAATTACCGGTTTCCGAACAACTTGGATCATTATTAGAGGTTAGAATGAATTGCTAAAATGATGAAACGCGACGTATGCATGCGAACGACACAAATTTCATTCATCGCCGTGCATGCAGCGCTGCACTCAACGCGACGAATTCATGGAACATTCAATCTTTTTCATGATTACTCTTTAGTAATACGTCCAAGTTAATGATACACTGCTCCATTCAAATTGAAGATTAATCATTGTACTGCAATCCAGATTTAATTATTACTTTGTAATTTCATATTCCAACAAAATGGAGGTAACGTTATCCATATCACGAAATTGAATAAAACATCAAATTTCCGGTGGCAGTTTACGAACGAGTTCCTTGCATTCCTGAACATTTATCGTTTACGTTAGCAAGATTACAAATTTATTTATCATCTTGCAATTATATGTTCGAAAACTGATACACTATTTTTAGAATATGTCTGATACAGATTCTACGAGCATATAATAGAAATTGTAATGGAAAAGATAATCGTTCCACATAAGTGAATTACAGTTGCTGTTGATACATTGGCGTATCTGTACTATCGACAGGTCCAATCAAGCTCGGTTGACAAAGAACTTCCTCTTCGTTTAGCAGTGCTGGCGTAGTGAACGTGCCGCATCTCGCATGTGTACGTAGTATAAAACACAGGCAAGCTTAGCTATGCTGAACCAGGTAGTCACCAGACCGGAAGGGTTTCCTTTTACCGTTACCCGTTCCGTTTCGTTCGTAGCGAAACAGGAAATAAAATGACGCGCTTGCGATGCTGTGCCGCGCGGATACGTTTCTCTTTAACGTCAACCAATGAGATACAGACAGAGCTTTTTGTTTTGTAACGACATCATTTCTAAACAGAATTCACTAACGTGCATTTACAATGATTTTCAAATGGGAATCGCAAGGATGAGTGTTCGTATATATCACAAACTTCGATTTCATGTCAATGTGCCACATACAGGAAGTCGAATATAACGCAAAACAGTCCTTGTTTTACATTTCATGAAACACATAATGCATAAGAAATTATTTTAAATTAATGTTCACACAAGCAGGAATTGAAATAATTTTATTTATCGTTTAAACTGTCAGATCTTAATTAATCTTGTAGCCCCGAAGGAAAACTGACATTTCTCTCCCGAGGTGTATATGCTATTTTTTAAACTACCTTATCACTAACTGCAGAAAGAATGTTACTGAGTAAAAGTTTACTTTGTTTTAATTAACCGAACCCACCTATCGGCGTATGTGAAAAAAATAAAATGCATTCTACATCCATTGTCTATATGTATTCCATTTATTTTAAATTGAATGTACCTATATTTTACGATTGAATTCATTTCATATTTCCGAATAAACTGAGTGGAAAATTACTCTCATTATAAATATGTTACTTTATTTCACAATCATATACACATACATGTATATACTGCTTCCTTTTTTATTTCATGGCATTGTTTTCCAGTAGATAACAAGAAGATTAATCATCGCTATCAGACAGTACAGTATGGCGTAGACCGTAGAGGAAGCAGAAGTACTCGTATACGTTCCGTGTATAATGGTGTTGTAGTTGTTGATGTAATGTTGTACATTTGTATTTATATATATATATATATATATATATATATATATATATATATATATATATATATATATATATATATATGTATTTAATGTGTGAATGTGTTCGTTGACAACAATCAAACAAGGACAATTGACACCCCCAAGTATTTATACCAGTGCATGTCAAACAATCAAACTATCTGACAATATATATAATGCATTTTAAAATTATAATATAAACGGCAAATATATTGGTGCAAATACAGAACTGTTTATTTAATTACCAAAACGTATATCTAAATAGACTGTATTTTGTTGCACAATGTTTCTTACATTTTATCTTAGATACCATCAATTTCTCATTAAATCGATTTTCTGTTAAAAAAAGATCTACAAAATTGTTTACACGTTCAGTCAAATGTAGAGAAGTACAAAGTCGCATGCGCACAGAGCATACAAAAGATGAACACATTCGTCTAGCGTCGGGGTAACCCGACAATTTTCAGCACGACATAACATCTGATATTTGTCGACTGGATATTTTGTATATTATTATCCTACGTTATCAACAATAAATAATTATTGTTGTATACATATCAAATAAGGAGACTTTAAAATATGTGCTATAATAATTCGAAAATATTTTCTAATTCGTATTTCTATTCAAAATTTTCATCGTTGATTCACTGGGATACCCGCTCTGTCCATTTTTGGGGGTCTATGCTATGTTCATGATACCACCTATCATAGTTTATTTAAATATTAAACTATTGAACTATGCTACTTTACAAATTGAGGGAAAACTGTGATAATATGTATTTATTTAATAAGTAGAATCATAATTGAAAATTAAAATTAATTCCAATATTTATTAAAGAAAATGTACGTTGACTGATTTCAACGCCATTTTTTGATAATTAAAAGCCCAATAGGGCCTATAAAAACAAAATCCAAAATCAATATGTTCTATATTTGCCTTAACTTGTGATTAACAAAATTAATCAAATCGTCGAAATGGACCAATTTCAAACAAACCAATAACAACTTGTTGACCGTATGTGGTTGTCAACCAAGTCAACACTAATGCCAAATGTACGTAGTGCGAAATCCAGTGGTTACATTATGTGTTTGTGTGTGCTATCCTGATATTCACAGCTTTTGTGGCGACACAGCTGTTTGTGTGTGTGTGAACACCAGAACGTTTCGCTAGTAGTATATAGATTTGGTTTGGTGTGGTGCGGTGTCAAGTGCTCGTGAACCCAAATGTCCGGAACACAAGGGCACTCACGTGTCCGTCAGTTCAGAGTGACCGCAGACATTTGCACTATTTTCCGATTGGAGCAATCGCTCAGAGTTCCCAGCTATCGAATTCGAATTGAACGCCAATGCTACCGATACTACTAAACGTCTATTCCTAACAGATGTGTATACGGAGAAATATATGTTGTGGCCAGCACAAGACTTTCTTATACAGTGAGACAAATTCACGTGAAATATTTTAGTTGCTATTATGAAAATATAAACAATTTACTCTAAATCGAGTGTTTCCTTAACTACTCTAAAACTCTCTAAGACCCAGAGAAACACACAACTCACAGACGTTTTCCTAATAATAGACTAAATGAATTCAAGGAATTTCAAAACGTGTGTATCTGTTTAAATCTTGAGTTCGATATTTTGCATGATACACTACATCTACCAAGAAAGTAAAAACAATTTTATTTGAAGTCATAATGGCGCAAATAGCATGCGTATTTTGCACGATTGCTGATAAATAATGGTTAAGAGTTGTATTTATTAATAAATGTAATAATAAATAATATATATTTAAAGAAAGTGTATGAAGACACGCAAAAACAAAACAAAAAACATGTAAACCATATTTTTAGGTCAACCAAGAAAATGTATCGCATAAAAAACATTATGTTGGCACAGACCATCTGCAACCAATGGTTGCTTCAGGATACGCCGCTATATCATTTCATCCTGTTTTTCTTTTCTCTTGTGATCCACTAGCCTCAACTCAGCACAAAAATATATATTTTAATTTAAAATATGGTTTGACTCTGCGTTGTATTCTTTCACACAAATAATTCAATACAACTTTTATTTTCTTCAGTTCACCCATATATCTTGTGAGTCTTGTACATTCCGAAATTAATTTCAACTTGGAAACATTTTTACTGAATTTCAATAACAGATGGTATCCTTCAGAAAAGTCAAAGTAATTGAGCTTTATTTCCTTGTTTTGAAGTACAATTTATTGAAACTCTCCAAAGGGTAAAATTCTTTAAGTGGTATAGGTACTAAATCCGGTTATTTTGTAAAACAATTTAATTCGCATTTCTAAACTAATGAAACCATGGTAACTGCTGTATAATGGACTTAAATTATAACAGCCGAAATAATAGAATCCCACCTCCGGGATATTTAATTATGACAATAGTCGAAATGACAATGTCATTTTACAGACAAATACATATTTAAATAATTTGGTATATATATATATATATATATATATATATATATATATATATATATATATATATATATATATATATATATAAGTTGCTTTTTTGTATACGTATTCAAGTTGTACGAGATTCATTCGTTTTACCGTTTATTTTACAAGTATAATTAAGACGAAACTGTTTTATTTTGACTAAATGTTAATTGTTTCGTGTTAAATTCAACTTGTTTACTCGCCCGCCAAAAACAAGGAAAGAAAATGAAATGTTTGTTATATCTTGCAACCTAATTGCAAGCATTGTTTTTCATACTACATACATCCTACATTTCATGATCTACATGAAATTAATTACATACTTTGTAGCCAGAAACTAGCTCTCATGTTTCATGAAAAGTATAGAAGACATTTTAATAACAAACTACTAAAGAATTAATACTAGCACTAATGTATTCAGCTCATTGCCACTTGTATAGTGAATTTGGTACAAATAATTACTAATTTAGACTACATTAATTTTCAACAATTTTATGAAAAAATATTGTTATAAATATTATCTTGTTAATGGTTTTGGAAGTAAAACACAGTTTTCTAACAATTAAGGAAGCAAGCCAAATTTTCAAATAATTTGCTGTTTGAATATAAATAAAACGTTCCGAAAACAGATAGATAGAAAGAGAGGCAGACAGGTAGATCTGGGTGTTCATATATACCTATACATAATACTTTTCGATATTTTCACATCAATATTTACAACAAAAAAAATGTATATATATATATATATATATATATATACAAAATTTTATATAGGTCACTCCATCAAATATGTTTTTGTCATAATTCTACAAATCAATATATATAAAACAAAGCAAAAATATCAAAATTAGAAACCCGACTCAAAGCTTATGCCTTTCTGAAAGCCCTACATCACCGTAAAAGCCCAAACAAAAATGACAGAGAAAGAAGGAAACAAAACAGAAAATGTCTCATTTGCTTAATTAACAATCAACAGCTGGCGACAAATTAACTCTTAGCAGAGAAGCGTAGCCGCAGCCGACATACAGAACTGGCGAAGAGTTTCAACGGGTTGTTCAAAACGCACAGAAACACAATGGGGGTGAATATACCAAGCACACAATATGACGACCGTCGATCGTGCGACCAAATAGATATGCGGCGAAAATGGAGTGCGTAAATTACAGTGACATGTCATGACATTAGTTATTTGTAACAGTCACCCAGGCCGCTGCCGTTCCTGCTCTAGGGGAAGGTGGGGCAGACTGTGTGCTCGCACGTTTCGTCATTTGCGGTCCACGAATCGATTTTCCGTTTCGAAGAATATTCCGGTCATGAATAACGAGCGGACCGAGTGAAAATAAATGTTTGCAATTGTCATTTGCACTTGGTATACTAAAGGATACGGGTAAACTAAGAATAACTATTTCTAGCTCGTAGTACAGAGCAGTAAAGCATTGGGGCGTGTTCTGTAACATTAGTGGATTCTAGAAAAAAATAATTACCCAGAAATTAGTCATTCGTCTTCATGATTCAAAGATATATATAACTCATAGACTTGGATGTATGTCGCTCGCTTGCTGGGCCGGTCGTAAAACCAAAGTTTGTAACCGCATTTCTTCTGAAGATATCAGGCCGATTTTAACGAAATTTGGTATACAAATAATTTATTTTCCGTAAATTCGATAACCGATATTAATATTTATATAAAATAGAAAACAGAAAATTATAATACTTTTAAAGTCTATGCCAAATCTTCAGATTGTGAACCCAAAGGTCATAATAGATCATTAGAGTTAGTTTTACGGCAGACAATATATTTGTTTCATGCGTCAATAAAAACTAAAATGGTTACTCCGGTAAACAACATCACGTCACAATAGGCAAGCAAGGACCTGCTGCTCGGTGATATACAATGACGAGTACAATAAATCCTAACGTCAAGTCTCAACTCGTCTTGCGTGACACCTCCGAATATCATGAACATTTGAGAATATGTTCACAAAGTGTTGACAAACAGATTTCAAACATCCCAAATATCCATGTTTCTGAGTGACAGTCTTTTTAAATTCTCAAACTTTTACTTTCTTTGATATAAGAATCGTATATTCTTAAAATGAATTCTAGAATTTATTTTAAACAATTTTCGAACTTCTAAACATTTCCTTTATAAGTTGGATTATTTGAAATTTGATTTCACTCAATAGGAAACTCTTGACCTACTAAAACCTTTGTTTGAATCAAGAACCTGTATTGTTCATTTTTCTAACAATACATTATAAATATTTGAAATGTCATTTAAGATTTCAATGTTTACGTCTTTACGAATGTTTAAAAATATATTTGAAATTGTCGTGCTCGATAGTCTAGATAGTAAAATTTTTATATCTTTAATTTGTTTATGAACTACTTTATCTCTAAGTCGTGTAGTTTCCAAAATATACAAAATGTAGCTCGAATATATTCTTACTACGTTTGTAGATATTACTTTAAAAAAAGTTAAGGTTTTCTTCTAGACCTTATACAAACCATAAAATTGTATAATTTTGCCATCAACAGTTTTTGCTGTTGATCGATTACACACACATCCAAAAACACAGACAAACATACATACACAGCTAGATTTACACAAGGTACCTATACCGACAGACATACACATATACATAATTTCAAAGATAGTCAGAAGTTATTCAAGGATGGTCAAAACATGTATTTCCGTTAAAATCTCGACTTAGAATTTGTTCGTGATTACATTTACTTCCCTTTTTTATAATAATGTAAATCAATAAAAATATATGGAAATTTTAAATATAAAAGTAATATAATATCATATATCATGGAATACCCAATCCAAAAAGAAACATTTATGTTATTTGTCCTTGAAATGTAAATACAATGATACAATAATAAAATTGAATACATGCAAAAAAATGTTTGGTACAACACAGCAACAGGAATAAGATACAATAAAACAAGAGCATGTAAATAATGCGGCAGGTAATTTAAAATTAAACACCGCACAGGAAAAAAAAACCCCCGAACGACGGCGACGGCAGAGTAATAAATTGTATGTCTGCTCTGCACGGGTTCCCATTGGTCTAAACGTCGGCTCAAACGCCGCAGCTCCGGAATAACCGGAACACGATACGGGTCAACTCGCTCCTCCAAGTGCTAACTAAACGACCCATTTTTTACTCCATTACATATATGTACCTATTGTATGGTTTTAAAAGGTCTTTATTTAGCATATAAATCTAGCCAATACACAACTTAAGTCTGACGTCAAACGTACCCCAACTTCTTCAGAGAATATTGCTGATTTTCTTAAATCACGTATTTGTATTAATTAATTAACAATTTTTCATTACATTATATACTTTAAATACTATAGAAAATAAAACTAATATAACATTTAGAATTAAGAAACAGGAATCAGGAATAGAACAGAATGTATTTTATTCCCGCAACTGAACAATAATATTGTATGCGCTAAACCGCAATTTTTTTTTACCCTATTATAAATTTATATGGTAAACAATTTTTACTCTTACAGAAGTATATTAATCGTTTCCTACCCCTAATCCAGGGATTTATTCCTTCCCGGGATTTCGGGATTGAAAATTTTTATTGAATTCCGGAATCCCGGGTTGGCATACCTTATATCCGACAGGCTACAAAATATCCATACCGGAACATCGATTGAAAGACCACAACGAATATTTATAATATTGTATACAAAACAACAATGTATTTTAGGTGGAGGTGCCAAAAATATCATAATTTATTTTAATACGTTTACTAAACGATATACTCAAATTTACATTCTTGTCTAACTTAAAAATAATTATTTTATATCCTATAATTCACTTTGTTGGAGCCCGAGATTGATCCCCGACGTTTGTCTGGTCTTCCAAATATTTCTCTCAGATTTGAGAAGCAAAATTGGCATAAGGATTTAATATTAGTAACAAAATATATATTATTTAACCATATCAAATTGTTGTAATTATATTTTGGTTGCAATAATCTAACTGAATAACTGAAGTAAATAATTTAAAAAAGTATAAATATTAAAATGAAATATTAGTAGAGAAAGCGTATTTATTTTATTTTTGTTGGTTGTGCTTTTATTGTGAGAAAAAGCGTGGAGGACTGTTGGCATGACTTCAAATAATGTGTTTTCTGGCTGCTGATCCAGTTGTAACAGATGCGCATTAGATATATAGCACACACACTGATCGCAATTCAGTGAGCGTACGCTGCTGGTGCTGATATATGTTATACGTTTCAAATTGTTCACTGTGTCAGTGTGACGTATTGTGTGCACTAACTAAACTTACTACATTTGGTCTATTTGCTCCCACTCAAACTTAATCATTGGTTATCTTAACCTAACTCAACAAATTGATCGCACATATTAATAGTTCTTGTCAATTCGAACTAGTCCATCATTTCGAAGAACTACCATTAATTTCTAAGATGAATTAAAATATATCGTAGACCTTTGGTTTTCTCGTGTGTCTGTTATATTCTGTAATTAATATTTTTAGGATGTTGTACAGTAGTACAAAAGAGCTATAGTGATCCGTCGTATATCTGTGGCATTGGCCAATATATATATATATATATATATATATATATATATATATATATATATATATATATATATATATATATATATATATATATAACGGCTGCCATAAATATTTCTCAGTGTAAGCCGATAACATTTGAATTATCGATCCATTTCGGTTAGACTTTCTTCGCTGAAGTGGAACGGTATGTGGCGTTTGTTCACTTGTGTCTACAAATTAAGTAATATCAATGTTTCCCTATGCAAGTAGTTAGCTGTCTAGCGAGTTCTTTAATTTATTCGCTTGTCAAGTACCTAACCATAGGTATCTGGTGCTTCGTGCTTGGCGCAGGTATATAGCTACTGTTCGGAAAACTTGAAGAGATAATTGTCACTTCGGTTACCATACCACGTAATTAACAAGCAACGACTTTGATTTTACTTTTATACGGAACGTATATTTCTAATTACTTTAGTTTCCAACAAATGTTCAACTTTTACACATCAATACATTTTTGATAACTCCACTTCATTATTATAAATACATATATCATCCAGTAAGGTCTGCAATGATTAAAATATTCATTATGGCGACCATCCCTAAATCGAACACACGTTCATTTGTATTTGTATGTCAGTGCTTCTGTGTGTGTGTCTGCATGTCTGTGATCATTAATTAACTTTAAAGATAATTAGTCCTAAACTAAATAAATTGTTTTATTTCTTTCCAATTTTCATAATAAAGGAGAAGTACAACGAATCTTTATGAATTTCTGCCACACGATCGATTTCTATAAATAAATAATCTTGATTTATAAATGCCAAAATCTATATCGCTACAGTAATAATTAAAGTGTAAGTACTAATTACATGGTTCTTCGTAGTCAAGGATACAACGACGCAGATACATTTTTATTTTATAAGTGTTTAATGACAAAGCACGCAACCTGTTGGTCGACACAACTATCGATCACTCCCGATCATGAATTCTTAATCAGATATACACATGGTTCATCATATTATAGACATACCTACCATACGATATGATAGCTACTGCATTATGGAAATTTACATAACATTATCATGTGCATAATATTATTAAATAGACTTGCCTATAGTTGTCGTGGTCGAGTAGATTAATGAACATATACTGTTATATGATTACACTCTTGGATTTGAAATACATTTTTTTTTACTACTCCTTTAACAGCAGGAAAATCGTGATGATATCTACTTTATTTATTTTTAGATACATTTAATATTCATAAATTATCTTTGATTACCATTGTATGCTAGAAGTCTAGCACACCTGTGTTTGTGTTAAATATGTATTATGTTTATTAATCGAAAAAAAAAACAGTTAGCGTATGATGTTGAATTCTCAATTAAAAGGAAATTTAAGATTACAGAACAAGAAAATGACAGTGATCACAGAACCAGAAGAGTAATTTAATTTAGTTGAATTCATCCCAGTTGGGCCAAGACATTAGTCCCGTAGGACAAGTTTCTAGAGAACGTTGCCTCCTTGTAATGGAATGTTAAACATTACTGTTTCCCTAAGAGAATTTTTAGATATTTGCAAATGGTACCACGAAATACGCTTTAAATTAATTAGAATTTACTTAAGACGCAAGACATCTTATATAGAATTGTTTGCGTTTTAACTCTTTGAACTTTAGAAAATAAAAATACCACTTTGCACACTAATTTTATTCTTATAGCATTTAGCAAAGTAGATATATTTTAATTATTAGAGAAGTTATATGATAAAATAATTAAAAATTATTTATTGTAAATATATATATATATATATATATATATATATATATATATATATATATATATATATATATATATATATATATGTTTAACCATTGGTTTGAACTTTGTTTACAAAAATAGATTATCTTTTGCACTACTTTAAATCAAGAGTTATACTTTTATCTTCATCAGCTTTTGCTGTAGAACGCACAGAAGCCCAAATACACATACACAAACAGTCAAGATCAATTTAGTCAGGCATAAAATATGTATATCCGCTAAAACCTCAAGTTCTAAATGTTTCATTATTACAATACTTCCTGCTAGAATTCACTCAATAAAGTAAAAGTTTGAAAATTAATTTTATATTTGAAGCCGCTTCACACAGCACTTTCGTTAATATATTTTCAATATAATTGAATCCATCTTCCAGACAATATTCATAACATGAACCATAAATCGTCTGACATAAGAATTTTCGATATTTGCGTCAACATTTTCTCTTATTTTTTTCCTTCGTAACGTTACGCGCACGTTCTACGCCGCAATTTTCAGATATCGTAACCGTGTATGACACACACCCCCCCCCCCCTCCCCCCACTGCTACCACGCTTGACAATCAATCAACTTCATAGAAGCTATCACACAAGTGCGTCTCACATTGTTTACTGCTACGTGTTAGAAGAGGATAGCTAGTAATCGAACAGTCTTCAATATTGTCGCAAACAAGTTATTTTATTTCAAAACGAAATTGAATTTGGTGAATTTTCACTTCAGGGACAATGTTCATATTATAAACTAAATTGATCAAATTTGTTCGTCGCAATTGTAAACGTTTTAGGCATTGGATATGAAACTCTTGTGTTTTGATACGCAATAAAATATTAACCATCTAGTGGTGACGTTTAATAGACTTTAATTTTCATTCGCATAAGATTAAGATTTAACAGAACATTTTCAAAATATAATATTTAACACTAGGTTAACCCATAGGCACCATGTGTCAGTATCAAATGCAGTCTATTCTTCATCGATATAACAATAATAATGTAAATTTTAATCAATTTTGACATCTCTTTAATGACAGTTTTTGAGTAAAAAAGATTACAATATTCACAATTGCTCGAGTTTTTAAAAATAATTATTTTGAAATTTGTGTGGAACTTTGCATATTTGGGCCAGATTACCCAAGTTCCAACATGTTCAGATTAAACGGAATCAACTGTATTTTAAAAATTAATTCCATCAAGAATGTAAATCAAGATTAATAATTTTTAATGTATATAATGTTGAACAAACATGTAAAATAAATATGTAGATTTTTTTATTAGTCTCCGTGTACGTGACACCTTAATAGGAGATAAAGCGTTATAGAATATATAAATCTTAACTGTTTTATACGAATGTGAGTATTCATGCTTTTTGTGTTGAAGCAGGCAAAGTAATCTTTTGATAATTAAAAATATAGCTATACTATATATGGGCAACTTTTATTTTTAAACTTATAAATAGAAATTTAGATAAGCATGTGTAGATTGCATTTTTTACTAACATTAAAAACCAAATTAAAATTTGCATAGTAAAAACATAGCATACTAGATGAAGCAAAAATTCTAAAAAGGTAATTCACAAAGGGAACCAACCTTACACGCGTCTAGTTATTAAACTTTTTAGTACACTGCTCTAATAATTGTGGAAATATTACCAATTACCACCGGAGTTACGTTATAGTTTGGTCGTTCTTACAAACGCATTGCAAAGCACATGAATAAATTTCGTCACGCATTTATTTATATGTAACAATATTATTTTCCACATTCTAAAAAGTGTATTTAATAAATAATTTGTGAAAAAATTAGGTTTTTTTCACTGTGATTATAAACCTTATTGCTTCCTGTTAAGGTATATTCACAGTAATCAAATTAGTAATCACAAATCGACATTAGAAATTGTATATGTTTTAAAACTAGCGTTTCAAATTAAAATCAAAGACGAAAAAGTAAATTTGATACCTGGTAGCGGTAAGTTTTGCCAATGAAGAATGTACTATAATTGTACTGAAATAAATAAAAATTAACAATATTATTTAACTTTATTATGATAGTTTATGCAAATGTGTACTTTATTATGTACTTTTCCAGATTTTAGTTTTCATACGCGCAACGATATCGTATGGTAAAAATGCCAGGAGCAAATAACCCGAAACACGAAATTTTATTTATTTAAACACCGTAATATGTGTTTCTACGAATTAGTATATGTTTGTCAATGTTAATGTGTGTATATAATAATAAGGTAAATAGATATATCGTGTTTGCGAGTTTAATTATCGTGAAATATGAAGTCTAAATTCTCGCCGATATTTTTGATACTACCGAACATTAGGTATAATTTGACTGTTTACTTGCTAAACCATGTTCAAGATATTCAGTACTACCAGTATAACTGCTGCTAATTACAACCTGCTAATTCCATTAGTCTGCTGTACAATCTACACTAATCTTCTTGAATAATACAAGCTTTAGAATTTATAAATTGTATTCGTGTAGATGCAACGACGCAGATGCATTTAAATAGTACATAATTTCAAATTTTACTTATGTACCCGTATATAAAGTCAATGTTTACTTGTAGAACGCAATAATATTTTTTTCCATTGGTAAGTTGTTTGTTTTAAACATGGCAGTCACACGATTGAACACTAAAGCTCTTTAAAGAGCACATAATGCTGAATCTGTCACTTTTCATAAAATAAATACATAAAATTTTAAATTTGTTGTTTTTACTAGATTCACAAAACGATTCGTATACCCTTTGTTTACTGAACTGGGGAAAGCTAAAATAAAAACATCCAATATTTTACGTTCAATGGACTACATACAATTTCACAGCCTAATGCACAACGTATGGCATATTCCAGAACGAAAACATAAATTGATATAATAACTATAGCTTAACAGATACATCCTCAGCAAGAAGAGTAAACTTTAATTAAGTACATTCCAATTCCTTAGAATTCCTTCACATACATGTATATTTATACTGCGTATGTCTACAGTACATAAATGCATAATTACATAAAATAGTTTGCAAAGTTAATATTAGCGCAAATTTAGATCATCACATGCACATGGCAATTAGAAAGTTCATCTGTTGATATCATTAATTATAAATCTGTAATGCCATACACAATACAATCTTGTACATTTAGAATTAAAATAATGTAATAACCGTTGTATGTGCGTGCGCGTAAACTTTCAATGTCACAAAGTAATAGCATTTATTATTTTTATTAATATTGTTTTAATAACTGAAAATTTGTATAAGAGAATATATCATCCAGAAAAACATAATTTCGCTGCTTTTCGAGCCAAGCTTGCGGAATACATGCAAAATTATCGACAAAACGTTTACTGAAACTTGATTAAAAACCGTTATTAACGGCTTTCCACATGTATGTATAGATATTTAGTGGTATATTTATATTAAACTAGCAGTATAACCACGGGCATGTAATTATAACGAACAGCAGTAAAGACAGATACTAAATACAAAGAAACCAAAAATAAATTAAGGTTTAAGCAGAATATCCTCCCAAACTAATTAAAGATTAGCCACCATCCTCCATTTTACTCCCTTGGAAATGATATCTGAAAATTGATTTCTATCACGTATATACGAACTTAAAATTTAAATATTACATACATTTATTTTCAGTAATTTTTACTGTAGAATATAGACTGCTCTCTCTCTCTCTTACACACTCACGCACAGATGTCATCTCGAAAATTTTCAATATGAATTCATTCAATCTCAAAACATGCATATTTGTTAAACTTGCGAATTCTAAATTGTTCATGATTACATACTTTCGTTTAAGCATCTTCCACGATAATATAAACATATATCTCCATTATGTAACGTTGCTAAAGTTTTCCATTATTAGATGAACATATATAACTAGTGTAAGTATACAATTAATTTCTTTTTTAAAGTTTCTCCACAGAAGATAATATGAAAAACATGAAAATGCTTCTTAGTTATTTAATGCATCCGTATGCATCTGAATATTTCAGAAGTTACACGGTCGATTTGCTTTCGTTTTTATTCAATGTCTACGCCTATGAGATAGGATGATGAACAGTTCATGGTTTATACATGAGTAGCCCCGGTACATCATAATATATTTATGAATATATCGCATACATTCTCGTCGAATTTAGTAGTAATCAATACTTCAGGTAATCGTCAAACAGCTTTACCTATCTCATCCATAGGTAATAATTGCAAGATATTAAGGTTAGGTTACGATAGATTAGGTTACGTTCCGTTTATTTAGTTTAGTTTCAGGATCGTCCTCGAAATAATGAATGAATATGATTTACAATGAACAAGCCGTAAGCAAACTGAACAAAAGGGTGGGAATGAAAGGTTCAAGGTCAAACATCAAGCTCAAAAAGAAAATAGGGCCGAATTATTCTAATAAGAAATATCAGTCGATGCGTAATTACATAAGAATGTCTGGTAAATATATTACTATTCCGCACACAGTAATGTTTAAGTAATGCAAATCAAACACAAACACAGATTAAGAAAATAGTCAAATCACACTCAGTGGACTTCGAAACGGCTATAGCAATAGTGTCTTTTTTATGTTTGCTAAACTTTCTTTATACGCAAGTAAAATTGAAGTGGTTACTAGCCAAAATGTTAGGTAAACGATAGCCTTAAGTAACGAGTATAAGGCCTAGTTGCATCATTAACACTATTAAAATGTTTGGTTTATACAAAAAAAAAAAAAAAATGTGGCAATAAATTATGTTGCATTTTAAAGAAGTTGATTAATATTATATCCCGAATTTGAATAGGTTTAGATTCCGTAGTGGCGGTTTCATATTCCGATTGCGCAATTTCATAAATTTGGTTTTATTTCTGAACATGATTCATGACAACATTCATTTCCGTAACCAATACAACCACAAATTGATTATTTTGTCATTGGTACGTGCTTTATATTGGATTTTATTTTTCAATGGGTTAGTACGTAGTTGTGACTTGTGCTTGACCCAAGATGTAAATATTCTGTTTTCCCGGCATTCATAACTAGCGAGTGTTCTGAATTATAATTGACATTTCAGGAAATCAAAGCAACCAGAAAACAACTATAACCTTTTTTGGTATTCTTGGTTCAAATTCGGAATATACTATATATCTTATTCTTATTGGTTGTAGTTTAGTTTAACGTTTTGATTCGCTAAAAACATTAAATTAAAATGATTTAATCCACGTCCAGAGTGAAATGTAATTCGTGCAACTGGCTATTAGTCTGTTAATAATTTCTTTTCGTTTTGCTTCTGTGTTTTTTCATACGCGTAGAGTGATGAACACAAGACGGCCATTTTGGAAAAGAATGCAATTTATGAAAGAGCTAGTACACTATGGTATATGAATGTGTAATCATGAAACTAGGTCATGTGATCCTTAAGAATGTATGTTACTATGTATAAAGTATTTTTAGTGTTGGATAACGTGCCGTGCCATAGAGAACGTGCTTTTTAAAATGATCGTTACGCTGAAAACCGGAAAATATTTTACAGTTGATAAGAAACGGTGTTATAAAAAAAAACCTATCGTGATAATGTTTTAATTGTGTTCAGAATGGAATTAGAAGGGAAGCCTTTGTTCACAAGAACTCACGGTCTTGGTCTTTATCTTTACTTTTTACAGATAGCGTTTATAATTTTTCATGCATTATTTTCTAGAAATTAAAATTAAATTTACTCACCATTTCACCTTTGCCCTGTTCACCATACAATCCAAATAATTTTGTACTGCTATAAAAGAAAATCAAGATAAAGTTTAGAGTTGTTTGCGCTTAAAAAATATTAATTAAAATTGCCAATTCCCGTAAATTGGACTTCCTTATACAGAATATACTGGCACAATATTTGGAAGCGATATTTGTATTCTCATGTGTGTCAAAGAATTAAATTAAATACAGAAGCAGTAAGTACATATATTCTACATAACATAACCTCAAAGGTCTTCTAAAAACAATAAATAATAAATCAGTATTAATATTTGGCGGTTGCATACATAAATGTATTTATTTAATGTTATGCTGGAATTACATTATCCAAGTTTCATACTACTTTCATACTAGAATCTAGTAAATTCTACAATGTTACTCAATATTTTGAACCCAGGGCTATAAAAGAATAACTAAAAATAATAATAATGATATTTTGGATTAACATAAACGCTGTTCTTTGATTATGTTTGTAAATGTGTATTTCGTGAACAGTCCTGATGATTGAATATAGCCTTTATAATAAATTTGATTATACAAATTGTATTGTACATTGACAACATACGGAGTACCAGTAAACAAAACGAAAAATCAAAGTGAAGTCTTTGTTACAAAGTCAAAAGTTGTTTGTGCACTGAATCCTTTGCCCCTGCGAATTTTCTTTGTATTACCAGAAATAAACACAAGAGAGGATATAGCACAAAATGCATCTACTTGTATAGAACAAAATAAGTAGTAACTTCATTCTTTCTTTAGATGTGATGTATGATTGAGACGAAGCAGTCTGTTTATTCCCATCTAGCTGATGGACGACGTAAGATGCCAACTTAAAAGATAAAACTCGGAACGTATCTATTTTTGAAATCAACGACTGTTTTGTACAACAACAGCAAAGAAAACAGTGAAAAGTGCAGCTATACATATATCAAACGCAAACTATAAAGACACAACAGGACCAAAGCGTGTTATTTTGTCTTCTTCATTTTCACTTTCTTGGACAAATTCTGAAAGGAAGTATTGCAATCATGAAAGTGTTCAAACTCGATATTTCAACGAAAATATAAATATTAATCATCCTTGAATTGAATATGACTATTTCCGAGATGACGTCTATGTGTATGTGTGTGTGTATGTGTACACACACTATACCCAAACTTATTAAAAGATATATTATAAAACTATAAATCAAGTTTATAGTTTACTAAAGTTATTTTGCAGTCAATTGTTGGATATGGATTTAAACGGTATCCAGTTTGGTAATACTTATATTTTGGGGATTCAACTAGAAGCATGAGATGGATTTTTCAAATGAAACTCGAATATATCAAATCTTAAACATCTCTTCATTACCATTATATTAATCTTCATCGTTCATACTGTAACGGAATTGCGTAGATTGGTTCTAGAGACTTGTGCAGAGACTCAGATGCTTTCAAGAAGATTTTTGTTTAATATATAAGCGTGCTACTTTGACAGTCGGCCAGAGATATGCAGAAGTAGAAATATATAGACGGTCATTGAGTCAGTCAGAAATTAATAGAGGATGAGAGACAGATAAATATAAGATAAGATGAATATAAGTTAATATTGGTGATAGTTAATATAAATATTGTATTCTAAGATAAAAATTATTGAATTATTACTGTTATAAATAAATAGAGTAGGTATCGTTTAAGTAAAAATAAGTGTTTATAATTCTCCACCTGATAAACGTTGCAAACAGTTAATCATAGGTTTAATTATTAGTCCTTCACATATCTTGACACGAAATTCAATTTCCCAAATCTGAATCTCAACTTCATTAACATTATCAAAGTTTGCTCTGTTAAATTGTTTAAACTCCCACAAGATATGTGAAAGTTCATAATTATTTAAACACACAAACTCCACAAATTATTAACACTCAAAAACTATTTGAAGTTCACACATTAACTTTAATTAATACGAATAACTAAGCTTAATTAACAATCGGACATGTAGACGACTTTCCACGGAAAAGCTTTTTAGTTTCAAAACATTGAGGTAAAATCTTACACCTTAACTTCACTTCTAAGTTAAGTTGGCCGTAGTGCACGTATCAGATAGATATATTTCTATAGCAACAATGCCATATTTATGTTCGACTGGTCTCAGAATTAATAGACTGTTTAATATGTATCTCACATTTGATTCGATCTTTGTTCTTGTCGAAAGCTCTATGTGAACGTGTTTATCAACAGAAAGCATATTTAATAATAGATTCAAATATGCCACGTCCTTACGCCCCGGTACTTTTATTCTTTTTGTTATTCTGATGTAACAAAGTAGCAAATAAAATAAATGAGTTTTGAAGGAACATAACAGAATGCGAAGGAAATAGTTTAATTTTCGTAGGGTATAATGGCAATATGTATAGATCTGGGAAATAGGTATAGGAACAGAGAACAGACGTAATATTTTACAAAGTTCGCGTAATATTTCACTGGCGCTGCTGAAGCCCCGACGGAATACTTACTTTGAGACTTGAAAGCAATTCAAAATCTTGAAATGCGAAACTCGAATAGCTACCTACCTACCGTGCCGTGCAAACGAGCGGCCAAAAGAGTAACACGAAGAACAGTCATAAAAATAATGCTAACGTCCTTACTTACACCTCGTTGCTTTTACCGTAGTACCGAGCTATTTTCACGCGCTTAAAATGAAATGTTACATTTTCAAATTGGAAATATTGTCATGTGTTCAAAGTGTATTTGCGAACAAATATTCATAATGCGTATGATAAAAAAAAATATATGTAAAATAATATTTAAAATCTTCATAAAGATTTACACATTTCTTTTTTTTTTTAATACAGCAATTTTCGAAATTTGTGGTGAATAAACCAACAGTTTTCTATACTAGGTGAATTTACATTAAATAATACGATCCACGATTAACTGGTAACATTTTAGGGTGTCTATGATATTTTGTTCTTGGGTTAATTTAAATATCAAATTAACCAACCATAGATTGTGGAAAATTCGTGATAATATTAATTCATTTACTTATTAACCGATTTTATCGTAATAAGAATGATTTTTGAGAAAATTATTCAATCTTTTCAAATAAAAGGTATTAGATATTCATATATCTGTAACTTTTATATAAATTATTCCTAATCTTACTCATGCCGTTTCCGAGATAATAAAGATTAACCCATTTTTAAATGTCAAAAAAAAATATTTCAGCACTTTGGGCGGGTATAACAGACACTTGTGATAAATTAATTACAGTGTATACATATGTTTGCATCATTGATGCATTGATTTCTCTTCTTCGAATAAGTTATAGATACAAAACTTCACAATATGAGATAAAAATTTGATTAGATCCTAGTCAATTATGTATAATTAACGTAACCAATAGAAGATATCTAAATAAAAATAAAAATATGAATGACAAAAAGTAAAACACATAATAAACAAAAAGGTGTTTCACAGACTATACACCAGGACCCCTATTCTGAGTGTCTCAACTCAACCAGATCTCACTCAAAAACGCTGTTGCCATCTATTGGATTCATTGCGTAAACATGATATGACGTCATGGATCTCAATCAATTCGTAAATTTATCTCACTACCTCGGTAGGTAGTGGGACCAGAAAAGTTACTAGTGAGAAAATTGACAGATTATTAGTTGTATGCCATGACATCTTTGTACAAGTGCAGAGATTAATGAAATCGCTTGCACTGACTGTTACCCATTTATTACTTGTGAAATCTTTTGCTGGTCTCTTTGTGTTTTTTGTATTTTGTGTTTTCCTTGTTTTGTGTTGTTTAAAACTCACTTACAAACATTTCCGGGCTATTATATATATAATATTTGTATTTACTGTAGTTTTAAATCTTTTTAAAATAATAATTGTAACAAGTGTTGTAAACTTGAAGTCAGAAAAATCCCTAAAGATCTCACATGCGCGTCTCACTAGTGGTACGTCATCGTTATCTCAAATCTCACGTCAATATATTTAGTTGAGACACTCAGAATAGGGGTCCAGTAGTTGTATTACTCAAGAGAGCGCCAGTACTGAAAGGTTAACAGATTTTGCAATAGAGCGCCTACATACATGCATACATACACAGACGTCATCTCAAAAATGCAGGAAAACATTAAATGTGTTCTCGAGTTCGAAAATATTTATTATTACAATACATCTTATTAAATTTCGTCCAAAATAGTAAAAATATATGCAATGAATTTTACAGCGTCGCCATAAAGTAATATTACTTAATTTATGGCTTAAAATACAAACTAGTATAAAATAACAATTAAACACCGGTCTAGTTAGCAAGAGGTCGCCTGCTAAGTTTACTTTTATAGGATCAATAAAACAAAATCTCAATCTTAGTAGTATATGGTGATGTATGAAAACTAATATAGTAAAAACCGAAAATTTATGGCGCATGTTTATACAAAGGCGAACAATTTACGTATATGACGGTGTACACCCTATTATTTCAAGCCATTCGTTTTATCGTAATATGCATCGCGCGCAAATTGTTACCGTCATGTAATGGCTGTTAAGGTGTTTTAACCCTAACACAATGTACGTATTACACATTGCTTGTTCTTCCCCGCAATGGAGAAACACTGCCTAAGTTGCGCAAAGAGGATTTTACGACATAATGCTTTGACACTAAGTTATTAATATTATTACTAGAGAAGAGAACAGACATATGTCCTATATGAATACTCATATACAAGTTGCAAAGTTACAATCACGTGTTGTGCAAGGATTCGAACCTAGAACTTCATGGTGACAAGCTAAACGCCAAGCCTGTTGACAATTGATAAAACTAATTGCAAAAGTTCTTTAAATAATTGTAAATGAGCTTATATACTTGGTGTTTACAATACTGATTTTTATCAATTTTGAGTTAATGCAAATGCAATATGGGTTGTCAAATTATTAGAAACTTTTTGCTACATTACACTTTAGACTGTTCTTTACTTGGTTTTGTTTACTTTTAGATATGTCTGATTTATGCCTATTTGTTCGTGAAAAATAAATATACTAAATCACGTGCATAGAACACAATTAGAAGAACATTTTCTTGTTTTGTTATTTTCAATAGCGTTTGAAGTTCCCCTGAAGGCATACGTGCCTGTACCTTTGCTTGTTTATTTAAAGAGTTTTATTTACCAATTAAACGGATTCTTTAGTCAATTTTCGAATTCTAGTCATAACAGTGCCAACCCATACATAATACAATGTATACAACTAAAGGCAGTTTATTAACACTGGCGAATTCAAAACAGGAATTCGTTTCACGTCTTCCTGAAGCAGAAAATCTCATATTTTCGGATGTATGACATAACCCCTGAAGAGTTCCTTAATACAACACTCAAAAATTTTATAAATTCTTCAAAATAATGTACATATGAATATTACGTATTATGTTAATATAGTATCTTCGGATTATGTAGCCAAAACTCATAAAAATAATAATTTTGCAATTTAATATATTATATAATACAATTATGTATTACAAATTGTACTCAATAATTTGGCAAACACTGTAAATTATGGAATGATAATACCATGTCACATTATCAATTTTTTGCACAAGTTATATGTTCCGGTTTAAATACAAGAATAAATTTATATGCAAATTAAAATACCAAAAAATTACCCCCAATTTAAAGTATATTTTATGCATGAATTATTAAAATTTCCATATAAACCATAATATTTACATAATAATGTACCTTTTCTGCTCAAAAATGTTTCGCATTCGGTGACCCATATTTATTATGAATCATTTTGCCTTTATGCAGTTGTTGACATATTATTTACTATAAAATTACAGAGTAAATATAAGTCCTTAGAATATATATAGTTTGCACTTATACGTATTGAATATATTTACATATTTTTATTTATTCATATATCCTTAGCAAATACTTGTTTTTTAACCGGATGAAATTTACATGCTTCGTTACTTTATAGATAGTTGTATTATGCTAAATTTTATGTATTAATTACTATGTTACTAAGTATGCCAGTTTAGTATATATATATATATATATATATATATATATATATATATATATATATATATATATATATATATATATATATATATATATATATATATATATATACTTCTAAACTGGCTTAAGAAATTCGAGTGAAGGCAACTCCAGATTTAGAAACTTATAATTAATATTTTTGCTTAGTGTAAATTCATCTTTTATTTAACCACTTAAAATTAATTCGTTTAAATTATATAATAGACTTAACGCGATTTATTATGTATCAACACACGTTTTTGATAAAATAAACATGACAAGCATAGCCCCTTAACAACAACTTCACTATATCGTATAGCATCTAAAATTACTTTCAAGCACGTCATAATTTTATAAACATGCTTAAATCACCAACAATATTTGAAGCCCAAGGCATTACAAAATACTCCATTTTGATCTAAACAAACTCCCATAACTATTAAACCTATCGGATTTATAGTTGGTTATTGTTGTGAATCCTGTAATTACAACTTTCCGCGCCATAAAGGTGGAGTCACTGAAGCTTAAATACGAAAATAGTAAAAAGAAAATGAAGTTCTTGTTTTTTGAACAACAAACGTTAAATTCAGTTCCTTTTAGTAGTGGTGGTGGTATGTATTAAGTAGTTTTAATCTTGTTATTCTCGCCGGATTACTATAGCCTATTTACCAAGTAAAAACTTTTCGTTCTCCTCAACGTAAAATCCATTGTTTTCCCTTTAAGGATTTTCTCTGCACGGGAAAGCCTTACTTTTGCTAAAGAAAATATTTTTAGTTTGTTTTTCCGCATATATCTTGTAAACTGATTCGTGGCATGCTTCTTTAAGGGAGTAAAATACAATTTACTCGTTATTTCAAGGCAATTAACACAAGGGGAACAGGGTTAGCTTACTTATACTAGACACATGGCAATATCGGCCACCAACACACTGAAGAGGGAACATTCCCTATAGCGGCGCCATACGATAAAACAAAATCAAAACAAACAACAAATAATAATTTACTTATCATAAATGTATTTGGTAAGCTGTATTGTTATTTTTCATGTTACACACTTTTATTTTTACTTTGTTGATCGAAGTATAAAAGTAAGAATTGTAATCATGAAAAATTCCAAACTCGAGACTTTAACAGAAATACACGTTATTAACTTACAGCTGATATTAACTATATTTGCGAGACAACTATTGTATGTCTATGTGTGTGTAATATACGAACAAGAACTGTGAAACTTTAAATATAAAGTTTGTATGTAGCACGGAAGAAAACTTTCTATTATTGAAAACATAATATAGACCCGTACCTAGTTTAAGTTTACTCTGCTAATTTTTTACTTTTCAAATTAAAAATAAGAAACTTTAATATCTTTAATATCTACTTTTATAAGAATCTCTTTTTTTAATTCACGCTATTTCAAAAAGTAGCCAGAACGAGAAAAACAAACCCGTTACTATCTGTTTAGATATTGTTTTCTTTTGTATTATAAACCCACTTCAAATTTAAAGTTTTATATTTGTATCTTCAACAGTTTTTGCTGTTATTTTAGCAATAACGAATGCAGGAAAACTCAAAATATATTTTCGTTAAACGTTCTTTTTGACTTCGTCTATTCAAGTCAAATTAATATTTTAAGATGTAGCCAGCTAGAGCTTATATATAGGATGAACTAAATGTATAGTGACTCTTTGGCACACTGTACCAGTGGCACAGAAGTAGCAGAAAATTCATCAATTTTAAAGAGGTTCTGTAACTAACAAAGTTAAGTTTTTATTACAAGTGTCAGGGAAGCGTTGTCAAGAAAAATCGTTATTTAATTATGCATAAGATTTTGTATAAAACATGGCAGGAACGCTGACGCCATCCATTTGACTGCTTCGAACGAGCGTAATTTTAAGTTCGGTTTCATTAGAGAGCACAGGTCAGGCCAGGTTCACATGCCTGCCTAATGAGACCTACCAACAAACTCATGTTGCTCTTCGCTCGTCACCCGCCACCGTGTATACAAAATCATTTACTACCACGACGAACGGATGACAACACCAAATGGACCAATGATTAAAGTACTAATTTCACGGAAATGCTATTTACAGGCCACGCTCTACCTAAATGATTTATCAGCCTTGCATTTTATCTAAAATTACAGGTTTATTTTTGCATTTTATTATGTCGCACTATCTGTCCAAAGTTTATTTTAATTACATATACAATTATATATGAAAGAAATAAACGCTGTTTGGATTGGATAAAAGGCGTGGTTGAAATAATGCCTTAATTCCACAACATTCTCCAAAGGATTTATTTAGAATTGCTAATATTAATAAAATCATTGCTTTGTGGAAGTAATATATTATTTCAATCACCCTCTATATATATATATATATAATATTTTAAATATTGTTCCTTTCATGAACTCGTTTGTGGTTTAATTGTTCTAGGCACGGCTTGGTCGCTATATAATTAAACGACTTCATAACAGGAACTGTATTTAAAATATCGTTATATATATATATTAAAATTTGCTTTCTTGAAATCTAGATTTGAATCTAGGACAACACTCGGTCACAACAATATATATAGTTTGGGTATTATATTTCAAAATTGTGAAATGTACTAGATAACATATTCCTATTAATCGCCGGATTATGGAAATTATTTGTGCATTCAATTTAGAAGACTGAACTGTAATTATATTCAGTGTAGTGTATATGTCACAAGTACAAATTATTTTTCGAAATCAGAAGTAAGCTGTAGTTCCAAATAGATAATCAAGCATACTATAGCTCTTTTGTGCAGCGTTGCACGTAGAGCCAACAATATAGTGGTAGTTTCGATTTAATTACTCTTGTTGGTATAATATTTTGTTGGATAATTTTTGTTATTGACTATACAGAAAGAAGAAGTTAACGCATCCATCATTGTAATAAAACGCTTTTTGCGATTCTCATTTTTCATTTGCTTTTTCTTGTCTCTGTAATGAGTTTTTAAAATTCTCTTTCCGTTGAATAATATTTAATTAATAAAGTTTTAAAAATGTATATCCAGTTATTAGGTATTCATTAAAAGTGTCTAACTTCTCGATTTGAATTGTTTTTGAATGAATTATATATTTTTTATGTGAAAAATATAAATTAAATATAATAAGTCATAATTATAAAACAAAATAAACAATTATTTATTAGGTCCTATAATTGTATAAATATTATAGCATTTGGAATTAAAATAATATAGTAATTAAGTGGGAACATACATGTGTATTAAATTTCACTAAAATCGCCCGGTACCTTCAGTTAAGGTGCGGTCACAAAATGTGGAAGAGCGAGTGATGTAAACCAATTATATAATTTCGCTACATTTTTGGAATCGGGAATATGTGAAATAAATATTATTTGAAGAGACAGATGATGGAACACTAAAGCTCTTTACTACTACCGTACGAAAACCTATTGAATAATCATAAAACTAAAAAATATTACTGTAACCTGCAATAACAATAAAATAAAATAAAAACAATAATAAAACCAGTAATGATGCAATATAGATTTTTTTTTTTTTTTTGTAATAATAACAATAGAAATTCAAATTAGATCGAATTTACGATTGCACATTCTAGATTTCAATTACATACAGCGTTCGCTCGCTGGTGGGGTAGCTCTCTCAAAATATGGATGGTTGTGGTAGATAGAGGATGGTGCTTGGTGCATTCATGTTTAATGATTTCACATTTCAGAGGCGAGCGAGTAGAAGCGAGCTAGCGGGTGGCCAAACCAAGTGCGCAGGTTCTCGCGTGTGCTTTCGGCCAGACTCACCAAAATAAACTGAATACTGATATACGTTAAGAGAGGTAGACGTTGTGTAGTGCACGCAAAATAACCGCAAGCACTGTTTAAACCCCCTTGAACATTGTAACAACCGCTGTTACGACACTTGGAGGCCTTTATCGTTTTACTCGCAAATGTGCCATCGTGCACACACACACACACATACTTGGCCATGGATTATGAGCTAGCACACAAATTATCGCTAACATGGTATTAATTTTAATTTATTTCAATATATAACTTCAACTTGAAATGTGTTTTAGCCTTGAAATACAGAACGAAATTACCTACCGTGTTACTATGCACCTAAACGTCACAAACTTCAAGTATTGAATACGTATTTCAATACTAAATATAGGTTTGTTGGAGTTTATAGTCTTGTTTCAAATGAATTGACATTTTCAGAGGTTATAAATTTCAACTGGTGTTTTATTAGCAACATACACGAAATTAACGTGTTATAAGAAACGTGTATTAGAAACGAATTTAAAAAGAAACTTTTTCATGGTCATACTACGTAAATTTAATTTTGTTCAGAAATACACGTTTTGAACTTTTCAACATCTCTGTATCGAATCGTCTGACTATTTTCAGAATGCTATTTGTATGTGTGTGTGTGTGTGTGTGTGAGAACGCTCTAGAATCAAAACTGCTGAAGGTAAAATATGAAACTTTTAACTTAAGTATGTAGCCAAAGCGTGAACCTCTTATTTTCGAAAGCAAAAAAAAAATATCTCAACGGAATTAGAAAATAAAATATACGATGTGACATAATATATAAATAAATTGGTCAGAATTATGGGATTTCCAATTATATCCCAATTGTACAACACATTTTGGAACGTAGAACCCGAAATAACATTAATTCATTTTATACAATTCACTCAATTTAAAGTAATGGAATCAGGCATTGTTAGGTACAGTTGGTAACATACATCAAAGCCATTCGCGAAATATTCACCATTACATATTAATAAAATTCACGGAATACTTTGATGTTTTACTAAACATATGCTTGCTTAATTAACTATGGTTGTGTATACTTTATATATACAAATGGTTGTTTGTTTGTTTATGTGGTTGTGTTCATGTGCTAATTTTACTAATTTGTGTTAATTTTCTGTTTTATACTATCATGGCCGTGTTGTCAAAACCAACTATGCTGCAGGGTCCCGTATTATAAATATCTGCTCTCACTGAAAGAGAACATGCTGTATGCGAAATCTTGTTGATTTAATAATAATCTTGACGATAAATTAATATTAAAAATTGTAAATATTAAAACTTTTTATATATATGAATGTTCAATTTCGCTCAGAATTTGAATTGTGGATGGAGTTCATCCTATATTTTTCAGATTGTGAACCCAAAAGTCAGAAAAAAATTATTAAATAAAAGTATTGTAGCAATCAATAAAAAATAATGTCATTATTGTCTTTTATCGTTATATCTCTTCAAAATGCAATGGTTATTAATAGGCTTTCTTCATTTAAACATAAGTGGTGAAAAAAATATAATTCATAATAAATAATAATAAACAGGTATTAAACCACTAAATAGATTATGTGCCAAACTGTAAGGATTGGTGCCTGTATCTATCTTAGTTTTATAATAAATGTTTAATAACATTTGGTCTTACATTTGAAAAATTATTACTAATAATAAAATAATTTCGAATTTTTATATATTGTTGCAATCATCCAATAAAGATGATTGTATTCAATGTCATTTATCATTTAAAAATGCAGTGTTTATAAATAGGTTCTCATAAACATCAAAGGAGAAACAAATGCTTTCTTTATTAATATTAAAAAGAAAACGCTAAATAGATTATACGTCGAGCAGAAAGCATTTGTGTCTGTAGCTATGTTTATTATATAATAAATATATGATAACATATATAGAATAATAATTGTTTGGACTCAGTTTTAAAAAATTGTTTCTAAAACTGCCGTATTCAATTCCAATCTACAAAATTACAAGTAGTACAACACTGTGATTGTTTAAGCTGTACAAGCGACATTGGAAATGTCGCTATTGTATAAGTTTTCTTTGTCTTTCAGCTCAAGGGTTATATTATGTTTAAACATATAACGTGTGTATTAGATCGTGTTAACGTAACAACAAATATAAATTATGAAGTTGTCGTTCGGCCCTCATCATATATTCACGAGAATCTACAATTTCTCTAATTGTTGTTTACTTGGAACAACATTGCAAAATACTTGAGATTACATTTGAGTTAACACTCATGTAATTATAAAGTTATGTGTGCCTACGTTATACGTATCTCCGCTATACGAGTATAGTAGTATGTATGCTGTACGTGGCGTAGACGTTTTGGACGTGTTGCGAAAATTTCACACGAAATCTTATTAACTACGACATGCATACCTAACCTAACTTTAACGTTAATTTGTAATGTTGATTAGAAATTAACATAGTTTGCACGTTTTAATTATCTTTTAAATAGATAGTATTGTTCTTTCACACATACATAACTTATATAACTACGCCGCCTGTAAACCATTTGCAATCTCATATACTACAAGTATTATCATTTTTAGATCGCCACGCCGTACGAAATACAGAAGAGCTAAAGCATTCGGTTGTATGCATTTTGTAGAATTCTCGGATAAAAAAATTTCCCTTAATTTCCGAATCCAAAATATATATACAACTCATATACTTGGTTGTTAGTCGTAGCTCGCTCGCTCGCTCATATGACCAAATTTGTGAACTCTACTTCTCTGAAGGTACCGAAGCAATTTGAACCAAATTTGCTACATATATATTTTTTGGCATCCCATTTGAATCCGTTTGCAGTTTAAATCCGATCTCCGGATACTTTCAAATTATAAGGCGGGTGGTAGACATAGGTACCTTGTACCTATGCTTGTTTATGGGTTATAAAATATTTACTTATTTCCATTGACAATAAATGATCGCCATACAGGAAATTGGGGCCTGCAGCTACGCTTGCTTATAATTATTAATCGCAATATTTAAAGTGACAATACCTACATTCTCGAGTCTGCAATATTTACTTATAATTTTTATTGATTTGTATGTAAATGTAAATAATAATTAAAATGTGTTAACCGCATGTTGCTGTATAAATCACAAGTTTTTTTCGCACAAGTAATTTCTATGACATAATACATCATTTGTATCCGACATTTGAGATTTTAGATAAATGTTCCGCATAGAAATACTTTATTAAACAAAGTTTATATTAAATTTCTTTTTTATTCGCACGCAAAGTTAGATAAAATAAAAAATGTAATAACAATAGATTTATAACAGCTTTCTTATAAAGTGCTGTCGTAACCTTGAGAATATATTCAGGTAGTGTTAAATTTCACATTTTTTATGTTGCTATTATATTCAAGAGTTGAAATATTTGAATACAAATATCTTAACTTTACTGAATGGTTATATTTTACTGCATTTATGATTATTTGGATTGTTACAGCTGAAAATCTTAATATATTCTTAATCAATTTCCACAGCAATACCAATTGTCCATTAATATTATTATTTATCTCTGGTACATGGTATCCTTAAATCAATCCAGTATCGCGGATATAAAACCAGAAAGTAGTACTTACGAGTGAGCCCGAGCGATCGTTTTACGTCCAAGTAATTTATATTTCCGGAATTAGAGACACGTGAAACGAATTTTTATAATAATTATTTTTTATTGCCGACTATGTAACAGAAACAAGACCGAATACTATAACCATTTTGTACTACGGCGCGCCAACAATTATAACAATAAGTTTGAGTTCTCCAATTTCAATTATAATGTGTACAAAAATATTGATATTTACATTTCAGTTTTTATAAATCAAGAATCATATAAACGTTAAGAGAAAATACGATATGAACATAAATATTTTATGACGCTATAACGATCAGTAAGTTCCCAAGATGCTTAAATTTTCATAAATATATATATATATATATATATATATATATATATATATATATATATATATATATATATGATTTTATGTTGGCAACATTGCGACACAAATATTTCGAAATTTATTATCATATTATAGTGCATTCGTATTCACAGTTTGTGCCTCTATAAAAAGTATAACAAAATTGAATTCTCTGTGTAGATGTGGAACTATAAATTGCAAATTGAACTAAAAAATATTTTTGTTGATTCTATTACGGATTTGATGTAAAATACATAACTATATATATGAACCTTTTTACATGGTACTTATAATTAAAACTTTTGAACTCGAAATTTTATCGGATATACATATTTTGACTATACGTGAATTGAATCTGACTATTTTCGGAATATCATCTGTGTGTGTGTGTAAACGCTCTTTAGCCAAAATGTTCAAGGCAAAATTATGAAACTAATAATTTCAGACTTCTATATGGCCAAGAAAATCAAGCGAATGCCTCTAGCTATTTTCATTACTTTTCCCGTGTTTTAATTAGCTTATTTAGTACCTCAACCACATGACATAGTTAGCACACTAATATACACTAAATGACTTCATACAAGCAACCAACATAAGTATTTGCGTAAAATTAACATGGCAGGCAAAATGCATCATTTGTCAGTAGTTATGAACTGTGATGACACAGGTTTCGGTTTATGTAATTCTACTACATGGGGTAAACTGGTGAAGTATAAAATTTAAAGTTATTTAGAAAATTCTACCAGTAAAACCGAAGAAGTTACTATTCCATAAAATTTGACCTAATAATTTTACCCTACAGTCTACACCAAATATGTTACCCGTTCGACTAATTCGTATTGTGCATGTTAAAATAGTATTAATTTTAAATATTGCTTAAGTTGTAATTTGTTCATTAACGCAGTCCTTTACATGAAATAGTTATTTTCTGGATATGATTTATTTTAATTTATTGCTAAAAATTAATAATGTGGCAAATGACGAGCATAGAACTCAATTAGAAGATAATATTCCTGGATAGATATTTTCAATTACGTTTATAATTTCCTTGAATTATAGTTTTACAGTCATAATGAACGACAAACAGTATTCTAGAGAAATGATAATCGAGAATATCAAAACAGGAAAATTATCGACTAATTGTATACGTTGCACGTCATGTGACAGATTTCTAATTTGTACGAACAAATTGGTAAAAATCAAATATCTTAAAATTAACAAATTCAAAGAAGAGACTTAATGGTGGAAGTTACGTGTTTGAATTCTCGATAGACAATGCCCAAATACCACTATTACCACTACCACTAAACACTATTTTCTAAATACTAAAATTCTCCCATTGAAAAAAAATATTAATAAAATATAAATACAAAATAATTCGATGTAGTAATATAAACCGGTTAATTCAAATTTTCCTGTTATACATTTTTTTTTACAATTAATATTTTGTATAACTATAAATTTAAATAAAAGAGGTAATGAAAGAAATGCACATGTGCATAGTAGCTTTATTTACTCAGTATCGGATAAATTAATGGCAAAAGTTTCGTTTGTCGAATAAACCATTAAGAGTAATTTCGAATAATGACTGGTGCTGCCGTCTACTCCTAAAACCTTAATCTCACTCCAATTACAGTGGCTTATATTATTTATTAATCGGTCATTTTGTCATTTTACATTCGTTTCAACACAAATAGGTCTTTGTAGCTACGCTAACCTACACTTTTCACAACAATAAATAACATAAATAATAACCAATTTGCAACATATTCTAAGCCATATTTGGTGTTTTTAATTAATTAATTTACAATGTTTCACCAAGTGCCAACCACACAAACTATTGATATTATTTGGTGTTTTTGTTTAGCATGTGGCGAATAAACAAAATTATGAAATTTTTTCATTTGTATCAATGCACTGAATTACTTCTCTTGATAATTGTAAGGCTAAATTCATCGTAAAATCAATTTCGGATCATGTAAACAATTTTTAGATATGATTAGTAATTGTAACTCACCTCTTAAATCAAAACAAGCTGTAATAGATTCTTTTTACTTTACTTTTACACTTCACTTTTGTGTGCTTACAAAAATACTAGTTTTGTTTCTAGTTATTAATACACTTCAAACAAGTTTATTTATTCAATAGATGTAAAGCTGTAAAAAATATTCATACTCACTTGACAAATGTAATGAATAAAGTTTGAAGTACCTACTTGTAGAACGTATTCGGCAACATTCTAAGCACAGATAATATTCGCTTTAATAATGGCTTTAGTTAAATTATTTTGTTCTAATTCATATAGTTCTTGGTTTAACCTAACAATTATTTGGAACAACAAAATAATCACAATGGGCTTCTAATAGTGTAGCGAGCTAACTCTTATAAAATATATAATGATTACAATTAATACAGTAATGATCAAGAATAATTGTTATAATTTTAAATTGTACTCATTTTATGTAATTTTTGTAATAAAATAATGAATAAACATTAATGACGGCACGCTTCGCGCAAAACTGTTGAAACTAGCCATTAAAATACTGTAAAATATATATTACAAAACAACATTTATTGCTTCCACAAGCATTTAATCATTATAAAAGTAGCAATATATATTTTAAAACGACCGATAGCATCAATACCTGTTGACCACATATACGGTCTATAAAAATTTCGCTCGACATAAAATCATTTCAAATGTAAGGAGACCAATAAAATTTATTATAACTAACCTAATTGTACAATATTGTAGTTTTCTGATGTTTATCACTCCACTTTAGTAATGAATACACGCGAAACAAACCAAATAATTTCCGATCGGAAATTAGTGAGAACCAAAGGTGACACTTAGGCCACTAATGATATTGACGCACTAAAACGTGACCGGTAATGTTAATCTATTATTTTGACAGTGTAGTGAATAGAGTATGTAGCCGACATCGAGTTCAACTTGTGCAACTGGCGGGCAACAGCTAGGTCAGGACACTGAAGCTTTGCCAATAGGCGACATGCGCGTGCCCCAACGTTCCCGCCTTTAAATTGTTTTATTTCAAATATATTTAATAATAGCCTCAGTTTGAAAATTAGTAAATCGAAATTTGCTTTTGTAACCTCAAACATAAATTGTAATATATTTAATTGAACATTACTAAATAAATTTGGCACCTCCGCCAAATATTATAACAAATTCTATAATTTCTTTTACTAATATTCTTAATGGTTTTAAGCATAGTATTTTAGATAAAAAAATTAAAAACAATAGTAAAATGTGTCCTGCTTGTGTTTCCAACAAATATTTATATCAAACTAAAATAATGCAATTACTATAATCTAAGCCGATTTTAACCTACTTTGCTATACATATAATATATTGGCCCAAAGGGTGTCCCTTGCATTTTATATAACACCGCCCATTATAGATTTGGAATTAAAGTGCCCTAAAGATGACACTCCCATTAATACTTAAAATAGGATTGTTTTGAATATATTCAAATGGTATAAACATATTGTAATTTTAAAAAATCTTCCAATTGAATCCATAGCCCATAAAAAAAATTAAAAAATATTAATTAAGTGATTTTGAAAATTCAATAAAAAGTGCTTTCATTTTTGAGTCTCAAATTGATTGATTTCCACCAAATAAGTTCATCCACATGAGTTTGTGCCTAAATTACTCCGTGCTTGTATATTTGTGCATTCAAAATAAACAATGATTATAAATATACAAACTCTATTCCGTGAATCTCACCATACGATATATTTAGTAACTACTTCTAATTTTTATTAATTTCGCATGTATATGTGTTATATATATATATATTAAAAATTAGGTAGATATGAAACGAATTTTCTTAATAATACAAAGAATTCAAAGTTGCAACAGATACACAACCGATTGCAATAGCCATTTTGTGCATACTGTACTGCGAACCAAAAAAAGAATGACCCTTAGTTACAAAAGTATCACCTTGATATGCGATTCAACTAAATATTCGTCTTATCGAAATGTTTTGAAGAAACTTGAATTGAAAAGTTGAATTCTATAACAATGCCTATAAGTTAAATGTCTACAAGTTGATACCAGTAGGTTTATGCGTGACTGGGTCAGTGAATAAAATTGATTTTATTTTTTGTTATACTTCATTCGAGTGACAGGCAAAATCTATAGTGATATATCTTTTTTGCACAAAACCTTTATCAGTTCCACAGGTTAAAATGTCAGTTTGATATTCTACGTGCATTGACTGAGAGATTTGTTTCATTATTTATGATATTCTGGGACCATTGTCCACATGTACGCATTTTGGTAATTATTAACTTCAATGCAACGCTTTTTACTTTCTTATACGAATGTATATAATTGATTGCGATATTTTCTTGTCTAATTATATATAGCAAAATCTATAACTACAATAATATTGGCTATATATACAATAATAACAATACATAATTAATATGTATAATAATATTGATTCAGCTAGTAATAGTAATTTGTTTGGACATTCAATATAAATGTAATGTTATTTTTTTTTGTATATTTACATTTAAATTAAGATGGAAATATTGTAAGAAAATTTGTTCAAAATTGAATGTAAAGATAGAATATGTAATTCAAAATTGTACATGAGAATTTTCTATTTTGTGAGTCGAAATAGAACAAACGATATATATATATATATATATATATATATATATATATATATATATATATATATATATATATATATATATATATCGTATATATTCGAGTGCACGCCACTCCAACTTTTTATGTCATGTGTAGGCCATAAAGCTGTCCCCTTAATTGCAACCACCTTTAAGAAAACTAATGAAACCAGCCGTTTAGTATCAAAGTGTTGAATATCATTTAAATGTCATGTGACGAGAGCCACAATCACCATTAGAAGTAATGTTACACTTAAGGAGCCTGAATACATAAGTTTTTATGATATTTTTGCTAACATTATGATATTATGGTAAGGATGCGAACATTAACATGTATATTTATCGACAGATGACGGTGTATTAAACGTGAAGAAGAATACATTTTGGAAAACAGCAAAGCGTCTGTGAGAAGTAGCATCAATTTGTGTATGCCATTCGAATGACAGTATGTGTAACTCTTACAAGTAATGACTATGTTCGATGTAGTACTCAAGTGATGTTGAACTGATTCAAGGATATACCGGATGCGACGTCACAGAATTGTCATGTCAACATTGAGAGTGCTTGTATATATATATACCTCATATGCCCAACGTTAACAGTTGTGTGTTTCGGAAACGTCGTTTTAATACTGTCTATCTATACCTAGTCTGTTTGTTTGCTTGTTTGCGTGAATGTACTTGAATTTTGTTTCGTAACAAAATCGTTATGTACAGAAGTTGAAACGCAAATATTATTAATTATAAATCTAGGGAAAGTAGAGGCCTGCGTCCTATAAATATTTAAAATATACTACAAGTTAAGTAAATTATACAAGTACAAAGTTATAAAATAATCGTATTGTCTCGTATGAGGGCATGTAGTGAACATTATGGTAACAGAACGCACACAAAACATAAACGTAACATAAAACGTACACTGGAAAAGATATGTATATACTTTTTGTTCTTATTGTGAACATTTGATTGTTTTCTTAAGGTAAATCTTGCTTTAACATAGAAATTCATTTATTATGTCAATGATGCGTATTTGCATAAAGAAAACCTGGTAAAATATAATTAATTACTATTGTTCATGTACGGAGATATTAAATTTGAAATGCCCTTCACTAGACTTCCGGATACTTAGTTTTTTCTAGATATGTATTACAGCTTTATTTTCGGTTTGAAATTCATCCTGCCATTGCTATGGAACAATATGTATATGTGTGCTAACTATAGGGGAACTTAAATGTAATATGGCTAAATTCAGAGTCGATCTTTCAGTAAAACACCTGTTTGTTATTATTTCTTATTGTTTTATACTTGTTAACAAATATTTCCTATAAAATTAATTTAAAATAGTAGAATTATATTTCGAGGTCTTGTTATTATACTTATAACGGGGATATAGTCCTCGAAATGAATGCCTTATCATCTTAGATTTGTTTTCGATATATACTATAATTTTCAAACTGAACGGCAGGAAAATAAGTTCAAACAGAATAAATGTTATTTAAAAAATTATATTATTCTATACTTGAAACCATTAAGAACAGCCATTTAACTTAATACACTGTACGGTTAGTTGTTTGAAAAATAATGAGACTTTCACGAAGAAAACTTTAAAATGCTATTGCATATTTAATGTGTGCTTCGAAACTACACAACAGAACCAACTATGATAATAGTGAATTAAAATTAATAATTGCTCTTTATATTGATCAATATAAAGCAATCGATAAATCACTTATGGGTGATTCGAATCAAACAATAAAAATATAAATTTATAGTCACCTTGACATCCTTGCAATTAAAACCAAATCAAATTCAGAAGGTTTTATGAGAGTTAGTGTTGCGCTGTGCGTGTTAGGTTCATCACGCAATTGTGTCGATCACAATTTCCAAGTTTCAAGTATATTGCCATATTTATCGTTTTAGTTTATTTCACAAGCTATCTACACGTTTTCAATAATAAAAGCATTAGTCTTCATATTATGTACTATAAATATATGATTGTATTACAAATAAATCTTTATTTTTATTTAAATTAATGTAAAGATTGCTATGAAACATAAATATGCGAGTAAAATAAGGAAGCGTTAATGTAACTTGGCAATTTTTAACAACGATTTTCCAGTAAACCGAAACATTTTTCGTAAAAACTTTTCAAACTAAGGTTGATCCTATTTTAATCAAGATGTGCCCAAACATGACACGAGTAAAGAATCACTGAAAGAAATGTAGGTTATATATTTTGGTCGCTTATTGAATTGATATGTATATATAATACATACATTTGATACGCGTGAAAAAAGAATGTTTTCATCGAAAACGACACCAGCTTAAATATAAAGTGATTCCTGCATACGTGTCCTTGAACTTCTTTTCGTACACGTATATCGTTTTATGTGTTTGTAGACTATGGAAAATCGGTTGTTGAATGTTCCATAAGGTAGAATGGAAGGGAGGAGGAAGAGCCTACGCACGAAAAGGCTGGCTCAGTGAACTTTAGTTTCACACGTTAATGGTTCCCAAGTTTGCGATTCCAACGAACGTTTCCCGGTAGAGGCACAACCAGCGAAGCCACCTTTCTTATTATTCGACCAGAGGTGAAAATATGTTTATAGTTCATGAGACCATTTGCACATCCCTACGATATTATAGCTACTATATCTAATAGCCAAGCCGGCCACCCATTTCTAATTAGATATTGTATTATTTATATGTCGTATTTGCATTGCATTTTAATATGGGTGAAAAGTTCCGCTGGGTGATCATAAAATATATATTTACTTACATAGCGTCGGCGTAATGTAGACATATAAAAAGGTACTTCAATAATTCTATCGCAAAAGTGAAAACATTGTTAAAATAAATTAGAAGGCTTGAAATTTACTATAATCCTGTTTGCGTTTATTAGATCGTCGTAGGAAAGGTAATATTCTAGATAAGATTTCAGAGAAACTGGTACATTAATTACTCACAAATAATGGTTAAAAATTTAAAGATTATCACCAATAAATTTGAATAGCATTATTTTATATTTTATACTACCATATTGTTGTAAATTTCAATAGTTTATTTGTCATCGTCCAGGGAGTAATCATGCTATATAAACCGTTTTAACGGATTAATCCATTTAAGGTTTCGTTTCACTGTGTACCTATTTACGAAGAACAATGCCAATGCGATTAGCAGATTATCACAGATAATTTTACGCGATTTCATACATTCGTAACAGCTCCCTGACTGCAAAAAAGAAAAAAAAATTATATACTTGTATGTCGCTAATTCGATCGAAAAATTGTACAATTTTCTATAAAATTGCTTAGGAAATTTTAAATTTAAATGTTATTTCCATGATTATATTTGGTAAAGAAAACGAGGAATAAGACGAGAATGGTGATTTTTTCAGATAACTGGTAATTAAATATATGTGTATAATTTATAGTTAAATAAAATAATTGTGTTTGTATACATAGTATAATGTTGCCTAAAAACCAAATGAGCATAATACAAAATCACCTAAATTAAAATTACGTTTGGATATAAATACTAATTAACAAATATATAAACAGATCCATAATTTATTGCTCATTTACCTCAAATGTATAAATTGATGAGGTATATATGCATGTCAAATAATAATTAAAACACTATAATAATAACATACTAATAGCAAATTAAAACATATATTCCACCAATGTATAAAATGATTGTATAAATAATACACCGACGACTGTATCCAAAAACATTTTAAATCAATATTTTCTATATCGGTGTCAAAAGAAATATTAGCAAAAGGAACAGAAAACTCTCCAAATCGCATCGTAAGTTCCACACAAAGCGGATAATTTCGGCTGATTTCACAGTGTTGAACTCAGCATTTTGATTCGAAACTGGTGATGGGATACCAATAAGAAGGAGACAAGAAATAGACAATGTGATGATAGTTGTTGTATTGAAGTGAAACATTACACGCTGGCCGTGCGCTGAATAAGGATAGAAAAAGCGTTCTGGTTGTTTTAGATTCCATTCACGTTAGCGCGACGACTCGTGTTATCAGAAAACGAAAAAGAACTCGATACATTCAGCTGAAAACCTGTTTACGAATTTTTGTAATACAATAACCAACCAACAGGAGGCTTCGCACTTTTTTATTTAAAAAAAAACATTTCTACACCCATATTCGTTTGAAACATTTGAAAAAGAACTGGAGCGCCTTTCACCCGACTATTTTATACTTAATTTTTGCCATGTATATATATTTATAAAATTTTATCACAAAGGCCGAAGTAGACTACACTCTGTAATATTACACCTAAAATTTGACCTCTACACTAGAAATGTTAGCCAACTATTTAATACTGTGTACAGATACACGACCGAGCTTTAAAGCTCTTTTGTACATACTGTACAACGAGCTAACAATATGCCAACAGAGCGAATATATATATAGTAACGCGAATGTGAATATATACAGCGGATTAATCTCATATCGTGGGTAGAATATAAAACACTGAAAATATAAATTGCAAAGTCGTTACTGGGATTATGTTGCTTAAAAAACAAACGAAGTTTACCTCTCTCATAAATTTTTAAAAACAATGAAAGTGATCATAAAAATATAATTTATTTTTGCAAATTTATTAGTTTTAAGCGCTCTTTATACTAATATTTATTTAGGGAAATATACATCTGTTTCACATAATTGTTTCTACTTGCAATGATATAGTAATGTAATACTGAAAATAAACGGTTTCGTCCCACAATTGATACCCCAATCCTCAAACATAACTATATAAATAACAAAACTTGCCACAATTGCACAGATGCTCCAAACGTGTATATTCGTAAGAAACATCTATTTTCATGGTTAAAATATTTCGTCTAAGACAGTTAAAATTAACAATAAGTTTTTTCTCCAATTATGATTATCATATTATTTTTTCCCAAAGATGGGCATAAGAGGTAATCTATCTGGTAATCGTAAAATTTTGAAAGTGCTCGATTCGTGCATCTGTAACGTTGGTGATGTATATAATGTTTATTAAAATTGATCCCAAAGCCAAAACTAAATATGGAATGGCGTTCACTTTACTTTCTCTTATGAATTAACGTATATGAAAGGGAAATTTATGAACAATAACTTTTTGTGATTTAATAAAATAATTGTTTTTTCATTCAAAGACATCAGTAGTTCGAATGATTGTAAATTCTCCATGTCAGAACCTCGATGTTTAAAGTGCCTTAAGCATAAACATCGTATTCTCTGATTCCTACTGACAAATCTTTATACAACGTCCAATTAAGTAAAATAATTATCTCCAAATGTTGTTAAATTGAAAAACTTGCAGGAAGTAGATTTGTTTGGGGATAAACACTTATTTATAATCACATCAAAATCACCCTTATAATAGAAAACGAAATGCTCGTGTTTCGGCTTATGCTAAGAAGATACACTTTAATGTGGAAATTGCGTGGTAACATTAAAATGATTTTATGATTATTCCGGGTGTGCGTTAAGTTTTTGATCGTTGCGTGTGTTGGAAGCTCACTTGCTTCGCTGAGAGAGGCGCTGTTGTACTGCGGCCATGTCTACATGGATAACCGTTTGTGAACCAGTCCCTAATGTACTAATGTTTGTGTTTATCTTCATGTATTTCGAATTCCTACTTATACGATTTACATATATTAGTATTTGATGTATATTTGTTCAAGCGATTGTCAAAGTACTTACCGATGATTGAATAACGTGTCTGTTGAATCAATTTAAAATAAATAAAATAGCTATCATCATATTTTTTTCCAATAAAGAAGTAGCACTATGGCATGAGTTACCAGCAAGATATCATAGACACCTTAAGATGGACATAATGATATTTAGTAAATTTGTACTTATCATAAAAAATACTGAATTTAGAAAAAAGAAACCTAGATGAAATGTACTCCAAAATAAACATGACAAGTGTTCTTGGTGATTCGAGTGAATGTAATACACTTTTTCTAAGTTTACCTAATTTATATTTTGGTTAATAATTCTTGAATTATTATTCTTTATTTTTAGCAATCATAACAATCGCAATATTAATTCGCGTAAAATTCGAAAACTAGCATTAAAGGAATGATAAAACCAGTTCTCGAATTCCATGCAACCCATCTTGAGATTGATGTGATCGATATAGGATAATTATCTTCTAATATCATTCTCTGTTTGTAATTATAATGATATTCAGCATTAGATATCAATTTAATATTTACATAAAATCGTAAATTAATGTGCACGGTAGCATTAACACGGTTAATTAAAAAAAATACTTTCTGTATAATATTAAAGTTTTGCAAATACATACTTAAATCTGAAAAAAGTCAGAACTTGGAGTTAACCGTAGAAAAGATTGCCAATAACTTTGAACAAACCAAAACTGTTGAGTAAGTATTTTAGTAGGCTGTTTGTAGAAAATTACTTTTATGTAGGCGCGTGAATGTTACCTTAATATCGCCTCGTAGGCTTTGGAAAGACATAAAATGTAACAGTTGGTAAGGTCTATGTTCCCGGCAATAAATTGTGCGAAATTCTCGAAGTGTGGCCCGTCGCTCGTTCAAAGAACACGATTTCCTAATAAAATATTTATGCGACACGTCCATTAAAACATATTCACTAATAGAAGAATTCAATATGCAAATGAACTCATACCAGAGAATAGGATTAATATATAATACACCTGTACAGCAAATTCGGGAAAGATATGGTACTCATTTGCTGCACTATAGCTTTTGTCCATTTGTGAACATCACTATTATTCAAAGTGCACAAGTCGTTTTTACTTAGCAATGTGATTCTATAAGTCTATGAGTCCCATAGGCGCTGTTTAGCTGTCGGTTATCTAAATTATATTTCACTAAGTAATACTTGGTCCAAGGCATAATTATATATCTTCGTATATCGGATTTAAACAAAAATATCGTGATTTTAGTAACAAATACAAAAACGAAATTGATATCAAATAGAACATTCAGAGAGCTAGACTAATATTTCAAGAAGCCGAATAACCTTATCTTCATTTCAATGAGACAACAATCGATAAATCTCGTAAGATATATCGAATTTCCGTAGAAATGTTATTTATTTTCCCATTGTGTGATCAAGTTTTTCATCTGGAGAAGCCTCGAAGATTTGTTCTGTTAAGTTCTAAAGCCGATTGAATTTCTTCTTGCACTATAGTCGTTAGAAATAGGACAACTGAAACAAAATTGCTTTATACAACTAAATGTATGTATATCTTCTAAATCACATGAAAACCTTCGTTATAAACAATATTATTAAATATATGATTTATACATTTTATTTAATAGAAATGTCGGCATTGTCACGAATAAGGATGTATACAGAATTAGAAAAATAATAACTTAAAATAATTGAATTATATTAAATAGAATATTGACAGTGCACTTTAAGAAATTATTTATTTAAAGCTTAATGTGTTAAAAATAAATAGATGTTTACCGATACTTAGGTGTAGCCTTTTAAAACAAAACGAAGTAATAGTCAGCTTTCTTTTTGCACTAGGAAAAAAGTAAATCCTTATGTCGTTCAATATTTTACAATGCTGATGTGTGCGGATGAAATGTATTGTTGGTATTTAGTATGTGTATGACGTTTATGTGATAATTATGATCGGAGCCCACCAGGGTCCTGATTGTCACAGGGCCTGACACAAACAGCGATGATTTTATCGTCAAATCTGGGCTGAGCCCCTGCCGTGTTCCCATATCACTAGGGATGACAACATTTTGTATATTTCATGCGTAGCGAGCAGTTATCAAGTGCTAATATTTTAAAACCAGTAGACGTAATAAGCGTTTTTCTTTTTCGGGGAAAAGTATCAAAAACTGAACTGATTTGACGCAAATGAACAACCAAATAATACAAATTATAAAGAAGAAAATGCATTTCAAAATGTTTAAAACTAATCGTTTTTCAATTGGTTGATAAAGCAAATAGCTACTGGTATACGGAGTGAAGATGCCAGGGTAAACCACATTAAACTGTACGGTGGGAAAGGATCAGACGATCCGGTTGTAGCAAATTGATTCACATTTGAAACCATCGGTTTTTATTGGTTACACCTGTGATCTGGCGCGAAAGCTAGGTTAGGTTTCAACTTCGACCGGCTCGGCGTTGGCTACTGTACGTCTGTGACCCGGTGAACCGGAAGCGAAAGTCGATTGAAACCTCAGAAAGATATTTGTCAAATAATCATGCAAATACTGTGCAAGAAGGTAAACATACTTATTTATGATGTTTTAGTCATTCGTATATTGTATTATTTCTAGTAGCTTGATTCAACTCGAATAAATATAATATCATTTCAAAGTGAATGTAACCACAGTTGGTTTATTTATTCATACAAATCTGGAGTGGTTTATATTTGTTGTTGACAGAATTATTATGTGTTATTTAAAGTTTAGGACGGAATATTTTACTTTCATCTCGGCAAATAATTACAAATCAAAATGTCTCCCAGTGGATATGTTGTGTATGATATAATATGCAAGATTAATTTATATGTACAACTAACTTCCGCAGTATTCGCTATATATAATATATATATATATATATATATATATATATATATATATATATATATATATATATATATATTATATATATATATATATATATATATATATATATATATATAATATATATATATATATATATATATATATATATATATATATATATATATATATATATATATATATATATATATATATATATATATATATATATATATATATATATATATATATAAACACCTAAATGTATGTGTTAGTTTATGTGAATGTATGTATGAGTAAAAGGCTTTGTTTAATTATCACAGAGGCGGCACTGTTTAATTATGATACAAATACTATTGGTTTTACATTTCCAATTCTATCTCGAATACGGCACGACGTCATTTCGAAAATACGCAGATTCGTTTCGAGGATGATCAAAACGTATATTTCCGTTATAATCTCGAGTTCAAGAATTTCATAAGAAAGTATAATAAGTATTCATGTTATATATGCAGCCGGACTTATACTAAAAACAATTTCTAACCCTTCTGAAGTTATATTATGTTTGAAGAGGATATTTGACCAATTCTACTTATGTGTGCGAATATGTGTGTGTGCACACGCATAGGATATGTGAAAATGTGTTAGTGTATCCGTCTGCAATTACAATCAACGTTCGCCCTGCAGAATGAAGCCGAGAATCGTAGCCCATTTTGAGAAGGGTCAGCCCTAGTCATGTCACATCTGGTACTGAGCGCCAAATCTAACACTAGAGAGAATATGTGCCTGTAGGTACAACGTTCAACGTGCACACAGACAATTATAATGTTTCAGTGTCGAGACGAAAACAGCGACATACTGACATGATGCGGTCGAACGTTGAACTAGTCACTAGGGCGTTGGTTCAGGAAAACCAACAAATTACTGTCAAGAATGACATGATGTATTTATTAGCTTGACACTCACATTCACGGATTGTAATATTTTATTAGTTTAGGTCGCAATTATCATTTCATTATGAATCACTTGATATTCGTTTAAGCTCACCGTATAGTATGGTCAAAAGAGCTATAGTATTCGGTTCACATTATATGATTTTAAAATGTTTCAAATTTCATACTATCAGCGCTCAATTAGTATTGGTTGTGGCCAAAACAGGACTTTCTTTTACGTAGTCTTCTATAGAAATATATATTCTAAACAAACTGTCAAAATATACCAATACAGTAATACCCTGAAATTGTATCAATTAACTTATTATGTTATCAAATATTGTTTCTTCAATATGAAACATAGATGTTGATACTTTAAAATTCATCTTCCCCGTCGCTCTATTTGTGTTAAACAGTGCAAAATGCAATATATTATTTATATTTTGTTTATCTCTCAAAATATTGACAGGTACAGATCATAAAATTGATTGAACTATATGCAAATCTATGGCAACATAAAAGATATTTAAAATTTTTCATAGTGATTATCTCGTAACTGGTACATTATCTAAATAAATTCTTCAAACAAAAATTGTGCGAAATATTAATATCTTTTATATATATTTTTGCCATAAATGCACTTCCGGTTAGAATATTCTTTACGAAAATAGGTATACAATACTTAAATTGGAAGTTTAACAATTTACGTTCGACAGTTTTGGCTTTAGAACGTTCACAGACATACACGCACACACAGACAGGGAATTCTGTATTTTACTGCAGATTTCTAATTATCGTAGTAGTCGCAATTTTTCAATATTTTCAAATCGGAAATAATAATATACTTCATTGACGTTATAAAAATATACATATCAATATTATTATTCTTCTTGTATCACCTATACGATTTCCCTTTGAACCATAACCATAACCATAAAATTATAAATTATTAAACAGAAGTAAGCAATATGGGTTACAGTTACGGAAAGGGAAGCAACAAATGCGACTTTATTGGAAAACTACGTTGCAGTTTCCTGTATCCGTTAGTACTTTTTCAGTACGCACTATAAATATTGCGTATTTATAGTAGAACATTGCCATAATATAAATACCATTTTGATATCTTGATTGTTAAAACTAGCATCATAATAATGTTCTCATGCGACGCATATTAGAGGTAGAATTTTAGTGTTTCACTACATGCTGTTTGGATTTGAGTTAACTTCACAGTGTTGGTGCCAGAGCCATTGAAATGCTTCCTGCGTTAGTGACGGTTTGCTGTCTTTAAACTTCCGCCGCGTCACGAACCCCACACGAAAAGGAAGCTCTTTGTCAGTGCGCGTGATTGCGAGTGTCGATAATGGTGACACAATCACATATTTAGCCATTAAGAAACCGATTTACTTTAGATTGCGCGCCGAACACTTTATCCTGTATACTTCCTACACAAATAAATATACTCGTATTTTAACAGATTGAGTTTTATATATATACCCGAGCTACTTTTCGTAAATGTTTAAAAATTCTTATTGTATTAGTCAGTGTCACAACTTAACAAAATTTGCACTTTGCATTATATGATTTTAAATAATATTGCCATACTATATATTATGTTCGCATGACGATATTCAAGCAAACACAAAACTGAAGAGCAGCAGGAATACTTGGTAGATTATAAAACTGATATTATGCGACATCACGTGTGTAACGGAAATGATCACGCATCACTAAAAATATGTGTTAATAATTTGAGTAGAGTAATCCGGGAGCAATTTGTTAATTAAAGCGTGTTGTAATTAAAACGTTTTGTTAATTATGCAAACTTCAATAGATTTGTAGTAAATGCAAAAATTAGAATTAATAATTAAAGACCTAAATAAATAATTTACAACAAAATACATTACTTAATGTAAATATTTGTCAGTATAAAATTAGCATAATTTTCGTTAACATTTCTGGTATACAAAGTAAATATTTGCCTTTGTTCGAATGAACACATAAGAACGGCGATTTGAAACAATGACACTTTCACCATTCGAAATGATGATACTCATTAATAATTCATCCACAAATACCATCAATTTTAATTAAAATGTCATTTATTAATTAAACAGCACTGTGAATATGGTCTTATCATTTTATTTACCTATCAAATAATAGCTTAGTATAGGAGAGAGCATCAATGCCTTTAGCTCACTATTTGAAATTAATATTGACTAATTTCCAGATGACGGTTGTGAGAGATATAGCACTCTGCAAGAAATATTTAAACCGGAAGTTAAAATTTACTCCTGTTATGGTTTATTATCTTGAGATCGGCACAAAATTAAGGTAAAAAGTTGATTCAAAAAATAAAACATTTTCTAAATACAAATATAATATATTGCAGTCATGGCTACTGTATGTACTAAATTTGTACATGACCGCAGAATCAATAAAACTGAGTAATATTTTAAGAGCTTTATCGAAATATCCGTTCTATTCTCTTTTTGTAATAAATTAATAGGTATAAATATATATATATATCACAAAATATCTATATATGTTCTAAAGAGGTAAATATGTTTAATACCCGTGGTTTCTGAAGACACAATTCAAGCATGGAAACGATCATGATTGACGGGGTTAAAATTAGTCAAGACTCAACAATGAAAACAATTATTGTATTGAACATTTTAAATTTCAAAATGATTTTTATTTAACCATTGTGTTCAATCTAATAGAACTATAATTATAAGTCTTGTAACTTTTGTAGATACGTAACAAAGCGGTGGCTCTTTGTACATATCCTTAAATTTTCCAAAACATGTATTTTCATGTGTAGACTGATCTTCTATTGTTACAAATTCCGAATTAACTTCCTAGACAACGTGTACTAATCTGTGCACAGTATTTCTAAGTGAATTTCAAGTAAAAATAAATATAGTAGCTCCATGATCCTTAGGGCTATAGAGATTACACACATTTTAGCTAGATAGTATAGTGTGTATACGAACATCCAACGCACTCTTGATCCCCAGCGGCTTACAATAGAATCCAGGTTGGAGTACGCATGTGCCAGGACCTGTCTATCGGATATTGCATCAGCCCGGCCGCCTATACGAATATAGGCCGACCTACTGTATCTCTTCATTGGGGTTACGTAGGTTTGTAACCTATTTAAAGGTCTGCTCTAACACTCTTACTACAAACATTATTTATTTAGTTGGGCAGAATACTACAGAAAACAGCTTCGTTTCTTGTGAAAATGCGGTCTCTTTGGGATAGATATTTAGGTTGAAAATGCAGGCAAACTACTATATAACGCGAACTTACAAACTTGTACATTTCTTTATTTATCGGATTTTTGGGTGGGTTCTGTTTAACATTACATCATATAAGATTATGTTTCTATTACTTGAAGTTGTTCATTTTGCCGTACTTTCGGAGTTGAATATTGTTACACAAACAGTTCAATGTCCTATACACTTGACATTCTTATACGTATAATTGGTATATATGTATTATTTTATTACAGAATGAGTCGCCGTGGTGGAAGAATTAAAATGTTTCACTTTTTATCCAACTATAATTTTGATTTAGAATTGGTTTTCAAAAATAAGAGGTTTTCTTCCAGGTTATATACAAACAATAAATTTTGAGTTTCATATTTTTATGTTGAATAGATTTCGCAGTAGAGCATTTACAGATATACATACCCACAAACACACACACACACGCATCGTCTCGAAAAGTATTACTGTATATTAGTGATAAATAGAAAATAATTTCGTAGTATTCCCACGTATCAAGATTGTCTGGTGAAGCTATAAGAAACATGATTTATGGAGGTGATGAAAGTAATGAAACACAATAAACACTTTTTAGCTATGTAGATAGTGATAATTTACGCCCTTTTGACAGATTTACAGCTTTCATAAACTCACTGTATACAAAGTCTGAAGGTGTATTTTCTGTCAAATAACTTTTCAGTATTTTCTCTGTTTCACTTTGTGCATAAACTTTATTCCATTATCAAAACGGTTACATCTAACCTAAAAATAGAAAAGACAAGAAAATCGAATGAAAAACATTCCAGTTTTTTTAATCATTTGATGTAACTACATTGAACAACATTAAATGCAGCTAAATTGAAAATTCAGTTAGCATTGCAAATTTACCGTTCTTTTTACCACGACTTAAATACGAATATATGAGGAGTGGGTCAAGCATGTGCCACCTTGTCGTTACTATCATGAAAGTTGATGTTGGTCGACATTTAATCTCAGGGACAGAATATGAAAAAATAAAAATAAAATATTCAAGAATAACTTGGTTGCGTTATGTAGCGAAATAAATGCGATGTATGTCTGGTCAAGTGATTTTGTTTGTGAAATGGTAACCTGATAAAGTACATCAGAATTTGTTTATATATTTTATAAGTTTTCCAACCTTCTGAAAATCTCTTCCAAATTTGACTAAAGTGCATTGGAAGTTGGTAAGAACTGCTACAAGTTCACCTGTCGAAGTGTCACCTGTAGGTGCTTTTTTATCACCGATACTTCAACTGCAACTTTATACTTACTACTTGTACAAAATAATTTAAATTCAAAGTTGTACATTTTATTTTCCAAATGTAAAAGTAGAGTCAGCCTGTCATTTTGTCGACACAGATACGAATTCACAACACAATATTCATTTATAGTGTGCTAACTTAAAAACTAAATCAATTCAAACTATTTACGTTACAATTTTGATTATTAAATATTAATTCACTTATAAAAATAAAAAATTATAGTTGAGATACTCAAACAACTAGCTTGTGTAATTGACAAAAGCAACGGGTTGATTGTAAACGAACCAGAACCCTAAAACTCATTCTCTTCTTAATAATTATTAGACAAAATTTTATTTATATATATATATATATATATATATATATATATATATATATATATATATATATATATGTATGTATGTATATATGTACAGTGCATAGTATTTATATTTACGTATTGGAAATGTTCAACTTTTTAATTAATTTTCAATTCATATGATTGCAGAATGAACACAAATACGTATAAAATATTATGACAAATAATTGATAACACGTCTGTTTGTTTATATTGAAAAGTTTTGTAATAAATGCAACAACAATAATAATTGTAATGGAAATATAGATTTATTCATGAGCTGCGAGTGAATTAGTATTTTGTAATATGCAGCTATAGATAAACGTTGGCTGGGGAAACATATGCGCAGTTTATTATGTTTATTTGTATTTATACATGCTGTATACAAACCCTAAATTACAAAGTTAGTTTCAAACACAGAATTTTGAATATTAATTTCATGTAACAGGTTAACCAGACGAAATATCAAAATATGTTGCCTAACCTATTTGCATTATTACCTACGGCCAATTATATTACATACGCATAAATAAATAAATTTTCATATTTTCTCGTGTTATTTGATATTTTGCATGCATTAAAAAATGAATCGTAATTAAATACTTTTAAAAAATAGTATATTAAAAGTGGCTCCACCAAAATACACATTTACTTATGTGGAATTGAGTTTCATCTTGCGTCATTGTTAGAATGTAATATAAATAATATTTTAACTTTTGTTATGTTACTTTAGGTTTAATTAGAATATTGATATTTCCAAATTTAATACAAGCAATTTTTATGCAAACTTGGAATCGAGTGCTACAAACAGACATAGGTGCAAGGACCAATGCCAACAGCTCGACGAACTGAGAACTTTTAATCAATAAATGTGAAATATATTTAAGATAACATTTTGTTGAAATGAAGAAGACATATTTACAACCACTGCTAGAGAGAGCGGAGAGGGAACAACTCGAGATTCAACAATAAAAGCAATTGACAAAGAAATTAATCATTATGTAAGATCAGTATTAAAGATGAGTCCGTTTTGAGTGAGAACGCACAATACATATTATGATATTATACGAATACAACAAAAGGGAAAAAGAATTGGTTTAATATAAAGCGTAATTTAAAGTTTTACTTTTGACAATAGCGTCACAGATACCCTCGCATGCTCTCAAACATTTGGTTTTGTGATTTAGAATAATTATCTCCGTTATAGCATTTAAGTATTTTTCATGTTATAAATAAAGCGACAAGCATTTGAACTTTGAAGACATAATTTTAGTAAAATAATGTTTTTGTCGAGCTCATCCTGACTTGTGCTTGGCTTGGCTTGGCTTGGGTTGGCTTGGCTTCCCTTGGCTTTGCAGCACTCACCGTAAAGTTTTTATGAAGAATTCGTGCTCACGGATGCATACAGCTAAAGCAAAGGATACATTATTACGTATTACGTAGGTCGGATAGCGTCGCAACTTTTGCTCATGTAAACTTTTAATAAATTTGTAAACTTATTCTACATCACACATGCAAGTTGCTACAAAGTTTAACATTTCACCTACACTCTAACTATAACAGATTTCTTATAATGAACATTATTGCACACTACATTTATTAATAGTTTCCTGGAGTACTTTCCACAATACATATATTGTGAATTATGAGCTGGATATAAGAATTAATGGAGGTAGAAATTGTTGAGAAAATGTTACTTTTACTTCATATATAGTAAAAACACAGTATAAGAATGTTTAGTAAAGGGCACTCCAGGTTATTTAACTTTATTTAATACTGTCGTTTACATATGTTTACAGTTGCGTCAGAATGACAGGTTCTCTCCTTCCTCTATTTCAGCTTCGGTAAGCTTCAACTTTAAATCTATAAGATGTTCGTCGTTCAAATTCACGTTGCACTTTTTTGGTTTCAAACTGTGCTTGTTCTTCTGCTGCCTTTAATTTGGCTTCAAGGATTCGCCAACTTCAGTTCTGCGGCAACAATTATTTTTGTACAATTATTGCTAAAATATATAAATACAGAGAAATAATCGATGTCGTTAACGAAATAAAAGTTAGGTAATCAGTGATCTATATTTGAAATAGGAGTAACATCCAAGATAGTAAAATTGTTTTATAAAAACATCACAATAAGTTAAAGTCTGTATTGGAATTTTCTGAAAATAAGCTAGGAGCTTGAAGTTTTCATATATGACAAAAGACGCACGTTTTCATGACATCCTGAATATTCTCGCTGCTGAAAAAGAACTAAAATACACACGTTATACATACTAACGTCACGCTGCGGACATTTCCTGCACTACACACAAAGCTATCTCCTCTCAAAAAATATCCACTTCTTCGCATCATTTTGTGTATGTTAACTTTGTTCGCGAAAACATATGTGTTATTCAATACAATTTCTCACGATTGTCACTGATAATTCCACCGTTTACACTATAATTACAATCTATTGATTTCTAGCTGTTGCTTTGTATTTCTCGAATCAATATGATGACATTTGTATGATTTTATTCATAAATCAAACATTTTCCTTCAATATAATTGTATATTGTATCAAATCTAAATAGTTGACACACATTTGTAACGTAGAAAACAATCACACCCAGTCACTGCCCTTCTATTGGAGTAATTAATCAACAACACGCTTACTGGTGACTAAAACCATTTTACTTTCAATAAATTATAAGTGAAAAGAGTTCTATGTAAGTTGGAAAATTCGGGTTGTTTTTATTGGTAGTAAATATTATCAGCCCTAAATTTACATGAATAACTTACTACCCATGTAGTTAACAAAGGTGTTAACTTACTTTTTTATTATTTATGGCAATTTTACTTACACCCATAAAGCTAACCTAATTTCTTTTCTATTGTATTTGCTTTTTTTTTCAAAAGTTATTCTAAATTGCTTGGTAACCAAACCTTGGTTCCAAGGGCCCACATTTGAGTATAACTGATTGTGATTCTTGTAAAAGTTAAAGATATCAAAATATCTAGCAACTTTTGTTTGAAAAGTTGTTTCGAAAAATGTTTCATTTACTGACAATTAGCTTCGGAACATAGCCCTGTTAATTTACGTTTCCCTAGTTACAATGCATATTGATATTGTTTTATAGTAATCGTAGAATGAATTTGAAACAAAATAATGGGTTATATTACAGGTAAAGTATAACAAAGTAGAGTAAAAGCTAAAAGCCCCCAGTTTATTAATTATTGTGTTAATGCTTCCCACGACAACTCTTGTTAATTAAGAATCATAATGGGAACATCACGCATTTATCTTCCAATTTCGTATCAGAGTTATGTAATATTTTTTTTTTAAATCCCACATGGGACTAAATGCAATAAAGGATTATTTTATTATTCTATCTCAATTGTAGCGAAATTGCCTGGACAAATTGCTACACGCGCTAGATGTTATATAAAAGTGTACAACTATAAAGGGTATTGCAGTATATATAGTAATCGTATACTCACTGTTAAAGAAAAACATTTATTTTTAGAATGCATAGAGTAAAAACTCACAACTATGTTCCTCTTGTAACCTAATAACTGATTATCAGAGAAATTAAATTCGAAATAAAATTTTAGGTTATTATATTGGTACTACTTAAAAGTAATATATCTTTTTGTATTACTACAGGTACTTGTTCTATAAGATATTTTAAAATAATTAATTAAGTAAACAAAAAACGTTTTTAATTATTTTTATAATGCAAAATAGAAAACTTCCGAGTTGATCCATCAAATAATCCTTTATTGTAAATCAATTTATGTCTCCGAAGTAAGGAGGAATCATTATTATTAGATCTTTCCAGTGCGAAAACTTGAATTCAAATCACCAGAAAACTTTTAATTGAATTTCAAATATTCACGAATTCGGAATCGAAGTTGACAACGAATGCCATTTCACTTCGTACATACGATTTTATGCATAGGTAAGAATAGAAACGATGGTTCACTGGATCAAATATTAAACTCGGTCAACTTGAATAACTTATCTTAGATATCATCTTTTTCAGCCGCCTAAGCAAATTTATGAATACGCTTATTTTATATGAAATTTGTCCTGTTACGAATTACACATATTTGTTTTTTTTTTTCTAACAACAGTGGCCCTACACTTGTTTTCTTCATATAGTTACGAATGTATTATAACGATTTACTATTTTAAATTGGTTTCTTGCATACAAATTAAAAATTTCAAAAGTAAATGGTATTATATTTAGGAAAACTTTGAAACAAAACTTCAAAAAATAAATATATATATATATATATATCTTAAACTAATATATGAATGTCATTTTGTGTAATTCTTACAGTGGTGCTTGTATCTAAGATTGCTTTTAATGCAGAAAAATTCAGAAAATAATTACATTGTTTCTAGAAATAATTGTAGCAGTTTCATTTTATAATAGTTTAAAGTAAAGTTCCATCAACGATTCTGTTTCTGTATTTGAAATTCAGTATTCAGGGTTCAGCGTCACGCTACCTGTTGGTTCTACTTCTGTCTGTGGCGTACGTATTCGTAATATTGATCGTACAGTATGCTATAGTATGTGGTGAACGTTACTGTATCGTCTGCATGCTGCAATATAGACCAACTGTGAGTCTGTTCTATTTCGTTTGTAAAGCAGCACTATGCAACAACAACACCCAAGTCGATATACTCCAATTATTATCAACACTACACTTTGAATCGTTGTATGTGTCAAATGTTGTGTTTAAATGAACAAAGGCTTCTTCATGTTCACACTATTTCACCAACATTCCACAAATAATATTGTTATATTATTTAGAGCTGTCTGTAGTTATGTTGATACTCATAATAAAGTATTTCATCCATATATTCCATAGATGCTATATTAAATTTACGAATACACTTATACTTATTTTGCCGAGCGTGGAGTAGAACGGGGAAGTCCCCTGCTTATAAGACGAGCTGAAGGACTAGGTGCCTTGTACCTAAGCTTGTTTTATTTCAATTTATTCGCTATACAGTTCTATACCTATAGTAACGCATAGCCTATTGATAAACCAATGGAATGAGCAACTTTTCTTTGTACATTTGTTCATATCATTAAGTGAACTATAGATGAACGCACACCAAGGCAGAACAAAGATGTAATTAAGAATTTCATTATGCGTAAAGTGACAGCTACAGTTGGGTAAAATAGGTCTCTGTAATCATCATTTGGTTGTAACATTTAGCCCTACTAGTTTTGCGTACGAGTCCTTCACTTAGTGTAACTCAACACTTGCTTATTACGCAATACCACACCAGGTGCGCTAACAGCCTCCCTATAAGAGAGATGAACAAAGCTATTCATAAAACTATATCATGTCTTAGAACAACGCGCTAATAATTATTAATACATTTATGATTGTATTATTTATCTAAATTATTAAACTTCTACATCGGAAGTTTGAGAACAAATCCTTCTACATTTCTGAACTGAGCATAACTGTTAGGGTCTTGATCTTTTTTTTTTCAATTAAATTAGATTTTTCGTTTTGAATAATTGTAGTTAACTATATAATTAAAATTATGGTAATTTATAATTGCATTGCAATTAATTTTTGACGGTACTAATAATTAATTACCATTTTAGACTAATTTGCCGCTGGTCTCACATATAATTTAGTAGCAAGGAAGCAACGTGTGCCCCTCGTATTTACCATGGTAGGCGATATAATTGTCATGAAACAATCAAAATCGCGTGCAGTAAACATCGCACATCTGATAACTAGGATGTAATTAAGTTTCTGATTTTATTATTACACGAGAAACAACGAACTGGTCTCGTCCCGTCTGGTTAGGACATTACCATAAATTACATTGATAGTGCGTAAAACGTAATGCCTTTACTACGGCTATATACTGATAACAGCGCCGCAGAGGGTAAAAGTACAATTTCACCCAAATGGAATCTACTAGATTTGAGCGGAAACATGTTATTTATATATATATAGACTCGATATAACCCAACCTAACTTTAGGTACTTTGTTTGACAAAATCAAGGAAAAGTTTTTACATAAGTCGATTCACTTCATTTGTTTTCTTATCTCTTGTTGTTACGGTTACTCTTGTTTGAAACAAGTTGGAGAATACAAAATGATTGCTTGGTTCTGTGAAGATTATTGCTAAAATATCTGACGGCTTTGCTTGCTATTGTCATTTTATAAGTATACCACAAAATATTTCTACAAATTATTTAGTTTATACATACAAGAAAGACCGGCGTTAGAGACTGCATATGTAAAATAATAATTTATTACTAAAATATTAAATAGCAAAATCACGGTGAGAAGAAAATATTAAAGTGGAACTCTAAAAACCACCATCTATGTAATGAAAAATTGATGACAATCCTCGCGTTGAAAAGTGTATATAAAACATAACATATGACGGACAGCTGAAAACAAATCCGCTAATTCTGTTGTCAGGGAATATCGGTTTGGTTATTTATAACTGTCACAGAATGAAGCATAACCACACAATGATCCGTCATTACCAACTGGTTACATTATTGATTTTAAACAATATCGCTGACCATATACCTAAGTAATATACAGTGACTTGTCAAATTATTAGAGCCAGGTTAATGTTTGACTAAATTACGATCTCTAAGCATGAAATTATACATGTTTTACTCAGGTTTAAAAAAATATAGTTCCGTAAAAATAATGCTTGAATATTTCAATTTTTTGCTACCGAAACTTAAGCACTAATGAATCCTACAGGTCGTGACACGTGCAGTGCATTGTCTCTAATCTTCGTTGACTGCTACCAAATATTTATACGCCTTATGTATATTGTAAATTCTCATAGTTTTTTGGCAGCAATTCGGATGAATTTGCATTATTGCCACACAAGACATTTTAACTCCTAACTGTGCAATTATGCCCAAAGTCTAATCAGCTCTTCGCAAAAATATTTTAGGATGACCAACAAATAGGCAAAACAAAACACAAAGTTACATACGGAAAAAGACTAAGGAAGAACTTTGAAACTAAATCGGCTCACCAGGAATTACGGTTACTGGTAATATATGCAAAGAGGTTTATTTTTATTGCCCAGAGCATTTTTTTGCCTCAAGCAACTAATGCGATTAAAATCTAGCAGGCTTATAACAGCGGAAATGCAGATTTAGGTTAACTGATTATTTCATATTATTAGTATAACTATTTTTTAACATGTTAGGTTTTCTGGTAAACGAAATTTGTTTTTATAATCCTGAAACTGATTTATTTATCACGTTTTTCAAATTGACAGGGCTTAATTACAAAGTTGATGGAATCAGTTGCTTAAAAGCCATACAAAAATATGTGTATTTTGTTATTATGGGCGTTCAAGTGTGTTTACAACACATTCCGACACACAACATTGTGACATTTTTTGAATCGTGGTGAAATGGACATATTTAAGATGTATTTCGTGGATCACAAATAGAGCATTGTTAATTTTGTGTAATAAATTAATAATCGATTTATTTCAAATTGTGTTTTACTATTAGTACTGTTTAATTTTCATTCAAACATATCCTAATATAACAAGTGGCGTTCCTAGTGATAGATAAAAAATCTGAATTATTTCATATAGTTTACTATTCTCGTATACGAATGTATATAAAGGAGAATTGTAATCATGAAAATCAAAAAATTCGAAATTTTGAATTAGATTCAACTATACACTATTCAGTGAGCATTTTATTAATAATAACTAATATCGGAAGCGTCATTAAATATACATGAAACAAAACCTATTGAGAGTTTTTGTTTGAAGATAGGAAATTAAAAAAATTAAGCGGAACTAGAGTTAATACAATAAAATGTCTTGTTAAATTTGTAATAGGATTGCGCGAATAAGAGATGGATAAAACAAGATTGTTCCTGTGTTTTCATGATACTACCCATAATGCATCACAAACAGTCACGCGCTGAACCTAAAAACTTTATTACCGTCGTTGAGTAATTGAATAAACCTCTGTTGCATTCATAATAAGAGTTAAGCATTGCAAGAACATTTTAATGCAAAGTACTAAAAACTTGCACCAACAACTGCTTATATTACCATTATATTATCCAAATTTTATGTGTAGGTCCCTAGGAAAACATGCAAAAAAACAAACAGAAAAGTTAGTAATTTATTAGCCCTGTTTACAAGGGCAATATGAAAAGTTAAAACACTTGGGATAATGTTTACTTTATTATCTACAACCGAAATTATATTTAAGTTAATAATGAATTACGGACACCATTAGTAGTAGTAGCAAAAACATGTTCCTGCTTTCTTGGGTGAAGTCTAAAAGGAATTTCTGTGCACAGGAATATATTTGAAACTGGATTTATTATTGTAAATATGTTTTTTGAGCTTCCAGAATCGATAATAACTATTTTCGAGATGATATCTCTGTGTGTGTGTATTTATGAGCGGGCTCTACAACAAAAATTTAATGTTTTAGTCCGTAAGAAAACTTTCCATTTTCGACAACAAATTCTAAACAGTTATAGTAAAATTAACTCCTAGATAAATTGTGATTTATAGAAATGTTATAGAAATATTAAAAATTCTTATAAGTTTGTGCTTATTGAATTAATATCAAATTTTTTAAACTTCAACTTCATATTTTTAAAACATATATACTTTTTAACCTTCATTTAAAAAATATTTAGATTACAGAATATAGAAACATTTTTCTCAGTTTTCAACTAGAAACTGTCTGACATTAGCCGTAAAGGATGTCTTAAGTTAATATTGAATTACGGTCATCGCATAGTGAAATAAAAGAGATTCTGGTTGTACATTTGAAAAATCTGATGTGCCCTTCACTCGATTTTCTTATACTTTATATGTAATATAGCTGTATTGTGTTTTTTATTCATTCTAACATTTCCACGAAACAATATTAATATGTGGTAACTAGAGAAACGTAGATATAGATTTTTAAAAGCGAGTTTTCAGTAAATGGCACATTTTCAAAAATCTTTCCAAACCAAATTTGCTATAGGTAATTATTTTTTAAGATTCATTTTTTCTCGATTTGTTTTCAAGATACTTAGGAAATACAGGAGTAAACAAGCACTTTCATTAAAAAAAGACAAAACATGTCGAAACCCCTCAAAACTGTTTTAATGATAATATTACTTTATTTTAATCTAGTATAAGAAAGTAAAAAACTGGAAAATAAAAAGTACTCGATTAATATTTTATGAAGCTCAAAAATATCTTTGAAACGGCAGATGAGTTAAAAGGAGTAAAAAGTTATCAGAGAAAAGCAAACTGCTGTACAGCATAAAAATACACTGAATCAAAAGAGCGTGCATATATGAAAGAACTATAAATTATTTTGTAGAGCTCTATAACACCGGAAATAAATGGGCTCTATTGGATTTAATATGCGACGGGAACTATGGCATGTACTTTAACAAAATTAAACCTATTTGGCACTGTCCAATAGTATATTATACGTTTGTTTGAATTGCTGTCATTTCAAATTTAAATGTGTCTGGAAATATTTTAAACAAAAGACTTGTTTATTTCTCGGTCTAGCAACAGCAAATTTATATTGATTTCTGACTTTTTAGGATTCATATTAATAATTCTGTAACACATCGCAAAGAAATATCTTTATAACAATTTATATATTGTTTTACAATATTATTTATATAGATATTTACCGTTGCTAGACAAAGAATGAGATATAAACAAGTCTATCGCGATTATGTCATACAAATTTTCCGAGCAAGTGACTTATATCCAAGTATATGAGTAATATTCATTTCCGGAATCAGAGAGTCGTAAATTATTATCTATATAGATGCGAACGCTAAAGTAATTATACAGTTTTCCCCAAATTGCAATAATGGGTTGCAATACAAACATCCTTTTATATAATGAATGGACATTCCATTAGAAATGTTATAGGCATTACAATGGCAAATTGAGCTAAACGAAATCCACATATTTCTCTCGGTGATGTCGATGTAATAAAACTTTGATCACTCGTTATAGCGACGGCCGCGTAACTGTGTCCATTTGTCATTGTATCGACGGTTATTTTTTGCGAAAGTTGAAATTCAGAGAGGAGAGAACCACTCGTGTCCCTGTATTGAGTATCGATGGTCTACCCATAACAGTTATTGATTGTCGCTTTTGCTAATCAATATCCACTGATCTTTTTATATACCAACATTGATATATTGTACCGAAACCAGGGAATTTGAAACAATGGTACTGGAAATATAGATACAAAAATCTGTAAAGGAGATATCATTCATTGAGTTATTGCTATCACTGGATACGTTGTTTTATGATGAATATTATTCTTTGCTCAGTAGGATGTAAAATTAACCATTTCACATATAATAAACATGTTAAAATCTTTATCAGATACAAAACTAAGTAATCACCCTTTGTGCTTAAAAATTAACCAATTAAGATTTCCATCTAAAGACTTGATCCCATGTGGCTTTGACTATTTATCTTTAATTTTAAAATAACCATACGAAGAAATTAAGTCAAAAATCGGATTTATTTACTTTTGATTTATATAACTTGATATACAAATAAATGATTGGATTTGTCATTTGGGAAGAATTATTAGATTTATGTTAGGTCGCCTCAAAATTACTTCACAAATAAAAATTATCTTCCAAAATAAATGTTGTTATTTTGCAAATTGAAGAATATTCCATTTCCTATGATGTATCGCTAAAATTAATTCAGTTAAACATTAACGCCAAATAATAAAAGTAAAAGTGAGAGACAAAAATTGGTTAATGTATAATTGAGATACAAAACTCTATAAGTTTAATTTTTAAATACGATTTTCTTTCTGATTGTGGTACCTATAAGCTAAATTTCAATCCAAATCATTTAGCAAAAGACAATTATTAGAACCACTCCGACCACAAACATGAAAATAAGAACTCACGTATTATTGTAGCCAATATAGATCTAATAGTGAGTAGCGTGATCGCGAGTTGCATGGATAACATATTGTTGAAGCGAAGAGACGAGCACTGGTGAGTTGCGAATGTTTCGAGTGTGTGGAAAACCGAATGGAATTTCAAAATAGCTTTTATTGAAACCGAAGACACATTCCTCTATATAATACATTTCAACCAACACTATGGATTGCTTTCGAGTGGCTTCACAAACCGAATCCTTTGCTATTGGTATAACATTATTCTTTTGTTGAGGCGTTCTCCACTATTTCTCGCACTTCAGCTCAATTTTTCTATAATTCAACTTCATACATCATCTTCATTACACCTCCACTTAATTTGACAAAATAATAATATAAGCTTCATTGAAGTAGCAACCTTTATACAAATTTATATCGTCAATTTGCACGAAGTCACTGTTTGCTTTTACAGGAAGGAAATAAGGAAAAATTAATTTTAAATTAAAGCATTGGCTTTTATGTTATAAAATGTATATTTAAAAATTTATTAAAAATGTTCCCTCGGCTATCATATTTATTAAATTCATCTAAGATATTCAAATAATTACTATACGTAAAAGAAAGCCAACTCAATAGTCTTTGAGAAACTTTTCATGACATGACTAGCATTATTTGACATTGCGAAGCCATGTTACATTTCCTGATAGTGTAGGAAAAAATAGTGTGTCATTTTGCACAAACGTGTCGGTGATTTGAACCCCAAAACACGCACATTATCTTCGGCATCTCGTAACGCAAACCATATACAACCTGTGCCAAAATCACACCGACAAGCGATCGACTCAATACACCATCAGAATGGAATGGAAAAAATCCTTTTTCTTGAATTCGCATACGTTGGCCATTTATGTATCCGTGGCCTTTTCTGTTATTTACGATTTTCATATCTTTGCAGGGCTCTTTTACCGCCGTATATCGTATTTCCTTTGAGAGCTTGCCGCACAGCAGCACAGAGCACTGATGAAAGCGTATATTCATTGCATATTCTCATCCCTTAGCCATAATAATATTCATAAAATGATGTTAGTATATGGAGAGTCGCATGAGAACATTGTGAATATCAAATGCAGCCTTGACTTGACTCGTCGAGCGGTCGTTCGGTCGGTTATAGACATCAAACAGAACAGGAACAGGGTATTTCGCATTTGTAAGTACCAATCTCTTTTCCATGCGAAATTTAATGAAAACATTAGAGCATGTTAGTACTTTTAGATTGCCTTTGACAAGAAATATCTTTTGTAATTATCACGGAATTTTTTTAAATTATTTATTTATTATTATTTTTAAATTAATTATCTATTATTAATTAATAAGACACGGTACGCCTAATTCGAAGTAATGCCGCTCCGCACTGGGCTGCCACCATCAACTTCGAATATTCAAACAACCAGTATTAGAAATCTATTAATTTTACGCAACAGTCAAAGATATTCCGTCGAATAATGACTGTTTATTAAATTAAAAGGCATAAAGGACATATTGGTATACTTTTGGTCAAAGTCATATTTCTTAATTACATAAAACTACTCAAAGCCTATCATGATGAAACCAAACTCAAAAACTTTTGGTGAGAAATGTTAAAATCTTCGACTTAAATCATTACACACACACTCAGACATCAAGTCGAAAATAGTAAATATTAATTTATGATATCAATTAAAGATTTTAGTTCGAAATTTTCAATTGCAATAATTTATTTAGACTCCATCCAAGAATGTAATAAATATTTCAATATCGTACCAACTTGTAAATCATTGGCATATTCAACTTTTAAAATCCTATTACGTACAGAAACTTATACAGAAGTACTTGTGAAAGCTTTCAAAAATTGCCAATTGTTTGTTTTCCTCGTAAACCGAAACCATTTAAGATTGTTTGACGTTTTATTCTCAAGTTTGTTTACAAGATTTGATTTAGCGCAGGCAGCATCCAAACGTATTTATGATCTTTGTTTCTTTATTTCTCTGTTTCTTTCTTTCTCGATCTCTCACTCCCCCTCTCTCACTCGACGGCGTTTTGTCTGTGCACCGAATCTAAAATGGATTTTACAACGATCTAATTTTGTTTTATTATTATTTATAAAATATCAATTGTACAAATTTACGGTAAATATTTAAATATGAAACTAATATATAAATACATATTTTAACTTTCTGCCAACTGTAAATGTGATTCTCATAAAATATATAAATACATCATAGAGAAAATAGCCAAATTGTACTTAGGAGACCTCTATACGGCTATATTCACTTAATATAGCAATCAATTGATTTTCATGGTCTTTCCTACTTGCCTTATAAAAAAAGTAGAAATTTGGTCTGATAATAATTAGACCAATACAAACATAATATTATTGTTCAAATTTTCATAGCACTCATTTCACATTTATAATTTATTAAAAGTGTAATGGAATCGTTTTCCCAACGGATTTACCTGTTGATCATAATCTGTTGTGTAAAAATGAAGCATTTGATGATCCCGTTAAAATGTTGTAACTGGTCATAAAAATGTTCCACTCAAATCATTATGATTTTAAAGTCGACACAAAAGGCTCTACACTTACACAAAGCTATTGTAATGGATGAATTTATATGGTGGTGTTTCTGTTTTATTCTCTCAGACTGGGAAATGATGGAGCATGCATAGAAGTGTGTCAAAAGTAACTCGCAAATTCCAAAAGCAATTAAATACATATTTTTTGCAAAATTAAATTTAGATATCTAACGATTTTCATGATGTTTATTTAGGTTAGCACGTACTGTATAAAGAGATTAAAACTGGCTGTATAAAAAATTAAAACCGAATTTAAATCGAATCTCTTTTATTTCCGTTAAAACAATATTAGAGATCTCTGTTTATTAAATGAAAATAAAGTTGATTTATTTTTCTCATTGTTATTTTAAAAATACTTTAATTAATGGTTTCTTCAAATTTTTGTATGAATAATCAAAAATGTCATATCGTACAAAATTTTTCAACAAATCTGGAGTGTCCTGCAATCGACATTCTTGAACGTTAATTACCATTTAATTAAATATAAAACTTTCATAACATATTACCAATAAAAAATTCCTAAATGGTTTCCTTTTACTTTCATATACGCAGTAATAAGTAAATTTTGTAATCATGAAGAATTACAAACTCGAGATTTCAACGGATATACACGTTTAACCGTCTGTGAACGCTCTAGAGAAAAACCTATAATTAATGACCTATTTTGGAGGTTTATGTATTTTATCTCCGAAACTGTACGTTCAAAAAGAAACATTTTTACCAGGCATTATTTATCCAATTACGAATTCACTGAATTTATTTATAAAGTACGAGCCGGTGTTTTTTTTTTTACGAGCTTGATGTTTGACGTTAATAAGTGAATATAACAGCAAATTGCAAACAATGACACAGTCAATAATGAAAAATTTAATTTTTTTTTGCGGCCAATTCCTAAGTCTTTGAGCCAAAAAAGCAATTAACCCACATCAAATTTGATAAATTACGAAAAAAATTAAAAGGCTTCCATAGGATTACTGACTCTTTCTGTTTGTAATTAAACCCCCCGAAACAGACAGGATAACAAACAAATCCTTCACGCAAAAAAAAAAAGACCAGCGAGCAAATCCTAGCTAAATTAAATTCCACGAAGAGCAAAAGAAGAAAAGTTTGTACGCATACTACTACTAGTACAGCACCGCGTGAAAGTTGGATTAAAGAACATTTGTTAACTAAAATTAGCATCATTTCCTAAAACTTTTTCAATGATCATAAAAATGAGTTCATGCAATCATTCCACTAGCATAATGAAAACAAATATTTCCACTACAGTTTCGTTAAAATTAAATATTTAAATCAGTCATAGTCGAGAGGCTAAAAGTGATGAGATGAGCAATCAACTAATCGAAATGGTAAATGTATACTGGTCCAGTATTTCGGTTTTTGGGAATAGGTATTTTGTTATTTAAAGAATAATCAATTTTCACTATATATGTAATATATCTATATCGAGTTTTAAATTAATTCTACCATTAGCTTGAAACATTATTAATATATGTGCTAACTAAGGAAACGTAATTGTAACTTAATTATTTTCAATGGCATTTTTTCCGTAAATGGTATATATTTTCTAAATAATATTTCAAACAAATGATTTAATATCTGTAACTTTTATGGTAAGCACATTTTCTCTAACTTATGTCCTATTCGAGATATGCAAAACATGACACGAGTAAACAAGCACTTCCGGTTGCAATATTCTTTACAAGAATAGGAGCCTTCTCTTAAATAAAAAATATCATATCAAAGAGCTTTGTTAACAAAAGTTATTAATCATTTAATCTCTTATTCATGTTGCATTTCAGATATAGAAGAAATAGCAAGAGCAATTACTTCCGGTTATGATATTGTAATTATAATTAAAAAATTTCTTCCAGTTCCTCCTTATATATGTACATTCGTATAAGTATAAAAAATAAAAGTGTAAATTAGTTTTCTAAAAAGTTAGAAGAAAAAATAGCATACAAAACTTATTCCATTTCCAACTACTTCAAACAAATCGAAAGTTTTTCGGTGAGTTTTGAAGAGCTATCTCTTCCGTGAAGAGTTAATAATATATTATTCCATGTCATTTGTACAAGATAGGGGAAAGTACATGGTTACTAGTACACTCACCCACTATATTCTTCACAAAGCTGTACATTTTTTGACACCACCGCTAATTCCATAAACTTGTAATTAGAGAACGATTTGCATTTATGTGATAGCTACTTACACACATATATATATATATATATATATATATATATATATATATATATATATATATATATATATATATATATATATATATATATATATATATATATATATATACCCCGTCCAAAGACGGGATTACTTTTAGTGGTAGTAGTATATGCTAGTAAAGATGAAGATAACATAAGATAGACTTAAATCAAGCTACTGTACACGAGACAGAGTATGTGTAATCGTGGTTTCAAATTGAATTTTATATCCGTATCATTTTGAGCGGAAGCTCACGTATCGCACATTCGACACGACTTCGTTACTGGCTTTTGCAACGGCTCGGTAGGGCACGGCATAGCATGCCGGATACGGATATATATCGCTTCTACTACCGTTTACAATCACTGATACTCATCGTTACTGGATACCCAACTTGCTCAACTGCCTGTACCTACTGCGTCACGGTTCACTCTTAAATCATTGCTATTAAAACGTACCGCTAATCAAAATTACAAATTTATACTTTGGTCCACGTGATTCAATACATTGGAAGTTTTTGCGTGTTTTCAATTAAAATCTAATGATCCGATTTGCCTATTACCGGTTTTACCGTTGTCGTGGTCGACAAGATTAAATTGATGTCCATATCTACGCTTCCTGAATTCAACGAGAATTTAAAAATCGTTCGAGCCAAGATTATATATCACTATCATGTGTTACTTGAGTCGCATGTCATAGGATTAATATCATACTAGCGAATATTACCATCCATTAAAATGGGGCAAAGTATTATTTTATTATATATTTACTTTTATTTGCCGAAAGAAAATTACATATTTATTTCTTATATATTTTTATATTTCACATAATAATATTGTTTAATTTAAAATGGTGTTTCTTTTTCTTACCAACACAATGTTTCCATTCTCTGAGTTTACGTGTGCTGTATTTATATATAATTTGCATATTGTCGAACAAATACAAAATAACATCTGGAGATGACAGAATGAAGAAATGAAAAAGATACCTTTGTTTTTCCATTTTAATATTCCCATATACAAGAAACCCAACACTATATACGACGTTATTTGTTTACAACGACAAGATTTAAATAAACCAACTCTTGTATATGCATATCTGTTTATATACCATAACCATATTTGTTTATATTTTGAAATGCAAAATATCCGGCAGTTGTTGAATAAATAACAATTTAATAAACTGGAGTGGCCTTCATTCGACTATCTTATACGTAGTTTTAACAATAAATATATAATATTACTTTGTTTTGTTTTAAACTCATGCAACCAAATAAAAGTAAATATTTACAGTAAATAAGAAATTGTAAATCTTTGAATACGATCAAATTTAAACCCTTTTTACTATTACTACTATTTCCTCTTTTCTTTTTGATAATACGAAATGATTATATTTTGCCTAACAACAGGCAAGATTCGGTAATTTAATTTTTATAATAAATTCGCTCTGTGAGAACCTGGTATACGTTTTTAGGAATATATGATTCCTACTATGTATGAGTATGTTGTTTGGGAATTTCTGTTTCCGGTGTAGTTCCATTTTAAATGATTGCGTTAACAACTTTGCCCTAAAATTATGTAGTTGTTAACTACTTAACTGGGAAACTTCCAAAAGTTATTTGTCACGCATGTTCCTCCCTTCTAATCAGTACCTAACCTCAAACTCGGGTTTCCCGCCAATTAAGCATCTCCATCTTCAGGTACTAACACAATTAATTTGGTATCGAGAGGGGATTTACTAATTTGTGGTCGTCCCATAGTATATTACTAATAATCCCTGATAGAATTCGTATTTTATGGTAAATTACTTTTAACATTATTTGATACAATTTCCACCCCTCAACGCGTACGATTATTTCAGAAATGTAGGAGTTGTGCTATTTGTACTGACAAGCTTCTGGTTTAATAATATAGATACTAATAAATATTTATTATGTACAGAATTGAAAGGGACATTTTTTATGTTCCGTTATCTTTTATAACGCCATAGTTTAATCAGCAAAGACTTGTAATCTCATTTAAGTTTTTCTACCGGGAGAGTCTTCTTAGATTGCTGTTATTGGCATGATAGGTGGTATATCTATAGCTATTTTTTCGCGTCAAGAAAAAGTTTATGAAGTTGTGAAGGCTCTCGCAAACATTCTCGGCTCGTCACTTTCAGAAGTGCTTCAGAGTTCATCAAAATCTCAAGTTATTTCCGGCCTAGTAGGATAAAACTACGTCACATACAGTACAGAAACTTTATATTCTAGCTTTTAGAAGCAAATACTAAAACAGTACAGTTAGATATTGATGTTAGTGCGGCTCGTATTTGTGCAGCACATAAAATAATATTATTTAGTGATTTCAATTTTTCCATTTACGAACAACCTTAGTTTATTATATATGTTTTACACTTCATTTGGTGTAGTTTCTTTAGAAGAATAAAAATATATCTTTAGAAAATGTCACGAATTTCTATTGCGATTATGTTACTGAATTTTATAGTTGCTTGGAATCGCACCATTAATCTATTTCTAACAATCTAAGGCTAATAATTTTGAAATTAAATTTTATAAGGAACATTATGTCTATCAGCTTTTAACTCGTAGTACGATAGTACAAGACAGCTATAGAGTTTGGTCGTGCGTCTGTAACCTGCTAGGATCAAAAACTGCTCTAAACAAAAAGTTCTTGAACTTTTGGATTCAGGGCGAAACAATGTATCTTGCTCGGTCGGTCGTAAGACTTGAGTTTGTGACCACATCTCCTCTGAAGGTACCAGGCCGATTTTAATTTAATTTAATATACATAAATTATAAACACCTGTAAACTTCCCGTTCCGTTTTTAATCCAATCGTCTGCACAGGTCCGGAGTTATTGGGCCACAAAATTTGGGGCCTTTCTAAATACTAAATACTACCATTAGTCAATTTTTAGCAATTATAGAATTTTTTACTAAATATTTTAAGATTATTTTATGTCAACAAAGTTTTTTCAAATTGTAAACTCAGCCAGGGGCTATAAAAAAATAAATAAAAATTAACGAATTATTATTTTTATTATATCAAAAATATTTTCAAGAATATTGGAAGATATTTTATATTTATAATATTTTTATTGTGAACCTAAAGGTCAAAAACTATTAATAATAATAGTAATATTGAAATTTAAATTGTTGATTGATTAATTGTTGATGATTGCAATAATTAATTTTGTACAATTGCTATCGATTTCATTATATTTCATGTGATTGTTGCTCGCCTGTGCAGCGAGCTGGAAGCACTGGTGCTTGCACCAATGCTTGTTTTAGTTTGTATGTGTTCTACACAGAGAAAAAATTGTATTAAAGAATACAATTGTAATAAAAATGGGGACAGAAACAATATTGTAGTAAGAACTTCCATAATTGTACAATAAAATGCTATAATTGTAGTAGTTTATAGTACAATTGTGATTATTATTACTACAACATTGTGTCTGTCCATTTTTCTCCGTGTAGTTCTAGATATGGTAGAGCAGACGGTAGAGCAGATATAAGGTGAATTTTAAAGAATCAACACCTATGTTTCAAATTGAAGATACAGTATTTGATAACATAATAAAATAATAAGCTAAATGGTACAATTTCAGCGAATTACTGTGGAGTTTTCGTACTTTTTGACAGTTTGATTGAAATATATATTTCTACTACTTAAAAAAAAGTCGAATGCAGGCCACTCCTCATTTCTTTTATGCTTTAGGAAGTTTGTTAGAAATTCTATTTATGAAAACTTTATTGCACGAAGAAATATTTTGCATGTTTGAAAAGGGTTGTCTGCGACTTGTTTACGAAACATTAACAAGAACATGACTTGAACAAAATAATATTTGACACGTAGGTTAGGAACATTGCATAGAAATGTACCAGAGACCTACTGACAGTTGGTGGTGCGTGCGAAAATATTTGCGACAGCCAAACAGGAAGTGGGTGAGTCGCGAGTTCTTGCACCGTCACGTGCATGGCATTCAGCGAACCCGCACAGAATTATAACCGACAAGAAAAGGATCCCATGAGACGCTCCGTCTCCAAAAAGAATGTCACTTTTAGCACTCTTCTGTCACATTTTAGTTAGGTTATGATTTCAATGTTCTCTTTGTCGCTAGGCATGCGCTAAATTAATTTGTAACTGTACAAAAAAGGGGAATGACTCTCTTAAGTCAAGGGTTCATTTAATTAAAGTCTACGTAGGTATTTTGTCAAGATAATATTATTTCATTGCCTCGAATGATTAACGCGATGAATTAAATTATTTTGCAAGACACTACACGCAGACGCGGCTGCCATATTGGTTTTTATGAGTAAATATATTTATTATTTGAATACTGTGTTCAGTAAAAATTATGGCTCTTTCATTTTAACAAAGCTAGAAATTCAATTTCTTTTTAATTAATTTAGATAATGTTACTATTGAATTGTGCAAGTATTGGAGTTTGTATTAGGTAAACATAGTCAAGCGGTGAAATTACAAACGTTTTCCTTCAGCCAGGGAACAAAAGTTTTGCTCTTAGTCGTAAGATTGCAGTGTGTATTCCTTACACTGAGTTTTACTTGAATCAATTTAGAATTACTACTATTAAATTAATCCCATATTTTAATACAGACAAATCAATGTAGAGTTATATTTAATAAATGCTTTATTTGCCAGCCACATATAAGCTTTATTTAATATAAATAGTTCTTATTACCGTATAAGCTATAGTACCATCAAAAATCAAAAATAAAATAGCCAACCAATCATGTTTCTAAATATGTTTGAATTATCTTTTCAAGATTTATTTCTTTAATAATCAGAATTATAAATTAACTTGCAGTTATTATAATTTGACCAACTATAGAATCTTACCGCAACTCATATTTTCAAAAATCACTGCTTTTTCGATATTTTGAAGTGAAAATATTAACTATGAATTAAAGTAAATGGACGGAAACACGTATTTGCTAAAAATATAGGCAAATTAGGCAATAATATGCACTTTATTCATATTAAATACTTAAAAATTGAATAATAACATATGTTACTCCCCTTAAACTTAAGATTTACAATTCAAACAATGTTTCCGTAACTCGTACGTCACTAATTCCCATTGAAATACTGTTTTTGACGCTCACGTGGTAGCACTTTTATTTATATTTGTTCTTTGGTCGGTCATTTTAACATAAATGCTTAATAGCGACTCACAGAATAAATTAAACTTAATTTTATTGAGTAACAATTATTTATATTTCTCATTGACATACAATATCAATATAATATAGCAGATGCCACTCGTTGTAAAATACAGAACACACTAAATACACTTCAAATCATCAAAATAATTGACATTTCATTCTGACATTTGATTCGTTTTTGTCTATTTCAAAGCAGACTGAACTTCAGAAGAGTAGTGATTGTTCTATTTCAGTATAAACTAATTTATTATTTTTTATAACATTATTAGCAGTCGCCATGGCGCAGTGGTTAAGAGTCTTGCCATTCACCCTGGAGGTCGTGAGTGCGATCCCCGTCTATGCCAATTTGTATTTTTACAAAAAAAAAGCGTTCTACACATACACACTTACACACTCATACAAACATTTCTGGGTAATGATGCACCATTTATTTACTGTTAAAAAATCGTACTTGCGTATAATATGCTATATAAAATTTCAAAATGTTACCCTAATTCGCTAATCTAAAACTATTAAATACATGTAACTTATAATAAAAATAGAAACCTCAAATAAATATTTGTATTTGTAATAAATAGACTAGTTTATTAATAATGCATAAATTGAGTAATATTAAAGAAAAATTACTAGATATTAGAAAAAATTAAAAAAAAAAATTCTCAAATAAAGAAATATTAACTATAAAGACAATTTCTTTTTTTTTTCGAAGACCAAAGTACCTGGCGTTCTTAAATAGTTAATTTTCCACACCAGACTTTGAATTTAATAGCATGAATCTCTATAAATAATAGCAATAATCAAGCAACATATTTAAAATGTTCCAATTTTTATAAATTAGGGATATAATCACAATAAATAAATTCTAATCCTGCCCTGTTAAATTATTAAATGAATACAAGTAAAAATACAGTACATTGGGAACACTGTAATAATTTAGTGTTACTGTTACTACCGTTGGTAAAATTGTGCGCACGTTTGACAGCTATGAACGGGGAACTGTCACACAATACATAACCTCACTAAAAACGCATGGAAAATTAAACTATAATCGTAAATAAAAACATGTAAGCCACTTATATGCTAACCTTTACTTAAACAAGCTAATAAACTAACATTCATTTATCTTTTTGAAGATATTCAAAATGGGGAAATTCAAGAAAGGTAAGAAGAAAGTTGCGCCGAAAAGCAGAAAAGAAAAACGTAAAGATGAGCGTAAAGAGAAGAAACAGCGTAGATTAGAACATTACGTTAACCGAGTGAAACCGGGACAGTTTGTTTTAAGTCCTAGTAAAACGAAGGAGAATGATACTAAAGAAAACCCGAAAGATTTAAAAACAAAAGTGCAAAAAACGGATAAATTGGATGTACAAGCTAAAGAAATTAAAAAGGAGAAAGATGCACAGAAAAGGCTACAAAAGGAAATGAATAGGCAGAGAAAAAAACAGTTAAAAGTTGCGAATTTGGATGAGGATAGGAATATTAAGCAATTGGAAAAACAGTTAAAATTGAATAAAAGGAAAAATAAATCTATTCCGAAATCGTTCTCTTGTGATGGATTAGATTGTATCCTTTTTATGAAAAAATCAAACCGGAAGTGCATGTTTACTCTATTCATTTTTTATTCTATCTCCAATATCACTAGAACGGCTACACTTACGGCAAATATAGTTATGTGCATAATGAAAGATATTAATATTTCGCACAACTTTTGTTTGAAACATTTCTTCAAAAAATTTACCAGTTGCGAGAAGAATGCTACGAAACATTATAAATATCTTGTTTACGTTGCCATGGATTCGCATGTAGCTTATAAAATCGGATCATCTGCTATTTTGACAGGAAAACAAATTAGACACAATTTGATAAATGACATTTCAGAATATTTCTGTAGAGTATTGGTTAGTTTGACTGCTTGTTTTGGTTATATATATCTATATCTAGTGAAAACTGCGTAAAACAAAATCGAGTGCAGCCCACTCTAGATATTTTTATTTCGTTTCGGTTTTCTTTTCGCTTCAATTAGAAAAAGAAATATCAGTTCGGTTCCAATTTTCGCTCCGGAAAAAATAACTGGTTTCCGGTTCAGCTCCGAGTGTTTAATTTAATAAATATATATATAATCTAAAAAAAAATATGCCATTTTTTTACATTTCACCTAACCGATTTTTTTTGGATCAGCTCCGGTTATCGGTTCAGTTCCGGTTCGAAACTCTGATATTTTCTATATTTTTCCTTATATTTTATATAGATTTATTAGAAGTTTGTGAACCAGAAAACATAAAAAGCATTGCAGCTGCTGAACAACAATTTACGGATTTAAACGATGCATTCGACGATGATTTTGCACTAGTAACAGGAAACTCCTTGAACAAATCGAAAAACGACGACGAAGATTCTGCACTTGATTCTTCCGAAGAAATGAACACCGAGGATGAAATTGATAATGAAGAAATGGATGAAGAAAATTCTGATTCCGATGAGTTAACTCATTCTTTAGAGGAAAATTCAGAATTATCTGATGAAGAAAATATGTCATCCGAAAATGAGAGAATGGACAATAAATCTCAAAATATTAAGAAATCTAAAAATGCAGAAATTATAGTAAAGAAACAAAATAAAAAACGTAAAAATGAAGATACTTCTATAACTGAGAAAAAACAGAAAGTACAAAATAAGCACCCTGACGACGAGGACTTCGAGGAAGAAGAAGAAGAAATGGAAAAACCAGAAATTTGGGAAGATATTTATGGCAGAACCAGAAGTAAAGATGGGACTGTTGTTACTGTAAGAACATTTATATAAAAATTTAATATAAAAAAAAAACAATTTTTAAATAATTGTCGCTATACTATACATAAATAAATATTTATTATATATATTTTGTGCTAAAAAATAAATAAATCTGTTCTTGTTAGAAAATAAATTATATTTCTAGAAATCTGATGGAAAATATGTACCACCAGCTTTGCGCGCAATGCAAGAATCTAATTCAAATTTGGATCAAAAACGGGCGGAGAAAGTCGCTCGTTTAAGAAAACAATTAAAAGGTTCGCCACAATTTATTTACAATTTCAAATCGTATAAATTTCAACTTAAATTATCTTAACAGGATTGTTAAATCGTCTTGCTGAAAGCAATTTACACAATATATCGACACAAATTGAAAACATGTACATGGCAAACAGTCGAAATGACATGAATGAAACTTTAACTAATCTCATTTTTGAGGCTCTAATCGCTCCGGTTACAACTCCGGAACGGTTACTACTCGAATATATTTTATTAGTGACTATTTTACATGCTAACGTTGGCACTGAAATTGGTAAGAATGAAGAAATGATTGTGGATGAATTTAGGAAATATGAATTTAAATATATATTTGTTGTAGGTGCTCATTTTTTACAGACTTTAATAAATAAATTTAACGATCTTTACCATAAAGATCAACCAGTCGAAAACAAGGAATTGGATAATTCTGTTCATGCTTTGGCTCAGTTGTATAATTTCAAAGTAATATTGTTTATGTACATACGATATAACTATATTTATTTCTTATTATTTTTGTGATTGTAGGTCTTTCATTCGCAACTATTGTATCAAATTTTAGCGAAATTGAGTGAAAAATTCGAAGAAAAACACGTTGAATGTATTTTATTAGTACTAAAAAATGTTGGGTTTAGCTTACGAAAAGATGATCCTTTAGCTTTAAAACAACTCATTTTAGATTTACAGAAAAAAGCTTCTACAGTTTCAGATGATAAGTAAGAATTAGTTAATCTTCCAGGAATAACGTGTAGTTCTAAAACATGATTTTTTTTTACAGTGCTCGTGTGAAGTACATGTTAGATATATTAGTAGCAATAAAAAACAACAATTTTTCGAAAATTCCGAATTACGACACTACATATTCTGAACACTTGAAAAAGCTGCAAAGAACTTTAGTGCGCAAAGGTAACTATGTAACGCAGCTTAATATATCGCTGGAAGACCTACTGAAAGCGGAAGAGAGGGGAAGATGGTGGATAGTTGGTTCAGCTTGGACCGGAACTGAAGTTTCAAAATTAGAAAAAGATGCTAAAGACACAGATTCTGCACCATCGTATAACCAAAAATTATTGGACCTGGCGCGAAAACAACGCATGAATACAGACACGCGACGGAATATCTTTTGTTCCTTAATGACAGCAGAAGTAAGTTTTTACATGAGCTGCAGCTATCTGATACGTGGATCTGGTGGCGAAAGAAATAACTATTTAATGAAGGCAGGATATAATTTATGTATTAAAATTATTTGTAGAATTATACAGACGCATTTGAGAAACTATTAAGTTTAAATTTACAAAAACAACAAGAACGTGATATTATAAATGTAATATTACATTGTAGTTTACAAGAAAAACAATATAATCCATACTACAGTTTATTAGCACAAAAGTTTTGTGAATACGATCGAAAATATCAGGTTTGTATAATATGTTATTATTTATATAAAAATACAGAAATAACTTTTTATTAAACATTTCGTCAATAATTTATGCTGTTAAATTAATTTTCAAAATATCTTGAGTGGCCTGCACTCGACTATTGTTTACGCAGTTTTCACTAGATATATATATATATATATATATATATATATATATATATATATATATATATATATATATATATATATATATATAACCAAAACCAGCTATCAACCTAACCAATACTCTACAGAAATATTCTGAAATGTCATTTATCTAATTGAGTCTATTTGGTTTTGGTTTTCCACTTCGTAAAAGAAAGTAATAAAAAGTTTTATTTTATTTTGAATTAGTTATAATAAATATTAATGACAAAAAGTTATCTTTGGTTTTCCCATAAATGTAAACGTGAAACATTGAAAGATTTTGCACAGGCACGTACATATAACGGTTATTATATTATTTTACATGTTTTCAGATGACAATACGATGCTCAATTTGGGATAAATTAAAAGCGTTAACTGATTGTTCAGGCAAACAAATATCCATATTAGCCCGAATGTTAACTTATCTATTTTTAAACCAAGGTTTACCAATATCAGTTTTAAAAGTATGTATTTCATCAGTACGCCGCTCTACTGGCGATTTTATAAACTAGTCTCTTAAATTACCGATCTTTACGGAATGTTTCTGACTTCTATATAGTTTCTAAAAATATAACTTTAATATTTGTGATTTACAAATATTAAATAACTGCTTTATTTAGCCAATAAATTATTATATACGCTTTCGAATAAATCTATTGAATGTATTTTTTAGGTTATTCAATTTAGTGAACTTGATCAGGTAACACTGAGGTTAATTCGACAAGTGTTGATCGGTGTTTTACTTTACGATGATCAAGAAACAAGTATAACTGTTTTTGATAAAGTCGCAACAAGTCCAAAATTAAAAATGTTCCGGGAAAGTTTACGACTATTTATACATCATTTCTTGTTGCGAAATTTATCAAATTCCGAATTGGCAGAGGACAAAAAAGATTTGCTTACTATACGCGCAAAATTAGCGGAGAAGGCTTTGACTTCCGCCGAAAATAAAATAAAATTTTAAATTTATATATATATATATTTAAAGAGATTGTATATTATACTTCTAAAATACATTTTTTACTGTGTAGATATATATATATTTGAATAAATATCTGTTCAATTTATTTTAATCTTTTTATTATGATTTGTCCATAAATATAAATATCATTTGTACCTCGTTGTACAGTATGTATGGAAGAGCTATAGTATTCGGGCGTATATCTGTAACGTTCTCAGACGTCAATCTTTGTACAGATAATTAGTTATGTATTATTTAATTGGTTTATTTTTCACTTTGGTTTAAGCTCAAAATAGGAAGAGATGAGCCATTAATGTTTAGTTTTAAATACAATAGAACTCCGATTATCCGACACAATCGCACTGACACGTCGGTTAATGCGGAAGATTAATAAAAATTACATAAGCGAATGATTTGTGGATTTTACTTCATCCAAAAAATATAAATAATTACTATCGATATTTATTTTAAAATGCAGTGATTCATAGTACATAGTATGAAACAAAAATTAGTTAATATTTTGAAAGAAATATGTAATTCAGGCTGTCGTTTACCTGATCTTTATTTCTATAGATAACGATTTAATTATTTTTTATTTTGCAAAATTAAGGCCAATAACTAACAAATACTTCCTATAAAGTTCAAAGCCCCACAGAATTTGCCTCGAAGTTATTGTTTACCTAACAATATATTTGTGATATATTAATAGCAATAACGCAAATTCTACGAGATGAAATATTTATAAGGATATATTTGGTCTTATTTTTCCAAAACAGTTGCTAAAAATAGAGAATAATTAAATTGTTACTCGCTAAAAATAAAATTAGATAAACAACAACAATTGAATATATTTTAAATATTTTATTCCAAAATTCTGTAAGAGAATTAATATTATGTAACGCATTTTGTTTAGAATAAGAGTAATTCGTTTAAATATTATCAAAAAATAATGTCTTGTTTAATATTAAAATGACTATAGATATCGAATTCTGTTTAGTATTTAGTAGGCGTATTGTAATTTGATAGTGCGGACATATGCGCTTATATTGTGGTACATTTTATTTCTAGTAGTTGTATGTGTGATTGCGTAGCAGAAAGATTTAATTAGAAAAATGGCGCAGCAGAAAACGAAAAAATACAAGAAATCTACTAGTGAAAATACCAGGAAACGGCATAGAAAAACTGTAAGTGATATTATATTTTCTTATAATTAGTTTTGTTTTATTTATAAGTTACATAAGTGTAATTCTTTTTAATAATTTTGTTAAACATGGGAATTATTTAATGTTTCCCGCTATTACTTTTTAGAATAGTCATTTATTTCTTGTTCAGAATTCGTAAGATAAGTTGTCCTAACTTAGTGATAAATTGTGAGCTGTTAGAGTGTTATATAAGTTTGGTGTTTTCGCCTTATTTTATTTGGAAAATATATTACAAATTTAACTAAATGTATCGATTTTTAGTGCCTCTGTAAATAGTGCTAGTACAATTTTTAACGTAACCCATTAGTGTCCAATGTCCTATTTTAAGGACATTAAGGCTATTTTCAAGACAGTCTACAGTAAATGGCACATTTTTTCGAAAAATATTTTTAGGAAAAGGTTGCTTGGACAACTTTTATGAAAATCACTATTTCTATAACTTATGTCGTTTTCGAGATATAGTAAAAGTAGCAGGAATAAACTAGGAAGTGCACACTCGCACTATTTACGTCTTAAATTTAATTTTCATAATTTGATTACAATCATAACTTGATTCACAGTAAATCAAGCTATATATAATGTAAAAGTAAAACCACATTAAAAAATCCTGTAAATTTACTGAATTATAGTATATCAATCTGAATTAAATAATAATATAATATACAAATCAAACTAATATCCAATATAATATATTTATTAGCTTAAAGTATAAATCAATTTAGTTAATATAATTATTAAATGTGGTAAAATCCTATCACATGTTTTTGTTTTTTATAAGTCCTTTATTTAAAAGTAATTATTATTTATACAAGTATTAAATTTGTTTTTTTTACATTTTATGAAAGAGATTTAATGTATGTTAAAAAAACGCTGTTTGCAGTAAATGCATTACTGACCATGAACAACATAACAAGCAGATCCGGACTAACTTTACTATTTTTCACAATATTTCCCAGAACTTGTTCACAATAATTTTCCGAATGCAATTTTACCTGACAGTCCCTCTCTGATCGTATGCATCACCACTTTGTTTAGATAACTAGTTGAAACATGATCATTAAATAGCGAACAAGGTTAACCGCGTATATACAACGCAAAAAGAATACATTTCTCCAAAAAACTATAAGGAAATGAATATTAAACCCTCATAATTCTAAACATTATAAATCAAATATCTTTTAAGACCATTATTGCAAATATAAAGAGCCTGGTTTAAAAATCCGATATCCACCGAGCGCACACGACGTGGAAAACTCTAGACTTGTCCTTGTATCTAGAATTTCCCAAACCTTCTAGAATCTACGTCGCAGAACCGTATATAAATATAAAGCGTGAGCGTATTGTTTCTAGTTGGCGTAGGCGCTTTGACAAGTGAAGTTAGGTGTTAAAATTTATCAGCGTATTTAAAATTGTGACCACAAAATGGGTAAAAAACCGGCGGTAGGCATCGATCTGGGTACAACTTACTCGTGTGTGGGTGTTTGGCAACACGGAAAAGTGGAAATTATCGCGAACGATCAAGGTAATCGTACAACTCCAAGTTACGTCGCATTTACTGATACCGAACGATTGATTGGAGATGCTGCGAAGAATCAAGTCGCTATGAACCCGAACAATACAGTTTTTGATGCGAAACGGCTCATCGGACGGAAATTTGACGACCAGAAAATTCAAGAAGACATGAAGCATTGGCCGTTTGCAGTGGTGAATGATGGCGGAAAACCCAAAATTAAAATTGATTTTAAAGGAGAAGCTAAGAAGTTTGCTCCAGAAGAGATAAGCTCGATGGTTTTGACCAAAATGAAAGAAATTGCTGAAGCGTATTTGGGAGGGAACGTACGAGATGCAGTAATTACAGTACCTGCCTATTTCAATGATGCCCAACGTCAAGCGACTAAAGACGCAGGTTCTATTGCCGGCATAAACGTCCTTCGAATCATCAATGAACCAACAGCTGCAGCTTTAGCTTATGGATTGGATAAGAACCTGAAAGGAGAGCGACACGTTTTGATTTTCGACCTTGGAGGTGGAACTTTTGATGTATCCATCTTGACTATTGATGAAGGATCATTATTTGAGGTGAAAGCTACGGCTGGTGATACTCATTTAGGCGGAGAAGACTTCGATAATCGTTTGGTGAATTATTTCGTCGATGAATTCAAGCGCAAGTTCAAAAAAGATTTGAAGTCCAATGCTAGAGCTTTGCGTAGACTTCGCACAGCTGCTGAACGAGCTAAACGCACTTTATCCTCGAGCACTGAAGCTTCCTTAGAAATAGATGCACTTCTCGACGGTGTTGATTTTTACACCAAAATATCCAGAGCACGATTTGAAGAACTGTGTTCTGATTTATTCAGAGGCACATTAGAGCCGGTTGAAAAAGCTCTTAGAGATGCACACATGGATAAAGCGTCTATTCATGATATTGTGCTAGTTGGGGGTTCTACAAGAATTCCTAAAATACAATCTCTACTCCAGAATCTATTTGGAGGCAAATCGTTGAATTTATCCATAAATCCAGACGAAGCTGTTGCATATGGAGCTGCGGTCCAGGCAGCTATTCTGAGTGGAGATACTAGCTCCAAAATCCAGGATGTACTTTTAGTCGATGTAGCTCCATTGTCTTTAGGAATCGAAACAGTTGGCGGGGTAATGAGTAAAATAATTGATCGTAACTCACGCATCCCTTGCAAGCAAGCCCAGATGTTCAGTACATATTCTGACAACCAGCCAGCAGTGGCAGTCCAAGTTTACGAAGGTGAACGAGCTATGACCAAAGACAACAACACCTTAGGAACTTTTGATCTAACCGGCATTCCCCCAGCACCTCGAGGAATACCGCAAATCGAAGTGACTTTTGATATTGACGCTAATGGAATCCTAAACGTAACCGCTCAAGAGAAAGGTACAGGCAAATCGCGACAAATAACAATTCGTAACGATAAAGGACGCCTATCGAAAGAAGAAATAGAGAAAATGTTATCTGATGCAGAAAAGTATAGAGGTGACGATGAGAAACAGAGAGAGAAAGTTGGGGCTAGAAATAGGTTGGAAACTTATGTTTTTAATGCGAAGCAAGCTGTAGAAGATGCCGGGTCAAAGATATCTTCGACGGAGAAAGATAAGGTAGCCAATGAATGCCAGAATGAGCTGAAGTGGTTGGATAATAATTTGTTGGCGGAGAAAGATGAGTATGAGCATCGATTAAGTCAGCTGACGAAGATTTGCAGTCCTATTATGACGAAGCTCCATCGCGGTGAAGCAGCTGGTGGTGAACGAGATGAACCAGGACCAACTATTGAAGAAGTTGACTAATTTTTCTTTGATTTTCTATGTTTGTTAATTTACTGTTCAGTATTAATTAGTTGTTGCCTAACGGGGATTATAAACTCATAGAAATAAATAATGATCACTTCAAATATATCCAAAAAAGTCTCCTAATAAGAGAAAAATAAAATTCTTACTAGAAATATTTCTCTTTTAGACTCTGACCTCAAAAACATAACACCATTTTTAATTGAAGAAATAATTTCATATATAATTAGTACCAGTGTAAATTTAAAATTATTAAAGGCAATTTTATACCAATCCGTTGGCAAATTACGTCATGTGTTCGTATACACTTTAAATATAATAACGCTTTTCGCTTCACACCTCCTTATTTCCGAACGGAACGAAATGTAAGATTATTCGTAAGTTACAACGTATTCAATAAGAATATAAGAACGCTTTTAACATGTCGTAATTTTCGAACGAATTCGTAAAATAGAACTAAAAATCCATAATAAGCCATCATATTCAAAAATTGAAAATATTAAATAAACAACGTATTAATATAAATTATAATTATTATAAAATAATGTCAGCTACAAACAAATATAATCAAAGATTTATGATTATAGATGTGTAAAGAACATATATTTTTGAATTTATAATCCTCGGCATTTGATTTGAATAGTAATAAAAATTGTACACTATTTTAAATGTCGCAAATGCAACTCTAGCTCGTGATTACAATTGGTATTTACGATTCCATAAAATAGCAATTTAAATTTCCACTTTGTTGTTTATTCTAATGTATTTGTTGTGAAAATAAATTGCTTCGTAAATTGTTTTCTGTATGTCCTTCACCTTGATGTGCATATAATTTTACCTGCAAACAAAAATCGAAGTTGTGTGTTTCGTATATTTAGATGCTTGCGTGAGTGCATTTAATGTATGCGAATACCGGTAATAATATCGAATTTTCAAATGTCTCTTGAATATTGAATATGTTAACGTATTGGTGTTGCAATATGTATAGTGAACTAAAAACCTTTTTAACAACACAAAATGTGTTGAGAAACGTGAGTCATGCAGTTGGCACATGTTTCCAATACCCGCCCCTAAAACTGTCTCTTTTGTTTGACAAGAATCTCGGTAATAGTTGTTTTTGTCGGCTCTAATAACCGTAACGATATTTTTTGTTTTTGACGTGTAAACTTAAAATAAATACGTTTGCCCGCCCAAACTATTTCATTTGACAATTATCTCAGTAATAGTTATTCATTTTCGGGCTTCTAACTACGATATATTTAGTAAATAAATACCAGAATAAAGAATAGTTTGAACAAATTGCCAGCAAAGAGAATTATAAATTCATACATAGTAGGGACTGCTTTTTTTATTTTTAAAACTGAATTATTGTTGCAAAAATATAATTTCCAATAAAGTTTTGTTAATTGTAAAGTCAATATAGAAAATTAGCAATGATACTTGTAAAAAAAAACGCCAGTCATATGACATGTTGGGAGCAAGCCAATTTATATTGCTTCAGAGAACTTCAGGTGAAAGATTACGAATACAATTTACTAGTAACTCGTAGTAGATGTGGGTGAGAGTGAATTTTGAATATGTGTTCTCGGAATAAATTGTTGGATATATATATGAATAAAAATTCATACTATGTATACTATAATATTGCGAGTGTTGAATTATTTTATTCAATATACGTACATGTTATTTTTGCATGTTGTGATATTTCGTTCCTATTCATTTTTGAGCAAACAATGTAAGCAGAGAAGTTGTTCAGAATCAAAAACTAAATTTAATGAGTAAAAAATTATTCCTAACTTTTCTTTATTTACGGGAGAAAAAGAAATACAATTTAAAGCAAATTGCAGTATGATATGAAGTTGAATCAAATAACAATTTCTGTGTGGTTTTATTCGAACATTGTGCAACAAAAATGACAAAGACACATGCTGAATAATATATCTCTTTTGTACAACATATGCGGCGAGGTAATAACATGCAAATAGCGAATATCCTGTGTCATAATGGGCTATTCTAATTCTGCACGGATTTTATGAAATAAATCAAGTAACTTTTAAATATAGGCAACAAAATTTACATCAATGTAATGCGTAACGTATTTTATATATAGATATTCTTCATATATTATATACACTAATAAACTTTAGATGTAAATTTATATTAAATTAGTAAAACAGTAAATTAATTTTGTATACAGACAAAAATTCAAAAAAACAAATTCACTTTCCACTATTAAGCAGATATATCAAATAGTTAGTCAGCTGATATATATATATTAACCCTATGGCAAATGTATGTAAACTTATACTTAAAAATCGTATAGTATATCTAATTTTAGGAAAATGTATTTATTCTTAGTGAAATTTTATTATATTCCCTCAGATTACAATATTCAACTTCCCAAAAATATGTAACATTTCTGTGATGTCACAGTGACTTGACAGTGACAACTTAGGGGAATCACATTAAAGAACATGTTTACTAGGTTATAAACACAAAATAAATATGTTAGAAACAATGATGACTTAAACGTATACAATTTGTGCTACTACATTGAAATTTGAATCGTCAAAGGTGATAATGTATCTCTTCTGGAAATAACACACCACACCAGAGTGAGTACTTGAGTAGAGATAAATTGTCACGTTTCACAGTGAATAATCAATTATTTCACAACCGGAACGCTAGATTGTGCTAACGATGGAATTCATATCGCGATATACCTATAGTACCTTGCTATGCCAAGTAAAAGGTAATTCGATATTTAGAATGATAAAAACGAACGGGATAACATAATACCACACTTGAAACATAAAACACGGTAAATGTAGATACACGTTGTATAATTAACAATAATGCCAATACAAATCCAACAAAATTGATTTAATTTTATAAATGAAATTATGATGGAAACTAAATTTATTATAACAAAAAATCATAATATTGTTTTTAATGTTACTTAAGCTTTGTTTGTTTGTCCTGCATTGACTGTTCAATTCATGATTGGTCTGTCTACCATTTATAATGAAGAAAAGTTTCATGATCCTTTTAGACTCCATCCAAGAAAATAAAAGACTAGCGTTGTGGGGATTTAGTAAGAGCTTATAGTTTGTGCAATGGGATGTATGGGTATGCACAAATGTTGTACAGCTTAATGGAGTATGGCATTGAAATCTGGAGCGTTGATATCAGAAAAGAGAGTAATATCTTGTGGATAGACGGCAAGTAGTGCTCAGAGTACTCTCAATTTGAATGCCTAACATGTCTATTATAAAACTGTATATATCCAGCTTCCAATAAGTAATTTGAAAGTTCCACATAGCGCTTTATCGATAATGCACAATATAGGTAGTGTTTAGGCGGATGGCCGTGTATTGTGTGTCGGGTGATGCAGTCTCCCGATGTAACGAACGTTAGAGTAACAGGTAAACGAAGTGTGCCGCCTCCTAGAGATCTCGTACCCGATTTGGAGGGGGATATGACCTTAGTAACTCTGGCTCGAACGCAAGGCAAGGCAAGCTAAAGTAGTGTATTTCTTGTAGCATGCGGTATTGTCGGAGAAAATTTAAGTAAACTTTAGTTTTTAGTGCTTCGCGCGACGCTTCTACAACAAAATACTTTAATGCACCCAGTGACTGAACATTTTATAAACAATGGAACGTTCGCAAATATATAAACCGCTAATTTAGCTGTAGAATAAACAACACTTTTGACTTTTAATTCTGCGTTTAAGTTGGGTTTTTTAAACCGTACAATGGTGCAGTGTAAAACTTGTTTTGACCAGTGAATCTGTGATAATTTTCAACTTTGATGATTTTTATAAGTGGATATCGTTACTTAAGCTATCGAAGATGGAGAATTTAACAAATAACATGACAAATCTACCAGAGGTAGGCTATAGTAGATGGTATCTGTGATTGGTACACTCTATGACGTAAATGTATAAGAAGTGACTCCTAAGAAACTGAAAGGCATGACTGTACTTATCTGTAGGGACGTTGAGAAATGCATTATATTCTGTGCGGACTTCGTTAGAATACGTGGATTGGAATTTTAATATATCGTTTGAATTTTTTTATAATATTTTTTACCTGTTGCTGTTGCATAGCTGTGGTGGTTTCAAAACTACAAAAAACTGGATTTTATTATTAAAATAATGAAAGTATTTGACTTGAAAATAAACATATGATTAATAATTTAAGTACATATGTACGTTTTGAACGATAAGTCTTTGTATTATTTTTCTATATTTAGTTGAAAGAAACAATAGTTATGTTTGTTTTATTGTTTTTACTGTAATAACACAATAAATGCATATCATAAAATTGCCGAACATTTTCACTCGATTTTAAAAATTTGAACTTGCGATTAGAATTATTATTGTTAATAACCCATAAAAAAATTATATTTTGATTAATTTTTCATGATAACAAATTTATTTACCCTCAAGGGGTCGTAGAAACATAAAAACTTACCAAAAATAAATAAACAAAATTATCAAAAAGCCAGAATTAGATAATAAGTTTATCTAATAAATAAGAACCGCTTTTAATAATATTTAAGAATCACTAATCTACACTATTAGTGAAAATTAGTGCAAATCACATTTATTGTGAATTTGTATTGAGTTTACATCGTCCAATCATGCTTTCCCTTGCAGATGTATAACCACTTCACCGCTGCGCTAACAATAGCACATTAGAATAGTTAACCAAAATGCCCACCGATGGGTCACGTGGCCCGATATATGTTAAAATTAAATTTTGTTGCTATTTTAATTACAGAATCATGTACTCACGTTTCTATATATTTAACACGGTTAGCGCTGCGCTTAATCATATTAGAATAGTTCACAAAAATACTGTATATGTTAAAATTACAATTAATACAATTTTGTTTGTGGAATCAAAATGTTTCTGTACATTTAACAAGTTTTGGGCCGCACTAACAATATTAGATTAGATTAGCATTTTGAAATAACCACGTGGAGCTCAATGTGCTTCTTTTCTTTCATTTTCAATGAATTTTGCGATTTCTTTCAACTATACAATATTTTATTTTAAATAATCAATTTTGCAGCGTATAAAAATTAAATTTTCTCATTTTTTGTTATAAAATCAATTTAGCATCATTTTGAAGTTTTGAAATTATTATTTGCACTTTTTAAAACATTTCTATTTAATAGTAGCACTTATTTTAAATCAATGTAGCTCTTTTATTTTATTTATTTAACTTTTGCTTCGAAAGAAACCCTAAAATATTATCTTGTTACTGATTGAACCCTTTGTTAATATGTGACTGATATAAGGCTTCTCCCACTCCACTTTAATGGGGAATGCCGTGACGGTTTCTTTAAATATTATAAATATAGCTACGCTAATTGTTTCTCAATAATTCTGGGTATTTTATTGCGAGTTTATGATTTCATTACCAATAATAAAAGACTCTCTTTGACGATAATTTTCTACTTTTACTACAAATGTAAAATATGTCAAACCATAATTTCTATAAATAAATTAACCATTGTACGATTTGAATAATTTGAAAACAAGTTGTTTTGCGAAAAAATATCGGAAGAACTTTCAGATAAGAAAGTTATTGAGCGCAAGGAAGTTATGCATCTGAGTTGACTCCCAGTTTTTGCAGTGATTAAATTTGGAAGTTGATTCGCAAAATTGGGGTCATTAGGGCTCGCGTACACAGATGCACTTTCATTTTGCCCATTAGCTAAATTACCAATATTTTATTCACACTTATTATTCGTAAATATATGTTTATATCAACGGGATTTTAATTTTGTTTTACGTAGTAAATATAAAAATAAATATAGAACAGGTGCTATATTCCGTATAGAATATTATGTATGTTCGATATGGATAATAAATTCGGAAAAAGGTAGGTGTAAAACCGGCTTTAAAAGAGTATAATAATATGGACCATTTGCATACAAAATTAAAATCATTCTCAAAAATACATAAACTTTGGACACATGCCTGTTCGTTAGTTTATTTATAGTTTATTCTCACATTTCGTATATTATGGCTAGACGATATCGAAAATAGCATATAAAAATAATAATTATGTTTCAATAATGAACAGTCTATGCAAAGTAAATTTATTTACTATAATTAAGATAGAAAAGAAGTATTAAATATTCATTTTATGCTAATTTGGACATCATAAGTGTGAAATCGTTGTCAGAATAGTTAAATTAAAAGTGGAAATTAGATATTTTCAATGACAGATGTTCAAATTTGTGCTATGTACAGTAAAACATATTAGTTTTCAGGTAATTCCTTAACTGTATTTATTATTATTCACATTTGTGATAACAGTTCAAATGTTTGTACAATTGAACACAATATTTGCTGTATTGAACATATTTTTGCTAAACTATCTCAAAAATGTATGAGTGTAATGTACCCAAATGGATTTAAATTTCCTCTAAGGTCGCTGAACTAATTGACATGCCAATTATTAAAATAAAAAAATATATATATTACATGATAATAAATGATATTTAATAACATTTTTATCTGTATATTAGGTAAATATTAGTTTTATCCTTTGCAATATCTTATCTAACTTTAATTTTATAATAATAATGCTAAATCAACACTAATATTATAATCTTTGCATTTAGATCACGCTCAAGAACAGAATGGTCGAGCTTGTCCGACATTAACCGAATGTGTGCGTCCCTTGTATGTCGCTCGCGCATGCGTCTTCTTTTATATCGTTAGTAAATCTAGTATAAGGTAGCAAGGTTATATATATTATCCCTATTACATGTGTTGCCAGCATATTATTAATAACTTGAGATGGGCATGGCGTTAAAACTTAATTAATAAATAATCCGTTATAAATTAATTATATAAGTCGAATTCTTTACTGTCAATTTTCGACACGCAAAATAGAAATGCAGGTTTTAAAATAGGTTTTCAGACGACAAAAAATACCATTTTGCTCTTATTTTTTGTTCGTACTTTTTTATGTGAACAAAGTAGACCAGCGGCAGTAGTACTGCAATTAAAATAATTACCTTAGCTTAGTTTATGTAGGACAATGAAACACATACATACATATTTTTTTGTGAAGTTAAATTTGCATGTTTGTCCGTCAAAACGAATTTGTAAACATATTGCGGTTTTGTTATGAATAAAAATTCGCTAAATGCTAATGTACGCTTATTACTAACCCTTGTGTAACTGTGCGACGTTATATTCCACAATTATATGTTATTATAGTTGACTTTGAAGACAGTTGAGACCGCAAACATTTTTGTTGTAATTCGGTTGTGCCTTGTGCGCAGACAAAATAAAACAATTTTTTCGCCGAACCATTAATGCAACAGATTTTTGAATAACGTCCAAAAAAATGTGCTCTTCCCAGAAATTAAAACTGACAAAGCCATATTATTAGATCGGAAAATAAAACATTCTTCTCCTAATTGAAACAAATAAACAAAAACAACAATAATAACATATGCATTCTCTTCTTTGACCTTTTTTTTTGTAAAATGAGAAATAAAGAAGAAAACACCAATGCTTTCAACTTAACGAAGATAATGAAATATGTTTTTCTACCAATTACGATGAATAAACAACAATTATTACACCATAAGCTATTTCTTCTTTTACGATTTTTGCAAGAATCCATGCTTTCTGCTTGTAACAGTTAGTGAATTATTCTTCTATTATTGAGAAAATTAAACAACTATTATAATAACATATACTATTTCCTTTTATCTGTTTTCATAAATTGAGAAGAATTGAAGCAAGCACCAATATATTCAGCTTGCCACAAATAGTGAAATATTCAATTATTTTAAACACTAGGGTCACCATGTGCCCATATGTATACAGAACATAGTACAGATTTGACTGATGGCGAATTTTCATGTAATTTAATAATAATTACACGGTTTTTCTTCAGTTTGTATCGTTTGACTATAATAGTAATACAAATTTCCACATCGCAAATAATAATAAAGAAAAAATTGAGTCCTTTTTTTGAACGCTATTTTGTTTTCTCTAATAATCAGAATTATAAATTTATTTACTTGCAATTATTATAATTTGACCAACTATAGAATCTTACCGCAACTAATATTTTCACAAATGACTGCTGCTTGGCCATTTTGAAGTGAAAATATTAACTATGAATTAAAATAAATGGACGGAAACACGTATTTGCTAATAATATAGGCAAATTAGGCAATAATATGCACTTATTTCATATTAAATACTTAATAATTGAATAATAACATATGTTACTCCCCTTAAACTTAAGATTTACAATTCAAACAATGTTTCCGTAATTCGTACGTCACTAATGCACATTGAAATACTGTTTAGCACTTTTATTTATATTTGTTCTTTGGTCGGTCATTTGAACATAAATGCTTAATAGCGACATTCACAAACTTCAAATTAGAATAAATAAAACTTAATTTTATTAACTAGGAATTATTTATATATCTCATTGACATACAATATCAATATAATATAGCAGATGCCACTCTGTGTAAAGTACACAACACACTAAATACACTTCAAATCATCAAATTAATTTAAGATTTATCACAATTTCTTTTTTGACATTTCTTTCTGACGTTTGATTCGTTTTTGTCTATTTCAAAGCAGACAGAAGAGTAGTGATTGTTTTATTTCAGTATAAACTATTTGATTTTTTTTATAACATTATTAGCAGTCGCCATAGCGCAGTGGTTAAGAGTCTTGTCTTTCACACTGGAGGTCGTGAGTTCGATCTCAGTCTATGCGTGTATTTTTACAAAAAAGCGTTCTACACACACTTACACACTCACATACATACATTTCTGGGTAATTATATTAATGATGGTTATTTTGGTTCTATTTTTTTTTATATAAATGAGAAATAAATATCATGACCATTGAAAATACCAATAATTGAAAGAATGCATTTGTCGAGAACGGCAGGGGAGTGCCGTTGTGTGACGTCACAATGCATTGATGTGATATTACTATGTTTTCCTGCAAGTCCGCTTAACTATATAGTATACCTGTGCATACCTGTACATATACTTTCCACAAACGCATTCACGGAAAGAAACCTTATTTTGGACGTGCACTTTCCACCCCTACAACTAATGCGTAGAACCGGCATTATAAATAATAATACCAGAAACCTCCCTAGAGAACACGTACTTTGACTTCCAAAACCATTCAGACGAAACAATTGTAGAATTGCAACGTATTTACGTCGGTAATGCCAGAAAAAGCATGTTAGGTCACGTTTACTTTATTTTAACCTAATTAACATAATTTAGCAAATTATTTTGTCGCAGTATTTTAATCATTTAAAAATATTCTTTGCTCATAACTTTAAACATTTATTATTAATAAGCACACTGAGTGCTAAGTTAATTTGCATTCTTGTACATGTATACTTATTTAGTAGAATATTTATATTATTTTATTACAAGAGTGTGAAAGAATATTTCGATATAATTTTGTTTTAAATGTTGACATTCGTGATACTGCGAATATCATGAAACAATTTAATAAATATTATATAAAATTAATAATTTCGCTAGCGATTTGCAGCAAGTGGTATATTTTTTGAGATAAATTTCAAACAAAGCTTATATGTATTTAATATCTTTAACCTTGTTTTTGTTTTGTTTTATTTTGTCGATTTTTGTGTTTTCAGTACAAATTTGTATATGTATGGTTATCGCAGTCACAAGATAAATTTTTATTTCAAACAGCACCGCTAAACGGGTTCAATTATAAAACCCAGAAAAAAATTATTGAACTTTTGATTGCTATATAATCACTTATCTTATATAGATAATATTTAAAATTTAAACACGTTTGAACGAATATAATATTTATCTATCAAAACAGGTTACCAGAAGGTCCTTTGAGCAATTAAAAAAATCAGGTAGTTTCTAAATAGTATAAAAAGTGGTTGAATGACGAAAAAATGAACACAGTGTCCCCAATAAAGTATCGTGAAGATGACAGCTTGCCACGGATCGTATCATTTGAATTTCTTTAGTTTTTGTTTCGAGTTTTTTCTGTTTCAACGTTGCTTAATTACCTCAAATTATTTCAATATTTCGTTGTAGACTTGGTTGAAGATTTTATCATCAGTAGGACATTTGAATTAGGAAATGTTGAAATTTGCAATAAACCATTATTTCAGATAACGAATCTGAATCTTGCCCAATGGTTTACAAATGTATGCGAAATCTTGTCTACTTGTAAGGAAACGAATTAAGAGGAATCCCATACCCCCTGCAAACATAGGTAAACAAGGTTTCGTCGAACCCTTCAAACTCCTTTATTACAAGATTAAAATGAATCACATTTTTATTTTTCAGATAGCCAATACTTCGCTCTAGGTTTCTATGGTTTCCTATTTTCAATTTTTTGCTTAGATTTTCTTTTATATTGTTCTATATTTACCCTGTTTTCAAATGTCCATAGTTTTTATTGAGATGACAAATTTAAAAATTCAAAACTAGACAAGCGTACATTGACTATTTTTCTACCGGAATATTCTAAAAGTTTTATTCAAAAAAATGTATTAGCAAGTATTTTAAGGGTCAAACGAACGCTTCAACTGAGTAGTAAATAGCATTGGCTCTTATGGCGCTACGATATTCGTGCGCTTCCCTCTTTACACCGACCTGTAAGGACGGGCAACCATGGGGATTCCTCTTAAGTAAGAGTTAAACAGCAATTTCGAGAACATAAGAATTTCCTTTAACGTTTTATTTGCATCAAAGATAACTTCATGCATACTCTTGTATTTGTTCAAAATGAAAGTCGTGATACCGAAATTTAAATATTTCATAAAATGTAGAAGAATTTTCCGTGTGCGAAGAAAAATGTCACTTTCACTGCGAAAGGAATTTGTGCTCTTTAAATATTGTGTTAAGTTTTGTAAAAAAAAACCTAATATAAACAGGTGGAGTAGCCGCCGGCCAGTGTTTAATTTATAATCATTACATTGTGACACGCATGCGTAGAACAGTCCCCCATGATTAATCATCCGTTCAACATTCGAACGTTAATCTATTTGTTTCAGATTTATTTGCAATTATACTGCATCCGTTGTAGATGAATAAGCATGACGGAATTTTAATATGAATTTTATTGGTTCCCAGGAAGAAAATTCTTATTACTAGTTTTCGTTAGATTGTTTTTGCAATAGTTATACGAGAACGATGATGCGTCCTTGGAATATATAGATTATAGTGTGAAATGTATGATTAAGGAGAAGATTTATCCGATAGTGGTCTTGTAATGAAATAAAAAACTTGCAGAGAAATAGACGATATATTACCACAATTTCCAGTGGGGTTTAAATCAAATCCAATATTATTCTAGCACATAAAACCCGTCCTAGAACAGAGTATTTCTTCTAGGGATAATAATGTGGCCGAATAACCGAGTACTTCCTACCGTATTCGGCTGAATAGTTATAAATGTATCCAATACGCTAGTGGCAAGCCATTATATTAATTATTTTTCGAAAGGAAACAACATTTTTTGTTTTTCTGAAATCTTCATATTACAGAAGATACGAATTATTTAAGTTTCGCGCCTTATAGGCCTATGATGGTACTACGCTTATAGGCTAATTTGGAGTGGGGGATAGGGCTATTACCATTAAGTTAGCTGTTAGCTCTCAGAAATTATGTTATCTAACCTCTTTTAGTCTTATGTTCTTTATAATATGCATGTGGTTTTTTATTAATTATTTTTCGAAAGTGTACATTATTATTAAACATGAGTGTTATTGGTTATGTGAAAGCACAATCAGACAATTTGCCAAAAGTGGACATAAACTTACGTATTTCAAAATTCTTTTTGAATTACATGCAACACTGTTACTAGAAAGGGGAGGGGATGGAATAATCTGGTTCTAAAATTTGAAATTCTAGTTATAAATTTCAATATTGAATCAGTATTGAAGTTGAACGTTATTTAGTAAATACCGGTTATAGCAATTAAATGGGTTCTGAATTAAAATGTATATGTCATTATACATTTTTTTCAATTGTTTCAAGTATCTGTATTATTATCTTTATTATTAATTAATTGATTTTTATAAATGATTACTAACAAAATACAATAAACAGATTGGAATATTTAATTTTAATATTCTAGCACTATAAACTATTTTACTGTAAATTAAGGCAATATTTTATTATTATACAATTTAAGATTTGTTTCATTAAAATAATAAACAAAATAATTAAAATATTCATTACAGCTCTGGTGTTTGTTATTAAAAAATAAATCAGCCAATTTAATACGCTTATAACAAGCATAGGTGCAAACATCAATATCCGCTTCATCGTATAACAAACTTATAATTAATGGAGATTGTCTTTTTTTTATGAAGAAAACAAATTTACAATCACAAAAATCAATTGGTCATACATGATTAGTGGATATTTTTATTATTTTTGTATGCAAATTGAAGATAATTTATATTTAATAATAAAAAAATCAATTTTTTTTGTTGTACACACTAGTACTTGTGTATGTGGGCAATAATAGCGTGTGATTTTTATCGATTTATAATCATACGTAAAATGTACTATACATCCAAGTATATATGAGTTATACACATTTTCGGAAACAAGAAGTCGTGAAACAAAATTCTGGACAAATTTTTATTTTATTCTGAGAATGTTGCAGACATTCAAACACTATATCTATTTTATGCTACTGTACGACAAGCTTAAACTCCAGTACGGCATTGGAAGACACATTTTCATAATTTCTGTTTTTTAAAGTTATATAAAATTATTGTGATATGTTTTCCAAGCATTTGCGTTATTTCTACCCTTTATAGGAAATAGCTTAACAATTAAAAATCTAGTAATAATATCTCACGTTTCTGAACTTGATTCAATTGAAACTTCTCTAATAGCCGCATAATTATTAATAACATAAGTATATGTTAATTAGAATTTGTATTCCCACGACTGTTGTCAGTCGATACGGATTGTGAACAACTTGATTTTACATAAAGTCGCAAATTAAAAATAAAGGGTCGTAGTTCATTTAACTTAGTGTAATTATTAATTAACCACGCAACACAAATTACATCGTGTAAGAATGGCTTTCAGAATCGTCGTGTGAAGACTGTGAAGAAATGTGTCGGTATTTGTAAATATATATATAAATATTTTCTCATTCTGTCATTTACACTTACTATAATAATAAAACAGTCTATTTAAATTTTAAATTGGCTCTAATTATAAACGCTTGTCGCTCTAAGTAAAGGGTTACTCTACAGTAGAAAATAAAAATACGACATACTCGTGCATTACCCTAAATAAATATACAGAGAGTCGACGTGATTTACACAACGCATATGCTCTATAATCTATATGTTACATGTGTAATGTCTTTAATTTTATCGCAAATTGTAATAGAATAAATTTCTCTCTCAGTCGTTTAGAGGGCATTACGCCAATATGCCAATGATTATAAAAATATGTCTACGTAAAACTTGATTCCACTAATGCTATAATTTAACAATACTGTAATCAAATATTTTTTAATATAATGCATATATTTAAATAGTTGAGTAGAAAATTAGCTAAATTCGAAACGTAATGAAAAAATATTTTCACTTTTAATTGTCGTTAATGTTCAAATAATACGAATTCGTAATTTCTGTTTTTAATCATGACAAACCTTACTTTACGAGTAAAATGTACTTGGATGAAGTTTACGCCAAATAAATGAGATCCTTGTCTAAAAATACAACAAACCAAAACGAATTGTTCTAAGAAATGACACCATTATATTTTTGTGGTAAGGAATTCGTTATGTGGCAATATTAGCATTCATAAGTGTCGTTCTAAACAACACTTATACACACAACTTACAGGTGCTCATATTATTATCTGTTGTAAATGTGACACTGATGTATATGTGGACGCGTCGAGACATATTGCTACCCACACATCAGCTACACTACACTCTACAGCCAACCATTTCCGGTTTAAGATTTTCACCTAGAAATACTTCGCATACATTTCACTATAAACACAGGCTACTATTTTAATCGCGTTCCAACTTGTTGTGTGTAGGCAACCTTGTTTTTAAACACCTGACAAATTACATTTTGATTTTCTTATTATGATACTATGTTTATATATTTTTCTGAAGCCAAATTACTTGACAATCAAGAAAACTTTTACAATTAGTTGTTTTCTCATTACAAGGCAAAAATGCAAATGCCTAGTGTAGCCGTTTAGAACACAGAATATAATATGCATTCAAATCGCAAATCGGGTCTACGGCAGGCAGTGATTCGTGTTGTCCAGAACGCATTTACTTAACTCTGGTTTTACATGAAGTTTAGTAGTTATGTGAGAGTGGTGCAACCGGGCATTTTGAATCAATGAAGATATTTGTCTACTTCGCAAAGTAACAGGATTAACACCCAATGGTGCAAAGACTAGGAACACGCCATACCAATGGTGGATATGTGGTAATATTTATGTAGAAGATGGTTCCAAACAAAGAAATCAGTTGTAGCTTGGACTGAGGTTCATTTTCATCTTTACAAATATGAATTTCTTCAAGCGTGATAAATGACACATCATTTAAGAATGTAACCAAATTTTTAATCCGAGCATATAATTTATACACTGGGTTTTTTATGTTGAATTTAAATGTAATGAAAGGTATTATACAAAGAATATGTTCGTATCAGGATATCCTGTCTTTGTATAATAAACAAACGCATTGTTTAAGAAACTAACAAATTTTTATATTTTGTTGTATACGATCATTTATACATTTATTGTATTATATATTTATATAAAAACTAGATTAATTTTTCATTGAATCCTATGAGATAAGTTATGTTTCAAATAATGGATAATTAGCAGTCTTTATTTCGCCGAACACAAACAGGGCTTTTACTAGCACATTAAAATATCATCAATATTGAGATAGTGAATTATCAAGAGATGGCGTTTTAGAAGACAGCTGGCATACCAGTTTATTTCGTATAAATACAATTGTAATGTAACTTAAAATACCAAATTTGTTTTGCACGGAAGCATCAATATTCTTATATATTCGGCAAATACTTCATTATATATTACATGCGCTGTAAGTTGAGTGCCACATGATGAATATTTTTCACGATGTATATTAGTATAGTTCGCCTCACGAGAATTCAAGGGATTGTCATAAAACAATTATCCACCCATGGATAATAAAAATACAAAACATTATGCTACTCATCATGAACACGGTTATAAACAATCGCACTAGTTTTACAGGGACGAATTTCTAGACCAAAAATTATTATTATTAAATGGAATCTTACAAATGTAATACATAATTTAAGAAATCAAAACTACTCTAAATCAGATTCGGAATTCGAATTATTGTCGTTTACTTGTATAACAAATGATTCCTGATTACTATACCTAAAGTTATCTTCATTTTTTAAATAAAAAAACTTGGTAATTTGTACCGTTCGAGAGATTAACGGTCTGTGTATTTATTATCCATGGGGGTTATTGTTTTATGACAATCCCTTGAGTTCTCGTGAGGCCAACTATACTTCTCGTTAGTCCCAAGCGTTAGTTGTATACCGCTCAATTACAGCGTATACAAGTGAACCGCCTATGTCTTTGACATTATAGCTCCAAGTAATATCAGTAAAAACAACTTATGAATACAACTGTACAGAGTATAATATCCCATTTTTTATTCGAAACAAGTAAGTAAAAAAGGATGAATGTAAGCCAAGAGAGAAAAATGAATATTTAAGAGAAACATAGCTATATATATATATAAATATATTTTTATATAAATTGACGCCCAAAGGCAGCAAGTAGCAACATGTTGCTCAATCATATCCAAACTGGTTTCATTTGACACAGAGAGATGAAATTCATAATATACCTACAAGTGAAATGAGACCAACAACAACAACTCAACGTGAATGTGTTGGGCGAGATATCTTCTCGCGCTTCTGAAATACATAATGAGCGTTTCCTTTCTGTGCTCGGAAATTCTCAAAACAATGTCCCTTGTCTTTTGAATTACATATAAGACTTGTTTTTAATTTCGCTTTCAACATTTTTCCACTTTATAATAGTATTTATGTATTACAAAATTTCAAGTATTTTGTAATTCGTAGATACGATTAAACTATTTCCAAAACCATAAACACAATAGTAGAAGCAAAAACCGAATTCAAAAGCTTGATATTCATAATTTTACCATTCATTACGAAGAGAATTTGTCAAATATTACACTGAACAGTATACGTAAATATAATTAGGTATATGAAAATTATCACTTACATAATCCAAATGATATCCTTTTCCTAGTGTCCTGAAATTAAAAGAGAAACATGTTAAATACGATTAGACATGTTAAATAAATATTAAGTATTCTACGCCTATATGCATTTCAAACATATGTATTTTAATAGGAAAAGTTGACAGGTTTATATGTCTGGTTTTATATATTTTGTTGTTAATCACTACTTAAATTTAAACCAGCTTAGTCAGTTATAATATTATTTTTAAAAACATCGAATTATGTTTTCTAATTAATTTCATTCGCATTTCGAATATTTAAATATCTAACGCTTATTAATTAAACATAATAATTTTGTTACTCAATAAACACAACTTGTTAAATTTAACTTTCCGTGAAACTAATAATAAATATGAATGAATTCAAAATTGGCCAAACGCCATTTCCGAATGTACCAGGACAGTTCTTTATTCTATAAGTATATCTATATATCTAGAGCAACTAAGTTGTTACCCATCCCAAAATAATTACTAGAAAATGGATTTACCCCAAGTTTTGGGCACACCACTGCTGCAATGGGATACCAATAATATTTTAAAATTACGTTTCTGAAAATAAATCTTATATAAATCACCATAATTTTATGTTATATATTCAATTTGTTTATGTAAAAGTAGTGAAAGTTGATATATATATATATATATATATATATATATATATATATATATATATATATATATATATATATATATATATATATAAAAATACTATTTTTAATGATTTTCTTATTGAAAATTAATATTTAAATATGATATTTATATACAAACTGTAATGGAAAAAATCTTAATATTATGAACAAAGTGAAGGTTATTTAGTTTTATTGCCATGTAAAGTTTACCATTTTCAAAAAAATTGTTTAAGTACTAGTAGCACTTTTACGAGTTCTGTTTTATTAAAATAAGAATTATAAGTTGTAATTCAGTGTTTCCTTTCATGGATAACTGCAAAAAAAAATCGCAAAAGTGTCATCAAATTTTGTCAAACTATCCAACAAGAAATAATTTGGGCCAATTATTTTTGACGGGTTCTTGTTGGTCATAATGCACACAGTTCTAAGAGATTCCTCTTACTGTTGTCAATTAGTTACTATTAAGAAACAAAGGGGAGAATTAAAGAAAATTTAATTAAAACGGCCTTGAATTGCAATTGTCTATTCTGCGAAGGGTGGAATGGCCAGATGCTCCAAGTTCCAAGGTCAAGTGCCCAAAAAACAAGCGGAAACAACATGATTATTTCGATTAGGCAAGTCTCGCCAAAATCTCGATGCACCTGTCTCTACCTGTACACGATTTGGAGCATCTTTTTTGTTTGCAACTTGCAAGTGGACCACTTCATTCATCAAATTTTAAACAGCGATTTTGTTAATTAAAATATACTTGGTGTATGTTTCATTAGCTGCCTAGCCAACTGGACAGCTCATTTGAATAATTATCTTTTGCATTTTAATAGCGAAGCTTATTTTTTAACCAATTCTTTTGGATATTAAATTTTTACTATTGGTTTGTTTGTTTTATATTATATTTTTTATTATTCTAAGTATATGGATGACAATAACCATTACATGGAACACGATTAATGTGAGCTTGCGTACTTTTACGTATGAAATTTAGTTTGACAAATATATTTATAATTGTTTTACCCTCATTGTTCTTTGTGTCAGGGTACCCATATTTTAGACAATTAACGAAACACTTACAATTAACAATGATATATGTTATAACCACATAAATGGCATTTTAACGATATTTTGTAATTTAATTTAATTTATTTTAACATGCGAAAGTACTATTTTCCAAGTACTTGTCCGTGAAGTTCCCGATGCATTTTAAATCTAATAATTTGTACTAATCCGAAATTTTAGGGCCCCAACATTTGAAAACGCTCTTTAAAACTGCCCTAAGTTTTGAAAATTCTACTAAAACTTTTAAGATATGTTATGCAAACAAAGATTCTTGGTATTGTGAGCCCTAAAGGATTGTTCACAGCTAAAGAATTAGAAATTAAGCTTAGAAATTATAAGTAATAATTTCAGTTTGTTGTATGACATACAAGGTTAACGGTCACAGCAACAAAATTTATCATAAATTGTGTTAATTTTGTTGCTTGGAATGCTAGCATTGCTTGTCATAATACAAAGTAGATTGTTATTTGTAATTTTCTAAGCTTAATTACTGATGGTTTCGCTGTGAACAATCCTTTAGGCTATAAAAAGATAATAATTAAAATAAAACATATTTTTTTATGGTATCGAAATAATCTTGAATGAATTATAAGACATTTTATATTTATAACGTTTTTTCAGACCAACCATGTTATTAATAATAATAATATTGAAATTTATAATGTTGTTGATTGATTATTCGGATGATTGCAACAATAAATTTGTATTCCAACAATTGCTATAGTTTTCATTATTGTTTTTTTTTTTAAATTATTAATTTATAACTTCAAAACGTATGTAATTACAATTAGGTTTTCTACCTTAAAAGCATCAGTGGTTAAAAAATGTGTTCAACTTAAATAAAGTGCCTGCACTTATGCTTGTTTAATTCTACATACGACGTATATTTTCATTTATAAAAGTTGCAGTTGCCTACACTGGACCTTCTTCTTCCAGTGTAGGCAACTGCAATTTTTATAATTGAAAATATCGGTTCAAGTAACGGCTAACGGTTTTAGAAGTAAGTGGTTACGATACGGTTTTCGGTTACGGCTTTAGTTCAGTTAAAGTCCGGTTTAAGTGTAGGTTTAGATTACAATATGAGAAAGATACAAATATAATAAAATACGTAAACAGTTACAGAATTTATATTACTTGGCAACGTTTCTTGATTATAGTTATTTATTAAAAAACAAAATCAAAACTGCATTAAATTTATGAGAAACCTAATTAAACGGTGTCTACGACAGATAAATGGATATGTTCTTTTTATTTTCCTTTTAAGTGTCAGTATATATTTTGTATTTGTTTATTTATAATTTTCGCCCCTATATAGTTAATCAAGTGTTATTTATAAAGAGCATTAATCTCTGTAATTATGGTTACATGAATAGCAGTGTATGTTTACATTTAAATTTTATTGATGTAAAGATAATATGAGTTATAAGGTGTGCCGTAAACAATGGAGTATTGTATGCTAGGTTATGTTACATACACATGCTTTACTTTGTAAAATTCGTACTTGTGAATAAATTTACAAATAATTATAAACATAGCAATTATTCGATAAATACACTTCTATTTTCTTCTTAAAGGGATACCGTGCGACTTTACTGATGAAATCTTCAACATACGGTACTGTCAATTAAAAGAAGTAACATTAAATAAATACATAATTGATGCCGGCGTCAATGTCTCAAGCACGCCTTTTTTAACTCATCGGAATCAAAAAATATTTGCACCGAAATTCATTTCACGTCTTTCTGATTCCTAAATACTTATATATACATATGTCGCTCACTTGGTCCGTCGCATGTGTGTCTAAGAAGTTCCCGCATTTCAAATTCAATTGCTGTTATACTTCCGGAGTTATTGAACCCTAATAAACGAAGTCCCCCTTAATTCAGTTCTTAGTAATTTTTAGCTCGCCGTACGTAGTACCGAAGAGGCTAAAGCATTCGGTCGTGTGTCTGTAGCATTCTCGGATCAAAAAATTTCATTAAGAAAAAGTGTTCGTCTCGTCGCCCTGATTCCGAAAATGTATATAACTTATATACTTGGATGTTAGTCGTCGCTCGTAAGACCAAATTTGTGCCCTCTACTCCTCTGAAGGTACCGAAGCGATTCACTCCAAATTTGGTACACATATTATTTGGCATCCCATTTGAATCCGCTCGCAGTTCAAATCCAATCGCCCGTATACTTCCCGAGTTATAGGGCCCCAAAATTTGGAGCCCCCCTTAATACTGCCCTTATAAAAATAATTGAAACCCTTAAAAATTCTACTAAAAATTCTAAGACATTTTATGTCTACAAGATTTTTTCATTTTGTTAACCCAAAGCCCGAAAAAAATTATTAAATATTATAATTTTGAATTTTAAAGTATGAACTAAATTATTTTTTTATCAATATAATCTAAATTTAGTACACATATTATTTGGCATCTCATTTGAATCCGCTCGCAGTATAAATCCAATCACCCGTATACTTCTCGAGTAATAGGGCCCCAAAATTTAGAGCCCCCCTTAATACTGCCCTTATAAAAATAATTAATACACTTAAAAATTCTACCAAAAATTCTAAGATATTTTATATCTATAAGATTTTTTCATTTTGTTAATCCAAAGCCCGAAAAAAATGATTAAATATTATAATTTTGAATTTTAAAGTATGAACTAAATTATTTTTTTATCAATATAATCTAAAATTAAATGTAAGACACCTATAACATATTTTCAAATTGTTAACCAAAAGGCCATAATAATTAAAAAGCACTGCTCGCAACGCATATTTTACCTAAGGGCGAGCTCTGCGCGTTGGTGCGTTTTACGCGTACCAAATCTTGTTTAATATATAAAAGAAAATAAGTTTTATGATGTATATATGAAATAATACTTTGAATAATTTGACATATTTCCAAGAAACAATTTCTTTCATTGTTGTGTTTTGAATTGTTTATGGTTAATATAAATAATAAACAAACGAATTTAATTTATTAATTTAATTTAATTATTGCATTGCAGTTAGTATCTTTGTAATTTTGTTCAGGGAAATATATGCCACAAATGCTCCACTCTCCCCTATGTGTGCTTGTATGACAGCAATGTAAAATGATTGTAAACACATAAATGTTCAAATATCTTATTCGTCGGACAGTGAGTGGTTTTGCCATGTATGGAGACTGCAATATGTTTCGAAAGAACTTCAAACTATTTCATATATATATGCATACAACATTGTATGTAATAAAGTGGCTTGTATTTTGCTATTTAAATATTATAAATGAGACCAAAATCAATAACGTTGATTTATGAAGCTGGTAAATTGATCGTATTAAAAAGCAGTATAACAGTTGGTACACTGCAGATTTTCCAGGTAGGTTGTTAGGTATAAGGACATTCCAAATTGGACAGGTGGTACCCGTGAATAATGCAATGTTACCCTCGAAAACTGGTTCGTCTATCAGATTGTCTATACTCAGCAGTCTTCAAAACGTGTCGACATTAGGGCAGAGAACTGCTTTTTTAGTATTTTAACAAATATTTTGCTATAATGCGCATTTCACAGTCGTTGGCATGAACGATGAAACACAAAAATATGCGGTAATTATGATTCAATGATGAAAATCTGTCACTGTCAACAGAAATAGACAAAATATTGTTTTTTTTTTGGTAACTTATCAGTCATACTTTGCTATTCAGAATGAAATGAAATTTTGTTTTCTTCTTTGATATGGATAGCCGAATTATTATATTGAGTTATATTATAATTTAAATGTCAAGAGGTCCAATTCTTCAACAAAATAAAAAATATTGATGTAGATTGTTGCATTTATTTACAGTTATGAATATATAAAAATTGAAATCGAACACAATAAACGGATAAAAATAGAATTAATGAACATGAAATTGGATTTCAAATTTTCTACGTCGTGAAATTTGATGCATATGCTTAATGATCTGATAAAAAAAATGTTTTATATTTTTATTGAAGTGATCGTGGGTAAATTTATTTGAATTAAATATAAAATAGTTTAAGAACCACTGCGTTTCACAATGCATCACCTAATAAATAGGATACTTCCAACAAAAGCAGGTGTACTGTTCCAAATGGCCGTTCTTACGTAATTCTTATTCAGAACAACACGATTAAAAATATATAATTCTTTAAACGGCTTGTTCAAAATATATTAGAATAAATTATTTATAAATGAAAATATTAACAATAAATTATGGTATTTGTGACTAGATATTACGATATAATTGTTTACGGAAATACGTATTTTGTTTTCTATAAATTAAACATTGCAATATTCTAATAATTAACATCTTAACATATGATATTAATCATACACAGTGGCATAAAAACGGGGTGGCGTCGATGCCAGGGTCTATTGGGGCTGCACAGTTTCAAAACTGTTTTTTTTTTTTTGGAAAATGACGATTGTCTTAAAATTTGGGCACCTGTGACAAAATAATTATATTAATATATAAGGAGTAATCTACACAGTTTTTGCCACAGGACCTTTAATTCTTAGTTACGCCACTGGTTCGTATATGGAAAATGTAAAAAAAATGAATTTTAATACATAATACATAATTTTAAATTATTATATAATTAATAAATCAAACGCAAATTACAAATAGTGGTTATGTAACAGTTAAAATTTACATTTGTATCCATAGTTTATTATGTTTTGCTAAGGTGGCGCTACACTTTATGCAATTACAATGGATATAATATTATCACTCAAACAATAGTTCATCACTTTCTCATTAGATGACGCCGCTTGCTATAGAGACACAATAGCAAGACAATAAAGTACAAGCGCGATCCTGATAACCACAGCAGAATTAGCTGGTTACTTACTCATCTATCAAAAGTTAGCTATTACGACTATAGTTAACTTTTCATAGATTCGTAAGGCAAAAGCTGAATCAGCTATCAAAGTTGTGCCTGAACTAAATATAATAAAATATATGATCCATTTAACCCCAACAGACGTTTCCTAAAAATTTTCAAACCAAACTAAAGTTATAAAAATTCATCCTCTAGACTGAGGATTACTACGTTCAATGAATATATATATATATATATATATATATATATATATATATATATATATATATATATATAAAATAACCTGCATTTACTGCAAGTAACCTGAATACAAATTCAATTGTGGCACAGAACAGGAGAGAATATTTTAATCAACCATCGAAAAAATATTTGTGGAACTCGACAAACAATGAAATGCACTTAGCAATGGTCTGGTGACGCATTGCAACAGAATTCTTGGGCGAGGGTATGGTCTGCTGGTTGCACAGGTAGACCGACTCTCGCATATTTTTTAGGACACATTTATTATTTTTGCAGCGACAAATATTTTTTAAAAAATGTTTGTGCTTCATAAAAAATGGTCATTAAACATGTTCATAAAAAGTTGTCTGAAGTCTTAGTAGGTAATTTAAACAAGTTATAAAAAAAAATATTGACGTTAAACTCATAAATTACTTGATATTTTTAATTTACATATAATAAATTTCAAGGATATATTGTTGCTGCTGTTAAACCGTGCTTAAAAGCTATCTTCGTTTCTTCATTTTTCATAAAGTTACTTTTTTTTGGGATCCAATTGAAACAAAATTTTAAATCTTTTACCGTGCAGTAAAGTTGAAATTCTGCAAATAATAATTATATATATATATATATATATATATATATATATATATATATATATATATATATATATATATATCTTTAAAGAATGCTGTTTTCATGAAAAACATGTTTTCAAATGTTTTAAATTTATGATTTGCCTATCCCAAGAAAAACCCTTATTTTTACAAAGGTAATTTCAACCATAAATAGTTGTCTACACGTGTTATGTTTTGCACATCTCAGAAAGGACACGGGATGTAGAAAAATAAATTTTATAAAAATTTAAAAATAGCTATAATATAGCTATTTTCAAATTAACGAGCTCACTGAGTTGAGAGGTTATTAACGCAATATTTTCGTAAGGACTTTATTAACGCACTTTCTTATTCGTTATTTACAAGCTTTCTCAATAAGGATCTTATTAACGCCTTTCGTGAATTAGGACTGTATTAACTTTTGTCGTGAATAAGGAGTTTCTTCTTAGGGACCAGTGATATTACCTCTACGTTTCCCTAATTACTACACGTATAAATATTGTTTCATGGTAATGGTAGAATGAATTTAAAACACAATAAAACTTAATTACACATTATAGTGAAAACTAAGTATAAGAAAGTCGAGTGAAGGACACTCCAAAACATTTATAATTAAATTACACTTGGAAAAGTAAATAATATATTCAGATTTGTGCAGTAAATAATAAATTTGATTTTCTGCATGATGGCTTCTTGTGGTTTATTTTATTTATTTGTAAATTAAACGATAGCACAGCCATTCTCAAAATGTTCTCACATATCCACTTTTAAAATTAAACGAATATCTGGTCATTTAAGACGCCTTATTATTTTTCTACCCTTTTATATTTAGTAAATGATTTATTTATTGTTTCTTTCTTGTTTACGAAAAATAACGTTTATTTTATTTATAATTTTCTTGTTCCAGGAAAGAGGATGGGAATACAAACAAATAACAGTGACACGCGTTCCTGGATACGGTTTCGGGATAGCTGTTTCTGGAGGACGAGATAATCCACATTTCGCCTCCGGAGACCCTAGCATAGCAGTCAGCGATGTTCTTGTATCTGGCCCAGCGGAACGAACATTGCAGTAAGTTTTTTTTTTCTAAATGTATTAAATTGGATATCCCCCCAAATATATTTAGGTGTACTATATTTACCAATATCTAAAAAGGCAGAATCATAATAAAGATTGTAATGTAGCTAAATAATTGTAAAATAAATACGTTTCTTAAAAACCATTGAATTTCTTGTAAATAATTGACCTGTTTTGCTATCTTTCACGATAGGGTTTTATTAATTGGAAACAAAAAATCGTCTATGTATGATTGATTTATCTATGTCTGGTTATAGAGTCAATGATCGTATAATATCGGTCAATGGAATCTCACTGCAGAATGTCGACTATGCAACAGCTGTACAAGTTCTGCGGGATTCTGGTGATACAGTTGTGTTAGTGATAAAACGGCGGACAAACGCACACCAACATAGTCACAGTCATAGTCTCAGTGCGTCTTACTCAATGTCGCCAACATTACCACAGGGTATACAACCGGCGAAAATAACACTAACGAAAAACTCCAAAAAAGAAGGTAAGTGGCAAAACGTCCGTTAAATAAATAATATAAACAGGAAAATCTAAAACGGTGACAGATACGAAGACGCATGCGCGCAGAGCATACTAAGACTGTACACATTCGGCTAATACCGTGAAAGATCGACTAATATTTATTTAGTTACAAAGTTTTTTTTTTATTTTTATTCTCTATATGTTAGAACTATTAGTGTAAAATTAATAAACACGATATTATGAATCAATATCGTCCTGATTTTATTATGACTATTGGTCATTTGAGATTCGTTTCGCAGTCTATAAATATAACATCGTCTCGAACTTCGAGACAATTTCGAGTTCAAATTCCTATATTTTGTATACCATGCACATTAGAGCAAGAAAAAAATTAAATGTGCTTCTGTTTTTTTTGTAGATTTTGGAATTGTATTAGGATGTAAATTATTTATAAAAGAGATCTCAACCAAAGCACGTGAACAATTATTATCAACGAATCAATATATGGTCGAAGGGGATTTTATAACGAAAATCAATAACACAAATTGCAACGATATAATGACGCTAAAAGAGGCGAAAAAAATCATCGATAATTCCAAAGATAAATTAAATTTGACAGTAGCTAGAGATATTTCAAACAACGCAATGATTTCACATCAAGCCCAAAGTTCGGTCAGCACGACAGGCGCTGTGAATAACTATTATAAAGGTTCGACATATGTTTTATTAACAGCGTATTACGCTATTAATATAGATGTTGTACAAGAAATCAATCGTTAAAATAATTTTCTATACTAGGGGATGACTATTTAATGAACCAAAGTTATTCGAATCAAAATCTTTACGTTCAACCTCCGACTAGGAATCCAAATTTGAATAGCAATGGATTTATGGAGGAAAAAGTTGAACCACCACCAAACGCAGTACTGTTGGATGATAAAAGTAATTTAGCACCACGAGGAAGATTAAGAGGTCCACTGTCCGATGCTAATTTAAGCCAATTGGATCGGGCAAGTAGCATTGGCGGTTATGGTGGCAAGTCGAAAAGGCCTGATGAACCACCTAGACCTCCACCTCCACGGGCAGAAGGTTAATATTTCTATTACTTTAGGAAAGTTTCTAAATTAAATTTATTATTATTGTTTAGATTATTATAGTAGTAGGCGGCAATTATATGACGAAGATCCATTGATTCAGAAAACAAAACAGTCCGTGTAAGTATATTGTTATATATTAAACAATAAGAAATCTTTTACCAATTTAACAAACTATTCCTTTTAAAATTTTCTATTCTCTTGAATGTATTAAATCTGCAAGATCATTAAAGCATTACAAATTATTTATGTATTATTTTAGACCTGATGCAAGGTTCATAACATTCCAAAAAGAGGGATCGGTTGGAATACGGTTAACTGGTGGTAATTTCGTGGGTATATTTGTAACCGCGGTACAACCAGGTAGCCCAGCCTCACTGCAAGGGTTACAACCAGGTGATAAAATATTGAAAGTAAATGATATGGATATGACCGGGGTGACCAGAGAGGAAGCAGTCTTGTTTTTGTTAAGTTTGCAAGATCGAATTGAATTAATTGTACAATTCTGTAAAGAGGAGTATGACAATATTGTTGCATCACAAAAAGGTAAGAATATACATAAAATAAATGTATTGTAAATAAATTAAAATTACTGTGTTATTTTCTAGGTGACAGTTTTTATATAAAAACACATTTTCACTATGAAAATCCAGCAAAAGGTGAAATGACATTTAGATCTGGGGATATATTCCATGTTATTGATACTTTGTATAATGGTGTTGTGGGATGCTGGCAAGTATTTCGTATTGGACGAAATAACCAAGAGGTTCAAAAAGGAATTATTCCTAATAAGGCACGAGCTGAAGAGCTTGCGACTGCGCAGTTTAATGCAACAAAGAAAGAAATGTCTTCGAATGAGTCTAGGGGTAGCTTCTTCCGCAGAAGACGAAGCAGTAGTCGAAGATCGAAGAGTTTAGGAAAAGTAAGATATTAAACCATGTAATTGTAATATTTTTATATATAATATATACCAAATATATGTATTCTGTAGTAGATGGGATCCCCCAATCGTAATTACATGTGGGTATATCTGCCACTAGGGAAATACAGAATTGGTCTAGTTAACCATTGATCTACAATACAGTTGGTGATATTTACGATTGGGGGAAATTATGTTTCACAGTTAAACGTTTTAATTTTTATGTAAAGAAATAATCTGTGTGAATTTCTATTCAAATATCGTTTTAATATTTCTGGCTAATTTTTTGAGCCAAATATAATAAATATTAAATGTTATTTATACAATAATTTTCTTTCCATTTTATATATTAATATAAATATGTTATGAATTATATTTTAGGAACACTGGGACGATATATTATTTTCCGATTGTGTTTCAAAATTCCCTGCATATGAACGAGTGGTTCTAAAACATCCAGGTTTCACACGACCTGTTATATGTTTTGGTCCAATCGCCGATATAGCTAGAGATAAAATGTTAAAAGATTTTCCCGATAAATTTATTTCACCTCGTAAGTATATATATATACACTTCATACAATTTGTATGTTGCACGTCAAATGGGAGATGCAATATTTGTCTTCTGAATCACAATGTTGCTAGATGTTTTTAGATACTTGCTAAAACATATGTTTTGCATGTATTCTCAATACGCCTGACCTATGTTTTATATCCTATTGCATCTAACATTTGAACCGACTATAAGATATGTTAATTCAAAAAATTAAAAAAAAAATAATATCACAGAATTAGAAAATGGTACTGACGAACCAAAAGCCCAAAAATCATCAAACATTATCCGACTTTCTGCCATAAGAGACGTAATATCTACTGGGAAACATGCGTTATTAGATATTACGCCAAATGCGGTAGAGCGATTGAATTACGCTCAACTCTATCCAATTGTTGTATTTTTCAAAGCTGAATCGAAAATTATTATCAAGCAATTGCGCCAAGGCCTACCAAAGTAAATTAACTTCTTTTTAACAATTTTTTTGGGAGATTAAATTAAAATTCAAAAGTTTTATTAAATTCAATGTATATCTTTTTATAGGTCTGCACATAAAAGTTCTAAAAAACTATTGGAACAATGTCAAAAATTGGATAAAGTTTGGGGGCATATTTTCAGCTCAACTGTTACACTGAATGATAACACTGAAAATTGGTACAGAAAAATTCGAGAAATTATTGATAAACAACAATCAGGAGCTCTGTGGATGAGCGAAAGCAAGGTATGGTATATAACATAAATTTGAATATGTAATTCTTAAATTATAATAAATGTATGTAACGCACTGTTTGTCTTTGTTAGTGAAATATCTGATACTGATTAATAAATTTGTCAATGGTTAACTTTTTTATATATTATATTAACGGGTGAAAAAAAGTAATATATCGTTACGCGGCTTCGTGTTGTAGACTGTTATTTAAATAGCAATCAATTTTATTTTATTTAAACAGTAAATTGTGTTGCTTGGCTATAAATAATTTTATAAATTACACAATCCATGAATAACTACATAATTTACTATCTTTATTATGTCACTTTAAATTAAAATATGAAGAATAAATACGATAAAACTCTATGTGCACTAGTTTTATTCGAATATAGAAACTTATAAAACAATACGGTTGTTGCTTAAGCGATACTTTGCAACTATTAGTTTTGATTTAGGTAAGAATCAGTATTAGATAAATCAATTTAGTGTTTGCTTGGTAGACCTGGGTAAAAAATTGGTGATGGTGGTTTATGGGTATTCTGTTTTCTTTCAGTGTGGTTCTACTCTATACTCTGACGTCACTTCCTCTAAATTCAATACAATAAAATCATACAAGTACAAATCATTGCCAACTAGCTATCGTAGTACCACCTCAAATCGTGTACGCCCTAAACGGCCCTCTATCTCCATGTACAGTAACTACAATCAACCACGTAGTTACAATAGCAATTGCTACGAATACTATAATCCCTCTCAATTATCCGATTATTATGTCTATCAATATCATCATCAGCCTTATTATCAACTTTATAACAACACTGCAAGTACTATTCGATCATCGTGTGAGAATAACTCTCATTTCACCGCTCGCAAACCAAATTATAACAATAATTATTATAATTACTTACCTACTAACTCCCTTCCAACAAAATGTCGCCAGAATGAATACATTAACTTGTCCAATACTAACTTGTCTATTCATGAGAATAGTTTTGGTAGCATATAGCCTAAATTAACCCTTTATGAGAATGTGATCCGTCCGCCACTTTATTCTGATGTATAAATACACTCAAACTCCCATATGCATTATAAATGACAAACATTTTTAAAATAAATTTTTCGATTTGATCGGCTTTGCGTCTATAGTGAACGGTTTTTTTTAATTTATGCTTTTTATCACAGCATGTCCTCGATTAACACAATTAATTATAACAATATATCCTGTAGGGCAGGGTATATTAAATAAATAAATATAAACCACTAAATAAAACAGTGTTAATTTATATATATATATATATATATATATATATATATATATATATATATATATATATATATATATATATATATACCTATTAACATATTTGGCATTCATTTCACTGAACACTTTCTTGTAAGAATAGCGTTAAATTAAACGTCTTATTATATTGTTTATAAAAACACTTCAATCGAATATAAAATATACAATTGTCGTAAGTATCGCTCTTAATTAAACTAGAATAAATATAGGGCATTTACCAAAATAGCGTTAACCGGAATATATATCAGCTGATACATAAAAGATCATCGCGTTATAGCGTTAGATGAAACCACCTTATGTGAAACAATTTTCATTGAAAAAGCGATAAATGAAACATGTATTAATGCACTGCTTAAAATATATTTTGAATTTTCTCATAAAATAGAATTATATCAGTAATGGCGTAACAGCGAAACATTTAAATATTTTAAGGAGCATTTAGTAAAGCGCTATATGAAATTAACATAAAAGGAATTATAGAAATCAATTTTCTACGTTGTACGACGAATCAGCGCTAAAAAGAAACAGTCGGATGCCAGAGTAATAATAAAATTAGCAGGATATCTTAGGAAAATAGTATGAGTTATATAATATGCTGAATGAAGCGCGTTATATGGAGGACATGTTGTAGTTATACTATCTAAATAATTAATATTTTGATTGCACATAATAGCAAAAATAAATAAAATATAAATCACCCATTTTCCCCCATAAAAGGCCAAGATAGCAAGGTTCGGTTATGTGATATTTATAGAAACCCTATAAAATGCGTTAACAGTAAAACTAGTATATAATAATAAAAGTCAATAAAATAAAATCTCATAAAGGGTTCACTCGCATGTATTTTATGTCGATGTAAATAAACGTATATTCTCGTAGCTTGTTCTTTTCTTGTATAATTTTGTATGTTATTTTATGATTATTATTTGCGTTTTCTTTTTATTTTATTTTTACTATATGTTGTGTATGTTAAACCAAAGCTTTATTGTAGCCCGAGGAATCATTGTCCGATGATTTCCTATTCCCAATGTCTTCATTGCGTTTATCGTACGCCAGTTCACCTGAGTCCGACTTAGAACACAGTCCCGGTCCGCCGGTATCACTGGCTAGCTTAACAGGACCGGGTGCTGGGAACGGTGGACGTCTGGCGAAAGCTAGCTCAGATCCTAGCGTTGTTATGCCTGATAATAGTACCACGGACGTGCTGCCACCGTATCAGGTTTGTGCAAACATTTAGAGTAGTTTTGTTTAATTGCTAGTTGATATGCAAATATTGACAGTGCATTGAAAATTAGATAGTTAAAACAAAATAGAATAGTGCAACGATATTTCAAATCATTGTTAGACAGACGCATGCGTGCGACACATACAGGGCATGAACATATTCGGTTAACGTCGTACGAGATCGATTATATCCGATTAAAATGATCTCACAATTATTCTATTTTTAATTAATTGATAAACTTTAATCAAACCATCAGTCAATATTGCAAGGACGTAGAAAGCTAGATTATTTAAATTTAATTATCTTGTTATTGTAGCTCTAGTTTGTAGGAAATTATGACTAGCTATTTAGTAACATTACGTTTTTTAAATTTTGATATATTATAGAGTGACCTGCACTAAACTGTACTGTAAATAGAATTTCGTATTTCTTTGATAAATCACATTTGAATAATGATCTAGTAATCGAAACGCGTATTGACCAATAAAATCTCAAACGAGATCATAAAACAGTACGGGTTTACCCGTTAAACTCATATCTGCTATGGGTAGGAACTGTCAGATTATGTTATCAAACTCAATTAAACTGACTAAAATTATTTTATATTTATTATGTAATTTTTGTTATTTATATATACACAATAAATTACACAGTTTTACCAGTTTGGTAACAAAATCTGACACTTATTAAACCAAAACAACTATGATTATATAGGTCATGGTTTCTTCTGGTTCCCGAACGTTTATTATTTTTACACTTATTTATATAATAAAAATAAACTGTACATCGAAATGTATGAAAAGAAATATATATATATACCTACATATGAATAAAATTAATTTCTTAATAAATTATTCCTCAAATTTGCCTATGCTTGATTATTATTAAACTAATTTATATATTTCTTTAACAAATAATACATTTTATACTAAGAATTCATATTTCATGGTTTATGCAGTTTCTGAGAACAAGAAATACTAAAAATACCATTTTTAATCATATTTCTGACTGCTTTCTAATTCCTTTAAACTTTAACACATTCATAAATTATTCAACTTTATTTTAAAATGAAGTTAACATATTTTTAAACATGTTGCTAAATAACAAATTTCACATTTCTTATGGGATACCAATTAAATTGCTGCAAATTTAACGATATTAAACAGTCTGTTGAATTTTAACAAGTTTTTACAAAATCCAACTGTTTCAACCCAATTGTTACCCGAACTATATATTTGTATTTATTCTCCTATAATTAGCCAACATACGACACCAGATACGGATTTGCAAACCAAGGAAGCGAGTCCCATTCAAATAACATAAGTCCAGATGGTAGTAACAGAAACAGTAATTCGAAAGATCCAATGTTTATGTCGCAAAATCAATTGCATATGGGCCAAGAAAATCCAAACGCCAATGACCCTTCCTATAAAGGCAACCATTATGGGCAAAACATGCAGAATCAAGATTATCATAAGAGTGAAAATCATAAACGACAAGCCAGCAATATTCACGGACACTTTCCTAAGTCGCATAATATAAATGAAAATAACAGTCCGGTGCGTAACTCGAAAGAAGGAATGTATGGAACTATTCCTGATTTGCCACCAAGAGTCGATAGAACTGCTAAACCAGCGTCTATTTCAAAAGCAGCTACTTCATCCAGGTAAGTGTTTGTAAAAAAATTTGCAAATTGATATTCAAATAAAAAATTGAATTGTTTTTTGTTATAAATATATCTAATGTAAGCATCTATGTTTACACTTTGTAATAGTTACTGCTGAAGGCATTGGTGCTTGTTTTATATTTATGAATTTACGCACAATAACATCTTTATAAGATGTCATTGTTGTATTTAAGGTTTAGAATTTTATTTTATGTTAATAATTTACTAATAGATCAGCTCATGAAAGACTTTTTGGAACAAAGGCAAATCCAGCTCTTGAAAACAATGATCAAGTGACAGGAAACAACGAATTGTTAAACAACAAACTCAGCTCATTGGAACGGCGACAAAACTCGAAATCTGTAAGTATAATACCTTTATCTATATCTTTTAAAAATAGTAGCAGAATTGACACGAACCAAATGAATCATATATTTGGTTTTGTTTCGCATTATCTTTCAGGACTCTTTGTCCAGCTATGATTCATTTAACAATCCAAATTCTGCTATGAACAAACAAAATGTAACAAGCCAACAAAGACTTGGACCAAATGCACACGATGATCTCAAATCAAGTATCCCTAAAATTGAAACTCCGGAACAGAGTCCATCCAAATATCCGGGAGGTGGAGAAGGAGGAAGGAATGGGGGCAGATGGGATCAGCCACCGCCTGGTATGCGGCACGATCACCTAAGACATCATCCACCTGGTGGGGTGAGTGGGAACAATGCGGGAGGTATGCCCAACCCTGGGAATGATAGCAGGATGAATGACCACCATAACACGGAAATGAGCCCAAGAAATTCAAGAGAAGTCGATAAGGCTGCTGATATTATGACGCTAGATCAATTGAGTCCCAGAATGCCCAGTGATGGACGCAATCACGATATGTATAGGTAAATGTACCTAAACGTCTTAGTCGTGTTTATTTCACGACTAATTAATAATTTTAAGTAGAAAAAAGTTTAAGAACAAACAATATAATTTGATTTAAAGTGACATGATGCCGCTAGGCAAATCTCAACAACTCAAGCTTTATAGTCATTTGCGCAAGATACGAGTTTATTATGGCTTAATTAATGAGTAAAACAAATTTAAACATGTTTTGAATTAGACGTTTTGTTAAATTTTACTATTATAAAACTTAAACATATAATTTTATAATGGTCCGTAAGCATTAACAATTATTTTTCCAGATATTCAAGATCTCCATCAAAACCAACACAAGCAAAACACGTAGAAACAAAAACCGACTACGGCAAATATAGGTATAAATTCATGCATTTTAAATCACTGTCCAATCATTAACTTCATAATAATATAAATAAATACAAAAATAAAATAAAATATTATTTCTTTGAACACTATCATTATTGTATTGATGTTATGTATAGAGCTAGTTTATATCAAGTTAAATTTTTGTGTTTGGCAATTTATATACTATATACTGCACATTGAAATAAAGTTATATTATTATTATGCTTTTAGTCGCAATAACAGTGGAGCTCAAGACTACAGTCGACATTCGCATCAAGATCTAACACAGGCACATTTGAGTATTCACCAAAGTGCACCCGCGTATCATCATTCACCAATGAAAAGCACCAGTGGCATCTACAATCATTCAAATGGCTTGGATAATGGTTCAATGATGCCACCACCAAATGGTCCACCGAACACGTACAAACCAGTACCACCACCAAAACCGAAAAACTATAAACCACCATTGAAAAATCAGAGTGGTTACAACATGAACGAGAATCCGAATTTGGGGGGTCCTAACGGCAGCTACCAACATGGTAAAAGTCATAGTAATCCAGTGGTAAGTTGATTATTAACATTTGCTTCTTTTTTATTCGTTTATATAATAGGGAAACTTTGTAGGGTTCAGAACATTTGTATTTTAGTCATAGTTTACTATTTAGAGATTTTGGTTGTATTTTCTTAAATAAATATATATGTAGATGAATAAATAGTTTTAACATAAAATAGCAACACATACAGAATGTACAATTTCGGCTAGGATCGAATAGATTCGGCTGCAGAGTGCATATTATCCGAATATCCTCATTTACACAGTTTCCCAAAAAACCTAACTGCTAATTTCAGAGCGAACAACGATCTCCAAACTATTACTACAACATGCCCGCTTCGAATGACTGGCATACAGAAACTGCAGTACGTTACAATAGTAACATCCACGGCCACTACGATATATCGCCGGGTGGATACGAGCCTCGAAGACACACAAGCATCAGCTATTCAAATCGCAATGATGCCATGATGCAGATGACATCACCAGAGATGGCATACGGTCGCATGGAGTCCAATGAGATGTTAGACGCGCGGACAATTGATACTCGACCTAATATCGTCGATCTGCAAGGCTCACGAGAACAACGAGGATCAGCGTTTGAGTTATACCGGAAACCAGTGCATCATAATATGAGGTAATTTTGCTTCTGATTGGTAAATGTATGTACACTGGCTTTTTATATTATAAGTCATAACTAATAAAGTACTAATTGAAAATATGAGTGTTTTAAATGGTTTATTATTATTTATACGTATTTCAAGTTTATATACGTATTTTCATCGAATTGCACCTATAATCTTGAATAGTTTTCGTGCATTCGCTTATGCTACTTCTAAAATAAGAAATATGGTAGAAAGAGAAGCATGTTATTCATTCGAAATAAAGAATTATGTTTAATTCATTTAACCCAGTTCTATGTATTGAAAAGCGTGATTTGGAACCGAAAACAACACTTTCCGAGGGATTATCTTGAAAAGAAACTAATATCTTACAAAACGTATCACGAACAACTTCTTGAAACGAAATTTGTAAAGCTGCTTTAATTAGAAATTCATAAAATATTAAAAGACAACAATATGTTAAAACATATAATAGAAGCCGTAATCTATTGTGGTGTCTTTAAACTATAATTGGTTCTTCTAGCCAGAGCATTATGATTGTGAATTTAAATTGAACAAAACACGTTAAAATAATAATAATAAACCATTTCATAAACGGCTTTAAACAAGCAAAATATATTTTGCCTCTAGTCCGGTAGAACACACAGAGCAAAACATTGGATCACGGCTTAGCACCTCTAATAACGATTTTCCATCGTCAATATCGCTTACTACTAACCACACTAATCAAAATTTCGATGCAAGCAATACACAAAATAACACACAACACCAACACCAGCAAATTGTACAAAATGAAGGCATGACGGACAAGCGCCATAATGGTGTTGATGACGAAATTGGTAATATGAGGACAAATAATAGTCGAGATGTAACGTCTGGTGTTTTGGATCACAATGGTGGTGTGTTGGTTAACCAGTATTGGGGGGTGTCTTTGGAGGTGCCAGAAAATGCTTTGCCTTATGGCACAACGCAAGAATTGTACTTTGTTATCACTGATCCACGAGGTACGGACAGTGCGCCACCGCTGGATATTGAAAATGGTACACGCTTCATTTTTAACACACTTTACCCTTTTTTCATATCAGTGGAAATCGTTTAACATGAATAGAATGCATATAAAAATACAGGGTCGATTGAATAAACTCCAGTTAGTTTATGCTTATGCCCGACTGTCGTTGCCGTCAACGACGAAAGACATGTCTTGCATAAACATTTTTCAATAAACACGTAAGCGCTAAATGAAATTCGCAGTGAAGATTTATATATGTAAAAATATTGAAAAGTTATTATTTTCAACGGTTTTATTCAACCGTACATATAAGTATGTATAATCGTATCAATTGGCCGTAAAATATTTGGAATTAAATATATATGTTTCTATAATAGATAGACATATGCAGAAATATCATAATTATCCTTAGTGGTGCTCGCATAACTAAAAAAACAAAAATGGTAAAAATGAGCCACATCCCATATTAGGCAATGCATTGGGTACCAAATTTATAGCGGTGGCGAGTCTGTCCACACTTTAATATTTATAGCCACTCTACTAGGATTAACCGGTAGCAATTGTTGTTAGTTAGCTAGGTAATCTCTGCGCAAGCGCAATTTTATATATACGGGATCAGATCGATTTTTGTTAAATATTTAAAGGCATCTTTACTTTAAAGTTCGTTTAGTTACCATGGTTACGGATCTAATCACATATCAATGGCATGACTATCTTTATTTCTGTGTCTTTAATTAAAATCCGCGTTAAAGAAATGTATGCCTTTTTTCGTTTATATTCATTATTATATTTTTATGGAGAATTAATTATTATTACTATTTAAATATCCGGTATTATAGATGCAATGACGTACGCTCATAAGACATGTACACGTTGCATATATTGTGTTAGAGTCGGTTTCCGATGCACCTATTATTAACTTTGCTTTTTGATTGATTATAATTTTGTTTGAATTGCATACTGATAACAATTATTAGCATAAATATTTTTAATGTTAATCGATTTTCACTGAATTGTATAAATATTTTTATATAATTTTCACAGAAAAAATCTAGACTATAAAGAATGTTTTATTTAAAAATAACTAGGAAATTATATTAGTTATATCCAAAATAACTAAACACAGCGAAAAATGAGGCAAAATCCTTGTAATAGAACTAGTCAAATATATTACATCTATATTAAATTGCTTGCAATAACCACCATTTATTTATCTCGAGTCTTTTCACTATCATAAACGCGATATGTGTGTTAATTAGAACTAAACCCACGAAAAAAACATATAGTGTTCATCATTCATATCAAAAATAACAAAAATTTTATCTACAAAAGGAACACGCTTTCGTGTTCTCATTTAAAAATGATTTGATTTTGCAAACGTGTAATTGTATATTTCATTTGTGATTTTCCAACAAATTTAAGTTTTTTCTGTGAAAATTTGTGCTTTACAGCAAATGTATAGTAACTTTAACAAAAGTTTTCTACCAGTGTACATACTCATTTTAATTTAATTATAAGTGTTACAGTTCATTTGTTATTTCGTTATAGGTGAAACAATGCTGTCTCCATTAGTAATGTGTGGACCACAAGGTAAATAAATACTCTACTCTCATTGGTTGAATTTTAAACGATAATTCTTTATCTGTGCTTGCATTGGCTGAATATCAACCTTTGAATCTCTAATTGTACTCATATTGTCCGAATTTTTACAAGTAAATATCTAATTATGCTCTTAAACTACATGGTTAGTTCTCTAGCTATGCATTTTTTTTATTATTAACCTTCAGTTCTCGTTCTGAACTCTTATTAGTTGAATTTCAAGAGCATATGCTTTTATTAGTTGAATTGTTAATCATCTCCAACTATACTGCGTATACATAGGATATAACGTGAATTATATTATATAAGAATACGTTTTAATTACTTATCAAGTAAAGGTTAGGCAAATGAATGTCATAAGCTTAACAGGCTGAAAAAGTAGCAATATTCAAATAGAATTTTGTTTCTAGGTATTGAATTTCTAAAACCTGTGATTTTAAATATACCACATTACGCCAATACTTTACCAAGTATGTCTATAAGCCTCAAAGCGACTGATTCCGAAAATAATCTCCATACGGACTGGGACAACATATTGCTACCAAGTAACCATGCTGCCAACAGTGTGGCAGTAAAAGTTGATCATTTTTAAATAACAATTCAATTCATAATTTGTGCAATTTTTAATCATGCAATAAAATATATCTGAACCTTCATATTCATCTTTAATAAATTAAAATGATCTATCTAGCAACTAAGAAACGTTTCGAATATAATCGATTTTATTTTGTATATACATTAGAATATGGATAATCGTATAAATATATATAAGAGGTACTGTATTTTAATTTGTTCATATATAGCCATACATTTAGACTTAATGTTTTTATGATTTTTTATTATTGATGAACAGTATTGATATTATCGAAATGATTGTGATGAGTTTTCTGTGCCTTTGGAGTAAAAATATTTTGTAATTCCATAATTTTAGTATCCCAATATTGTAATTTACATATCATCAAAGTATATATGAATTATTTTAGTGTTATTTTTTATTATAAATAAAATAAATATAATAAATTTGGACTATTCCTTCTATAAATTCCATCGATATTTAACAATAAATAGAACGGACTCGACCTATACCATTCCAAACAAATTTCATTGATCCTTGCAGATAACTATTTTGTCAAAATATTTGTCTGTACACTATAAATCAGTATAATTAATTTCATAAGAGTGCAACGCATTTTTTACAGGATACATGCATAAAAAATAGATTTATACTATTAATGGTTATATTTATAAATTCAGTCTTTCACATCCATTGATATATCATAAAAGGAATGTATCAATTCATGAATCAACAAAGCACAACAGTATTTCTAATGGTAAGTGTTATTTTTACTACTGACTGAACAATTTATAATACGTGAGTAAGATTTAACATATTTCACTTAAATAATAAATCAAGTATTGCAAAATATTATAGATTTAGCAGTGTATGTTCGATGCTATTTGTGATACAGGAAGAAGCGAAGGTAAGCAACTAAAATTATATTTTTAACATAACTCATAGGCGCCAGATATTTTATAATATTTTCTATTTTTAACTAACCTAACTTTCAAAGAAAATTTATATTCATAAAAGATAACTGAGCGAAGTGTCCATTTGCCACTGTTATAAATTATGACAATTCAAATTAAAACATTCGTAGAAAAATTATCAATAATATAAAATAGCATGAGTAACGTTACTGTTTTATTTAAGAGATATAGAAATTAGTCAGAATATTCACTAGTTGAAATTTTTAGTAAAATATAATTATTTGTTCTGCGCAAATTTCACCATTAAAATCCGGATATCCACAATCGGTACATAATTCACATATTTCCTACATAGAATCCGAAGTTCAATCTTTTATTAGTTTGCACTTTGTAAAAGTTCTTGGGGTTCAGAAACAATGGCGACACGTTTAAAGTCTAAGCATAGGTATTCAGAGATAAACTTAACTACTGTTTAAATTTAGTCACAGATCGGTACTAAGATATCAATACCAAAGAGGATCATTTTTATAAGCTATAAAATCTGAAGTCTACACTGGACTTATATATTTATATTATTTAAATTATAAAAAGAGAATTCGGATATTTAAAAAAAAACTTATAATATTGTTTCACTTTGTATAAAGTATATATTAACATCCGTTGATACTGCGATAATCATAAAACAATTTATGGTATACATGTTAACCATGTATATATACATAATTCTTCTAATTTCAAAAGCGATTTTCCAATAAATCATTTCTTTTTTGTGAAATATGTTATTAGAAATAACAATACTTTCAATCAATATTAGAATCACTTTCTTCGTTTCCGAGAAAGTGAAACAGTAGCAACAGTAACTCATATATATATTAATATTACGCATATGATATATGAGAGCAACGTTCAGATATATAATAGATATGAAACAGATATATGTTTTTGTTTTTACGTTTTGAGTTTGCTAAGTAACTATTTGCTTAGATCTTGATTTCAAACAAAGCTTGAAACATGTATTTACATTAAAATCTGAAGTTTATAATTACAATATTTCCTTTTAGACTTCATCCAAAAATGTAACATTTAGATAACTTTCGCACACTATTATATGAAATTAAAATGGAATAATTTTATACCAAAATAGTGGTTTCACACATATTTGCTATATAATAAATTAATAAGATTATATATTTACTTGCATACGCAGAAACTGTTCATATAACACGTGGTTCTACAAACATTGGCGAATTCAATACTTGTTAACTACTTTCTAACCGCACAATAGTCCTACTACTATTGTTAGGCTGTCAGCTCACCACTTACATTATTATAAATATATACAAATTAAAATTATATCATATTATATTGTCGACATTTGGAGAAATTGGGAGTTTATTTTATTGGGCGTTAAATTGGACAAATTGGTCGAAACATGCAAGAGAGTAATGTTATGTTGAGATGTTTTAATTTGCTGCAAAAGATAGCTATGTTCTGTATATAGAAAACATATTTTATTTGTAAATATAACCATCTTTTTATTTCCCTTAAAAAAGAAATTAAATGAAATAATCCTACCTTTCATCCTGATTATGTAAAAGATGAACAGAATAACACTTGACACTCACTCTAGAACAGTCTATGCATTACTAAAATACGAATATTGACTTGCATGTTTTCATTCGCATTAATAAACTTGTACAGAACTGTTTCAAATGCATTTAAATTATTTAATTTGGCTACTGGTTTGGATTGGAATGAATTTTCATTAAAGGTATAGTGAAATATATTAAGAATATGTTTTATCTTGTAAAAGAAATATCATTGAATAAAATTAACGTTACACTGTTAAAACAAACTTTAGAAATAAACTAAAATTACAAACCCGAACAAAATATCTCTATCAAGAAAACATATAAGACAAGATTAGACTTGTTATTGAACGTATTCTGGTTTGAAGTAAACTCATATTGAAAACCGAACAAAAACGCCCTTAAGTCAAAAGAATACTGAATTTAAACGTGCTTTGGATTTAGAGGTATACTATAATTGAAACCGAACATAATCGCCCTTATGTAAAAATAAATTAAGACGATATTGTTTTGGAACATGTTTTCTTTGTCAAGTAACATTAGTTCGGTTAATTTTATCTTTCTTATATGCTATATATATAAGAAAGTTGTGTGAAGGCCACTCCAGTTTCTTGAATGTATGATCCTAATTCGAAATTTGATATATGTGACAAGTGCTTACAAATACTGTCGATGTATTTGTTACTTTTAATAGTTTCATTGTAAAATTTACTATTTATTACAAAAATGTACCATTTAAATTAGTTCTTGTAAAAAGCAATTTCACTAGTTTTTGTATGCTGACACAAGCGGTGTATTCTTATTCTCAGTGGTTGTCGCAAGTGACGTCACACGGGGTTAAGATAGTTCGTTGGAACATGGATGACTTGGTTGGAATCTACATGCAGCTTCTACTTGGAACTGGAGACTTACAACTTGCATAAATAAGGTAATATTTTTTGTTGAATATGCAAGCGCTCGCTACTGTAAAGTATATAAAATTGTTTTTATGAAATTTATACATTTTCGCTTTTCAATATTTTGAAACATACTCAAAATATTACACCGCTTGAGCCCCTACCTAGACCTATGGCACGCGTGCCCTAAATGGCGCGCGCAACAATTTCATTGGCGCACAAAAATAAATAATTTTGACTAAATAACTAAAATTGGCGTAAATAACATTATCCCATGATTTATTACTAACTTATACACACAATTTTTAATTTTATAGTATGTTCCTTGAAAAATTAAAAATAATAAAAATTGATAACATTGCTATATTGTATCTAAATCAAATTTGTAACAACATAGGTTCCAAATTGTGAATGCAGCAGCAATTTATTTGTGAAATGGTCAAATCAGAAGTGTCATGCTTATAACTAATAAATAAAGAAATATAATGAGTTCATCATTTGAATGCATTTCTAATAGTTGTGCGATGATGTATTGCAGTATAGCACTTGCGATATGTGTTGAATAATGTATGAATGTATGTGTATGTACTTTCATTTAATTAATTAATGTGAATGTTGGATAATGAAAATATGCAGGGGTCATATACAGAGAGTAAATTAACTTGTGTAGCTGGTTGCATATATTTTGTTATGATAGTGGGCATGAACCTGTGAAAGGGTTGCGGCAATCGAGTGAGGGATGAGTAACCAAAGCAGTGAGGCAGCGCGAGTGTGCCGTAGCCGAAGCCGTGTGTGAAATCACAACAATATACATCCACACATTTCAGTGCGCTGCGTGTGTGATGTTGTGCTAGCGCTAGCGAGCGAGCGAGCGTTGCACGTGCTGCGTGGCTTCGCCGAGGATCGTCATTGACCCCGCTTACCCCACCACCGCTCTGAGCCGAACCAAACGCTGCTTGTTCTGCAATGGCATGTCGGCTATTTTGACGGGAAGGTCGGTCACATGACTCGAACAGACTGCGAAACGCGGGCCGCGAGGGGGGCACAGGCTAGACTTTCCAGTAGCCAGGCGACTGTTCGCTCGCTGTTCGTTCGGTTTCAACAGCCATGGCTGCGGTACGTTTACACCGCTGCGGTTCTCATCAAGTTTTCGCCTCATTTTAACAGATTTAAGGCGCCAATTTCAAGGTATTAGCAAGTAACAGTGTACATTAGTGTATTTATATTCATTTGAGTGAGAATTAGGGTTGTGGAACAGTGAAAAATAGTGATTTTGTACGGACAAAATGTGTGGTTGTGTTTAAGAAGTGCGAGGAGCGTGCGCATAGAGTCTCCTCCGCTTGGCAGGCGAGCCAGACCAGTGTACCAGACAGCGCCGGTCGGTCGCGGCAGACATGTTAAGCCAGACGTGTGGGTAAGACACGCTCTCGTCCGTGTGAGCGCCGGTCAACTCACCACCAAGAACACTGCTGATATGTTTGGTGTACACAGCAAGTTGACGCACCAACGTCCTAGTGATTTTCGAAACATATAAAATAAAACAGTGCGACATACCACGCGTTAAAATGGAGTTGGTTACACCGCATTTGAAATCAGTGTTGAAAAACTACCAGCATAGTGCGACAAAAAGTTTGCATGGACCTGGTTCCGGCATGTCTTTGGTGCAAACTAAAGAGATGCTGTCGCCGGATCTAAAAGACGAAATTGAACCTTTCATTCAACCAACACTACCGTTTCCAATCCAACAAGTCCCTATTCTAACAACAGCAGACACAAGTCGTAGTGAACGTACTGAGACAATCCTGGAAGGTGAATCCATCTCTTGCTTCGTCGTTGGAGGTGAAAAGCGTTTGTGTTTACCGCAAGTTTTAAATAGTGTGCTCCGCGAGTTCTCATTGCATCAAATCAATCAAGAATGCGATATGTTACAAATCTATTGTTCCCGGTGTACTCCGGAGCAGTTAAACGAACTAAAATCCACCGGGATTTTGCCTCATAGTGCCCCGTCGTGCGGGCTAATAACAAAAACAGACGCGGAACGTTTATGTAGTGCGCTTTTACATTCGGCAGCTTTGCCTGCACCGCGAGCGCATAAAGGAGCTTTGGGCTTCAAGGTGTACCACGAGTGTTTTGGGAAGTGTACGGGTATTTGCACGCCGGAATTGTTCTCTGAGAGAGGTTCGCGGTGTATTGAGTGCGTCGAGTGTCAGGGTATGTTTACGCCGCAGCAGTTTGTGTGTCACGCTCACCGGGAGCTAGAGAATCGTACGTGTCATTGGGGCTTTGATTCGAACAATTGGCGCGCGTATTTGTATGTGTATAAGGAGCAGTTGGAGTACGAGAAGTATGAGAAGCTGCTGGACGTGCTGAAGGAGCAGTTCGATGCTGGGCCGCCCGCACATCTAACCTGCGAGGTCAACGGGAACAACAATCACAAGCGAAAGCAGGTAGGCAGTGTGACGCCACTCTACACTACAACTACAGCCACAACCACACTAATGCATGTATGTTATTGTCGTCGCCGTCGTGGGTGTCGGTGTCGCTGTTGCTCGCTGACTCTTAGTTACGTTTGCCTCTCTGCCTTTTAAACGCTTTGACCTCTGTTTCAATTAACTTCGACCGATTTTACGCTTCCACGACATTCACAATTGCACACGCGGCGGTCGATTACTACATTCAAACTAAACTCTATTCAGCGGTATTCCTATACACAATACATCAAACACCACATTTGACCTGAAACTTTATATTTATATTCTTATTTTCTCGTCTAGCATTAAGTTGTACTTTGTAAACTTTAGTACATTCCGCATATGAAACTGCTCACTGTGTAACCATAAATCTATAAATATTCCAATATCAGGCACAACAAACTAATGACGTAAACAGCTTTTGAAGTAGGATGTGCTGTAATTTCTAGTGTGAAAACTTGAATAAATCAGTAAATCAGACCAAGTTGGTCTAAGTTAAATATTAGAGAAGCAAGTTTTTAAATATTTCATACTAGAATATATCATATATCAAATATATCACATATTAGTAAAAGTTAATGAATAAAGATAACTCTATGAATATAGTAAAAGTAAAAGAAATTAAATATATATTTTCTAAAATTCTTTCCGTATAGTAAATACATATCGCGTTTCAAGCGATACAATCCAAATAAAAACTTATTCTGTATATAGATATAAGGTGAAATAGAGTATAGGTAGGTGAGTTCGCGATATCTACAATGTAGGTATATACCTTTCTCATCTCAAATACATCACGATAGGCTCACAAGGTCTCTAGGTAAAAAGCTCACGCGCGAGAATACGAATACCTATCGAGCATTCTATTGCCAAAATAAAAATAACCGATGACGACTTTCGTTTCCAAAAAACTACAACCTGAAATATATTTCGGGCTATAGTGGTTAAAATTTCACACACGTTCCATTCAAATCGTTATTAGAAATATTGTATTTTTGGCATTATGAACATCACTGAAATTCCCTACTTTGAATTCTTTTTGTCCGATTTAATTCATAATTATTGTTTCTTTATTATTTTAAACATGATATTATTTAGTTAATAATTAATATAGTACCATGGCTACAACATATACACATTTTCAAAACTCAAAAGCGATTTTCTAATTTTCAGTAAATGATATACGCTTTTTGAGGAAAAATTCAAATTTAAGTAATTTCAATATCCTTAACTTTTATATTTATCACTTTTTCTCTAAGTCATATTGTTTTCGAGATAGTAAAAATAGTTAATGCAGGAATTATCTATAACTACCGGTTTAAATTTTGTTTTTAAAAATAGGAAGATATCTTCCGGAATACATATAAATTTTAAATTTAAGGTTTTAAATTTAATTTTCAACAGTTTTTGTTGTAGCGCTCACATTAATATATGAATTTAAGGATGCGCAAAATGTGTATTGTTAAAATCTAGAATAAATTTTTTCAAGGTTTAAATATTTCCATTTAGAGTTCGTCCAAGAAAGTAATAAAAATGTTAAAATATTTACTCATTTAACTCTTCAAAAACAAACCATAATATTTGGTGTAAATTTAAATTTTTAAAGATAATTAAATAAACACATTTTTCTATTTGAACAAAGTTTGTTTTTGTCCCTGAAGAAATTGATAAAATAACAGAATGATAAGAAATACACTAAAAAAATAGTGAAATAAATTGTCACCTTTTACGCATTTTGTTTTGATGCACACAATCTCGTGATATTTACAAATTTTATTATTCGCATCTATACGCGAAAATAGTCTCTTATATAATTATTTTTCTGCTTTGAATGATTATTTACTTTATTTATAATTAAAGTAATAATTCTAGTCAATTAAGGGAATTAGACCAATTCCTTTTTTCGGGGAAAACGAGGAATTTAGCGAAAAAAGGGAAAATATATTTCTTTTGTAATGTTAAAGATTACAAACAACGGCCAGGGCATTCTATAGAGACAATTGACTTTTACTACTACATTTCAAATAACTCTCGTAAATTTGTGGCTATAAAAAGTTTGATGTCGTGAAAACCGCACGTAAAGTTTCGGTTCAACTGTTAGTTTCTTGATGTTAACATTGGTCGAAAATGTCGATTTTATTGTGCCATCTTCCTGGGCAAAAAAAAAAAATTGCTATTTTTTCTGAAGAATTTTATAGTGCGAACATAAAAAGTTTTTTGCAAAATTGCATTATTTTATTTTTTATAGTGAAATAAGTACGATGCCACTTCGATTATTCGATGGACATGCGGATTTATATATAACCTTAATTGACATTCAATTTACGTTGATGCGGGTTTTTATATAATGTAATACAATATTTTGAAAATATTATTTTTGCTTTACAATTTCGCTCTGCGTACAATATTTTAAACAACGATATTTTAAATATTAATAAATAAATTACTACTCAGCGAATTCCATTTCAAATGTATAATAGTGAATTAGGACGACAAGCCTAGGTGCTGGGACCAATGTCTTCAGCTCACTAAGGCAATTAAAAAATAATAATTTAGATAATATTTTATAGCCACTGAATTATTTAATAAAATAATCTGTATTTCAACCACTGTATTTTAACATGTGTTCAAACTTTATTGGCGGTCATAAAACATATCAAAACACAATAATACAAAGCAATCTTTTTATTGAAACTATAAAATATGCAATATTACTATTTGAATTTTTTTTTTATAAACATTAAATTCAATCTAATTAATTTATGTACTAATACTATATTTATTTGTAGATGTATTTACATTCAAAATTTTCTTTTTTTGGTATTCGACAATGTTACAGACAATATAGCTCTTTTGTATTCCCGTGCGACCATTTATAAATTTTTAATAAACCATAGTAAGATACAAATATTTCGTATAATCCTTTTTGACAATACAAAACGTTTCAAAGTATTACTTGAGTGTAAAAACCATAATTTAAACTATTTTTGTCGCAACAAAGGCTCATAAAGTGCGACATCAAACAGGCATACGAAATAAAATATACCCAACCGAGAGAATTGATGACACATACACGCATACTTTCTACAAAATATAATTAGCGCCATTAAATCATACGTTTTTTTCGTCAATTTTTGTTTTTTCAGCCTTGAGAATAATAAAAGTACATACTCAATGCGAATACACACGTTGTTTCAATGTTTATATGCGTTTGTGTGTGTGTGTTTACTTTAATTAACGTCTACGTTATTTATAAGAGAACTGTTATAATAAAGTATGACCAGTTGAAACAAGTGTACTACATATATATACATCTAGTGGATGGATGTATGCAGATTTCTCTATGTTACAAGTGAATGCGTTGCAAATTGCACCATTTTGTGTGTGTGTGTGTGTGTATGTTCATTTTTGTATTACGTGCTAGAATGTGTATAGTGTTTTCTTTTTGACCTGTATAGGGTTAAGAATAACTTTGTAATTGCATATTCTCCTAGCCACATGTCTGTAACAATTGAAATTCTAATAGTCCTTATATTTCAGAAGTTAAAGTTTTCCAAAAAAATTGCAGTGTCCTACACTAGACTTAAAATAAGAATTTAGAAAAACAAATTATTTAATTGTTCAAATTCCAGTGTGATAGTGAGATTAATTACATATTTTCTCTTCTAAATTAGTGATTTTAAAATGTTTAATTCGTAAAATTAATAATTATTAATTAATATGTGTCCCCGTGATCGTAATTGATTATACGGAGAGCTGAAGGTACTAGTGCCTGCACCAATGCTTGTTTAGTCTTTAAGGTACTCATATATTGATAATTTTTCAATATTTGAAATCAAGCATAAGTAAAAACATGAAAAATAGTGAGATGTCCACATAAATCCTTATCCTCATTAATCTATGAACTGAGAATGAAGGTTTTATCTTTATTGTATTATAGATTATTAAAATCAATAACATTTAATCAGCATTTGAATGCGTCACAGTCACAAAGAGACATATATCTTTCCATAGCAAAAAAATATCTTTATTTTGTTAACATACAAAATGCGTTTGATTTAATTTGTTGGGCGTATCAAATCAAACATCTAAAAAGGAACACATTTACATATAGTGTCACCATCAGTTACCATTCTATTTATTTCTAATTTAGTTTTACTTGGAGTGTCTAGTTTTTATTTATAAACTTTATAGTGACGGGTGAAATGTTCATTGTTTAACACTATTCAATGTTGAAAATTATTTATTCAACATTGATATAAATACAAAAATGTCTGCCTCCTTTTTAAACGTCGCCGTGAACCCTTTCTTCAGTAATGTAGAATTAAAAATATAGGCGCAAACCATTATTTTTAGATTGCACTTTTGGATTATTGTGTCTAAAAACACATTTGACGATTTTATCTTATCTGTCGACAAATTTATCAGTACATTTTAACTTGGCAATATTTCAATCTAATAACCTTGATTTATATTGTCCTTTACGATATTTTGCACTAAATATAAACATCTATCAACAATATTCTTGATGTGAAATGAAATTTTATTTGTATATCATTTATTTTCATAACACGGAAATTATCTAGAGGTTATCATTAATAGTTATATTCGATTTGATTTATATACACAAGAAAATGATATTTATATATAAAGTGAAGCTATCAAGCACATTTCTTATTTTTATATAATCATTTTATGCTTTTTGTATTATTTAGTACGAGGTTTTAGCCATGTGGACGCTGGAGACATCTTAAACGAATTGTTTTGTCTGCAGTTGTGTGGTTGTGACTGCATCATATGACATGCTATCAAATGTGAGTGTCCTTGTCGGTTTTCACTTACCGCGGGTGTAAGTGGGGAAAGCGGAGCGGGGAACTAAATAAATAACATATGTGTTATGAACTCGCAACAGCGAATTGTAGTTATGATGTTTGTGCTGTACTAAGATAATAGTTTTATTCAAATAATATAAATGAAATTTAGAGTGACGTACGTAGCTTATCTATCGGAGGAGTATTAAGGTTTCTGTACTCGATACGACTCGTCTCGGACTCGTCGAATATTTGGGTAGTTACTCGGATTCGGGACTCGACGGGTCCAAGATTTTAAAATTTAACAAGAACCAGTAAATTCATCCACTAAATTAGACCGAACACTATAATGTATACTTTCTTATTCGAATAGTATAGTATTGCGATCATAAATAATGAACCTCAACATTTAATTGGCATATTGCGTTTTTTTTTAATATTTTGTATGTAATTAAAGTTATCTCAAACAACTTTTGTTTAAACATTACAAAGTTTTAATACATGCATTCGATCGTGTAACACGATGTAAATATTGATTGCTGTAATTTTACAGCAGACACATAATAATACCAGCATTATGCTATCAAATCAATGAACTTAAACCAACACGCATTTACAAGCAGTGGCATAGTCTGTCGTCAATTCCAGTTATCTTTACATACATGACAGTGTTTTAAAAATGATATCTGTATTATCGACACGTATTCTTACTATTCTTCCTTCCGGGTTAAAACATTCTAAACTAACCTTTAGTAAACTAAGAATATACAACACAAGTTGTAAATTAATAGGGTTTTTAATAATCGGAACAAATTTTAACGTTTTTATTTTTATGTATTATATATTTTTTTGCAAGAATTTTGCAAAAGGGAGATTATTTTATATTTGTTAACAAATAATTCTTATCAAATTAATTTCAAATAGTCTCATAGAATCTGTCGTTCACCTAGCAAACATTTCGCAATTACGTTTATTCTATGAGACCATTTAGTTAATGTTGTCGAAAATATAATATGGTTTTACTTTTGCAAAATTGTTTCTAAATATAGTTAATTTATAAATATGAAATCGTTACTTACCGAAATAAAAGGATAAGTAAACAGTCTTAATTATATATTTTTAATTAATTATATATTTTTTATGTAGTAATAAATATAAATAAGAAAGAATTCGTACATTTATAGATTCATTTATAATTTGATACGGGTATTCAAATATTTTTTAAATACAATACATTAGCGTTGATTATTTTTGGAATATAATCAAGTTTCTCAAAAGATTTTGTAAAAAAGAATATCGTTCGGGAAATTCTGTGATGTTGATAATTAAATATTATGATTTTGTTATGTTTTGGTACAGAAACATAATTTTCAATTAACCGATGACAAGCAAAACTAATCCTTAAAGCATGTGTCTGTACTGAACATAAGCAATAATTAATTTCCAATGTGTAATCTACGTTAATGAATTTGCGAGGCGCGTCTTGGGCTGCTGGGAAACAAGACCCAAAATTAGATGTTACTGTTTCATGTTGAACTTTGATACAGGGTTGGGTTTAGCATAAATGTAAAATAAAACTGTCCTGTATAATTATTCTATACATGATTAACTACTGGATCACGCACCCTGTCCTTATACACCTGGTTTTACAGTTATGGTGAAAGACATAATTTTTTAAACTTAAAACTGAATCTATATGTTCTGAATTTTTACGTTTTTGATGTATATACATTTTCTTAATAGTGAATCCAGAAGCAGTAAAACTATTATTACGTTTTCGAATATTCAATATCAGAATTAATCATTATTTTGCCCATTTTCGAAGCCCCTTAACGCCGATCCTGTAAGGAACTTCATGTGTATATACGAGTAGGCAACATAGTAGTCCTTGGAGAATGTATACAAAGGATTGTTTGAGTGTAATTGTCATCAAGTCATGTTAGTTGCATTGTTTTCATTTGGTTTGGGAGCCGTTAAAACTTCTTAATACAACAACTTAGCATTATGGCCGACCCGACCCGAGACCCGCCAACCCGAACTAGAATTGTCTAATTTCATGCATGTGTATCTACAAATAGGTCTGCCTATTATGTGCGTCTACAAACATCACCAGTGTATATATATATACACGAACTAACTAATTTGCCAGGAGTAACAACCATTCCTAATAAGAACTTTTCACCAGTTTCTTGCTAGAATGACCTGTAGTAATTCGACCCCTGGTTCTACTTAAGGTCCATTCCGACTGACCACATTCTATTTCATTTGGTGTTGTTATCCCATTAACCAGGTGTTCTCAAACCCAGGGGTTTGAAAGAAAGAAATCTGGGATTTCTGATCTTCGGATTTTTTTTTAAATATCTTTAGAGTCTAATCTAATTAGATATTGTTGGAAACCACTACAATTGTTTAGAATATTAACTTGAATATTGTCTTCGACAACTACGAAACCTCATTTTTCGTGTTACAAATTTACATTTTTATTGTAATAATAATATTGAGACGCTTTGAAGAATGCATGCTCTTTGAGAATATACGAGGAAATAACAGTATTACATACTTGTTTGGCGTCTGAAAAATGTTGAGAAACTCTGATGTAAGGCTGTCGTAAACACCAGTACATTTAATTCACCTCTGGAGTCACTCGAATTAAATTAGTATATACAGACGATTAATTTATACCGTCATATTACGAGTATATACGGAATGTTTTTATTTGCGTTGTTAAATGAACTGTTAATTCTAAACTAAAGGAATTTCATTTGTCATTATTGTATAAAACTATCAAATCTTCGAAACTCGTGATAGTTCTATATGGCCGAATAATCGAAACGATCGATTAATACATATTTTTGAAACTACCAAGTGATTCATTATTTTATTTTATTAATATATATATATATATATATATATATATATATATATATATATATATATATATATATATATATATAAAAATAAATGAAGATACTAAAATATCTAGAGAATTGTCGGATAAAGAAGACATAATATATTCTAGCAAGAATCTCTCAGTTGAGTTCAGTTCAACTTAGCTTACCTCAGCACATCTATATGTAATGTTCGAATAATGAAGGGTAAGTCCTTCGTATTCAATGCAGATGTATGTTGTGTGTAAGTCGCTTTTGTTCTGAACCACACTCACACACACACACACATACATATGCATCCACGTGCGTATGTATATTCAGTTTGTATCCCGTGGTGAGACAAGCTACTAGGGTTACGTCTTTATCTCGAATCTATCCGTCTCTTTTCCTGTGTTTTGTTTTTATACTTTTTACTCTATGTAGAATTGTCGAACATGTCCTCATTTCAGACAATTCTATTTCCCGGTCTTCAACCCAGGACCCCGTGAAGTCGATAGAAATACAAAGCACTCTGAATACCTTTAATTAAAAACAAAGTTGTTTACTCGACATATCCAAACGCACAAACAAGTGTATGTTTTTGTTGGCGTAAATAAAAAATGTGTAAATATTTGTTGCATACAATTAAATTATGAATATTTATTCGTGTAGTTTGTACTATGGTTGATGTTCAATATTGTAATTATTATAAACATTCATATATTGTTTTGCATTATGTCATAATTTGAAATTTAAAGTGTGATATTATTTATTATTGTTTAGGTATATTTGTAAATGGATGAGTCATCATTTTTTTTTTTGTGTCGAATGATATAGACATAATAAACAGAAATATAAATATTCATGTTATGTTTATAGTGTTTGCGAATTTATAAATTAATTTTATTGGCCGATTTATTAAATTTGACCGGATGTACGTTTGATAAGAAGAACTTCCACGTAGTTAATTTGCAACTAAATTTTATCAAACTAGTAATTAATATCAAAAGAAACAAGCTTAGGTACAGGCAGCGAAGCCTCCTCCACTCCGCGCATGCGTATTATATTTTAAATTGAAAAATAATTATATTATGTATTTATGTGAGCCATTGGCTTCACAATCTTACTATTTTTTAAATACAAAAAAAGAAAACCTATTAAAATTCATAATTATTATATTTAATATTTTTGGCCTTTGGGTTCACAATATGAAGAAATTTTCTTGACAAATATTTTTCTAACTGCAGTATTAATAGGGGTTAAATATTTTTCTAGCAACAATTTTGCAAATTTTAGACCAAACGCATAAGCATTTCCTATAAAATCCATTAAATATAATCTCATAGAATCGGTATTATTGTTTTTAATCACGAAAATTGTCACCTTAAGGCAGGTCCTAGAGACTATATTTAATGAATCTTATAGGAAATAATAGTTACCATAGTAATCGTCTTTTCGTTCCGCAAAATTGTTTCTAAAATGGAGAGGGAAAATTAAATTCGACTATAGTTTTTAAATATTGTAATCTTCAATATGCTGTTTATGTGCGAGTGTTTTTATAAAATCGAGATTAAATGGTCTTAACGACGATAAAAATGCAAAAATATGTCATCACGTTTACAAGGACTACAAAGCAGTCTTACACCATGCCAGAATTTATAATTCCCTTAGCTGGCAATTTTAGCATCCCTACAACCGCGCCCCTTCTAGAAACTTAAATCGCTTTCTTACAACTATATATCCATGAGAGAATCCAAAACAATGAGAAGAATAGAGAAAAATCGACAAACGTTTAACACCCTTGCCAAATAGAAACTGGTTTAATCGTGTAGAATTTTAACACTATTCGAAATAGCACCACTACTCATTACCTGGGCTTACTTACAAGAGCTACAAAATAGAACAGTTAAGATGTGCCATCGCGGACAAACCGGCTGGACCAGCACTAAGCCGTGCATTATTTAAAAGGTCAGTTGCGATATGCAAATTTGTTGAAACGGGGAGAATTTGATACTACTGCGCTAGCATCCCATCAGCCACATAATAGCATCAAGAGGGAGCCTGCGAATTTTAAATCCCGCGACCCGATGACAAACTCGCCTGGGTATTAAGTACGCAAGGCGGGGATCTGGATCTTCCTCTTGCTATATTAAAATATAAATAATGTGTAATGCCTTTCTTTTGTGTTTTTTTATTGAACTCGAAAGCTTAGATGAATGAAATCCCCTTAAGTGATACTTGTTTCGAACGGATATGAAATACATTTCTTTGCGAAACTGGGTTTTGCTTTTAGTTGTATTCTGTTTTGAAATACCCTATGAAGACAACAAATATTGTATACGAGTATAGAAATCTCCATAATGGATTTCATGCTTGGCTTCCTTTCTTAATATTAAAAGGATACGCAAAAATAACAATAAAAATACAGCTAAAATAATCGGTATATTGAAGCTCGCAATAAAAATGTGGAAACCAAACTGAATCTTACAGAAGGACTCGTTGTAATACGTCAAATATGATTCCAAATTTTCTGCTACCAGGGGTTGATCACTACGAAAATATTTGTACAGCAAAATTCTAATATTTCTAGAGAATTCTAAGTATTTCTAGAGATTCCTAGAGATTTTAATTGCTTTAAAAGAATTCTAAGTATTTTTGGGGGTTTCTTAAGATTTCTGGCTTATTGTTCCTCAGATATCTTTCGTGAACAATTTCTTGTGTTTATACAAGTTTTGGCGGAAAATGAGTATTTGTAGAATAACGTCCAATTTACGTACAATCGGAATAAAATTACTAAGTAACAACACTTTTACAGGTTTGGTCCAAAATAAGAAATTAGGTTAAAATAGTAATATATAATAATAAAGACCGTATATTTGAGATTGCAATTGGATAGACTATCGTTGGTTTGTCTATGGAGTGCTTTGTTGGCATAGCGCATTGCACGCAGCTGCACTTTGGCAAATATGTTTTGCTCGTTCTGACCATCACAGTGCACAGAAGTGAGTCGAAACACAGTGATGGCGTACGAAATTTATGCTTAGCAGCATGTGCGACACTGTAACGCGAGAGTATATATGTTTTTCTTATGTCATTTGCATATACACTAGTATACGATTTATAAAGTAAAGTAGACGGAGAGAGGTGCAACAGCGGTCTGAACATCGCCAGCAGGTTAAATATATAGAGACAGAATATTGTTGGAATGTTTTAAAGTGCTATTTTCGCTATGCGTTCAGTTCTCGTGGCTTTCGGCCAAAATCTGTTGGCTTCTCTTCTCTTTCCCGCAATATGGGTCTTCCCAATTTTCCGCAGTCATGCCATTTACTTTAGAAAACCTTTTTATGCGCTTTTCGTCTTCTTTTCAGCCGTACTAGAATTGCGTTGGGCTGCTGCTGCTTCATTGCGAACTTATCCTTTTTCGATTTATTTATTGGTCCATTAAAACACTCTCTACTCTATATATTGGATTAATTTATGCAAACGGAAGCTTTTCCGAAGCTAGGGAATTTATTAGTTATTTTTATCAAGAGCTTAAGTACTCGATCGTGTGTAAGATTAACTGATTCGACTATTTGGAGCATCTTATGAATGCCTAGTTTACTTTATTTTTATTTAGGTAAGTAACTACTTTATTTTTATTAATTTTCTTTACTTTACAAAAGTAAAACCAAATTTATAAATATTTCCTATCCAATTTATAAGAGTTATTGCCTATAATATATTTTAATATTTTTCCTAGATTTAGGATAGATTCTACGAGATTATTTTTTATGAATTTAATAGAAAATATTTGTTGTAATTTTACAAGAATCATTTGGCCTTTTGTATAATTGTTGCTTAATATCAAGAAAATAAATTAATAACTGAAATAGAAGATAGGTAAATATATTCACTAATCAATTTTTATAAATATACATAAAACATATTTCGTAATATATTTTAAATTGTTCAATGATTCATGTTTCTCTTAATATCGACCACGCTAAAGATGTATTTGAAAAAAAAACTAATAGTAATGCCCGCATTCGCTTAACCTCTAATTTTGGGCACATTTCAACTTCAATTGAAAAATCAATGAGCCCGTCACTACAATATTGTCGCATCGATTATTTATACCCGAATAAACCACTCGACAAACACCTCGGCATAAAGAAGTGCGGGTTAGTGTATTGTATATACAAAATAGGAGAAACTCAATTCAAACAAAATTGAATGGAAATGGATAGAAGAGCGAATAATGGACAATACTATGGTACCATTCTCCATTCTCGTGATATCGATTTCGTATACTAAAGACCTTTTCTTACGCCATATTAAACCCATTTGATGCTGGTAGGAGGTATCCATTATTTAAAAATCTTTTCTCTTTGTATGTATGTATGTATGTTCGGTGCTACGCGAGCACTTTTGCGGTCACATTTAATTTCTTTCATCTTCATACGACCCTATAATACCTCCTCTATAATGTGTGTATGTATGTGTGTGCTTGTTACTGCGATTCAATACAGAGGCGTACTTGAGAAATTTTATACTACATTTATGTCCTAAACCTGGCGTCCTAATTTTTATTTTCGTAGGTATCGATTTTTTTTCTCTCTATATTTAGCAACAATTTTGCAATCGTATTGACCAAAAACGATTATTTTATAGATATCAACAAATATTTTCTATAAAATTCATTAAATATTATCTTATAGAAACTGCTGTATTGTCTTTAATATATCACGAAATATTTACTAAGCATTCGACAGCTTTAGGTCAGACTATTTTTGAAAAAAATTATATGGTAAATTGATTAACATAATATTTCAATATTGTGCCTAAATATACAAATATTTCTTATAAATTCATTAAATAAACCTTAGAAAAACATATTTTAAGTATGCAGACGCTTCGTAGTATTTTTCATATGCTTTGTTCTAAAATACCAAATTACTGAAAATATTCAATTTTTGTTTCAACACGTTTTTGTCATATCTTTATTGTCAAATCAAGATGTTGTAAATTTAAATTTACAGAAGACAGTTTGAATATATGTCTAGTGCCATGCCAACTTATTATAAACAAAACTCCAAACATAACTTGTTATAAATAGAAATAATAAAATATTAAATTTCGAATAGGAAACATAATAATTTTTAAACACGGCAATAATTAGTTCTAAATAACAGCTATAAAAGTGTTACGTATCATGTATAATTTAGAACCTTTTTAGATTCTTATCTTTAATTCAACAAGTTTTAACGATAGATGGTTAAAATCTAACGACCAATAAAATTTTTATTATTTCTATGGTGTGGTGAGTGCGATAGACACATCACGGACAGAGATTCTAGAATCTAGATAAAACGATGAAACAAAAAAGGAAATTCGGAAAAACAGTAAATGTGCAAAAACTAAGCAGCTACTACTGTACGTGTTACCTAACCTCAATGTTACGTGAACACTGCATTTTTGCACTCTCTTAAAATCAAAATACATCCATTTATATATACAATAACAAAGTTTATTTTGATACTGTAATCCACTCAAGTTCTCGACCGGCTTTAATATCAAGCTTATTTTCGTGATGTTTATCTCAGTGCTAACAAGATAGCGCAAGATCAACAAACTATTAGGGTTGGAAATACATAGATAATGACATTTTTAAAAACAAATCTAAATCGGTAGTTTACTCGGAGTAATAATATTAAAATTCGTTATTAGAATTGTTTGAAAAATGTATGGTTTACTAATTTGTTTCATGATAACCGCTATATAAACGGCTACAAACTTAAATGGCATATTTCGTGCATCTGTAAATCGATTCTGACTATTTTCGCAATTATTACGGTTATAATAGCAATTCTGCAGTACAATCTTTCCTATTCCTAACTTTGGCTTCTGAAGCCGTGTACGTGCTCCACTTGAAGCAGTAATTTCCTCACGTTTAGGAGACACCGGGGGCAAATGAAAAATTAAATATGCGCACTTTGGCAGCTAGTTTACGTTCCATCCGTTGCTGGTAGCAACACACGTAGAGCTAGTGTCGCATATCATCAATATTGCAAGGCTGCTATCTCTGCCTCTGCCATGCCATGCCATGGTTGAATAATTTCAATCGACACAGCCACCTCGGTGTTGTATGCCACCTACAAGACAACAAGTACTACTATAAAATGCAAGCATGGACAAGCAGGAGCGTGTCTGTTCACAGACAAACAAGCAAGTGTGTGTGTTCATTGGCAGTAGAATGAGTCAAATTTATGAGGCGTATCGCGGTGTTGGTGATAAGTGCATCATTGCCAACGCCGCAAGCACCATTTCCAAGAAGAACGCATCTGTGCTGGCTGTTGTGTTATGGTGGCCACAGCCAGTTAAGTGGTTCCGGGTTTGGTTCCCGGTTCTGTGTGTGTCGGTGTATGTTACATGGTCATCAGAAAATCGTAACAACGCAGACGTGACTGACACACAATGTTCCGATGAAGGGTTAAAGGTCGGAACACACCTAACCCAATTCCAGATATTCAATTAATACACCTACAAAGGGATTATTACGTTATCGAATAAATATACGTTGTTACGCCTATGATATCTTGCTGGTACCGCATGCCATAGATCTCGTTAATTTATAAAACTAATCGAATTATAAAAAATGCAAAAGTATTACAAAGTCAAATTAATAATTTAAGAAATCATTGAAGCACATGTGTGCTGCACATTCGGCTAGCTCCGGTCAAACACGACTGTTCACGATTGATCATGTATTTTTAAGGAGGTTCTTCTCGAGACGACAAAGAGACCTTTGCGATTTTAGATCTTGTGAGATGGTTGGTATTATTTGACTTGAAATGGCATTTTTAAAGTTAAATGAAGAAATGGCCCGAAAATATTAAGAGTTACTATAATATTAGTTGGATGAGTCGATATGTATTTTATTAGTTTTAATAAAAAAGGCCACACATTCGATAATGATCTAGCGATAGATCTTGAGCAATAAAATTTCAAACGAGTCTGTAAAAGAACCGATATTTAAAATATGTTTAGATATAATGTATAATTATTAAAAAGCAGTATACTCTTTTCCAATAAATCATCCTAAACCTGCAAGATATCAAACGCGAAAGAATGTGTTTTTTATGATATGGTTTTCATTTACTCATTACACATGTTCGTAACTGACAGAATAGTGTCGTAATGTGGGAAAACCCTATGCTATTATTGTTTTGGCAGTTGAAAACAAAAGTGAAATATAATTTACAACTGTTCGTTCTGCGAAAAACTATTATGTTGTGAAGCTAATGGTTGGCTAGTATACATATACCACCACCAAGTGATATTTTACTATCTCATATTGTTTGAACGTAACTGACAGTTATAATATATGCTCGGTCATAATGTGGCTAGAAACAAATCCATGTTAGTTTCACAGCTGCTATCGATCTTCATACACCTACTCAACCAACTAACAACTTGTTTTATTCAATTAGATTATGTAATCGGTATTGATCTTCCATTATTCAGACTTTTTATACATGCATTCTCTACTCATTTTTTTTTTGTCTTTTCTTTGTTGTTTTGCTGTGTGATTTATGATTCATATTTCCATTAACAATACTCATTTACGTCGAGAGTAATACATCACTTAGACACTAGCGGGTTCTTGCTATTTTCTACTTGTAGCGATACGAGACGAACTTGACCGACGGTAGCCGAATATGCTCAATCATTGCAAGCCCCGCGCGCATGCGTGTTTATAACGTTTTCAATAATACGTATCGAAAATCAGAATACATTAATTGATTTGTAACCTATATAGCACAGTTGTTTATATTGTTTTGGTCGTTTTCGTAATTCATACGATTATTATCTATCTCTTATGTCTCTTTTGCAAAAGTAGGATTGTTCTAGTACTGGGAACTCGATATATTTGCCCTTTCAATTAATTATTTCGTTTTGAATTAAACTTTATCAAGGATATTAAATTGAAAAATATGTACTACTTGTTTACAGTCTGTTAATATAAACATTTAAGTACCGAACCTTGCCCTTTAGTTGGGGGAAAATGTGTGATAATATTAATTTTACATTTAACTTTTGAAATAACAATTGATTTTGTAAGAATGTGGACATGTTACCCTTGTATTCAAAGAGTTCAATAATTTCATATACCGCTGACTCTACGAATGTGTACAAAATAATTTGTCAATTCAACTAAACATTTCTACAATATTAAAACAAGAAAGTAACACTACCATATTTAATATGTCGGCAATATAAACCTATAATTATTTATTTATATTAACATTATCTATACAACAAACAAAACAAAAAGTGTTATAAAAAGCCTGTCCTCAAAATAGACCAGTAGCCCGATTTGAACAGTAAAAAACGTCAAAGTCAAAAGAAATTCAAATTAATAACAATAATCTTTTACAAATAAGTTATATCTTTTGTATCATTACAAACAAAATAATAAATATGTTCGTTGTATAAGCTCAGGGCTATATATAAATAAATAAAAACAATCGTAGTAATATATTTATCTTATATTACAGTGTGTGTGTGTTGAGAAACAGAAGCTAGTTATCATTAAAGAAATAGGAACTAATTGGGACGAGTCACCGTCAGGCACAAAAAAAAAAAGATAATATGTAGATCTGTATCAATAGTATAGTTAATTTAATACTGTCACACAATGACTATAAATCGAGATTGTATCGGTATTTTTACTGATGATAACTGAGTTAATACGTGGGCTATTATATTCGTTTTTGAAGATAAATCGTACCCGTTAATAATACCATTTTTCTTTCTTCACTTTAAGAGATTGCGATATTAGAGCTTTGTAACATCTGCTGGCAACCTATATTATGTTAAATATTTTATAATATATTTCGAGCACTTTATGACTTTTAAGTTTTCGGTCGTGTGTATTCAGAATTAAAAAATATAATTCCTCAAAACGATTATTTCCGCTACTCTCGTGTTTGATAAATTGCAGGAGCACTATACTTCCTTTTAGACGTTGTCTCAGAAATTAAAAACGATAATAGGGTTTTATTGTAAATAAAATAAAATTTAAAAACATTTCGAAACATAAAGTGTATATATTATGGGTGTTAAAGTATAATCTATAACGAAAGACAATTTAGCAACTTGTCTCTCATTATAACGATTTATAAATATAAATGGTGCATCATAGGTATTCTTAGATGAGCAGTATGGACAGCTGCAGCTGGACTGCACAAGACAAGCAAGCGTCGCACTGGCTGGATACTAACTAAATAGACACTAGAAAGAAAACGCATTTCTGCGTGCGTGCGTGCGTGTGCGCATTTATGTTGTTCTAACCTTACTTTTGTTGTTTGTACACAAGTGCCAACTCACTCTAGACAAATGTCACTAGATGTACGAACTTTGTGTGCGCGATATCTCTTAATTAGATGTCAGAGTGACTTATATTCACAATTTTTTTACTTGGTTTACGTAATTTTATTTCTGGACTTTAATGTAAAATAAATAAACTTCATCTGTGATACAAATGCTTTGAAATATATCTAGCCTGTCATAAACTATCAATAACTGTTTAAAAATAATAAAAAAGAAATACAGGAGTCGTTAGGCAACGATCTAGGAAGCTAAAAGTAGAGATGATTGATGAATGAAGAGCGAAGAATTTATGTTTGTACCTTTATGAACACGAAAGATAAAAGCAAATGTCATTCACATATCTATAAATAATATTAGATTTGGTCATCATAGCAGGGTGACAAAAACACGTTTAAAAAATAAACTTTTAATTAACTAAATGCTTACTAAAAACGCAAAAAAATCATTTAAAAAATACATGACATCTATCATTCCGATCAACGGATTAGTCATGTTTGACGATTTCAACTAATTTATTGAGAGAAGTTTTTATTTATTTGTTTGCATATCATATGAGAAAAAATAATCATAATTTGCTCTAAAAATTGTATAATACAATTTAAACTAAATTAGTAATAAATAGAATGTTAAGTTATTCAGAGAATGTTACAGACACACGACCGATCACTATAGCTCATTTGTACATACTCTACGGCGATCTAAAAACTACGTATACATTTTTTAAAAGTATTTGTACTGGTAATTTGATCATTAGGAATATTTCAAATTTCACATAAAAAAAAAAACATTACATTATGATATGGCTGTCACTTTACATAGACAAATCGAATCCTATGCAGGTGTGCCATGGACGAACGCGAAGATAGCCTCAAAGGCACCACACACGAAAATAAATATAAATTAACACTATTCGTTGCTTTTGCTTCCTGGTTAGATGTGCTGGATAGTCGATTAGTAAAACGATGCATAAGCCATGCTATGCCATGCCATGCCATGCCATGCTTAATGGAATATTTTCGTCAATTTTTATTTTTCCTTGTTTCAAATTCTATATTTATTTCACTGAAATAGCTTGTTCGATGATGCTCGGCGCGTATGAATTAATGGTCTGCCTTGAATAGAAAAATATTATCGCAATGTGAATGAGCGAAGCGTACGATAATTACAGAAATAAGCTCACTATTTCAAAACACACAAAAAAGAATAACCAATATTGCCACGCCTATTCGAAGAAACAGAGAGGGTATACAATAACTAATGATACCGCATGGGTTACGTGATTTGTCAGCTAACACACACACACACAGGCGTACGTTAGATGGAGGCCGTCGTGTATGTCAGTCGGATGTCATTCAGTGTTGTCAACATACCACAAATGTCACTAAATGATCACTGCCAACATCAAACGAGAAATATTGAAAAATGAACGGTCGTGATAAATTATACGTTTGTGGTGGAGTCGGAGAGTGGATCGGATCGTAGTGTGCGTTGACTGAATACTCGTCTCTTGATATATACCATCATTCAGTAAATAAGAGTTTATTTCCCATCTCTCTTTCTCTCGTGCTCGCTCTAAGAGTCTCAGCAACTCGACTCTAACGAAGTTCCATGTCACATCGACTAACTATAATTAAAATAAATGATTACTGCACGAAGCGAACGTATACGTAGAATCTGTTGCATTTGCGCATCGCATCCAGCTCTGCTTTTAACTAATTGCGTTTTACATTTTATGCACTACGATTCGATTTATAACTATATTACTCCATGATTCATTGCACAAAATACAATCCACAGTATTTTACAAAATTGTGTGTTCTTTAAATTTAAATGTTTCTCGTCGTGCTTTTGCAGCTATTATAACAGTTCTAACGCTCAACAAAACGGCCCGGGTTTGTTCCTCTGTAACATGCTTGGATGTTTGTAATCATTATAAGTTGGAACTGGAGGCACTGGTGCCTGTTATGTAGATATCTTATGCTTGCATATAATATTAATTTTAGATAAAAATAAATTTACATATATTCTGTATTAACCTATTCCAATAGTACACTATGTTATATTGCTTTCTATGCCCCTTGATATCGAATATAGAATTCATTGTTCTTGTAAATATATAATTCCGTGTTTACACCAAAGTGTATGCTGTACGTATTTGTTTAATTATGCAAGTACAAACGTGTGAGATGTAAATTTCGATTGTACCAAATAAATACACAAACAGCATGATGCTTTACATCCGTGAACGTACTATTATAGCGAATGAATTTGAATTAATTTCATATGTATATATATATATATACGAATGTGTATACTTGTACGAAAAAAGGGTATTGTACTGGAGCTACACGTGTGTAAACAAATTTGGTATTATAATGTATTTGTATAGGTACATATATGTATATATACCAATGTTTCGTCTCATTTAGTGCTACGGTTTGTTGTCACTGAGATAAATATAGATTTCGAAATCATCAAATTGAACAGTCTTTGACACTAGATAACAACAAATAGGCGCATGCGCATTGAACGTATCCATTTGATAACACTCACCCAAACTCAGTTACGACTTTAAATTTATTTCGTTATTTTATTGTATATTAACTTATAGAATCATAAAATATATTTAAGATCAACCCTGTCTTATTAAATTAATTCCAAATTAGCAATAATTTTTAGTTTGTAACGTTCGTGCTTTTGGGGATGAATATGCATGAAGCATCATATCGACTTTATACTTTTCAATTATAATAACAAAATGATTCAAAAGTTGGACAGTTGAGAATTATTATCCAAATATTAAATAAAATTTACGACGTCTGTTATCTCTTCGCAGAAGTAGAAAAAAATTAATTGTCAAAAACTAATCCTATGATAAACCGTTTTATTTAATTTTTTTGTTCATCTCATCACACAGAAGGTTCATTAAGAAAAGTCGTAAACGCGCTCCGAGTGTACCATAGCACAGCATAGCTACGCGTTAAGTTTCTGGTTGAACGAGCAATTTGAAAATAGCGGCACACCAGCAGCTAGCACGATGAAGATGAAGCAAATAAAAAGTAAAAGATGAACACGCAAAAACCCAGAAACGAATGCTTCTTCTTCTTTTAGGTTAATTAGAATATTTTAAATTACACCGTGGACAGATTTATGTCCCAAAGGTAATTAATACTAATCGTCAGCAAAGCAAAGAAAAAGAAATGGTGTTTCTTTAATTTTTTAAATCGATTCTATAGCCACTCTTTTATTGGAAGAAAAAACTTATTGTGGAAATCATCAATCTTGATTATTCAATAGAAATACGCTTACGATCGCGTGAATAAATATCAAGAGTTATCCTCCACCATAGATATTCTTGTACGATAAAATTGACATTTATTTTAAATTTGAAGCTTTTGAAATTTATTTATGTTTTCAACAATTTAGTAAATATAAATATTATTTAGGATATAATCTAGGGTATTCATATAAACGCTTAAGATATTAAAATTGCTGATAATCAATAATCGCACCTGAATAAGGTAAAAATATGATATATTATTTTTTTTATCTAAGCGTAAAATCTCAATAAATTTCAATCAAATCTTCGATGCCTACGGTTAGTCTTAACGAGCATTATGGAAATAAAAATATAATAAATAAAACATTTTGCCAAGCCAATGGAACATTGGAAACGAAATTCTGTTTTGTAATTTAAAAAGTACAAATTAATGTTTACGCTCAATTAAATATAAAAAGATAAGATTGTAATGACAGCAATAACATGAAAGATCAAATGTGTTTAGGGAAAAATGTACCGGCGAAAATTACGAAGTTTTTACTTATTATAAATTTATTCACACATTTATAGAAATTATGAAACGCAGTAATGATTCTTTAATTTATCACGCAACGTAATTATTTCAATCATGTCCATTACACCGAAAAATATCTCAAAAAGAAATGAGAATGGAATATTTTATCTTTTTAATTTTTATAAACAAAATTTATAATTTATATCATCATATCATTGCAATTAAAATACTACATTAGTACTGATTTCAATCAGAACGCAGTAAAGCGTTCAATTTTTAGGAAAACAAACACTGTAAATAATTGCTTGTAAATTTACATTACTTTCACTGTAAAAACAATGTAATTTTGCCGAATTTAGTAAATTTACATGTCATTTTACAGCTATATTTTCAATCTCTGCAGAAAATAACCATTAATCATGTTTACTAATTATACAAAAAAAAAACATGTTCATAACCACTGATAATCTAATATGTGTATTGTGTCTCTATCACACAAGAATTGCATTTTTATGCTGTTTGAGAACAATCTGAATAAACTTTACATAGTTATTGTAGGTATTTTTATTTATACAATAAAATTCTAAAGTGCGAATTAAGTGCAGCTTGTAATTTTAGGACCCTATAACTGCGGAAGTATATCAACAAAAATAAAAGCGAACAGCACTAATATGGTACTCATATTAAACGTGTACCAAAACTGGTTAAAGTCTCTCCGGTACCTTCAGAGAAGAGGTCACAACGAATTTCTTTGATTCCGAGAATGTTACAAATGCAAGACCAAACCCTATTGCTCTTTTGTACGACGAGCTAAAAAGTGTGTTAAACATAAAATTATTTATAGAAAAACAAGACCCATGTTTTAAAAATAAATGTGGTTTTTTTCAATTTTATTTTTAAACTTATGCATAATTATTTTTACTTGTATGTTAATTTTTATTTTCATTCACAAAAGACCCATGCATTTTTCAATAACATATTTCTGTTCTACATATTATGAAAAGAATTATTATATTTAGGTAACTTTGTCATTTCCTGCTGAATTTATTCTTCTTAGAAATGAATGACATAGATTTTTTGAATGTCTTATTATATAATAACACATTTTTGTTGCTTTGCCAACATTTTAAAGTTTTATGTATACGAATTTAAATTTAATCGAGTATACAGTTATTGATTTTAGTTTTTGGGATATCATAAAAATTTTACACGTGGTTTAATAGATTGGTATATAATAAAAATCGTTATCTTAAATAGTGCATAATTCCAAAATATGATTCATACATTTGTTTTATTTATTTTAATTTTTAGACAATCTTTGCAGATTCCTTTCGTTATTGTCTAATTATTCTTTACTTTCTTAATCATTTCTCAGTTATTCTTATAATTGTAAAATTAATATTTCAAGCAATTTTTGTTAAAAGTTTGTTGGTTTTAAAATGTTCCATTTACTGAATAATCGCTTTTGGAACTAGTAAATTTCAATGCCATTTTTCCATAGATATCTTAATAAATTGTTTAATCAAAATGATCTGTATACAAGATATTATAATTTTTTTAATGTATATTATGTTTCTATCATAAGGAACCATAACATATAATTATGTAGAAGTAACAAGGGAAATGTTATTGTACAAATTGCTACTTATTTTCAAATGGTATATTTTCCATATTTTGCTAGAAATATCATCATTAACTTTTATTAGTATATTTTTTCTAACTCACTTCGTTTGCGTAATATTGAAAAAGTAAGATATTTTTTTCAAAAATAAGAAGTCTATGACCGAACCATATACAAATCTTAAGATTAGTTTTTGGTTCTAAAGATAGATGATGAAAACGTATAACAATATTTCTTTAAATACATTCATATAAGAGAGTAAAAATCACTATAGCTAAAAACATGTTTTCATCGTTATAGAAATGAATATATGTTATAAATGCTAAAGGCATTGGCGCCTGTGTCCTATGTGTCATCCATTACAAAAAACTCTTTTTTGGTGCGCAAACTTTGAGAATAATGTGAAGTTAGAATCTTAACAGCGTCACAGCAGCGGTGTAAACTGACAGATTTGTTTAACGAAATTAGAACGAGACATTGAAATATTACAATGTTTTGGTTCGATGACACACGTATTCATATAAATTTCACAATTTCGCAAATATCAGTGAGTGAGCGAGCGAGTGTAGTATGTTTACATGCGTATGCATACATCATTTGAAATGTTAATTGCGTGAACTGAGAGTTGTACGACGGTTCTCGGTTCGGTTCATTAGCAAACGTGGTGGGTACTTCTTGCTAATTATAGTCGTATACTAATATTACATTGCCGTTTGAGTGGATGCGACTTCTGTGCTTTTATATTACACATACACTTGTCCTTACGTTCTGTTCTCTCGCGAAAACCAGTTCCAGTGCTTCTCCAACTACTCCATAAATGATCTAACCAAAAGGAAAAGGAATTGGCAATTGGTTTCTCTGAATTATGATTAGTATTACTTTGTAATTAAAAGACGTGGGTTTTATGTCGTTTACAAGTTCATAGTCTTACAAGGCGAGTTGGTATAGTTAATATTTGAAAGGTTTTCAATATATTGTGACAATTAAAAATTGCATGAATAAAACAGAAATTGGATAAGGGAAATAGAAAGTCGACAGACAAATTCATAGTCTTGCTATTGTAACGGAATTCGATAGAACAATTTAATCGGCGCTGTGGATTGTTCCAGAACCTTGTGGGGAGAGTCTTGAGATGTGTTGTGGCAGCACACCAGACCCGTGTTACCAGGTTACGGGGAGAACAAAAAATAGATTATTATGACTTTTCATTCATTCCTCTTTAATTATATTTTTTGACCTGTATTTGTTAGACATTCAATTAATAAATAATAATTCGCTCTTTCAAACAATGGTTACATATCCCTCTATACACAATTTTACATACAATTATATCAATTATAAAAGTATACCTAATAAATGAGTAAAACCAACTTTTAATTTTATATGATATTAGTGTCTTCTTTTTTGACATATCCACAGAAGCGTAAGTCATGATCCTTCTGCTTCAAAAAATATTAAAATAATAGTTGCGTGTGAAAATGGAATTAAGAATTCGTGAAAACGAATATCAAAATCTCATATTTCATTCTGCGAAATTACAATCAAGCCCTACAAAAAAAAAAAAAACACACACACACATGTCGGAACACGTTTGTTGTGGTCTTAACTTTCGTTACGGAGCTATTAAGTGTCAGAGTCGAGCTAGAGTTTTTTAAATTTACTGTCTACTAAACTAAAACGCTGTTCGTTATTATAATGAGTACAACATATATGCATATTTTGTTACTTAACTAGTTAACCAAACTAGTATGAAAAAGATGCAGATAATACTAGAAAATAGTTTTTTTTATAGTTTCTACGAAATGTAAAAAAAGCAGTTTGCTGTACTTTCATAATTTTATCTCGCATGTTTTGCTGTAGAGCGTTCACACATACACAATAATATATATCAATTCCGGGAAATACAAATATCAAATTCGTAATATTTCATGAATATATAATTCCTTTTAGTCATCGGTTATGACATTGTTGGAGTTGAATTATCGAGGGATTAAGAAGCATTTCCTATAAATTTAATTAGCATTATGAGTTTAATACTACTTCGTCCAAGAAAGTAAAAAAGTTGATGGTAAACATGTAAGAAAATGAGAAAAACGAGTGTATTTTTTTATAATATAATATTACTCAATTAATTTACACGATTAAATAATAAAAAAGGAAATTATTAAAAAATATAATTAATGCACTAAACAATAATAATAAATTAAGTCCAACGCAATATCCATTATAAATGGAACACGCACAAAGTCAGAAAAAAAGCCATTAGAAATATAATGCAGCAACATAGAAAGATGTACCTTGGACGCAGGCACGATTTTAATATAATAACTAGTATTTTCCAGTGAGCGTAATGACATTCTAACTGTTTATTAGAAATAGCATATCAGTGTACCTCGGTTGGTAATTATTGTACCACAGGGGCTACAATAATACCCAGCGAATAAAAAAGACCACTTGAAAAAAACATTGATATAATTAACATTAGATGCAATAAGCCAAGCGTCTGGCCCATGTCTGTTTTTATATACACGCACTCATAATAACCAATAACTGTACACTGGATATAATGAGAGATTACAGAGTGGGAGAGAGAGAGAGAGGTAGTATCTCTTCGTGAGCTTACCTGTAAAGATTTGTGGTTATGCTAACTTCAATCTGTAAGCAAAAAATTGCCTAGATAAGGGTGACTTGCATTATTTATTATGCCTTACAGTAAAGATCGATTCAATAACACAATACAATTAGAAATACACTAAAATTACAGTAAATTAAATTAAATCAACAAACAAATAACACATAAATAAGAGTAGGGTATCTATATATTAAAATTAAATTAAAACATTAGTATTCTTATATTTTTACTTTCTTCTTGTACGTTATGTTCCAAATAAGACCTCAGAATAGGCTTATACATTTTAATTTAGAATTCATTTAATTACTATAACCGGTAGTAATTTACTAGATAACGCTCAACTTCAATAGTTATTCAAAATTGAAATTTGTAACTAGAATTTCAAATTTTAGAAGCAGATATTTGCATCCCCTCCACTTTATAGCAACAGTGTTGCATGTAGTTTGATTTAGAATTAAGTGCTATTGGTGCAGCTGGATATATAGAACCGTAACAATTGACTGCAGAAAAATTGGCTGAAAAGGTTTAATAAAAATGTACTGTGTCTGCGACGTTTGTCATAATGGAGAATGTAATACAATAAAAAATGCATGAATTTTGTGATCTAAAAAAAAAAGAGTGTTGTACTAAAAGTAAAATTTAGTATGGGCATTTCACAAAAAAACTATAAAAATTTCAAATCACAACTGACTGAACGGACATTTTATAGGTGCGCTTTTTTTTTCTTTTTTTTTTTTATCGCACCAAGCGATATACAACAGAATCGTTATTGGACACTGGTGTAGGCTATCGAACATAAATTTTCGAGTGAGCACACAGTTGGCTCTTGGCTTGTTGGCTATTCTGAAGCGTGTGTTATTATTCCAAGAAATATGGCCGAAGGTTTTTTTTTGCATGATTTTTTATATTAACAACCAACGCTATTGTTCCTGGGAATGCTCAAGATTTAATTCCTACGTTTTTGAGCACGTATATTTTAAAAATTTGGTGTGGCATTTAGCCTTCCTTGCACGAAGTAATCATAATTTTTTAATTGAGATTCACTCTGGTTTTAACGGAAATATGCATATGCATTTGTTTGTTAGAGAAACTTATATTTTTTGCCGGATACAAATACCACCGAGGGGGAAATATAGTGGCGTTGTCTATGCGATTAAACCGAAATAAAAATTCATGTTAAATACGCCGTTCTTCCATTGGTATATAATTACATTTGTCAGCCAATCAAAAGTCATAGATGGCGCTTGCGGCGAAGATGCATTATAACCAAGCGAATACAATACAGAATACACCTTACAGCCATATTGTTTAGTTGGAAATATAACAGTTCGTATTTATGTATGATTAATTATATTGATGTAGCAATTAAAAATGTATCACAAAAACTACCGCGTAATATTTGTATCCAGAATTATGTTTAGCTCGTCATATAGTATTACAGAAGAGCTACAGTTTTATTATTAATATTAATAGCAAAATTTTAACTAAAGAAAATGTCTAATGCAGTGGTTTTCGACATTTCACCTGCAGACTGGTGAAAATAGGAGTATTAAAAAATATTTATTTGTACTTAATACTTAAATATATTCAACAAAACAATTACATGATCGTAGAGTCTTGAATTCTTAGGTCTTCATCAATCAAGTTCATCCACTTACTAGAGATTTATCTTTTTGAAGATCTGGGGATGTAAATATGATTTATTCATTACAATTAATCAGTCTATGTTTTCTTAATTTTTTTTTTACAATGATTATATGCTACGGCACGCTGGAGGCCAAGTTGCATGCACCTATGCTTGTTCATATTACATATAAAGTTTATTTTATCAAGACACACACACACACACACATATATATATATATATATATATATATATATATATATATATATATATATATATATATATATATATATATATATATATATATATTAACGAAAAATCGTGTTATTATTTATTCTATTAAAGTTTTACTTTTTTTTCAGGTAAGAATTCTACTACTTATTTACTTTACCACGAAGCAGTTCGATTCTGTAAAGGTAACATTACTAAAATTAAAATATATTATAATTATATCTTAAGGGGTTATACTTATTTCGGTTAAAATTTCGCTCAATTATTTTTGGCATTTCCTAAATCACAGTTACCTTATTGTGCCAACCAGGATATATAAATTTCGCTTAATTATCTGTTCTTCTTCGAAATGTATATCTTAAAAAAATTCTTTGAACAATACAAAATTAGTTTCGTAGAATCAAGACCAAAATGAGGATCGCCGATTTAGGTGTTATTTTTTATTATAAAAGAATTAAGAACGTTATCGATTCGTTGCGCTCAGGTAAATTTGTATTTATCTTTTTTACGCAGAATTACCGATTTTAGTTTTGTTTTATAACAGTCAATATTTTAAAGAAACTAATTTTATTCTTCTTCTACAATAGCCTACATTTTTTTGTCTATACAATTGTTTTAACTTTGTGCTAGATAAATAATTGAGTATATCTAATTGCTCTTTTATCTGAACTGATTTATTTATTTTGCATGTCAAATGACTATATGTGTAGTATTTTATTACTACACGGTTGTGAACGGTAGGACTCTCATAATATTATTGTATTATTGCTTTAAATGTTGACATTTGTTGATACTCCGACGAATGAATCAATTTAGTTACGTAATAAATTAATAAGGATGATAACTATGAATACAATATATAAATGTAATAATTTCATAAGCAATTTTTCAGATTTAATTTGTGTAAAGTAAGAAGTTTTCTTCCGGGGTACATTTAATATTAAAGTTACATGATAGTTAATATGAATTTAGGGACGCTCAAAATGTGTACTTTCATACATTATTAAAAGTTCTTCCTTTTAGACTTCTTCCCAAAAAGTATAAGTTGTGTTTTCCTAAATTTGGTAATTATATGAATTTTTAATCTACTTCCACATTAAAAGTGATTTTTACTGTGCACGATAAGAAGCAGATTCAATCTACATATATTAAATTTTATTGTAATTCGATTTATTTATTTTAATTTAACTTAATACTCGTCTAATAAAAATACCAAACTAGTAATTTGAATTTATAAAACACACAAAATGTGAAGTTCGATAAAGTAGCGAAAATGGGTTACGAATTCAACGTATCTTAAAAATACCAGTGGTATTATTTGTATACGTTCAAATTTCGTATAATGTTTGGATCGTTTACGGTGAATCACTCCACTTATTAGCGCCATTCGCAATCATGCTCACATTCTCTTATCAGCCGATAGGCAGCAGCACTGTCCTCTAATGGCGTCACGGCAAGCAAAGCAATCTAGGATTCATTTTTATGTATTCGGCTCTATAATTACGCGTTGTGATGGTCGATTCTTTGAAAACCTCAAGATAGAAGAAGTGATGCGAATAAGTAAGCGCAGAAAAAGCGCAAATAATAATAATAAATAAATAAAATAAAATACAACAACGGCGTGGTGCTGCGCGCTATAACTGTTATTTGTTGTTGCTATAGCAACCACGGTGCGCCACGGCACACCATGCCAGTCGCAGGCCATCTCCAGCTTAGATCTATCTTTCGATGGATGCAGTTAGCTTTCAATTCCTTTGGGTTTGCTCGTTGTTAGGTTGGGTATTATAGGTACGCCCTCCTTTTGCGCGCCTTGCTGATTATTTCTCTTTTGTTTCAATGTTCGTTTTTATTATGTTGATGTGATCAACACAAGTAGCTGTTGTTTAGAAGACTACCGTTTTGTGCTACGTATACTATAATACGCTTGCACTCATACAAGATAGATAGATAGCTAGCTAGATAGATATACCTCCCGATGAACACGCTGTTATTAAGTCATTCTGTCTCTGTTATTGTTACTATTTACAACCATACTACATATTTTCTTTGTGTTCAAATGTTATGTCTATTGTTTTTCATTATTATTATGAAACAAACATGTCGTTACTTGTATTGAAAACATATTTGCACCCGCATTTAAGCACGATCAGTTTTTATCAGAATTAATATTAATTATAACCTATTCACGATATGTTGTGTCTGTGTCAGCAAACATTTTAAATTAAAATTTGTTAATAATACGTAGGATTGCAGTCAATATTTTCATATCTTATAATTATGTTCGACGTTTCGACATCTCGGATGTCTACCTCAGGAAAATAATTAATCGGTGTGTTTTAAAATATTTTTTATTGATACATGGATAGTCAATAATTAAAATAAATTACACAGCTAATTCGCAAGAAACATGTTTATTGTGAAAATCCTGCTACTTTTTTACTATTGCAAAATGGTACGATTTAGAGGAAAAAATATAAAATTAATAGTATTGTTTGAAAATTTATCTAAATAATATTTGGTACGCATAAAACGCACTAATGCGTAGAGGTTAGGTAAGATATGCGTTGCGAGCAGTGGTTTTTAATTATTATTGCCTTTTGGTTGTTATAGATATAAAAAGTCTTATAATATTTTGTAGATTATATTGATTAAAAAAAAAAAAATCTGCATATTTTAAAATTCAAAATTATAATATTTAATAATTTTTTTCGGGCTTTGAGTTAACAATATGAAAAAATCATGTAGATATAAAATATCTTAGAATTTTTGAGTGTTTTAATTATTTTTATAAGGGCAATATTAAAGGGGCTCCAAATTTTGGGGCCCTATAACTCGGGAATTATACAGGCGATTGGATTTAGACTGCGAGCGGATTCAAATGGGATGACTTGCTCCGGTACCTTCAACGGAATAGAGGGTACAAATTTGGTCTTACGAGCGACGATTAATAGTACATAAGTTATATACATTTTTGGATTCAGGGTGCTGAAACAAACACTTTTTGTTAATTAAATTATTTGATTCGAGAATGCTACAGATACACGACCGAATGCTTTAGCTTCTTCGGTACTTCGTACGGCGGGCTAAAAACGTGCATAATAAGAAATGATGCCTGTACGAAATATAGGCATATTTTGTATGATGAATTTAATAGCAATTTTAAAATTACTTGATATTTACAATGCGGGTAATTATTATTTAAAACAAATATAAAGCAATATAAATGTACGATAGGCGGGTGCAGAATACTCCGGATGTTTTTTTTTGTAAGTTTATTAATATTTCGCTTTACCGTAACTGATTTTTTTTTGTCTTCTACGATTGTAATTCTTCCTTCCTTTGTGTATATTGTACTCGCGTATACGTCAGTTCTTCGTTCTGTCACAGTTCCACCTCCGTTAACGTTAATTCAGGTCTGAGGAACGCATCCATATTGTTAAAGAAGGTATTACTGTATAATTTTGCAAAGGAAAACTTAAAATTTACAAAATAAATGTGTATTGTTTTAAACAACATAAGATAAATAAATAGCGAAAGATAAATTATGTTTCATTATTTTCTATACATTTACACATGTAAATGACATTTCGATAAAATTTATTTCTGTCGTATGACTGATAAGCGATGAAGATACAACGAAAATATAAATATTTACATTTGTATTCATGTCAATTGTTATATGCAGTGCAATGCCCTATTGTAGAGAGCTATCCATCAGTTAATAGACATCAGTACATCAAATAAGAACTTTGATTTGATCGGACAAATATAATATTCGATGGTTTTATTAATATTTCAATAAAAATTGAGCCATCTACATATTTATTGAGGCCAGTGTATTGTAATCAAAGTTTTATTGAATATTCTCGTGAAATGTACATTAAATACAATCTAGCCATATACAGATAGATTTTATTAATATACGCGGATTTTACTACAGGAAATTGAATACTATTTTATAGATGATAAATCTAAAATTGATTTTCTTCAGTTTAATTGGATACTTGGGGCTGGATTCCTCATTAGACTTTATATACTGCAGTTTTAGAAATGCATTTAAAATCTCCTCGTGTAATCAGTGGCGTACCAAATAGGGGAGTGAGGGGATACTTGAGTGTAAAAGACGTCTACTCGCATTCGTGAGCGTACACAATTAAAGAATTAAACATGTATTTATTTGTACTTACAATTATGTTCCATACCTATTGGCGGTTTATTTAATGAATTGTGACATTCGTTATAGCGAATTCTTACAAATTGAACGTTCCTAAACTGGCTACCAGGTTAATTAATAATTTCTAATTTAGACTAATAATTTTATAATTATATTCAAATAAAACAATGGGCATCCATTGTTGAACCATTCTTAAAATTAATAAAAATCATTGAAATGGTTATATTATTCACTGAGGCTGGTGAGCTGCAAGCATTAATGCCTTCGTCAATTGGTCGTATATGAAAAGAAGAACAATTTTAGAATTAACCTTCTCATTTTGAAATCGATGATGTACCTATGAACCTGTGCGGAATTTGGACTTCCTTGACAATAAAATATCTTTGTTAGTTTGAATATTTCATCAGAAATGATGATAAATACCCTATCGGAATGTTATATTTATTTTGCGAGAGAGAGAAAAAAATAGATTTAGTTTTTATGATGGTGAACGAATGAATGGGGTTCTTTGAATGGCGACAACGCAGAATATAAATGCGAATCGTAAAGTATAATCAAACAATTTGTCGTTTATTTTCTTTGAAAAGAATCGTGTCTGGTCAAGAAAAAAACGTTTTTAAATGTGACATTGATGTATATAATCCTGTCATTCATACAAGGATTTCTAGCTTGGGTTTTCGCAATATGAATTTATCACTGACAACATTTTTTTTTCTTTTATAGAAAACGTCTTTGCTTATGTTACATGACGCAGAGAATTTAAAAAATATGTTCGCTTTACTTTCGCATAAATCACACTTAAATTTTCAATTAATGCAAATATGTATATTGTATTTCAAAACGAATTTTATTTATTTTTAATTAATTTAGTATCGATGACAAATTAAAGTGACAGCTGCCTGTCATTTAGTGCTTTTGATTATTTAATTAACGAAAATTTGTATATGACCTTGGAGAAATTTTGTTTACGAATTGACATTGTGTTCATTTATTTGTTAATTACGACCGTGTTTATGTAACTCATGTCTTAATCGAGATATTTAAACAGTAGTAAGAGTACATTTTATTTTGTTAAGCCGAAATTTAAGCAGAGCCAAAGAAAAATATATTTTTTATGTATAGATAGGTACGCCATTACTATTATATAAATTATATAAATAATTTTTAAATTTAAAATATTGTGGCGATCACATTTTTTTTACATTTTATTCAGTGATTACAAATAGGTTTTCTTCATTTGGCATCAGTGGTAAATGTTTTCTATATAAATAAAAAAATGAAAACGTTTACTAAATAGATAATACGGGGCAGCTAAAGGCATTGGTGCTTGTTTTTTATTTTTTTTTTCTGCTACCTTTAATTTTATTTCAAGTACCATGGAATCATGATCCATTTTGAATAACAAAAATATCCAACATAATGATTATACTCCTATTTGTTAATGTTTGATAGATTTACGTATTGTTTTGTTGCAATATATCATAATTATAAAATCATTACCATCATGCTTACAGTTCATGTGTAGTGACCCTACAAACATTTGAATACATATATACACAAGTTTATTCATGGAGTAAAAAAATAAAATTCACAGTTGAGTGCAATTATTGTAAAGGTATGTTCGTTTCAATCAACAATGAAGACCATTTTCCATGCATTGCTGTATCAGGAAGTTCATTACCAACTAGATTACCAGATACAAATTCTTTTTTTTTCATGATTAATAAAAGCAACATTAAAAATATTTTTTATTGCATTTTAAATCGTTTATAACAGCCACTGGTTATGTTTTGGACACTGTGAACGTATTTTAGAAAACGTAAACCCAAAGAAAGTTTATCTGCAGATACTTTACGGTCTTAACCTAAAAGAGTAGTCAAATAAATACATAAATAATCATTAGGCCTTTGAACAGAATCGTATACATAGTTCAAAATTAGGTCTTTGATAATTTTTCCGGCCATAACTTACGGTAGATTAACGTTACAAGTTTCTTGAACGATACATGAATATTACAATATCCGTAAGTTGAACTAATGTCACCATGTATCATTTTTATACCACCATAAATTTCAACTAATATATTTCCACCTTCTGCACACAGATAGGGGCCTATACAATAATAATACCCCGTATATTTTCATTATTTTCGTATTTTTTTGTTTTTGTCCAAAGAATTTTATCCGTTCAAATATATTACTTGGCCTACATCCGAATTATTTTTGAAGAGGCGCCATTTTATTGTGTGGATGAGTTTTCAACTATGCAATAGGCTTGTGTAAGTTCCGGAATCTAAATGTATTTTAGGCATTATTCTTTCGTTTTTTCACTGTAATGTGTACCATAAAATCATTATATATGTTTATGTATTTCCGGGCAAATGTGGATATTTAATTATCTTTTATGGCTGTCTGTCGGAAATGTTTGAGAATCAATGGCTTTCTTTTATTGCATATGCGACTGTTTTAAGGGGTGTTATTCCGTTATTACTGAAAAAATATTATGCTATTTCAGTAAAATATATCATTTTAATAGTATGTACATAATTATTTAAGGTTTCCTTTGAAATTCTCTGATAAAAATAATATAATAAAAATACATATTATACGTATTTATAAGTAAAGTAAAATTCAACGGACAATTACCCCTATTCTTTAAATATTAACGATCAAAATTGGTCGTTAAATAGATAAAATTATTTTGGAGCATTGGTAAACAATGTCATACAAATGAAAATCATACGAACTATAGTCTTTAGAAGTTACAAAATAGGGTTAAAGATGGTGAAAAAATGTGTGTGTGTGTGTGTGTGTGTGTATGCCTGTTCCTGTTTATGAAACTTTAAATGTAGAATTTGGATGCGACCTGCAAAAAACCTTATTTGGATGAGTTTTTTCAAAAACTAACCCTTTACTGGAAAATCTCTTTTGAAAATAGTAATTTTTGTATTCATGGTTACTACATATTTACAAAGAAAATTCATTATAATTTTAGTATCAACAATTGTCTTTAAAAGAGTTTTATAATTTTTTTTTTTTAACAATTATATACAAGAAAATATCTATATCATTGATTATATGTATAAGAATGTTCAGTGCGGGACACTGCAGATTTTCTTGTACAAATTTACATTAGAAATAATTTGTTACTGTAATTTTGCTCACAGTAATTTTTAATAATGTGTATATCATTGCACAATTGTTGAAATCTTGAAGCTCTATTCTATATAGTTTAAAATAAAGCCGTCTATCTGTTTCAATCAAGAGTACATTTTAAAACAAATGTTAATATAAATTCCATTCGACTTATATAATTGTAATTACTTATTAGAACTTGGTTAACCTTTGACCCATAATCAAGCATGAAAAAATAACAATTATAAGAATTGATGGAATTGTTAAACAATCAATATTGTATTGAAAAATATACATCTGTATTGTGATGATTTATGAATTACAAGAAATAAACAGCTAGACATTACTGCAATTTTTGATTTCAACATCATAAATTTTTATTTTGTAATTATCGGCGCCAGAATACTCACGAATCATATAATAAATAAAAGGAATTTATATTTTTAAACCTAAAACGCCTGTAGCTAATAAAATATAGAAATATAATGGACAAAGCTATAAAATTTAATTTTTCATTTCTGTCGTTTGCTTCGGGGCAAACGAGTTTCAAATGCAGTGGATAAGCATTTCTACATTTATTTTTATATTACTTGGTTTCTTGGGGTGAAAATTACTGGAAACTTGCCTGGATTTTGTATGTGTTAACCCGTACAGCTGCTTAATATTTCGTTAATTCTTAGAATTTTAAGTTTAAAGTAATTAAACTTGTAGAGTTTTTTATGCTTTAAGAACACACATGTCTAGACAAGTTGGTCTTTTAAGAGATGATTGGCTGAAAAATCTAACACACACTATTTAAATTTAAGCACATACGGCACTTATATCTTAATTTAAAACTGACAAAACGTTTCAGAACAGCAACAACCAATTTATATCAATAAAACTATAATCAAAATAATAACTGACCTATATATTTTGTGCGGTATATTTATAATGTAAGCTTTCTAGCTTATAGGTAGGTAGGGAAAACAAAATGCATTAACTTACGTCAAACTGTCTGATCGATACTTGACCCAAAATCTTCTGTGGTGTCTACCTCGGAAGCTATATTGTATTTTAAATAATCTGTTTATTTTTACTTAGTCCAACATTCTATACCTGTCGCGTTATTATTCCCTCATATATTAATTGGACTTATTACGAAGTAATAAGTAAGTATTGTAATCATGGAAAATTTCGAACTCGAGTTTTCTACGGATATACAAGTTTTGACCTTCCATGCATCGAATGTGTAAAAATGTATGATGAATCAATTTAATAAATATGGTAACTATAGAAACAACAATCACTGATTTCCAAAGTTATACGAAATTTTAATATTTTCAACTTTTATTAGTATTTAGAAACACTTGTTTCGAGACTTGTTTTATAACTAGTGCCATTTTTGAGATAGTAAAGAACTACTATAGTAAAGAACTTCGGTTATTTTGTCTGTTAAAATTTGGTACAGTGAGTGAATACGATGTTTATTAGTGTAACCATAGAAATGAATAGCAGTTTAATCATGTTGACCATTACAAGAAAGTAAAAATGATATATTAGTGCATTCTCTTTTTGTTTTCGCAATAATATTATAATTCTGACGAAAATTGAAGAAATAAATTCAGATACAGTGAAAAAGACAGTCAGTTCTGTGAAGTTGAACATTCTAAGAAAGGTACTAGAGTTGAACACTCTTAAGATAGTATCCGAGTAGTTTTAGCTGTTCAAAAGTGATTCAGACACACCGGCAGACACCATCGCTGATGCTAGCTCCTTGCCATCCACTTCTCGTTTTTCTTGCGGTGCGGTTTCTTGCTTATAGTTCTTCTCGCACACACAACACAGCCAGCGATCAGAGCAGCTAGAGTGCGACTCAGGGGCCGTTGAACCCTCGCCGCTTGTGGATCAGGTGCTCTGAGCCGAGCTGAGATGATGCTGGAGGCTGCGTGGGCGCCACACCGCTCTATCTCATCTTGTGTCTCCTCGCTTATGTCTGAGATAATATGCTACGTTTTATATATTCGCGAGACAGGACACTTGCACCGCGCATTATATTGTTATTATTATTATTTATTTTTCGCTTCCTTAACGACCCAGCGCTCTAGATTGTGAACTGGCTTATCAGTGCAATCGCATTATGGTTGACGAAGGCTCGGCACATTTTCGACCTACGAGATGCCATATAAAGGCCAGCTTGAACAGGCAAAATGATCAATTTATTTTTAGTGGTTTTTCTGTTTTAGAGTGGTTTCATATCGAGGTAGGTGGATTTTAATGGTACGCGACCAAAAAGAACACAATGCTACACAATTAAATTGTATCTGCAGTGTCCTGAACTTTCTTGTGTGTACTTTAATTTTATAATAAATGCTGCAATTATCATGATACAATTTGGTATAAATATATCTGCAGTGTCCTAAACTGGATTTTCTTGAAATCAAAGAATATGTGTATAGATGATTTTATGACGAATTGTGATACTCAAAATATTGTTGCAATTATAAGTTAGTGGTCCTTCGAACCGGATATTATGTTGGACCACAACACGATGCTTAGACAACCGCGTATCAAAACGCAAAACTAATGCAATAGGTATAATTTTTGTATTGGACTGTAATTATAAATACATTGTACACAATCACACAAACAATGGTTAGAACTTGAATTGGGATATGAATTACACAGATTAAATGGATGATGCAGTAAACATTCAAAATTTGATAAAATTTTATGACCTGTCAATAACTGTTTGTTTTATTAAAGCATGTTTGATTTTTTTGTGTGCAAACCCTAAGGAAACATAAATTTACAAATTTCAAAAGAAATTTTATAATATTCTTACAGGTCAAGGTTTGTTCTCATTGTATATGCATATTAAGAGCCTCATCTTAGTGCAGAAATATATAAGAATGTTTTTCTTATATATTGCATTGGTTACTTTAAGTCTAATAGTACATACTTGAAAATTAAGGTAATTGTAAGTAGGTGCTGTTCTAGAAGAACATATAAAACCGTTTGTTTTTTTTTCAAGTGGAACTTTCAAATTCCATTAGTAACATTAGAAAGGGTAAGAAATTGAAATTGCACTAAATATTCAAGTGCTTCATATCTTTTGACTATAATCTAAAATTAACATAATTTCTTAATATTCCTATGAACGTATTTCAACAATATTAAAAACGTGCAACATATGTTTTTACTAACTGAATAAAATAATTCAAGGAGATTATTACAAAACAAACATTTGTATTCACGTTCTAAAGTATATGAAGTACTTTTTGTGGAAACAATGAAATCTTTCATTTCGGTCAAGGTGCACTTAGGTATTCAGTAATACCAACTGTCACATAATCTAGAAAATAGAACACGTATGTGGGAGAATTATTAATTATAATTATATAGATGAAAATATAAAATGATTCTAATAAATATCGATAATACAAAACAAAGTAATTTATGTATCGCCACAAACCATATTTCATGTTAATATTGCTATCGATCAAAGTTCAATCTCGATGAAGACATTGATTGAAGTCATCAGGAACCTGTCATCAGTCATCGGACAGGTGCAGCAGCGTCTATTCATCGATAATTTATAATGATTTTTATTTTTCTCTATCGGAAAAATCGTATTAATTTCATCTAGGAAGTGGCAGGTGTATAACAATAGAAAATAAAATGGGAATTTCATTTTTACTACCATGCGAATCCAAGAAAGATTACTGCTAGATTATAAATAGAATATTATTTAGAGTGAATCATTTTTGATAATCCATAAAACTTTTATGCACTAATACTACTACTATGGTACTTAAAATTAATACACTTGGGAAAATTGCAGCGTTCAATTAATTCCATTATAAGGAAAAAGAAACCAACTAACTTTACGCGAATTCTAAATATGTTGATGCACCTATGTGGGTAAAATCAGTATCAGAAATTATGAGAATTGGCCGATATGAAAACAAAATTTCAGATTAACCTGAAGAGAAATAATACACCATTCACAATATATAGACGAAGATTGAAATAATTGACTGAAATAAGCTCGAAAAATGAATAATAAAAAATATATATATAATATACCTAAGGAGCTAATTATTTGTTGTATTACAGTCAAAGAGAAATTAAACGTTTTCTAACAATTTAAGTGCAATACGTTAAAATATTTTTTCTAAATTTTATAAATGCAATGTATGTTTGTAATGACATCGACTCCTGAGAGCGAAAGAGTGATATGTTCAATTGTGATATATTTTAAAGAAATTTAAATCTAGAGTTATCACAATATTTATTATGTTTGTAGAACTTTCCTTTAAGGGTCTTAAATTACATTTTTAAAGTTTGATATCTACTTTGTTTTGGATTATTTATATGTATAACGAACATCCTACTGTAAGTGTTGCTTTGGTTTTATTGTATTTCTTTAATAAAATAAAATTGTAAATCAATTGGGTAATAATTTTAAATTTAGAGTTTCAGAATTTTATCCTTATCAGTTTTTTCTGTAAAGCGTTTACAGACACACACATAGTTGTAATTTTGAAAATGGTCAATATTAATGCAGGGAATCTTGAAACGTGTATTTCCGTTAATATTCAATATTACAATGCATACTGCATTTTAGACGTCGTCCAAGAAAGTAAGAACATATTTAAGCTTTTATATAACTCAAAACGAAAAGTAATTTAAAAATAGCATGTGAACTTCATTCACCCTAAACAGCAATAAGTGTCGCAATGGCACAGCCGATAATACATCCCTATTGTGTGTCTGGACTAGTCTGGAGTCAGAGAGGGAGAGTGAGCGTGAATTGGGAGCACGAGGTGGTGCGGTGCGGCGTTCTGGGTCGGCAGTGGTACGAGTATCCAGGCCAAACAGGGATATCGAGGGAGTGAAGCGTTGACCTGACCTGATTCGAGCCCGCCTGCCTTGTGCGCGTCTTATACACCAGTCTGCTGGTTCGGCTGGCCCGTCATGCGAGCACTGAGCCCGTCTCCGGCTCCAGCCACCGACCGCCGCCGCCAAACACAACAACCAACCAAAGGCTACCCACCCGGCCGTACAATCTTTCACATTTATTTTCGAAATTTAACACATCAATTTTGAAAAATCGATAGAAATTCTACATTTCTACAAGCATAGGTGTTGGCAACAATGCCATCAGCTCGCCGTGGAATATATGTTTACTTTCTTATAAGTTATGTAAAAGAAAGAGTATTGCGATAACAAATAGAACCGGCCTCGAAGAAACAATTTTGACTATTATCTAATGACTAATTTGTGACTTTTTGTCTGTGTTGAATGCTCTATAGTCAGTACCGTTGAACCTAAAAATATATTGTTTTGAATCTATGATTTACATATCCCTGAAAATAAAAATTTTGGCTACTTTGAGAAAGGTCCTTATCGAATGAATATAAATATAATATACGTATAAATCTAATAACTATATAACACATGAATAAACCATAATAATATCAGTAGTTTTTTGTCAGTGCACAAGAATAATGTGTTCATATTGTTTGAATTTGGAAGTACAACAAATTTAATGGCGAGTTCTTATATTAATGTTGCAAACGCTCCTACACAATAGACGTACAAACCGCACACATCATACATATACACACTTATACAGAGAAATAAAGGTCGATGGAATGCACACCTACACACAATACACGCATACCTTCCAAACACGCAAGCGAATTCTCATTTGATGAGGATACACACACGATACATATATTTCATTTTGTCTTAATTTATTTTTCTCTGCAAAATCACGCTTTACATTCATAGTAGTAAAAATTCAGGTCAATGTTACACATACGCCGAATGAGTATTTCGGTAGTACAGAAGATCCACAAATTTTTACACATATTTTAAACCAAATTCAAAGGTTATGCCACATTTTTTGGCAAAACATTTAGAAATATATCATTGTAATATTCACAAAAATAATACTCTTATGCAATAACTGGGAAATATAATAAATATATATATATATATATATATATATATATATATATATATATATATATATATATATATATATATATATATATATATATATATATATATATATATATATATATATATATATATATATATATATATATATATATATATATATATATATATATATATATATAATCACCCAGAATGTCTGTGTGTATATATGTATTTATGTGTAGAACAGTTTGTTATAGAAATACTAACTGATGTCATTCCGAAAATAATCAGATTCGATGGTCTGGGATGGTCAAAATGTGTATTTCCGTTAAAATCCCGAGTTCGACATTTTCATTATTAAAATACTTCCTTTTAAACTATGTCCAAGAAAGTAATAAAAACAAAATTAGTTATCCGTCGGTAGAAGTGTTAACAGTTAAAAGCAATTTGGTTAAGTTGTTTTTATTTTTTAATCAGCACACACTTTATCAACAAACCAGCTAAAATAAAAACAAAAAGAAAATACCTATAGACCGGAGGCGCCTCTAAAACCACGTAGGCGCCGGTCGTCGCACGTGTGATAAAGACGACATCACCCTATCTAAAAAGGGATAGCACTATACTAAATTCCACTTTCAATCTGCGAAATTACCCTTACTCGGTTCCATATCACACTGCATAATTTTTAGTTAGAACTAGAATCACTCCGAATGTAAACAATAACATATGTAAATGTAAATAATTCAATAGTTTCCAAACTAAGCGACAGTACTGTAATTTAACCAATACATTAAGGGCATGCTTATTTTATTTAAATATGTATAACAACGCTAACTCGTGCTATATAATTTTAGACGAACCCCCATAGTTAGCCGTCCTTACAGGTCGGTGTAAAGAGCGCACGAATATCGTAGCGTTATTAGAGCCAATACTATTTACTGCTCAGTTGAAGCGTTTTCCTATTTAAGTGATTCCTATAAATTAGATTTTAATAAAATTTGCAAATTTCAATAGCAAAATCTTCAGCGCTAACTTGTCTAGATTTATACTTTTTAATTATGCTTTCATTATTAATGATATTTGTATCTAAAGTTACGTTTAGTGCAGATTTAAATAACTCTAAAAGTATAGACAAGGTAGCGAAGAGTTTACTGCTGAAATGTTACTAAAATTGTAGTAAATTCATATTTGATAGGACAAATTTGAAAAAAAAATAAAACGCACCAACGCGTAGAGCTCGCTTTTAGGTAAAATATGCGTTGCGAGCAGTGGTTATTAATTATTATGGCCTTTTCGTTAACAATTTGAAAAAATGTTATAGATATAAAAAGTCTTACAATTTTTTGTAGATTTTATTGATAAAAACAAATTTTTATTGCTTAAATAAAATTCAAAATTATAATATTTAATAATTTTTTTCGGGCTTTGGGTTAACAATATGAAAAATTCCTGTAGACATAAAATGTCTTAGAATTTCTAGTAAAATTTTTCAGTGTTTTAATTATTTTTATAAGAGGAGTATTAAGGGGGGCTCCAAATTTTGGGGTTCTATAACTCGGGAAGTATACGGGCGATTGAATTTAAACTGCGAGCGGATTCAAATGGGATGCCAAATAATATGTGTACCAAATTTGGAGTGAATTGCTCTGGTACCTTCAGAGGAGTAGAGGGCACAAATTTGGTCTTACGAGCGAGCGACGACTAACATCGAAGTATATAGTTTTGGATTCAGGGTGACGAGAATAACACTATTTCGTTAATGAAATTTTTTTATCCGAGAATGCTACAGACACACGGTCGAATGCTTTAGCTTCTTCGGTACTTCGTAAGGCGAGCTAAATACTCCACTGTTGTGTACATTCATATGCGTAGTCAGTGTATAACAACAATAAAAAATAAATTTTAAAGATTCTTGTATCAATAATTTCGTGGCTTGTTTATTTACTATTATACATATTTTTGTATACACAACGAATCATATAAATCCCATTGGGTTAAAATCAATTTATTTGTATAGGAATTCTAAACAATAAACTGTTTGGCGCCGTGAATATATTTGGTGCTTCATTTGGTAAGAACGTAAATTTTAAAATGCAGAACATACTGTCGGTATAAGTGATGTTCACTCCCTCGAATATATTTTCCATTCAATCGAGTTGAAAACAAAGAATATTTAACATCTAGCTATATGCAACAAAAGAAAATTGGAAACAAGTATAGGCTCGATGGTGAGATAGGCCTCGCGAACTGAAGCGGCCTGGACTAGCCTATCGTGGAGTATGGAGCGGTTTGTTTGTGTGTGTGTGTGTGTGTGTGCGTGTGCAAGCGCGTCAGTTACGCAAAATCAATAGTAGCGTCGAGCCAGGCAGACACCCGGTTTCGTCTTGCGTCTCGCCCCGTGCTCCGGGCGCCGCTCCCGCCGTCGCTGTCTCCTACTCCGCCGCCGTCGCCACCACCACCGTCCTCGTTCACGTCGTCGTCGACGTCGCGCCGTTAATACCGCATCGGGTAGCGCAGTGACGAAAAGTCAGAGACGTACGAACTACGACGTGCTTACTACTGCCTAAACACCACCATAGTCTATTTATTTCTAGTATAGAGTCCAAAGATTTGTTGCCGAATTAGCTCAGTTGCTGAGTTCGATTTTATAATTTTGCCACAGGATATTCACGTTGGATGGCTTGAACTATAGTATACATTACATATAGACATTAAAAATGGTTTGCAAATCAATTAAAATATATATTACACTATCAATATTTTACAGATTTTACTTATAGATGTATAAATTTGTTCATTAGTAATATAATATTATACATATTCCACAAAATAGCAATAATAATATGTAAATGTACAAGGAAGTCCAGTATAGGACACAACAGTTTCTTATTAAATTGCGTACAATATACAAACATCGCTTTTAATAGTTCACTTCACAATTTACAACGAAATAAAATTCTGCCACATTTTATTAATTTATTTGTAATGTCTCCGCACTAGAGCACCATTAGACCATTACCCATTACGAATAATCAATTACCCGTTGCTTGGCCGTAAGAAACATGTAATAATCATATAATTATTTCTGTAAATCACTTTTTTCAACCTTATAAAATAACATCCGTTCACTCACATAATATAATATGTTTGACTTGAAATCGTCGGCTAAAAACCTATTTATTCCGTTTATTGCGTGTCTGTGACGAAATTTCGACAATATCACTAAAATAAATGTTTATCAGATATCCTACGAACGATTGACTGCTTGCTTATACCATGATGTTAAAACTCTCTCTTTTATGCGATATTTCGTGATATACGAAAGGCAAGTCGTCTATAACCATATAAATGATACCGTTTCAATCGAATAATTCTTGGGTTTTTCTTCGCAACAAAATTGTATACTTAAAATACATATAAATATTCTCTGTAATTTGTATATTATTTAATCATGCCTTAATAAATAAATGAAAAGGTTGGAAGTATATATCATCCCCTGTTTGATAAAAAGCCACTGATCATTCATCCCCAGAACCTGTAGTCTAACGATCAAAAGAATGTGCTACAAGATCAGCGACAATACAAACAAAGCACGTGCGCAAAAGTTACATAAGCAAGGCAAGGACAAGCAAGTAAACACACGCCATGACAAACGCACACAATGCAAGGCGGCATCGGCATCGGCAGCAGCGGTCGGTCGGTCGGTGCTCGGTGCTGCCGCTTGTGGTGGTGGTGGTGGTATGCTATTGTTTTGATTTCAGTCAACTTTCATTCATTTCGTGAGCGAGACGCCGGCGGCGTGGTGGGGAGCGGGGGAGGCGGCAGCGTCGGCGGCATCAGGACGCCCTGCCCTGCCTCCCACCAACAGCGCCCGATTCCTCCGGCGACGGCCGATGGTAGAGCGCTTCGGGCCAGACGAAATTCACAGCCATGAAATAGCAGCGGCATTCGACATACTTTTACTTTTACCCACCTCGAAAATCGATTCTGTGCCTGTGCCTGTGCCGTTTATTAGTAGTGCAATTATCGTTGTTTAAAATGCACGATTCACACTTGCCACATTCCGTAACCGCCCAACTAACAGACACACAAAGAATATTAGAAGGCGTTGATTATTATTATGATGCAGAGTAATTGCTGGACATAAGGCCTACTTTTGCAACCGCTGCAAGCAGGTGATCTATTGCAAATACGTTTATAATCTACTGCTTTGTGAATACGTTTATGATCGGCTGTTTTGAGATATGACTCGTTTAAGGGTCTGTATTTGCGAAGTAAAAACTACTTACACGATAATTAAGTGAACGAACTTCAATTTTTGCAACTCGGTTTGGACAACATAATTGGGCAATTTGCCTGTTTGTTTTCCTATGTAATCAATAAATAAAATTATCTAGTACGACATTAAACTGCACCGTTTAATGAACCAATGTAATTAGCTCAGTCGGTATTCATATCAGATAAGTTTGAAATAAGTAGTTCTAGTTTTTAGCTCGCCGTACAAAGTACAAAAGAGCTAATGCAATCGGTTGTGTGTCTGTAGCATACTCGAATCAAAACATTTCTTTTTATATCTATAACATTTTTTCATATTTGTAACCAAAAGGCCATAATAAATAAATATTATTTATTTTTTTATTTAAAAAGCGCATATATATTATTTATAAGGCGAACTGATCGCAGAGGTGCGTTGTACCTAAGCTTTTAGTTTTAAGCCAAAGTCCTGCACGGGCTATATACTTGTAGGATAGAAATTCCGTTTCGAAATTTGTGTTCTTGGTTAGCTTTATAATTCTCTTAAACTGATCCGAAAATAATGCTTGGCAATTACTTTAAGAAACGCTATTGTAAGCGTAAATAACATTATCCGTATAGCTTCCTTTGTCAAATCCTTTATAGGATTTCGTTTCCTTCTATCCGCTTTGTATTCCCATAGATTTTCGACTACTTTTCCGTTTCCTTTTAGTTATTTAATATTACGGATAAGACTCCATCACGAGACAGTAAACATTTTTTGTTCACGTCTCTTGAAATGGAATCCAATGTGTGATTGATAGTCTATTTATATATCAATTCACGAATCAATACATGTTCCTTTATAGGTATATAATAATGTATTTGTTATTTTCATTTCCCGTTTCGGTGGTTATATTTTAAGGTTAACGGAAATATGTTCAGTAAATCATTTGATTCTACCATCAATAGCTAATTTCCTCGAATCAAAAAGCATAAATTTTGTTTCCCTGTGAAGGGTAGAATAAAATTTAAACGGGTATTTTATTAAATGGCAGCCATAAAATGTAATACACAAGGCAGCGAGGCGTAGGAATAGGTGCGTTGTACCTCATCTTGTTTTTTAATTGATATTTTTAATTATTATTACTCCGATCTCGCACAGACGATTAAATTTAAAATGCGAAGGAAACTTTTTGACTATCCAAATTTTATGTATTCCAAATTTCAGTAAAATCGGCCCGGTACCTTCAGAGAAGTTCTGGTTATAAACTAAGGTCTTATGACCGATCGAATGAGCATACATACATCCAAGTATGTGAGTTATATATTTTTGGATCGACGAAACAAGGACTTTTTGTTAAGAAATGTTTTATCCGAGCATAATACAGACACACGACCGATCACTATAGCTTCCTTGTACATTCTGTACGACGAGCTAAACATGATATACACTAACTACCGAATACCATAACTCGTTTGTTCAACTGTACGGTGAGATGAAGATACATATTTAGCTATATAAGTAGATAGATATTTTAAGGCTAATTTGTAATAATTCAAAGCGACTAATTGAATTATCATGTCGCATTTGCATACGTATTAAATTCAAGGTAAGAGAATTACACTTAGTTACTGTTATTATTAATTTTGGCACCCGTTTTATGCTTGTCAAATTATATAGCATAAAATATGAAATAATAAATTATATTTTGGAGTTGGTCGAGTCGACGCACGACTGTGAAATTTCAACGTGTAATATTTCAAACGTAATAAATTTTCTACCGTACATAATAATTTAATTCATTGTTTTCTAAAATATTTATGAAACCGTTTAATTATTTGGCATGCCAAAATTATTTCGGAATGTAAGTAAATTGAAATAAAAGTTAACTCAAAAATGTACACATTAATATTTAGAAAATAAAACATTGCCAAAAACGTTTCGTGTTATTAAGTCAATTTTTAAAATTGCTTGTTATTTGCAACTGCTACATCATGGAGCAATTTGCGAAATTTACTGACAAATGGGCTTGATTTCCCAAGGGACCAAGTATAAAAAAAATTCTTTGAACATCCTCTACTGTTAGTACGTCGCTTATTCGATTTGAATTTTTCTAAACTTTTTGTTTTTATATTCGTAAAACTGTTCACGCTGCGCATTGAAAATTTAAATAGTTCCTGTTTTATCTTGACTATGAACATTTTATTCAAGATTAGTAGCGTTAAGTAACGGACTATGTCTATAAATAAATGGTTCAGAAGTGAAAAATATTGCACTTGTAATACACAATAAATTTACAATGACGTATATAAAAACATGTTATTCATAATAAAAATATGTCTTCACATTTTATAAATCATCTCGAGCACCCATCTTTGTGTACCACTGGCATAGTATATAAGTTGGGACAAAAACGTGAAATACAATAGTGGTTTAAAATTAGTATGATTCAATGGATACTCGATAACGTGAACAAAGTCTCGAGTAAACTACACACAATTTTACATTGAATCACAGAAAACGAAAATATAGTTGAATTTTCTATTTATCTTGAGTTACATAATATAAATATTGTTACAAATTAAATTAAACAAAAATTAAATTTAAAGTTTCTGGCCAATTTCTATTCTCCTTTAATAATTTTGGGTTAGAAGTATCGACCATCTGGTTGTTCATATTGCAAATTCAATGAACGTATCTTCCGCACAGAATACTGTTAGCTAATGTTATCAGAAGGACTCATTATATACCATAATAGTAAACCATGGTAATAGCTAAACGTCCTCATTTCGCTTGCATTACGTGCATGTCCTGTCCTGTCCGTCCACACTGTATAGTGCTGTGTGCCTGTGTAGCACAGCACCATCATTAATTATATTTGCAAAAGGGATTGTTTCTAATTTACGTGCCATTCTTCCAGTTTTTGTTTTACTAATTTCATTTATTTTGTTTCAGGTAAAACGCTATATAAATCATTTCGGTTCTTTGACGAAGGTGTGCGCGCTGCTGATGTAAAGGTTTGTCTTGCACTGCGCATGCGCAATTATTACAATCCGGTTCTACGTTTATGTAAATAAACACAAGTAACAATTTTCAAATTAAATATTACTACGGTAACGGGTTACTGAAAAATACACAGTTGTGTATGTATCAATTTTTTTTAAATATTCCTATATTTTTATAAATGAAGTGGAACTACCATTTAAATGAACTAATGTTAGTAAGGCAATTTTAATATCTCAACTTTTATGAGAATTATTTTTTCTCTAACTCAAGCCATTTCCGAAATTTTTTGTTTCAACAACAGTATGTACAAAACAGTGGCTCTTAATTTTTTTTTTTACCCCCTGAACTACATATTTGAAATTACCCACGGTACATTGGCACGTGTATTGCCATTGTATACTATCTATAGCAATAATTTGTTTATGTAACATAGAAAAATGCGCTTTATCTGTTCAAGTATTTCGTAGTAATCCGACGACAAAGGTTTTTTTTCTCTTGTAATCATTTGTTTTTGTATACACCTACAATGTTACAAGGTCCTTAATGCACACGTGTACTGATAACTATATTGTTTACACCAATTTCTAATTACGGGAAATGCGTAGTATATTTACTATATAAATTTCGTAAATAAACAAAATAACACAAGAATCATGGTCAGTCCAATTATATTTCAGAATTTATTTATAGATTAATGTACGGTCTCATTTTTTACATTCGTATACGTAATGTATAAAGAATTATGATCATATAGAAAAATTGACCTCGAAATTTTAATGGAAAAACTTGATTTGAGGATTCTTGATTTCATTTTTACTATTTTTTTTATGACGTCTGTGTGAATCGTTCTACAACAAACACCATTGAACTTAAAGAAAATCTCTTATTGCAACTGGTAGTAATGTTTTTTTTTGTTTTCACTTTGTCAATATTTAAAAACGACGTTAGTAAATAAGTGATTCATTTAACAGTAGAAGATTTGTTTGAAAGATTTTTCAAAATATAAACCATTTACTGCAAAATCGATATATAAAGAAATTTTAATTTTGAACATTAATATTTACATATATGGGATTTCCATCTGTGATAGTTTGTGTAAATGGGTTCCATCCTCCTTATTTTACCTTAAATATTGTTATTTATTTTATATATATTTTCATTTACATCTTTTTAATTTTAAATAGTGTTCACAGACAATGAGCCACCACCCAAACCCATTATTATTAGAGTCCTAACCTACGTAAACGTATGCAAACATTCATAATATGCAAATTATTAATACAATAATTCCGTGAGCGTCACCTGGTCTCGACTGGTTAGTGGCCAGTAAAATCGGGCCAGCGTCCAAAATCCTCGGCACCTGGTGCGTCGATTTCCGAGTGTTCAAATGCTTTTGGCCTTAGTCCATTGCATGGCACTCTATACGTTGTTACACAAGATAATATTCGACAACTACAAGGAAGCATCATTTAATGTCATATTTCATTAGAGCACTAGAAACCTACAAGGAATTAGTACAACAAGTTACATTTAGGGAAATACAATAGAATAATTTCACTGTTGATATTCGTTATTCGAATTATAAAATGCTTGCATTTATGGAAGCCTAATTTGTAACACTGTATTTTATTTCCTTGTAGTATTCATAATCCAATTAACGTCGTACTTGCCTGTAGTTATGCCAAAAATTATTTCAACAAGCTGGGGGACAGCTTGCTTATGATTAATTCGACTTGCGCAATGGTGGAATCCAAGTGAAATTATTACAAATGGTGTTGTGATCAATTATAGAAATTAAATAATAAGTATGATCAAACTTTTCCCAATTAAGGGGGTTGCTAGATTTGGTTGTTTGATATTTATCTATTGCTAATAGATTGTGACAATTTCCTTTGTAGTATATATGTGATTTCGTAAAGTATGTAAGGTGAACTAAAATCCATTGGTATTAGGGCATTAAAAATTACTTAAGTTTATAGTTTCATCATTTTATCTTCAACAGTTTTTGTTCTAGAGCGCTCAGAGACACCTATTTTCGAAATAGTAAAACTCAAACATTTCCATTACTGTCTCAAGTTCGACAATGTTCATGATTATCATACTTCCACTTAGACTTCGACCAAGAAAGAAAAAAACATGTTTTGATACTATAGGTTTGGACCTTAGCGCTTGTGAATTAATTATATATTTAACATATTAGAAACGTGTATACGATATACTGAATACTGTAAAACGCAAACAACAATAACAATACAATTGTTCCTGCTCCAGACTGTAGATTAGTTTTCTTTTCTTTCTTAAGCGTGGTAGTATGATAAATGAACGTTTTTATTTCAACAGACTTTTAAAAAATGCCATTTTTTAGGTACACGAAATGATCCGTAAAAAGCTGTTTGTTGATATTATTCTTTTTAAAAACTCATGACAAAAGAGAAAAACACAACGCCCATTTTTTGTTTGCATCAAGCCGTTTTTCTGCGAGGTTCCTTTGTTTTTCAAGGGTATGCTTTATTCGCACCAAATATAACAAGTGCTTAATTATCCTTGGCGAAAAAAGTACTAAACTATAATTTAAACTTTCCATTAACTCTGAAGAATTTGAAAGAAATGTTTTATTTGGGGATTAATATATGTTATTTATAGTAACACTATGATTTAAAATGCACTTGGTCGGAAATCGGGCTTTGAACCCAGGCGTGAAATCGATATTTATAAGTGTAACCATAGAATCTAAAACGATGTTTTTAATAATTAATTATTAAATCTATATTTAGCATTATTGATATTTAAATTAATTCTTTAATGGATATCTGTTCCATATAATTTATGTATGATAAAATTTAAATACTGCTTTTGTTCCTGACAACCGAATTAATTAGATTAACAAAAGTATTGTATTCGTGCATTTTAATATTCGATCGTTTTTATCTGACGTGGGCTTGATTGTAATCCGGGATGGAGTGTGGGTGTAGCTCAGGATCACTTGTGGGTAGATAAATAGCTGCAACATATTGTAATATTTGTGATATATACCTTTGTTGTATATATTTTTGTTCATTGTTTAACTAAACCAAAGAGAACCAGAGCAAAACCTTACAATACAGGTCTCATTATTTTCAATGTAAAATCGATTTCTACCATTTATTTTCATCGGATTTCCGACTTCTTTCTTTTTCTAATGCTGTGGGTTTATAACAGATATTTAAAATTAAAAAAAAGAAGAATTGTTCAAGAATAATATAAGATTTCCATTTAATTAGGATATGGTTTAGAATTCACAGCAATTTGTCTAAACATCTCCAGAAAATAATAATAGGAATAGTTTCTACATATGATTTAGCTATTATAAAAGGTGATTGTTCAGAGAATGGTACATTCTTCAAAAAACTTTTCAAATAAAATTTACTACAAATTTTATTATCTTCAATTTTTGTAGATATTCCTATTAGTTAAGAAGCAATATTAATTACATATTTCCGCAGAATGCAGTTTGAGCATTACGATCCGTAAAATATGTGTGAATCATCCTTATTACAGCACTGTACTCTCTTAATCAAAGCCAGCGAAAAGAAATAAAATATGTAGTTCTGTTGATAAGCACAGCACTCATTAAGCATATGTTAGTTATTCGCTATCAAAATTTCCATCTTTACAATACAAACCGCTTGGTACTAATGAGTAATTTATTGCATAAACCTTCCAACCGAATTCCACTTAAACAATAATAAGAAAAAAGTGCAAAAATGCATTGATTAATGGCCTCGATATATAGACCACAAGTATAGGCAAGTTCGTTGCAATTCTGTGGGAACTTTACGTGGAATATTCTCACGTTTGCAGTCCTACACACTATAGTCACTCGTGTATATATTAAATTCCTCTTTATTCGTCAATAAGAAGGTTATTCCGACGGTTATCCACGCAATAAATTTGTATTTAATTGATTAAACGTAACATTTGTATAGAAGAATTATTAGACATGCGTAAGCTGGCAAGTTGGAAGTTGGGCTCTCGCTTAATTTATGCCGCCATTATGCTTAACTGAATACACATTTAATTTCTATAAAATCGATTCGACACGCACATGAAAGATATTTAATTACTTTACCGCAATTTTTAATTAGTCTCGCATTTTAAACTTTACCCTTTTTCTGCGCAATTAGCATTAAGAGGCCACTATTTCTGTGCAATAAATCATTTATATTTTATACACAAATAAAAGTTATTTTAACATATTTTATAATTACAGCTTTTAAGGCTGCATCCCTAGTTTTATGCGACAAAAATAAATATTCCAACCGTAATTATTGAACTTTAGAAACGTTCCCAGAGGTAGATATGTTTTATATATGCATTTTCTTTCAAAACTCGTGGGGTTTTCTACAAAGGATAGTTATTTATGATTGTGCATAACCTACAGTATTGGCAAAGTGATTTTATCCTCGGCGCAAGTATCGCTTTTGTCTGTAATAGTCTTTTTGAAATCGTCAGAACAGATTTTCCGGTAATGATATTTGTGTTTTAGTTTTTCTGATACCAAAATTAATAGTTTTACAAAATGACTGACAGCGAAGAGCAAATTTGACACGAGGTGTCAATTGCGAATGATCCTGCTGTATCTCGCAGCTTTGTTTTTTTTTATTGGTCAAACTATGGTGATTTACATGAGAAAAACTAGGAAAATGTGTTATTTATGATTATCCTGGTATTGTACCAACGATGTTGCTGTTTCGTGATGTGTCATTCTAAATTGCTTCGAACGTGATTCACTAATGAGAGTTCTCTGCACATTTTATATTAGGTGTAACCTGGCTGGCGTAATAGCGTGACATGCTGCAATATAATATCACCGTGCCAGTGCGTTTTCGTATCGCTCGAGCGTAGTACAAAAACCAAAATTTAAATCCCTTTATAACGCGATAAAAATCTTTAAAAATACATTAAATTGTGATATATGCACGCAGTTATAGGACAGCTATCGTTGTTGTTATTATCGGAATTTTAACTGTGTGAACATTTACATTTATTGTACATAATTTCCAAGTATACTAAATCATTTTACATACTTAATTATACACGTTTTTTGTGCGAAATCTTGAGTAGTCGGTCAAAACATATTCTTTGCTTGCACGTATAAGAAAATTATGTGTAGGGTACTGCAGGTTTATTATATATTATTTGACAAAAATTATTTTCTCTCATCATATCAACGAAATATAAGTATATAACTGTACGTTATTGCATGCGTGTGAACCTATATATCTCTTAAATCTTCAAACATACACACATACATAGATAGAGTTGAATTTAACATGATTTTACCGTCCCTAATAATGTTTCTAATCACGTAGATTCGTCGCGGCCATTGTCTCGTTCTAACGTCCACCGCGCGGCCATTCGTTCCTCCTTTCATTTCAAAACAAACGATGCGCATAATAAATTGTTTTCGGCGCCTCTCATGTCGCCGACAGTACTGCCGTTACGCATGCGCACCACATTTAGAAAACTGCCAATTCTGGTGTGCAAACAAACTGCATACGCGCGCGCGTTTGCATACCTTATGCATATATGCTGCATTTTCCCCATTACTTTTACAGTAGCTACTAGATTTACATATATACTGATTTTATGATTGCAATTATTTTTGCGCGGTGTCGTTTGACCATTATTTTATAGTCTTGCTTTTTTGAGTTGTATTAAATTAGAATATAAATCATTTAATAAATAAATTAGTGTTTGTTTGGCCATGAATACTCGCACATAATCATTGCATCCATATTCATAGACTTTTAGTAAAACTATTATTAGCCTACTTTAAATCGACACTAGTTTTGCGGCAAGCTAACTCGTCCTATATTTTTATCTAAATTTTTATTTAACCAGTCCTAATTTAAAATAAGAACTATGAATATTTGTTTTAAGGAATATACCTTCCAGAAAAACTTTTTTTAAATAACGTTTTAAAAAAAATGAACTATCGGAAACTGATTTAATAAGGACTAAAATGTATTTATACCATTATAATAACTATGTCTTCCAGAAAAACTTTTTACTTTCTTTTACGAAGTAAGTAAGTCTTGTTTTATAACGATTTAAGAACAATGTTTTGAAAAATGTTTCAAAATGTGTTTATATCAAACACGTTTGTATAACATTTGAATAAATACGTTTTAAGGATAAAAAAGTGTTTATAACGTTTTCAGAACTAATAACCTCTGTAGAATACATTGAGGACTAAACATATGGTATGGTCTAAACACATTTTAAGGATTAAACCCATTTTGATAACATTTTATGGACTAAAACCGTATTTATACGTTTAAGGGATGAATAACGTTGCGTAAAAGTTTTTGAGCCGCTCGTTAGAATCAGTTGCTAACCAGTATGTTTCCCAAGACATGATTAGTTCTATGACCGAGTTATTTATAACAATAATTCCGTATGATGTGAAAATAAGATACGGTGACAGGTGCAAGTTCAAATTTGGTCTTTTTGTAGTCCGACGTGGTATATTATCAGCGTTGGTTGCACGCATTCTAGTCCTCGCACTCGCGACATGACACGACCAAGCAAAAGTCTTCCTGTGGTATGTGCAATAAATTAAACGCATGTCACCGCAACGACCAGAAACTCTGCACGACTTTATAACAGCGAGAGAGATAGATTGCTCTCAGATGCTGACAGAAGAGCAGAGCGTACCCGACTAACGGACACTCGCGTACAAACACTATAAGCTTCCTTCTTTTGCACAACTCTTCTGTGCGGAAAGGTTCATCATCATAATATGCCAGTAATAAACACATTTTGTGCCATAGAAAATTGCATTCTGTACAACCATCAATCATGCCAGATCATTTAGAATATGAAATGTGTATATTCCTCGACAAATTCATCCTAATACAAGTACAGATTTAATGTTCATGGAATTTGATCAATATAAGATCAATATAAGATATATATAAGATATATATATATATATATATATATATATATATATATATATATATATATATATATATATATATATATATATATATATGCCTGCATTTGAGAAAAAGTGGTACGTTAAAAGTGTTCAATCTGCCTTATTCTACATTGTCTGCCACATTTAATGATTATCCGACTGTTTTATAACCGTATTAAATACTGTCATTCACCCTACTGGCACTACTTTAGTCTTAGAAGTAGATAAGTATATAATAACAAAAACCACATATGAAGTGAATTTGAGCTATTCAATTTTCTTAACGAAACACAATTTTCGATAAGACTAATTCGATGATGAAAACGTATCCAGCAGCGATAGGGTACAGACGTGAACGCGCCACTTTAATATGATGAGAAACGGCAATGGAACATTTCAGACAGAAAATTGAACAAACTTTATTACAGACTGTGTGTGTGTGTGTGCGTGGGTTATGGTGCGTACTGGTAGAGTACGCAAGTAGTATCCTGCGTATGAAACCAGTAAAAGCAAACTGCTCGGTCTCTGGTGCTACGTTTGGCATGGTTGACTGAAGGGAAGCAATAACACCAGCTTATCATGTTGGACGCAGACGACGTTTGGAACGATGTTGAAGGTTTTGGCTCTGGAACTTTCATAATCAACTTCATAACACACACACACACACGCGTACAATAATAGGTAAAGTGTATATATAGAGTAACCCTTAGGAGTATTTTTATCTTGATATTTCAGTAATAATGTTTTATTTTCATTAGGCCAGCGATGAAAATATTTGTAATTTTCTCAACTTTATTTAATTAACAAACAAATTAAATCTCAGTCGGCACATTTATGTTGGCCTAGTTGCCACATAATTTATATTTTTGCATAGCAATAATGGAATGAATGAATTTAAAAACCAATAGAGTTATTTTACTTTTATAGTGAAAACTAAATATAAGAGTAATTCCGATTTTATAAAAATAATTAAACGCTGTCTCAGTGCTGTCTATTATCACATTTTTGTTTTTTGTAATTTACCTAATAAATAATTCGTGATATTTTAAAGAAAATAACACAGATTCTATGTTTATTGAAATTTATAAAAAGCATTTATTTAACATATGTAGAATAATTATTTATAAAATTTTAGCTAGAAAAAGATAAAAATAAATGTATGAATTATTTACCAAAATAAAAGTTAGGTATAGACCGTTTTAATGAAGAAAAAACCAAACCCCTTTCTTGTAAGAATGGCATATTGTTTATTTTTTACCACGATGAAATAGATATACGTACAAACACAATTGAAGAACGAGTGATTATAAATGCAAGTCAGGTTGGAATAAGGAAATACATGCATTCTTCAAAGGAATCCGATGTTGTACGTCGAATGCAGCACGTAATATTACAATAAAGGTAGTACCTATATACTCTGCACTGCACTGTTACTAGTAAATATACACCCATACACCTGAAGGACATCCTCGATTAGTCGGTAGATCTTAAATCTTACGTAACAAAATTTACTGACTCATTGTCTTCACATGCATAATATAAAAAAAGGCGCATTTCGAATGAATTCCATTAAAACATTCTGGAGAGTCTTTCACTCTCTCGTAAATTACTCTAATTTTGTATCAAACTCGATGGCCATCTATTTAGTAAATATGGTAACTCTGATGGAAATAATAAAAATGCATGGATTCTAAAAATAAATTTCCAATAAATATTGTTCTAAAATTAATTATTGTAATTATAATCATTTTAAAGGAAATACTCGCCGAGCTTCTCGGAGTTGATTTTCAAGATTACGTCTATGTTTGGCTTTGTCTGTCTCTCAGTGTGTGTGTATGTTAGTAGACAAAAATACAATTGCGATACACTGAGATTTATTAAAGTTGAAAATGTGTTCATATATGAACTGTGTAGGTTGGAATATAGGTATTTATTTTATTACTTGATAAAGTTCCTCTTCCAATGTAAAAAGATAGAAAATAATGAAAAATTCCTGGAATAAAAAATACACTTGTTGACTTCGAAGACATGTCCAACTTCGCAGTTATACGTACGCCGAATAAAATTTCAAATTTGATCCACTTCTTGCTATCAGCATTTATATAAACCATTGATCATATTTGTTTGAAGTCTAATGTTTCTTGTGTCGAGTGAAAAGGTCATTGTAATCTTTGGGTCACCTTAAATACATTCTTTTCTAAATTTTATTTTGTTATTTTTCTAACAATTAATTTTAAGCAGCTGTTTAGATAACTTTTAATTTTGTGTATGTAAATGTGTGATAATGGAATTATATAAATCGATAGAAATATAGGAAATATGCATAGACCTGCGCATGGGGTCATCAGGCCAAACATACAGCATTTATATTTATGGGATTCCGTCGAAAAATAGAAGTTATTAATTATTATAAAACATATGCAATATGCCTGACATATCAAGGACAACAGTAATTATATTATCTATAATATTTTTTCTTTGATTTTTGTGTCTAAAATAAATATTACTGAATCCACAACTGTTTTTCTTTAATGTTAGGTTATCTAAGAATTAATTGTTTTAAATTATTTTATTTATAGCCAAGTACGTAATATTTAACATTATTATTTACCATACGCTCTTAATAATAAATAGAATATTATAATTAAAGCGTTTTATTGGAATATCCGCACATTAACGTTATAATGAAATAATACAAATATTCCCAAAAATAAAATCAATGCAGAGAAATTTTTCATTTCAATAAAAAACAATCGAAAAATCTGAATATTATTCGATTATATTTGTCGGTCAAAGTACGATTATTCGAACAATAAATATTGGTGTAAATATCGGAAGAAATATGACCTAAAAGCCTGTCGCTCATTCCTTGGCGTAGCTGTATATGTGTGCTCTCAGATATCTTTTCATAATCAAATATTGATGATAAATCATTTTTAGATATGATACTGCTCCGTTAGAATCCCGACAGTTTGATTGATAATTTTATTTTTTCATATTATAATTTGACTTTCACTTGACAATAACTGATTGAACAGTCAAATACATTTAAAACTTTGGGAAAATTCGACATTCTAAACTTATCTTCGCGAAATTCCTGTATTTGCTCATGATAACAAAACAATAAAATTTCCTAGATAACTAGATATGTGAAAATATGTTGTCTGGGCAAATTGTTATATGTGTATTTTATGTAATAGATTTATATGGCGTTTTTGTTATCATGAAACTATTTTTAAGTCGTCTTATCTGTTTTTGTTGAATTTGTTTTATAGATAACTTAAAAATATGCAGTTTATTGTTATATTTATTTCTTGTAGATATATTTTACGTTTATCTACACGGAGAGAAATATTTACATTTCATATTAAATGGATACCGTTTTTCTTTTAGATTGAACTCAGGTGCTTTTAAAAATAATGAAATTTCAAATATTCTAAAAAACAATTATTTTCATTTTTGAATCTCGAATTCTTTCAACTCCAAAGTAATTGCACTTATAAAAAATAAGTTTGATTCAAAATGAATAATATTTAAGCGAGTTGTCTTTTAACCGCAAGTTTCTCAATTAATAAAAATATTTAAATATATATTAATATTTTTTGACGAGCTGAAGGCATCGGTGCCTATATGCTTGTTATAAGGAAGTCTGGCCCTGATCACAACATTGGCGTCTTCATCTATGAATGATTAATACACATAATAAGCAAAATAATTGCCACTTTTCTTAATTATATTTTCTGCAATGTTGTTTTATAAATGTATAAAATATATGTTTGCCCTTAATTTGATATTTTCTATTAATATAAATTCCGCGAATAAAATAGTTCTTTTCTTTTTTGCAATTGTGTAAACCAGGAACACAGTAAGTCCGATATTGATTTCGTTTCTACGAATAAAACAAAATAAGCATTCCAGGAACAACTGCGCTTTAAACTCCGAACCTTTTCTATCGTTTTTGCCCAGAATCATGTACTTCTCAGAAGTTTGTTGCCAAGATTAACTCTATGTTCTATAGTGTGCAAAGTATAAGTTACGGCGATCGGACTCTAGCACATGATTCGAAACGATTAGATACTAATGATAAGTTTACAACATCTGGTCGAAGAAGTGGTCAAGATAGTTAGTTGGCTGTAGACCGTGGGGATAATGGGATAAACTTTGTCACGCTATTCAGGGCAACGTTAGCCATCTTGTCCATTAGCCACACGGAACAGAATGATCCTCCAGTAATCTAGTTCCTAAATACTGCCGCGAAACAGGTAGCTAACTTGTCTTTTTTGTTATGGTCTATATTATATTAGTTTTCCAAAAGACAAGCACTTTCTGTTAAGGACTGTTTTGATTCGATGTTACAGACACGTGACCGAATTCTCTCCTCTGTACTTCATACGTCGAACTAGAAATGAAGTCGTTACATACCGAAACATAAATTAGGTAAACGATTGCTATAATGTTGTGAATTATTACAGTACACTTAAAATAGCAAAGAAATTTTGACCAAAATTGGTTTATTTAATTGGCATAAATTAAATTAACCAAATCCCTGACACCCTGAAGGTGTTCATGGAACGACTCAAAAAAGCGATTCTAGTATATTTACGGAGTTAGTCGCCAGCTAGTCTGTACAACCAATAGAATAATACCCGTACTGACACGTTCATATCAGCGCCAACTATAATTATTTAGATCACGTTTTCGTAAAGTATAATTGTGGGACCCACGTTCGTTCGTTCGTTGGTTCGCGCTGTTGCTGTGGTGAGGCTGTAGCGGATGGTTTGAATTAGACAAACTGCACACGGAAATACGAGATACGAGAACAGTTCTCCTCTCCTCTCGGCCAACGCATTATTTGACGATGGACTCTCGAGGCCCGACGCAACAACACGCGAACAAAAAACGAACCAAAACAAAATAAACTAATATCGACATAAATATATACTTACATTAGGAACATCAATCATACATGAAATATAATACGTACACTCGAAATGCTTCCTTATAACCATTTATAATACTGACCAGACGCGCTCAGACTTACATTTCGTACGACTAATAATTATAGTTATTCTTTTGTAATTCTGATTATTTTGCTTACTGTGTCTATAAGTAAAGAACTCAGAAATGACTTCAAACTGACAAAAACACATTGATAAACCGGATTAGTTGGAAATTTATAATTGGTTGGTAAACTTTTGGACAGTTGCGCTTCAAAAGCAGACAAATATAATATATTACCATCATTTTATCATTATTAGGGCGCGGGTTTCGACGGGATGACGGGGGTCCACTAAGCGCTAAATAACGGTGACCTTTTCGCTACTGGAGTCATGTATGTTAAGTTTTAAATGCCAATTACTGAGATGAAATTTAGGTTGGGACATGCTATATATATTTTAAAACGACATATAATACAGTCCAAACTGACAATAACCCAGAATGGTTGAAATATTCAAATGTGGTGGCGTTGTAGAGTAAGATATCTTACTTTAAGAGCTTTATGATTTCTATGAAAAAAATAAACAAGTTCCTCTTGTATATTCTAGTTTTGTGTGACCTTGAATGATTGTTCAAACAATAAATCAATAGGTATAAATTAGTTACACAAGTATATGGGTAAGTTTGGTTAGCAACTAACATCGCACTTCTAACAAGAACCCCATACAAGTTTCCTAAAGGCATGCGCCTGGCGTGGCGGTAACTTTGTGTACTTGTATATTAGTGACGGCTTCTCAAACTGCAAATTCTTGATGACGGTTACATAACATTCACATACACACACACACACAAACATGCGCACACTGTGATGTTAGCGCAGCTTAAGCAGCTAATTATAGCGGACAGCAGAAGCCATCAATGTCCCACTTAACGTATAGGAATCGTATCGTAATTTAGAAATATCCAGACATTCCGTACTTTATTTCTTCAATAACCACTTATATTAATAATAGATGCACTAAGGAATATTTTTCATAAACTTTTATTTCACATAATCTCTTCAACTCGACGTACTCTGTGCACAGATGAGCTACAATATTCGTGTATTTATATCATGCTAGGAATTAAAAATGTTTGGACAGATATTTGTTTAACGTATCTCTACAATATTCACTGTCAAAACATTTTGTCACATTGGCTGCCATTCTACTCATAAATAGGGCAGGTCGATTTTCAAATAACAAAACAATTTAAACGATGAATCGAAATCGAAAAATCGATTTGTAATACTTTCAAAATAGTCTCATAGAATCTGCCGTAAGGTTGTCGCTTATTTAGCAAAAAATGTATGAAATATAATAATGCAAATTCAATGAATTTCTAAAAGAAATGTGATGTATATTAATAAAGCGTAAAGATACAGATAGGCATGTAAAAACAAAACAATTTAAAAAGTAAATGTTTAAGTGACCAATAAAAATGTGTAAAAATATCTTGAAAATACAATATTATTATTACCATGTTGACGTAGCCAGAGAAGTATTCAGCAAACGTAGCCATGAAATAAAAGAGTTGCATTGAAATATTTGGAGTGTTTTAAAGAGAAGAACCATATAATAAATATGCATGAACGTGGGGTGCGTGAAGTGTTTTTGAACAAAGTACATATGTATTCGTATATCTGGCACGTAGTTGAAAGCATTTGTTATATGGCCACTATACTACAGAGAATATATTCTGAAACGCAGAAAGCCGTCGACTCGACGATAAATTAACGCTTGATTTTGTGTGCAAATTAGAAACACACTGCACACAAACCATGGATAAATACCGAACAGGCGCCAAGAATTTTACACTTTACAATGCAAACATTCACACATATACCGTGCATACAAGACAAGACAACACACGACACGACACGAAACGACAAGTACGTATACTTTGGAAATCCTTGCGAAACTGCATTTCGAATATTGCCAAATTGTTTCGTATAATGCAATTTATTTTATTTTAATTGCATCTTCTTGATTGCCAGGCTATATTTTGTATTACAAACTTACCATCTATATGTATATATTGTAAGTTTAATATAGACGGTTCATTATGAAATTTAGCTGAATTCAAGGATATTATTCTAAAATTACATCAAATTGCTTTCCACTTAAGATTGCTTAAATTCCAATACAGTATCCACATAGAAATCTGCAGTGTCTTACACTTATAATCAAATAATATGTATTCATATTTTATGGAATATTTATATCATTTTATTAAAAACAGAGAGACAAAGAGCGAATAATATTGTAGTTTCTCATTTTTTGCATTCGTTGATACTACGATGGCATAATACAATATTTTCTTTTAGACTTATGAATATATTTAAGTATTGATAGTTAGAAATTTAGCAAATTATTCGTGATATAAACGAAGTGGACGATAGTACTAGACTTCGTGCCGTGTCAGAATAATTTAAATTTATTTACTACACATTATCTTGTACTATTAATAAGAAGGTATATAAACGTACATTTATTGCATTTTATTTATAAAGCCACATTTCTACAGTTTATATATCCGAATAATTTATATCGCTATAAAAAATTGGCAAACTTAGCAACTGCACAGAATTTATTTTTAGAATCACGTACGTTCGTTTATTTGTATCACATCAACATACAAACATATGTGCATTTTGTATAAATCTCATGTTTATACTCGGCCACTTAAAACATTTCAATTCCAAGCACACATCTTAACGAAGACGGAACTGTCATATCTCTGCAATTGCAACAATAAACAATTTTTATTATTTGAACAATAAAACTAAGGCAATCTCGAGCGAGACCAACGATACGACTCAAATATAAAAAAAGAGAAACTTATGTGAATAACCAGAGTTTCTTTTTTTTTATATCTTCATCTGTATATATTTCATTTTGGAATATGTCTTTGGGGTAGAAACATCTACATGTCACACGTGTCTGGCTATCAGTATTTGTAAAATGTTATGAAAATCTTTTTAGGGCATAATTTACAAGTTTTTGTATTCTATATAAATGCCAAATCTTCTCTAAAACAAACTTATTACTTAACTCATTTCCTAGCTGAAACATTCTAGAATCTTAATATTTACAAACTTTGCACTTAAAAGTAATGCAGGTTGACACAAGTCCTTTGAAACCGTGAAGCCAAGTGTAAGACAGATATACATTGCGATATACCTTGTTAACAAGTGGAAAAATAAAGAGAAACACGTATGATTTCCATATATAAATATGTTACATATTTATCTCTTAAAAGTGTGGGCGACTTATGTGCATTGAAATTTATAATACACTATAAAAATTGTCCGTGAATGTTATTTGAACGCATACAGGACCATTAATATTTTTACGATGCTTTATATTTTACTTTGACAGTTAACAATATGTGGCACAAAATATTTACCTCTATTTACATCATAAATATGGTGATAATTTGATAATGTCAATAACCATTTTCATGTTTATATCGATTAAGGTAATTTTATAAATTTAAATATAGTTACGATTAACAGTATTAGAGGTTAAAGACGCATGCGCGCAAGACATGCACAGAATATAAACACTCGGCAAGCGTCGTTCAAACTCGACAATTTTCGGTACAAAAGTTATGAATTAAATGATATATTCTGTACTGCAAACATATGCCCTATGATTTTATCGACTCCTTGAAGCAAAAATTTTACATTTGTCCAATTTGCTGTCTATGTGTCTGATTTAAGTTAGCAAGATTTTATGGATATTTATGGTATAAAATAGTGGCATATTAAAAGAATTCAAGTGTACTCTGTAGATGTGGACATTCTAGAAGCATCAGCAATGAAATCACTAAATCTCAAAGAGAAGTATAGGAGAGAGATAGTGTGTGTTTGCAGTGCACCGCTCTGACCTTGCATGATGCGAGAGCAAAACGACTGCAATTATTCCGTGACGAAGGCGTATAGCAACAAGCAGCTAGAGCAGAGAGGAGAGGAGAGAATATGTACCCGTCGTCGTCGTCAGTGTCTTTGTTATGAGAATCCGAGCGCGTTCTGGCTGTAGCTGCGCTGAGTTGAGCTGACTGACAGCACAATGTGCAAACCATCATGCACGCTTGTCTAATGTAAGGGCGTTGCTTGATTTGACTTTGCTGGGTGACGAAATACTGTGAGCATATTAGACGCGGCTAAACACGAAATATTGTCTAACTCTATCCACAATAGACAATGGAACTAGTTGTAGTATTTCGAAGGGTGTTTCTGAATAATCAACCACGTAATAGTGGCATGGGAGAGTTCCTTCGGATAGATGTGTGAATATGATTAATAATCAGATGAATGATACATATTTGTTGTCAATAGAAAACTATTGTTGCTTTGAGGCACAAAAAATAACGGCGCCTTAAAGCACTATTGTTCTTACTTGAAGATCATTTGTTTTTAGTCTTCTTTGGCATTTTCAGTTAAAGATAAATATTGATTTCACCGAATGTTCGCATTTTGAGCTACTGATTCTGAATGTTTGGAAGCATCTTGACGATATAATTATGAAACTTTAAATTTAAAGTTTATAAGTATAAATAAAATCTAATCCATTAGGTTTATTTTTTTGGTTCCAATAATCGACAAACAAATATCTTGCAATCCTTTTCAAAATAGACAAAGGCTAGTTAAAGTTATAGTTAATAAAGGCGTAACATCTGATTGAAACAAAAGGTTATAATTAAAGTTCTTCAGTAGTTGGAAAGTTTTACAACTCATTTCCATTCCAAATGTAAATTAAGTTAAGTCGCTTAATTGCTATCCTTCGGGTAGCAGAATTAATTTTCACTTGAATTTAAAGATTTACTGAGAATGTTTACAGAATACATTACGTAAATTAAATTCGATAGAATTACTTATTGGTTAAAAAAAATATATATAAATTCCCTGGTGTTTCTCTTTACGTATTTGCATAGGTTTACTTTTGATTTTAATTTGGCAGTTAACGATGCTGCGATTCTGAAATAATTTAGTTTGTAAAATTGCTCCTAAAAACATTATTATCAGAATGAAGTCATTACTTATCGAAAATGAAAATTAGGTAAATAACAACAATGACCAATAATGATTTGGTACGCGAAAAACGCATCAATGCGTAGAACTCGCCTTTAGGTTAGATATGCGTTGGGAGCAGTGGTTTTTAATTATTATGGTTTTTTGATTAACAATTTGAATAAATATTATAGATATAAACAGTCTTACAATATTTTGTAGATTATATTGATAAAAGAAATTTTTGGTGCATATTTTAAAATTCAAAATTATAATATTTAATAATTTTTTTCGGGCTTTGGGTTAACAATATGAAAAAATCTTGTAGATATAAAATATCTTAGAAACACAAGTGTCAACGTAAAAATAGTCAGAAACAGTTAAAGGAAGCTCAAACTGTATTTTTGATTATAATCTTGAGTTCAACATTCTTGATGAATTCAATACTTCTTTTTGTACTACGTACAAGATAATAATAAGAATCGTGTAAAATCGTATTGAACAGTTACAATTTCCACAATAAACATGGTATCATTAATATATATGTTTTGCCAATATACCTATTATACCTACTACTGTTAGGAGATTTTTAAATATTAGTATTCATTGGATGACCTCGCGGTCTCCATAGACTTCTAATCATGATAATGAAATGTAGATTATGAACTACATAATGAATTGTAATGACTCTCTTTGTCATTCCGTTCACCGTCCTATAATTAGCACTAGGTACTTCTGCATTTTGATGTCATTTAATATTTGCAAATTGATACGGCTTAGTGATTCTGCGCAAATATTACATTCTGCAAGGTTTATTTTTCTTGGACAAAGTCTAATAGGAAGTATTATAATCATGCAAGTAGTCAACATTTAAAAGAAAAGTAAATTATATTATCAGAATGTTATCGAAGTATCCGTTCTAACTATTTTTGTATTAAATTAAAATAAATAACAAGATATCAATACATATTCTTTGGTTATATGTACAAGAAAGACCAGTGTAGGGCACTGAACATTTTTTAAACACTCAATAATGTGAAGTACTGGTAAGTTAATTCTTCACTTTTTTAAACCTCATTTATGTGAATCGTGTTTCACCTTTTAAGGAATTAACAATTATAAACTAGAAAAAACGATCATATCATAGGTGTATCTGCAATGCTACATGCATGTGTGTATTTTTCATAACATATAGTGACTGATGCGTGAAATTCTTTAAATTTAATCAAATAAATTCTGTTCCTATTTAACTCGATGCAGACTTAACCTCAATCCAAACGTTAATCATCTACAAATACTAAAAATGTTACGTTTCACAAAGATTTCTATTATTCAGAGAATAACTGCGCTTAGCCCAAGTGCTAGCACACTGTTTTTTGTGTGAAACGTCACATTTCGGTACTACAGTGATCTTGTCGCCGTTACGTGACATCTTGAAGAGAACAAAGAAGTCAAACAGTGCAGCAACAGCTCGCCAAAGAATGAAAGAAAGAAAAGATTCGTTGTATTCTCTGTAAACACATTCGACACACAACGGCGAACCATGCATTTAGTTGTGTTCGGTCTCGGTGACTTTGGCTATTTTCTGTACATTGTTGCCGCAATGACAAACTTCTAGATTCATCATGATTTAAAGAGGCTAAAGGATTGTTCACAGCGAAGCAATCAGTAATTAAGCTTAGAAATTATAAGTAATAATTCCAGACAAAGTTAACGTTCACAGCAACAAAATATATCATACATTGTGTTAATTTTCTTGCTTGGAATGTTAGCATTGCATGTCATAATACAAACTATATTATTATTTGTAATTTTCTAATCTTAATTACTATTTGGTTCGCTCTGAACACGCTTCAATGCACAATTAGTTTTAAAACAAATAACGCTCGATATATCAGTTTTGATGATACACACGTATATACACAAAATAAATAAGCATAGGTACAGGCACCAATGTGTTTACCACGCCGTATATTCAATTTGGTGAAGAAAATAAATGTAAGAATTCAACATTTATCTGTTCTGATTTTTTTAAAGAAACCGTATTTATAACCACTGATAATTTTAAGAGAAAATCTAAAGAAAGAACAAACAATACAAAACACAACAAAGAAACCTCTTATTTTATTGAATATTTTAAATTTCGTAATATTTATATTATTATTTTGATGGCCTTCGGTTCAATCTGAATAAACACTTCATACATCAATCACAATTTAATATTATTGTAGATTTTTGATAGTTTAAAATAATAAGTAAAGGCCGTCATATAACTCCCGAAAAATAAGAATTATTGTATTTTTTCAATACGAAAAATAAACGAGTATTAAATTAATTAATATTACTTGTATAATAAATTGGGTTAAAATCATTCCAGCATCTTCAGATGAGACTCGCCCATAAAGTAAGCGACATACATCCAAGTATATGGATATATATATATATATATATATATATATATATATATATATATATATATATATATATTCGGAATAATTACATAGACGAATTTCTGTGCGAGAATGATACAGAATACTGAATACTACAACTCTTTTGCATACATATTATACGACTAACTGATATCTCAATGGCAGTAAACAGTACTACAACAATAGAATAGGGGCGAATATATTTCTTATGATTCCAGATCATAAAATAGAAAAGTTATTCAACATATTCCATTTTAGTCTAGTTTTATTGCGTCAATAAATTCACCTCTGCTATGTGTGCGTTCGACCAACATAAAAACGATATGAACCTTATATCAAGGGTGTTATAAAGCGAGAATAGTTCGGTTTTCTTTTGACCGAGGGTTCAAGTGAGATATTTATCTATCCCAAAAACATTCGCGCTCACCAAAATAAATATGCAAATACCGAATGCAAACAAACACATAAAAATGGGGAACGAATTGTGCCGAAAATACGAAGACCCCGCGATCATAGCGTCTTTGTTTGCAACGGGCAAACGTGGTATTAGGATGTTGTATAACGTACATTATTCGGAACTCATCCGTGTAGGTACATAGTATTAAAATTGCGAATAATACAACGCATCGGCGAGATCAAGTTTTACGGGGAGAACCAGTTCAGTTCTTTATCGTGAACCAGCGGGCAAGCACAATGCGACGAGCAGATCTGCACGCCACCCTACTAACCCTGATCAGTTACACCGCATTAAAATAAATATTTATCTCTTTCATTTACACTAGTGTGCTATGCATTCGAGTAATACATATCATTATTATTATTAAAACCGGCCTATTAGAGCTAGTGATAGACAAGGACGGCGACGTTGCACTTGTACAAATAGATGTAAAGATGTTGTTTGCTGTTCTGTCATGAGTAGTTTTGAATTGAAAGTGGTTTTTTATACTGTGCATATTTATCACGAAGCTTATAACTTCTATAGAAATTGAATTTTGTTCTTTTCGTTTTAATTGCCTACAATATACGCTTGCTGGCGACAAGATGCAAAACTATTCACTATAGGTACATATATAGCATTTTGATCAGCTGTTTTGGTCTATATATTATATAGTAATAATCGTTTCTACTGACACATTTTTCTATATTATCCTATTGCTTTAAAACATAACAGATGACAGAACCATCTACTAGCAAATATAGAAGCTTCCCAGCAATGACGTAGCAACAACTTGCTGCCTTGGTATTTTAAGATAAACCATCAGGTCCATCTAGTTCGAAGTAATGCCGCTCCGCTCTCACTTATTTCGCATGGTGGCGCTACCATCGACTTCGAATGTCCAGTGATAGAAATCATGCGCACAGTATTAAAAATTAGCTATTGTTACGCTACAATCAAAGATATTCTATCGAATAATGACTGTTTATTGCATATAAAGGCATTACGGACACGTTGTTAAACTTTTGGTCAAAGTTATATTTCTTAATTACATAAAACTACTCAAAACCCATCATGAGTAAACAAACCTCGATAACGCAAAAAAAACACCGGCTCAGTCTTTATATAAAAAAATATGTGAATTCGTAATTGCATAACTAATGTCTGGTAAAAATGTTTATTTTTTTGTATTTACAGATTCGGAGATAAATAGGAAAACTATAATAAATGACATATTTAGGAGATTTTTATTTTTATCTCCGAAACTGTATGTTAAAAAAAAACATTTTTACCATGCATTATTTATGCAATTACGAATTCACTGATTTTTTTATATAAAGACTGAGCCGATGTTTTTTTTTCTGAGTATGATTTTTGACCTTAAGATTCTGTTCTAATTTTTGCATTAATTGAGTTACTTTTGCTTCCTAACATCACATATTTTACTCTGGATATATATATATATATATATATATATATATATATATATATATATATATATATATATATATATATATATATATATATATATATATACATAAATAAAATTCTTAATTCCATAACACTACTCAAAATCTATCAACCTATCATGAAACATGAAGTTCAAATGTAAATAAGTGTACAGATCGACGTAAAAAAAAGTTTATGCGTATTTGCATAAGAAATGTTTGATAAAAATGCATGGATTTGTAGATAGAAAATAAAAATTATAATAAAGTATGCCTATTTTCGTTTCTTGTCCTCCAAAAACATGGAATTATTAAAATAAGGATATGCGGAAACACGTGAAATACTACTGAATAATTTATGCAATAATTCTAAAATAGACAATATTAATTTCTTCATGATAAACCATTTCACCATTTTTAAATAAAATTTTCCCTAGTTTCATACCGAATTGGGTAATGGTTCAGTGTTGAATCGACAACATCGATAGGCCAGTTGGGAGTCGTATATGTAGTCAACCCGTGGTTCACCGGGGCAAGGCACGTAGCGCGCAAGCGCATCGGCGGCAGTGAACTGTTGAAATGATAACGAGAGTGTGCGAGGCATGCTATGCCGGTTGCATGAATGAGCAGAACCCCAGAATGCGCATACGCAACCGTGGTTACCGCTATCCCTGACGGCTGGTTTTTGGGTCGGACGTCACCAGCGGTGCTGGAAAATATTTGCAATGGATTCAGTTCTCGTCCAATATGAGGCCAATTATAACATTTGTTTGTTTTGGGGATTGCAATATTTTAATTCAATATTTAAATTTGTCGTTTCTGTTATTTGAAATATGCAATCATAATAAATTACCTATTACATATTTAGCATAACTTTTGCACAACAATTATGAATATATATATATATATATATATATATATATATATATATTAATGAGAAATGTCACACTTGAACTTGGTTCATACTTCATAAAAATTATATTACACAAAATATTGATAATAAAATGCAAATTCGGAAAAAAACTAATCACCATACCAAAGTGCTATTACTACAGAACCAAATGAATTTACTTACGTCATGGAATAATATTGAAAGTAGCTACATTTGTACATCCGCGAGTTTTCAAACTATTTTACAAGGACCTTGCGTGTTTTTATATGTTGAAGTCTCAATTATTATTATTTTTACGTCGAAAATAGATAGATTTGTTTATTAAACGAAATACCAAATATATAGTCAACATAATTGTAAGATTTAAATAAATATACTTTAAAATAGATACTAATTCCTAACGTATATAATTCGTATAGTACATACAAGCTCACAAGTGCGAGATATACAAACATAACGAACAACTTTTTAAACTCGTTTGTCGTTCGAAAAGCAAGAGTGTCTCTCGTATTTGACAACAAAGCAAAAATTAGCGCGTACGCCACTGATGTAGTCAGGCTCTGCCAGGCGTATAATATCCGAGTGATGTACGGCGGGTGGGTTGTACGAACCAGACAACAGCCTGAGCGAACCACCCTGATTCCCGGAATCACCCCGTCTGGCAGCGAGGCTAGCCGCGCGTCCACCTCGCCACTTTCCGCATTGCGATAAGGGATGCCGCCTCCGGCAGTTGGTGGGGGATGTACGAACACCCTCACTTCACTCACCTACCCCTACCTAACTCGCCTTACACCCCTACGCGATGGAATTCTACGCTATACCACTAAATGGGTCGACTTTCTCTCTTTTGCTTTATCCGTGCACGCCTACAACGCTTCAATATAACCCTACGTTTTAGCGTGGAAATTATTTTTTGTTCTGTGCGAGGATTTTTATTTTTAAGGAAAAGTGTTTTGCACGTTTGTATTTTTAACTAATTTCAATGTTTAATGCTTAATTTAATGATTAATTCCACGTATGTTCACGCTATAATTGTAAATCGATGTACTGTTTCTGTCCGTATCGCATTTCTCAGTATGTACGATAAAGAAGTTGACCCTTTTTTAAATCGAAAGTTACTGGCGTGGACAGCTTCATGCGTTGATTGTACTGTTGTGGATTAAATAGTCAATATATTGAATCGTCAAAATTCCAGTAAGACAAATTTCAACTGACAATTTATTATAGTAAAATTCTGCAAGAGATAATGTAAAAGCTTACTAAAGCAGAGAATGTTTTTGCCAATTTACTTATAAGAAATAGAAATATAATTAACTTATATTTCTTTTTGTAATTTACAAGACAAGTAGTACATAGAGTGTAATAGCTTTTCGTAATGTAATACCTATTTCGCTGAATCATGTAAGAACGAAAATGATGAGAAATAACATTGGTTAGTTGTAAATTAATTAAACGGTTTTATACATTAACAATTTCATATAAATTTTAATGAATATGCTTTTCCTATAAATTAAAAATGAACTTTACAGTTCATACCTTTTTCTATTATTGTTAAACATTTTTGCTTCGAGACTTTCATAGTTTTGTGCAAGAATAAGACCAGAAATAAATATCTGTTGTGACCAGCGCAAGACTTTCTCATAATAACTGATACAAGTTCAAGTAAAATATCGCGTTATGTCCAAATTTAATCAGCTCATTTTTTTATAGTAAGCTTAAATAAAAAAAAAAACGCTGTTCTGTGTTTCGTAGTTACACACACAATCATTAAAAAAAACCAGTCAAATACTCAATTAGAAGCCCTCGAAACGGTTATATCCATTAATATCTAGCAATTTATTGATTTTTCTCTTGATCTCTATATTTTTTTGAAGAAAGTAAACACTATCAGGTAACATATAGAAAAGGGGCTTTAATCATTTCTTACGCATCACGGATACAACTGAACTTAAAATAATGTACCGCCCTCCAGTCCGTTGATAATTAGACATTATATATGGCATGCTCTCTAGTAAGAGAACTAAAAACAAAACAAAATTTGAGTAAAATAAATGGAAAATAAAACAAAATTACATCACAGTGCCACGCGCATAAGTAGAAATAAGTGTTTCCAACTAGTCAAAATAAATGTGTTACTATTTTGAGAGACAGGTTGAAATATAAACTATACAGTTCTGACTTCACATGCACGCACACATTCACAAAGTCATTTGAAATTACGTTTTGTTTATGACATTTGACATAAAACGATTCTATCTTATTACATGTCCAGTCCAGTGCAGTCTAGCCAGCTAGCTAGCTGCTGTTTCAAACATTTCTCAACTCTGTCAACTTATTAAAAAGTGTGCGATGTATCGATGGCGCCATTGGCCATCAAAACAATTTCGGAAAACGATAAGATATTTCTCACGGATAGACAACTTAACTGTAAACATATTTACAAATATATTTTCTCGACACTCTTAATAATAATTATAAGAAACGTATTTATATAACTCTTCAGCCAGTGTCTGTGTGGATGCGTGTGTGTGTGTGTGTTTACGTTTAATCTCGTCTTAATTAAAACCGTTTTTTATTTGCTCAATAACTTCTGACCTGTCATCTGTTGCCCGTCTTTCTAATTTTTCGAAAATTTATTTTATGACTACAAATCTTTTACTACTCAGGAAGACCTTCACAATTATTATTTTGTCCTACATAATATAGGCTATATAAGACATAGTTTTCACAATCAATAATTTGGAGTGCACTGTACTATTATACGTAAACTAATTTATGATATCTAACCATGAAGGTGAGCAAGTGTAAAGTCTCTTTGATACATTATATATTTATTTGACGATTTCATTATATAAACTGTTTAATTTTGCATATAATAAAATGAACTTTTAAATTCCATGGTGATAAATAAATACGTCCGAAACACTCGCATAAAAATGACTAACAAACATAAGTGACCATCTTACGATACTCTCAATTGCGAATAGCTGTTCGAAACCATTCAAATGAATCTATCATAGAATGGACAGTGTGAAACAGGCTTTATGAATAGACAAAAAACTATATAATGATGTCAAATTCGCACATTAGATAATAGAAAAGTAGCACTAGCCCTACCACAATGGCCCCTATATTAGTTCACGCGAACTATACTGGCAAGGGTCACGGTAACATCATGTACAATAGAGGGTTTGCACCTCTTCCAAATTTTATTATTCAGTTGGTTGGTATTGATTCAAAACAACGGTGATGCGTTGGCCAACCTACCCCACATGATCGTTTTTAGGGGAGTCAAATGCAATTCCCCCTCTGGCAATATATGTATATATCGAGTTAATCTATTTTACTGTAACCCCTTTTTTGCATGGATTTGCAAACGAGCATGTATTTCCATTACGCTCCGAATTCACAGTTAATATGGTCAAACATAATTGTACGATCAGGATTTGTAAATATTATAAAATACAATTCATGTGTTGGAAGCATTTGTGCTTACATAACTCAACAGTGATTCAAATGAAATCAAGATAAATAAAATGCAAATCAAATTTAAATGAAACAAACTTATGTTTTGTTTTAGCTACATTTTAAATCTGTCATTTAAGAGTACACAGTTTTGCATATCTCTGTGTTCGTTCCTTTCTTTTGATACTTGAATAATAATATTAAATCCAGTCGAGAGATATTTTAATATAATCTGACACAGATTAAAATCTATGCGAAGGGTAGCATTTTGCCATCAAACGCAACGTGGAGCACAGACAGCGTATTATGTGAGGTGACATTTTAATTCAGTGCTATCGATTAAAAAATGCGTAAAGCCTAGTAACAGATGGTCATGCATGGTTGAGCGATATGAAAGACCCATATTTTTTCTTTTCGTCTTTCATCTCACTTTAGCCCACACGCTTTACATTGAAGTTCTCTTCATCTATAGTATTACGGGTATACACACTTAGTGTGTATTATGCGTGTATGAGCACTTGCAAACAAGGTTCCGCCTATATGTGAGCCGCACGGCTCTCATGCGAGCGAATTACGCATCACCGGGCATCTATACCAAGCTAAAAATGCATAGACGTGCTTATGGGAAGTGCCACATCAATTGCCCACTCATAATTATATGAAATAGGCTTAGGCTCCTGGCCGATCGATATTTCAGTATACTACACGGATTTGTTTGCCTATAATAACGCATATATTTGAACTAAACATTTCTCGAGCTGAAGGCGTTGCTGCCTGTAACTATACTTGTTTTCTATATTTATTAAAAAAAAATTCATGGGCTCATTTTTTAATAGATCTCTAATTCCTAAAGTATAAGTATAGAGCTATGCATCTGCGAAGTTTGTATTAAGAGCAAATGAAATACATCCTTGCTTGATTATATAAATGAGAGAACACTATAGCTATGCTATACCTATTGTGCGGCGAGCTAAAAATGGCATTATGTAGACATTTGCAATTTTCCATCAAGTATTTATAATGAAAAATTTGTAAATTAAAAAGAAAAGAAATTCTCGCGTGTTTTCTTAATTTCAGAGTTGCGAGGTTCGGTGGTATTTTTTTCATTTATGTTTTAGACGTATTCATTTAAAACCTTAATAACTAAAATTCCACAGTGGTGGGTTGATTAAATTAAATAAATTTCGTAATGTCGAAAGACGTGAAAGTAATAAAAGCGAAGTAAAAAAGGGAGGTTAATGCATTATGGGCGCCTATGAACTGCGCAAAAGTATCGCAATGGGGTGCCGTGTGTTGTCAGCGAACTCACGGACTGGTATTCATAAAACTTGATGAATAAGAACAAGTAATGAAGGTATTCCCCTTTCGCTCGAACCCCGCACTGTGTGTATCCTTGGTTCACGGGCCTATTCATCTTCGCGGTATTGTAGTATTCCTTCGCATACACACACGAACACTCTTTTATGTTGAAATGTCTTGATACCCTGTCTATTATGTGAAAAAACGGAAGTTAGCATTCTTACGAAGCGTTTTCTACTTAACCCCATGAGTTTTATTTTTTATTTTTACTCTCCTGCACTTTGTTTTGCACCCTCATTATATCTAATTGCTGTTGTTATGCATATTGATATGCGTGCTGGGTTTTTGTATTTTCGGTTTCTGTATAATTGTCACGTGCCAGTACTTTAAACCAAATTTTTGTTTGTTATTATTGATTGTCATTTGCATCCCTATCATTCACAATAAAGCTATGACGCAAATAATGCATTTGTTCATTTCTCCTACATGTTCTGTCCAAAACAATTTTATATGTCAATATTCTCAATGTAAAGGTAATTAAGTTTCTGATAAAGTTCCTAATAACGGCCTCATAACAGGAGCCCCTCTCCTGTTATGTTTTAAAACTGTTTACTTAAAGAATGTATATATATATATATATATATATATATATATATATATATATATATATATATATATATATATATATATATATATATTGTCAGATAGTTATATGGAAGATATTTATTTCAACGTTAAATAAATAATTCCTAATAGATTTTATAAAGTTAAGATATAATTGTATTGTGAAGCGTTTTGTGAAACCGATATTTAATTTTTAATTCTGTGTTTCAGATTCATATGCTGGAACCAGAACTGGTGAAAGGAGAACCATTGGAGATCCCGTTGAAGAAGTCGAAACTGGACGAATACACAGCGTACCTCTTCGCAGCTACAGCAACGCTAGACCCATTGTATATCCATGCAGCGATGTATGAACAATGGTCGAACCGGCAGCTCTCCGCGTTCCGACCACCGCCAAACATGTACGCCAAAGAGACGAAACCCCGCCATTCAGTACCATCGTCACTGGGTCGGTACAAGGAGCCACCGGTACTACAACACCCGGAACGAGTGGTAACCATGTCCGAATCGGAACGATTTGAACGCACCTACCAGCCGAATGTGGCACTAGCCCCACCGCTACCCCGTAAACACAAATTCGCGAAAGATTCCAGTGAAGTAGTGATGCCAGTTGTAAAGATAGAGGAACAGTATGCAGTCAAAACGAAAGATGTTATTACCCCACCGATTGACGAATGTCCCCGTGTCATAAGTCCCATTGTAATAACGTCGAAAGAATACTTACCTGCCACTACCAAGTTGGAACCTGTCGATCGAATGCATTCCGCCATTGTTGATTCCACGGTTTCGGTTGTCCAAACAACTGCCAATAATAATTTAAATCATCATCATTCTCATCATCAAATGCGATACAATCCGGAGATAGAACTGTCGACAGATACGGATGATAGTCTGTCGGATATGTCCAGTGATAATCAGCGAAAGATCTCAGATGTGCAGCGCGTCGCTGATGTGCTTGGAGACGTGCCAAACGAGACGAGAGAACGTGTACTCGATATAGTGAGACATCTAGCCAAAGAACACACTCATCTGATGCAAGAGTGCCACGAAAAAGACGCAAAAATACGGCTGTTGGAAGCGAAACTACACGAATTACAAACACAACAATCTACAAGCCGCATCGAAAACATTGAAATGGCGGATTCGGTATCCCATCATTCGGAATACGATGTGACGAGTTCAAGAACTGAAATTTCTATTGAAGAATGCCAACAGTTGGATGAATCGACGAGTTGTACCAATGAAACAGTTGATGAGGTGCCGCCATTTGTGACGAGCTGCGCAGTCGGTAACTCTGATTTGACTGCGCAGCGTGACGTAGACAGCGTGGTGGACGAGTGCAAACCTGAGAATACGGTGATTACGACTGTTACTTGTAATAAAACAGATGATGTGAGCGATGAAGCAATAATCAAGAATGAACCCGAATAGATTTTCGTTTTGTTGCCAATTATTATTAATATATTAACTCCCAGTGCCCACCCTTTAATAAATAATTAGTATTGTCTCATTTAACGCGCGTATTAAGTTTGTAAATTTAGTATCATATGTACATATTACTTTTCATTTAAGATACCTTGCTACGCAAAGGTGTTAGGTTACGTACTATGTAGCTCATTACTCATTTATATAAAAATTATGGATATATCACCTATCTATTTTATCATTATGCTTTTTGTATATTTTTTTAGTAGCATAGCATGTTTTTATTGTTCATAACGAATATTGTTATATTTTAAGAACGCGAATTGTTTTTTTTTGACAAAATTTTCTTGTTATTGTTTCAATTGATTTGGAAATTGTTAGCAAAGAGATAGAGCGAGGGAGATAAACATATTTTTATCGATTATAAAAGTACAAAATCTTAGAGTGCTGTTGTATTTTTTCCAGCACTTTGAACTTTTTTTTGGATACAGTAATATAATTAATAACCAGAATGGTTTTGTATGCATATAATATTCGAGTATGACTGTGAAGTATGTTTATATACAGTATGTTTCAATATGTGCGCATCTTCCTAATAATATAAAAACATCACAATTTTTAACAGTGTAATCTCAAAATTATGAAATTGTTGAAATTGTGTAGACTTTGAATTAAATTATTGGAAGTATTTGTGATTTTCACACAAAAATAAAATGGCGTCTGGTACGTCTAAGATAAAAGGAAGGATGAGTATGTATGTATATATATATATATATATATAGGTATATAAAAAAAAAGAATGCGAACTTATATAATCAGTGACTTATAAACTGTGAATTTTTGAAAAAAATTGAAAATATGTTATTTCGTTGTTTTTATTTTCTGTGCATTACTTTTTTTTAAATTATCCTATTTGTGTAAGGAGAAAAAATTAACAAAAAAACATCGTATGTGATATTTCATGTGAAAAAGTTAGCAGTCAAATTATAACTTTGGTGGACATATGATTTTTAATTTTATTTAAAATTCAATATATTTTACTCGAAACGAATAGATAGATATTTTTTTAAAAATGAATTATTAACAAAAATTAATAATAATAAAAAAACTAATTGATTGTGAGATGTTGCCTGTATGTCATAATTTGGCTTTGAAACTTTTGATTGAATTTTTTTTTATTGTTCTAAATATATATTATATGCGGAGTTAAAGTTGTAGATGTTAGAAAATTTTATTTTATAAAAATGATGAAAAAAATGATGAAATTATTTAAAAGGCATATTGTGATAATAAGAATCTATAATTACTTAAGTTTGCACATTATTCTTATTGGTTTCAATCGTTGGAATTCATTCGACTACCTAATGTACGTTCTTTCAACCCCAAACATGAAAATGTTTAGTTTGCGCAGCCAATTACAGGTGATTAGATGACAGACAAGTCCTGGTATTGGTTGCAACAACTGAACATATTTTTGTTTGTGGCTGATTAAACAAGCCTCTAACTAAACAGTTAATGTCAGACTAAAACCTACCATGTATTTAAGAAGCATAGAAAGCTAAATAATTGTTCAAAATTATAAAAAGTGAGATATATTTTTAATTTAATCAAATTTTCTTCAACGTTTCCAAGTAGGATTTCCGTTAAATTTTTCCAAGTAAATGAGTTTTTCCGCTCCTAATTTTCAACATTATGAAAACGTATTTAAAATCAACCTGTATTAAATTTGTCATTAAATAAGTTCTAATATATATTTTTGAATACAATTAATACAGTGAAAATTATCTATAATAATACTTTCTATGCCGATTAATACGAAAGAGATGATGTAATAACTCCCGTCACAATATAATAATAAAATGTACCACAGTTAATTAGCAAATAATTATCTACACGTCAAATCACTACCCTGCTAAAACTGTACCATTATAACACAGAAGTTTTGAGTATGGTGTGTGACCTTTGGCATACCTTTGCAATTAATGCGTATTCGTTGTGATTAGAACGTTTGAATGATAGACCATTAATTCTCTACAATGTACCATTAAAATACAATGAAGTAGTGTCACATGAAATAGTTTACCATTAAAATACCTGTAAATCTACATGTTATGTGTATTTGTATCATTACGAAAATTACACATGAAACCATATGCCAAGTATTTTTCCATAGTAAGCGTATGTGTATTTGAGCGCCATTTTTAGCAGGGTGTGGTATATCTTTAGTATCATAAACACGTTCGAACATGTATATTTTAAGATTATAATACTTGTGTTCACAGTATCTGCACATGTCAAGTAATTTGACGAATTTGTAAGTAAAATATTATTATTATTTATTTTACCAACTGATATAATCGTTAAATCTTGTAAGACGTATATAATATAATACATAATTATTATGAACACAAATGACAAATGCGGCCAGATTGTAATAATTTAAGTGTTTGAAAAGCGTATCCTATGATAATCATTAATAAGCTCACTGCAAAAGAACAAAAAGAAGAACCATCAGTGTTTCTTTGTTTCATAATCTGGTATGGGTACCTGTTTGAAATCAGGTATTTTAATTATTATTTTATTCTTATCTACATTATATATGTGAGTACCTGCAAATCGTATGATGATATTTAAGAAGCTTTTAAATTATATAGAAGAAAGCAAGCAATAAAGAATAAAATACAAATATGACGAATATAATAATCATAATAAGTTTCTTTGATTTGGAAGAATCTGAAAAAATACTACCTCATTTACTACAGATTTCAATAGCAGATGACTTGGAAATAAAATTATCTTGTTTCATTTTATTATTATTATTATTATTATTATAAAAAAGTATTTATATTTGTTTCTTTTGGTGAGCATTATTAATAATTTAACTTTACAAATATTGTTAAATTTGTTAAAAGAAATATTTTGTGATCTCAAAATATGTATGCTGTTGAAATGTGTACCTATTTAATTTTTATGTAGGTAGGAATGTATGAATGTGTGTGAAATAACTATAAAGAAAACAACTAAGTTATAAGTATATTATTATATAAAATACGTGAATAATTCTTAAATATATATATTTCTGAATTTTATGTGTCAAATATATGGAATAATTTATAAAAATCAATGGCTTTTATTTTCGTAATTTAACCCATTAAGTTTTTTACTTTTTTATACAAATGCATATAAGGAAGTACTGTAATCATGAAACATTTCAAATTCGAAAATTTAACGGAAATATACGTTTTGTACATCCGTGAATCGAATCTGACGTCTGTGTGAGTGTGATTGCTTTAAGACGCAGGAAAGGGGCATTTATAATAGATTTTTTTAACGGCACTACACGGTGCTTTACACCAAGTTTCTGCGAAATGCTTGCCGTATCCGTACGTGTACAAATTCGGTATACGTATATACGTATCTACCATTTATAATAGATTTCCTTTTTTACGGCACATCAAGTTAACTTGACGCGAATAATTCAACTTGTTCGGTAAGACATACTTATAACTTATGACCACAGATGGCCCTCTAAAGGGTGGAAAACAGATTCTTTTCATGCTAACTAAATCTAGGTAGCACTATGTGAGGGCAGCGAAGCTCAAGGCAAATGTCAACTATTAGGTAAATCGTTCTTATTATCATAATAAGCAATTCTTATATTTCCGAATTACAAATAATATTGTTTCATAATATTTAGCTTATTGAAAAATATTCCACACTTTACTATCATAATAAGTAGACAAGCCCCTTTAAAAAAAAAAAAAAAACAATTGAAAGTCGGCCCTTTTCTTGGCTAAAGTATTATCTTCATTTTTGTTTAAGATGCATTTATAATAAAATAATAGTGCACCCAACGATCGACAAATAAATAAAATAATTCGTACCCCAGTAGCGTTGCAATCAAAGGTGCTTTGTGGTGTAACCAACTAGTTGGCGGCCGGCGCTTCCTGCAGACACTGATGTAAAATTTAACTTCTCTGGTTAGTCGCACCTCATCCAAAATGCACTGACTAAATTTAAATTCAGTGCATTATGAGGTGCACAACGAGTTTTTGCGCTATATCAGAAAAAGCAGGGGGGTAAGTCCGGAAGAATCGCGCGACTGTAATAAGACCATGTATGTATCTAGTAGGTATATCGGTAAATTATAAACTAAAACATAACTTAATTGCAAAGTATTACTGTGATGTAAAGCTCTATTTTGATTATCTATGTTGATTATATATATATATATATATATATATATATATATATATATATATATATATATATATATATATATATATATATATATATATATATATATATATATATATATATATATATATATATATATATATATATATATATATAATATAATGTATTAAGACATATCATGTGCTTGATCCATTGGATAAATAAATTATTATCAAAAACTAACGCTCATGGGTACTTGTGATTACTAAAGCGTCGATTTTCAAGGTGAAGATGGGTTCCTGCCGACGTGGAATCAACCATATCCAGGTGGCAATGACAATAAAAATACTGATTGATGCAACTAGCAGGTTTCACAAGAATGACTTCACGCTTTTAAAAACTATTCGAAATATTGTTTGCCTATAAATATGATTTTGCGAACTCAATTACTATAATTATAAAAATTGTGTTAAAAATGATTTTTTATGTTCTTATATTTATATGTTATGTATAAATTAGTAATGTGATAAAAGAAAACAAATTCATGGAAATATTCGATATAAGGTCCCTGAATCCATTTTGAATATTTTCTCAATGTCTGTGTGATCGTTTTACAGCCAATACCTTTTATGATTTGAATTTAAGATTTGAATATTCCTGGAAATAAGCTCTATTTATAAATAGGATATTTTAACAGGTAGGGTTTGTCTACTCTTGCTACAAATTCGTAAACGAAACTAGATAAAGAAAAAGTGAGGTATTTTAAAAGCTAAAAATATAGATTTCTAGCGTTTGAAAAATTCGGATTTTTTTATTGTACTAGAATTGTGATTTAATGCTATATTATTAGTGCTTTTGTTTTACTATGCACAAAATGCTATGTATCGTTACAAATTAGATAGAATATCTAAAAATTATTGAGAAATTAAATTGTACTAGAGGAAAAATGCATATTATAGAGAGACGTATCAATGTAATGTATGCTTTTATTCGACCAGCTTTATATTTATGTAACTGCAATTATTTTAATTTATAACTACTTATATTCTGTATCAACATACACATTATATAAAGAAGCGATTTTGTGTCATTAGTAAAAAAATATTTATTGCCTGGTTAGTAATATTTAAAGTTATTGCACGAATTTTTGTGTGGATGATTTCAAAATGACGTTTGATACTAAAGAAATATGTAAATTGAACATTCGAATCATGCAGTTCATATGGGCCTACCCAAAATTGGACGAAGAAATGAAACCAAAACGAAATACTACTAAAAATTATATACTCATGGTTTTTCTTATGCAACCAATTTCTTGGGGAATCCTCGCGGATTTTTACCGACAAGTTGTATTAGGTATATCATAAACGTTTGCTTAATAAGTTTTAGAACTATATATATATATATATATATATATATATATATATATATATATATATATATATATATATATAAATATATATATATATATATATATAAATATATATATATATATATATATATATATATATATATTTATATATATATATATATATATATATATATATATATATATATATATATTTATATATATATATATATTTATATATATATATATATATATATATATATATATATATATATATATATATATATATATATATATATATATATCTGTTGCCATATGAACAATTTAAAAAAAAACACATTTTCAAACCAGCTCTATAAAAATTGAGTAACTGTGTCTTTTGGCTTGAAGCCACTATTGTTTAAAGTTTGAAGCGACTTCCAGCGTTTAAATCAGATCCAGAAATGTACAGATTGTTCGAATAAATAGGTGAACTAGAAGCAAAACGTTTTATCTGTCAAATTAATTTACTTTATTTTTCATACTATTTATTTCCAGGGTTATAACACTCTGACATTGTTATTCTATAAATTTCGTGTTTGATATTTGCAGCTACAAAACTTATAGACTGATTTTTGTTTATTTATTTACATGCAGAATTTTATACCCAACAACTTTTATTTGAAGCATTTTTGTCTAAATTAATTAACAAAAAAAAAAAAAAACTGTTAAACCCCTCAGATTATTTGTGATAATAATTCTAGATTTATTTATATTTGTAATTGAACTTGATTAGTTTAATTCTTATTTCTAATTTTTAAAATGCCATTATTTTATATTGCAGGGAGGTGTGATCGTTTCCCAAATATAACCGAGAATATATTGACTCAATTATGCATAATCACATACATCTATTTCATCTCTTGTATATACTTCAATAAAGAAAAAATTCTAAATTTAAATTCGCTTTTGGAAAAGCTGAATCGTTTTGGTCAACTACCAGATCAGGCGCAAATAGAACGTACCTACAGAATAATAACCTGTTCTATATTGGGTTATTCCTATATGGCGGCGCCAGTCTATGTTGTTATACCATATGTATATAGAGATCAATGCGAAGAAGATAAGCGCAACTTGGAATTCGGCGAGGACATGACTTGCGGTTTGTTTACTCGAGTGTGGTATCCGTTTCGAATAGATTATTTTCCAGTCTATCAAATTATATACATTCTCTTATTTTATATGTCTTTTGTCTATGTCACACTTGTTAGTACAATTTCGACATTGCAATTAGGATATGTATTACATATTAAAGGATATATCAGAAATTTAAAAGATAAATTACAAAAGGCATTACATTCGGAAAATGTTAAAAAAGAATTGGCTACTTGTATTCGTTATCACATGGGAATTATCGAGTAAGTTTGTACAAAATTCAATAGACTGAAAAAGTGGGCATGTCACATCCGTTCATTTCAGCCTGCGATATACGAAACGACAGAACAGATAGTAACTGAGTCAGCCATGACAGATCGTGTTGACAGTCGAAACGAATCGAAATCAGTCGAATCCCGAAATTTGCATGTTCGGCAAGTCAGAAATTTTTAATGAACGAATCAGAGAGCAACTTTCGGTAAAAAAAATTGCGGTTGCCGATGCAAGTTATGGAGAACGAATTTGCATTCATTTTTAATTTAGAAATTCACACTTATTAAATCTGGACCTGCATTTTCGTATTTTGCGGGCAGATGTGCAGGGCTCACTTCTTTCCTCTATTGTCTTGTGACGGTTCGTTGCAAAAGATATATTCAATTTTTTTTTTAGCTTTTGTTCAGATTTAAATGAGGCTTTTAGAAGTAGCATGTTTATACATATTAGTGTTACTTCAGTTGTTTTAAGCATTTTAGCATTAGATTTCGTATTGGTAAGTTCAATCATTGTTTCAAAATTATTAGGGATATTTTTAAAATACAAACAGTTACAAATATGTACTTGTTTAAAGTTCTACATATTTGATCCTGCCTTGAATGAGCTGGTAGTAGTTAATTGGTATATTTCTTGTAAAAAAATTTATATTTTATACATAACTTGTAATTCAGGCAAAATGAAAAATATCCCTAATAATTTGGTAACGCATATAAGTATAATTTCTATTTAAAAATGATGCTTTTTAATATATCTAATTTCGTAGCTAGACTCCTTGTATGAGTGCCTACGATTTGTCTTACATATGGGTGGTTGGGTAACGATTCTCTATATTGCTTGTTGGAATGGGCAACAATTGATTAACGCGGTAAGATATAGGAATTTCTGATTTACATAATATATTTTCCAGCGGCCATTTCACATTTATGGTTTTTATAGAGTGCAGATATTGCAGTTGAAGCCTATAACACTGATTGGCCTAATGCGGAAGTTTCAGTACAAACAGATATATTATTAATAATTTTGCGAGCACAACACCCTCTTTTGTTAAAAGCGGGCAGTTTCGGGTGGCTATCATACGAAATGTTTATGGCGGTAAATAAATTGGTCAACATTACTATTTACAATATATATTTAATACAGTCATACCTATTCACAGATTATATCAACGTCGTATTCGTATTTTACTTTATTGGTAAATACTTCATAGGGTTTCTTATAAATGAAAAATGCGCCATTCTGTTGCGTAGGTTCCAAAATATTATACAAAGTCAATGTTCACTTACTATACATGCTTCTGTTCAAATATTTCTCTCTGATATAAACAGCATTAATTTCTTTGTTATAATTAAAAATCACACCATATTGCGATCATATTCTGAGCTGCCTTCTTAATTTTGAATTAGGATTTCTCCATATTAATCTAAAGGTTATAGTGGAAATTGTATGTGAAATTTGATTAAAATCGAAGAATTAGGGAATTTATGAGTAGATCTACCCAACTATAAATTAGCTCGATGTACGAAGTACCGAAAAAGCTAAAGCATTCGGTCGTGTGTCTGTAGCATTCTCGGATTAAAAATGTCATTAACAAAAAGTGTTTGTCTCGTCGCCCTGAATTCAAATATATATATATATATATATATATATATATATATATATATATATATATATATATATATATATATAACTTATATACTTGGATCTTAGTCGTCGCTCCCTCGTAAGACCAAATTTGTGTCCTCTACTCCTCTGAAGGTACCAGAGCGATACACACCAAATTTGGTACACATATTATTTGGCATCCCATTTGAATCCGCACTCAGTTAAAATCCAATGGCTTGTATACTTCTCGAGTTATAGGGCCCCAAAATTTGGAGCCTCCCTTAATACTGCCTATATGAAAATAATTAAAACACCCAAAGATTCTACTACAAATTCTAAGATATTCTATATCTACAAAAATATTTCATATTGTTAACCCAAAGCCCGAAAAAAATTATTAAATATTATAATTTTGAATATTTAAATATGTACTAAAATTTGAATTGTATCAAAATATTCAACAAATAATTGTAAGACTTTTTATATCTATAACATTTTTTCAAATTGTTAACCAACAGGCCATAATAATTAAAAACCGCTGCTCGCATCGCATATATTACTATAAAGGCGAGCTGGACGCCTAGGTGCGTTGTACCTATGCTTGTTTTCTTTAATTTTATAATAACTCAAGGAAATGGGAGTACTCAACATCATTTTCGTTTGTTTCGTTATATCGAGACTCAATATAAAACGTTGTGTGTTCATTCTACTGGGTAGTTCATTCGAGATGCTGTATTAGCACACGTATTAGCAGTTCACTATATCGTGACTTTACTGTATCGCAAATGTCAAACTTTAGACTAATTTCAACAGTTATATTTTAATATGCAACAAAAGATTGTACAAATTGTATAGAATATTTGAAAATGATTGTATTACAGGAAGAATGCATATTATACAGCAAAATAACAATTTAATTTATACCTTTATATATATACAGCTTTATATTTATACAAACAGCTTTCTGTTTATATTTCACTGCAATTATTTTAATATATAACCATTTGTACAAGTGTTATAACTGCGCAACAACATTCACACATATATATATATAGAGTGCTAAAATGCATACATTTTGTCTTATTATTTTCAATATGGTGTTTGACAATGGTGTTTTGTTAAAATTAAATATAAGAATGATGCAGTTATTATGGGTGTGGCCCAAAAATGAAGAAGAAATGAAATCAAACCGAAAAACTACACTAAAACATGTATTTCTTATTCTTTCTGTACAACCGATTACTTTCGCTGTCCTGGCGGATTTGTATCGGCAAGTTGTATTAGGTAGGTAATACGTTTCTAAACTTCTTATATGCCCTTCCGATTTATATGTTATTATACATTGCGGTTTTCAAATTTAAACACTTTTATTGCATATGCATTTTTAAAATAACTATAAATTTAAATATAATATGAATTTAAAAAATATCTGCTTCAATAAAAATGGCTACTCATTTTGTTACACATAACCAGGACTATATTGGAGGGTATACGAATTTCCGTCAAGTTGGTTTACGCTACATGCGACTTTAAAAACATTAAACAGTTAATCTTTAGTGCTTATTTATTGCTCGATTTTGGACATTAGTGCTGCATAATTAAGTAAACTTTTTTTCATCGTTATATTGTGACTCAAGATAAAATTGTGATTAAATCGCGACTTCACTGTGCATATAGTCAATAAATTTAAAGATATGGATATTACAGGTCTGTGTGATAATTTCAATCATATAACCGAAAATATATTGGTGCTAGCATGTCTGTTTACACTTGTGTACTATATATGTTGCTTGAACATCGACAAAGAAATATTTATAAATTTGAATCCGGCTTTGCAACAACTGGATCGTTTCGGCGCCCCACCAGCCCAGGTGCAACTTGAACGTACCCAAAGAATTATTACAATTTGTTTAATAACTTATTGTACTTTGGGAAATATAATCTACATTCTTCTACCACTTTTATATCTGAACCAATGCAAAGAAGAGAGAATGAACTCAAAATACTCTCAGGACATTGCGTGCGGGTTGTTCACTCGAGTTTGGTTTCCGTTTCGAATCGATTATTTCCCAATGTATGAAATCGTGTTCGCATTGCTATTGTATACGAGTTTGATTTTTATATACATTAGTTTTTCGCTGTCAACAATGCAAACGGGATATGTACTGCATATTATTGGCCATATCAGGAATTTAAAAGTGAAATTACAGAAAATATTTCGTTCGGATAATATTAGAGAAGAATTGGATACTTGTATTAACTATCACATTGCCATTATTAAGTAAGTACAGTTCTTTTATGTTATTAGCTCAAAAGAGTCGAGTATACACGAATGATCTCGTGACAGTTCGTTAGCTGCATATACGAGGGCTGTCCGACAAGTACTTAGCCTCACCGGCCGATGGCGCCACTGTCGCAAGAGACATAACCTAATGTGTAGTACATGCGGAAGTATCCGCAGATCCGGTAAGGCTAAGTACTTGTCGGACAGCCCTCGTATATCTAGACGATCTAAACTCTAGGGATCCACCGAAAACCTATTATGCTACGCCATAAACACGGTTATCCGCGCTCCCACTAACTAGTGTAAAACTTTACAGGGTTGAATTTTCCGTTTACAAATTATTTGGTGAATTGCAACTGTACATTAAAATTAAATTTTGTTTATTTTAAACATAATTAAAAAATACTCTAAATCTGATGCGAAATTAAATCATTGTATTTTACATGCGTATAATAAATGATAGTTAAACATCGCTAATTTGGCCAAATTGAGCAGAGAATCCATTATACTAAAACATAATCTAATTTATTCTGGAGCATATAAAATACGTTGTATAACGTATGTCGGAGAGTTTATCGGCTGCACACAAGTATCGCCTCTAAACGCTTATGGTTAATTCGTCAGCAATTGCCTGTTATTTTAATACTATCTGAGTGTGCATAAACAGGATCTATTTTGGTGTTGATTTTACACTTGAATTCTTTGAATTTTCATTACCCATGGGTTATGTTGATCCCTTGAGTTTAGATGAATTCTACTATACATTCGACCTGAATATGAACAATAGTAAATATAGCATACAGAGATAATATCATAATATATTTATTTTAGATTTTGTTCAGATTTAAATGATGCTTTTAAAAGTAGTATGTTTATACATAGATCTGTCAGCTCAATTGTTATAAGTGTTTTAGCATATGAATTACTATTGGTAAGTATGATATTCACTTTATATTTAATTATATTTACTTTTTCATGAATGATTCGACGAAAGCTCGACTGTAGACTCAAGAATAAGATGATTCTTGTCCTTTGTAACACTGTTTTCAACATAACATTTCTTATAAATTGATTATGTTCTCACTTTTCAGCTTGAATCAACGTATGAATTCATTAGATTTATCTTACATTTATTTGGATGGTTAACAATTCTTTTCCTTGTCTGTTGGAATGGTCAACAATTAATTGACGAGGTTAGTTAAAAGAATAAATATATTCAGTATAACCTAAAGTACCTATGTAGAGTTTAGACGTTGCAGTCGAAGCTTACGATACAGATTGGCCTAACGCTGAAACTTCAGTACAAACAGATATAATATTAATAATATTACGTGCACAACATCCTCTTGTACTGAGAACCAGCAGCTTTGGATTCCTATCATACGAGATGTTTATAGCGGTAAATACACACATGTACTAGAGCTCGTTCTATATAGCATACGATTTGCCCAGCAAGTAAGAAGGCTGGTAGTAACGCAAAGGTGTCTACCGCGCAGTTCCCATTTCTATATGGCACGAGCTCTAATGCATAGACGGGTGGGTGCTAGCTTCCGGTCTATGATTGGTCTCGCCATTATTTTTTTCAACTTTCTCATCGATGTATTACGTTTATTTTAGATAGTATCAACTTCGTATTCGTATTTCAGCTTACTGGCAAATTTTTCGTAAGGATGATGACACGCTATTATATGAATGACAGACTTAATTTAGATGTTAGATGTGTTAGTACAAAATGTATTACAAATTTAATTTGCACTTAAAATAATTATTATTTAAATATTCTGATACAGAATTATAACAGTTATTACATAAGTTACTCCTTAATTATGACTTAAATTTATGTATATTCCAGATACCTATATAGTATATGTGAGAATATTTGCAGGTTGTAAGGAATTGGGTGGTTTAGGAAGGTATGCTAGGAAAATTAGTATTTCTAAAGATAACACTAAAGTACATGGAGTGTTGTTACTGTAACAACAATCACCGTTAATGACGATAATGTTTTGATAGGCTGTACTGTTAACGATATACAGCCAATCAAAACATGTTACGTCAGCAACGGCGAACGGTTTTAAGCTTGGTATCTCATACATATAAGCTCCATGGTGCATAAGTTCAACATTTAGACGTCATCGTTTATTCTAAAAATAAAACCATGCTAGGAATAGTTATTTATATATTTGATATCAATGCATGAATGTCAATCTTCCTGCTAAATTTGCTTATTAAGAACAACGTATAGCGCTATTATGTTGGAAATAAAACAAATTTTAGAATCCTAACATAAGTCCAGTACTGCATGTATCAATTATGAAAAAATATTATTTAAAATGTTTTATTCAAGATATTTAGTGCAAATCAGAGAACACACCGATTCAATTATATATAATTATTGTTTATCTTTGCAAAATATGGTATTTATAATTACAAATTAGAAAGAATATCTTAAAATTACTGATAAATTAAATTGTATTAGTAGAAAAATGCCCAATTATTTGGTAAATTATCAATGTAAGTTATACTGTTTCACAAACATACTTTTGTATTTATGTTTCACTGTTATTATTTTAATATGTAAGCACTTGTACCTATATAAACATTATAAAAAAGAATAGTTTCAATTCTTACTTCATTTGCGATTATGCACAACATGGAGTTTGATACTAAAGAACTGTTAAAAATGAATATATATTTGATGAAGTTGTTATGGGTTTGGCCAAAAAATGAAGCCGAAATTATATCAAACCGAATATATATAATAAAAGCGATTCTTCTGGTTCTATCTATGCAACCAGTTTCTATGGGAATTATATCGGATATGTATCGGCAAGTTGTATTAGGTGAGTATTGGGCTTATGACTCTCATTGATTTGTTCTTACGTTTGTACTTAGCCCTGTAATAAGTAAGTAATTTGCGTAGATAATTGTTGGGTACAAACATATTAAGTATATCTACTCGGGAGTTTTGCGAATAATTGCGGTTTGAATATTTAGCTTTCTTACTTCTATGTGTAGATAAAGATATGAAACTTTAAACTTAAGACGAATGCATACCCTGTACATTTAGAAATTTGTTTAGAAATTAAAATTGGATCGGCCAAGTCTAAATTTGTAGTCCAAACGCACTTAGTAAAACTAATTTGAAATAAATTCTAGGAATGTGTGATGATTTCACAAATGTATTCGAAAATATGTTGACTGAAGCCTGCATATTTACATTTAGCTACTTCGTCTGTTGTTTGTATATCAATAAAGCAAATCTCTTATATTTGAATCCACAATTGGAAAAACTAAATAGTTTCGGCGCCCCACCAGATCAAGCCCAAATCGAACGTCGCCAAAGAGTTATCACAGTTTGTTTACTGATTTATGGTACTGTGGGAATTACAATGTACATTCTTCTACCACTTCTATATCTCGACCAATGTAAGGAGGAGAGAGCGAACTCAAAATACAGTCAGGACATGGCGTGTGGCTTGTTCACTCGAGTTTGGTTTCCGTTTCGCATTGATTATTTCCCAGTTTATGAAATCGTACAGCTGTGGCTGTGTTACATGAGCTATAATTTTGTGTATGTTAGTTTTACAATGTCGACATTGCAAATGGGTTATGTGCTGCATATCGTTGGGCATATCAGAAATATGAAAGTTAAATTGCACAACGCGTTTAAATCGGATAATGTTAAAAAAGAGGTCGAAGCTTGTGTAGGCTATCACACCGGAATTATCGAGTACGCAGAATCCGATTTATTTAACTGTAGAACTGCGAATTAAGACGTAAGGGAACATAGTGTGATGAGCTATTTTTGCCTGAGGAATTCCAGCACTGGACGTATGATATTAAAAACTGTCCCGTGATAGTTCGAAAACTGCTTATGTATTTAAAAGAAATAAAATAAATATTTAGGATTACAGAGATAAAACGGTTTGGTAGTATGATATTTACCCTATTATAAATTCTACAGTTAAATAAATTGGCTTAAATATGAATAGTTTATATTAATTATCTTTTAACCAAATTGTATTTTATATTTTAGCTTTTGTACATATTTAAATAAAGCTTACGCAGCAAGTATGTTAATACACATATCTGTAACATCATTTGTTGTAAGTGTTCTAGCTTTTGAGTTACTACTGGTAAGTTTAACTATTTAGTTAAAGGTAATCATATTATTAGATTGCGTAAATAACTTAACATTTTGTTTTACTATTGGGTCAATTTTGAAACTATTATGAAATGACTTTTAAAATTTTATAATTTAAAAGAATTATTGTTTAATAGCTAATTTTTTCGGCGAACTAAACATATATCGAAAGCCGTTAATTGTATAAAATAAATTCATATCTATTTGAATTAATCATAACTTATTTCAGCTTGATTCTATGTTTGAAGCAATACGATTTGTCTTACATATGCTTGGATGGTTAACCATTCTATTCCTAGTATGTTGGAATGGCCAAAAATTAATTGACGAGGTTAGTAACAGAAATACATTCGACCACAACATAAATATTTATATAAATACAATTTTATTTAACAGATTCCTCGTAATTTAACGTTAAGAATCCATCTTAGTATTTATTTTTTAATCAAAATTTGCTTTATTGCATAAGTCTCCGCCATTTAATTTATTTAGCTTACATTTTAAAAGTTTAAATGTGCGTAAAGAAAAGTAATTTTTTAATTTCATAGAGTGCAGATATTGCTGTCGAAGCCTACAATACAGATTGGCCTGACGCAGATGTTGAAGTACAAAAAGATATAATGTTAATAATTTTGCGAGCCCAGAAGCCTCTTGTGCTAAAATCAAGCAGTTTTGGGTACCTATCATATGAGAAATATATGGCGGTAAATACTATTATTTTCAATTTTGACGATTCTTAGTTTCTTCTGTTACATCAATAATAGTTATTAAGGTGACAAGTTGCGATAAAGGTGTCATAATTTTTACTTTCTTTTACGAAGTAATAAGTAAGTATAGGGATCACCAAAAAAATCGAACTCGAGATTTCAACGGATATACACGTTTTGAGCTTCCCTGAATCGAATGTGACTATTTTCGGAGTGACGTCTGTGTGTGTGTGTGTGTGTGTGTGTGTGTGTGTGTGCGTGTGTGTGTATGTGAACGCTCTAGAGCCGAAACTGTCCAACGTAAAATTATGAGACTTCAAACTTAAGACTTGTATATGGTCTAGTTGTGCACCTCCTATTTTTGAAAAGAATATTCTAACCGGCAGTGCATGTTTACTCTATGCATTTTTTGTTCTATCTCCAATATCACTAGAACGGCTGCACTTACGGCAAAAATAGTTATGTTCATAATGAAAGATATTAATATTTCGCACAACTTTTGTTTGAAAAGTTTCTTCAATAAATGTACCAGTTACGAGAAAACTGCTACCGAAAATGATGAGAATCTTGTTTACGTTGTCATGGATTCGAATGTAGCTTAATAAATCGGATCATCTGCGCCTGTCAATATTTCGACAAGAAAGCAAAATGGTCTGAATTAGATAAATGACATTTCAGAATATTTCTGTAGAGAATTGTTTAGTTTTGATAGTTAGTTAGTTCAAAACCATTACAAATTGGTATTGGTATAATTTTCAACCCATTCATTTATATAAGGTAAGCTTGGTTTTCATATTGTTTCTGTTGGATTATTATTTCCTAATATTATATTTTTATAATCAATAAATATTGATGAAATCTACGTAAAAGAAAGTCCCGCGTTGGCCACAACCCATTTTTTTCTATCATTTTTGCATGGCGATAAAAAATAAATACCTTTAAAATAGGCACTATTTTAAAATTCTTATTTTTAATTTCCGAAAAAGAAAAATTGTAAATATTTTAATTTTATATCAGTCATTTTTAAAACAAATTTAAAAAAAGATTAACTGGTTACGTTGTTGGTTTACTTTAAATCACTTTGCCATTATATATATATATATATATATATATATATATATATATATATATATATATATATATATATATATATAATTTACACTAATTATTGTCAATATTTTAGATGGTATCAACTTCGTATTCGTATTTCACTTTACTGGCAAATTTTACGTAAGAATGATGAATCTCTCCTATTTCTTAATAAATATTATTCGTTACCATTTTGTTTCATATTTTCGCTTTCTTTCTGAATCTATAAATTTAGAATTTAAAACAGTTAATTAATAGCTTCACTTACTAAATAATAAATTATTATTATTACTGCAATTTCATGCAACTGATTTTATTAATGTAAACTTAGCACACAATTTTCATGTCAGAATAAACAATTCAAAACTAATTATATTTATTGATAAAATCCTTTACATTTTATATAATCTACATATAAAATTTTGTTTTTTTTTACATAAATATTGTTCTCGCTTCTGGCAATCAGATCACAGAGATCATTAAGTACAAATGTAAACATTTATGGAATAATTATACGTTACATTTCAATGAAGACTCGACTTATATTTATATATATATACATATTTACAAACTACTATTTAGGTTAAATATATTTGGCTTAGGGAGAACTCAATATTACAATAAAACAAAATATTATGTTTACAACATACATACAAAGTCTTCAAATTAGCAATACTACGAGTCAATTTTGATTTTATTCTATTAACGGCTCCCAAACTTAGCAAATATTACATTATTATATACTCGGACTACAAGTACTGTACTGATATTTCCAGTCAATTGAATTTATATTCTTTTTGCATAATACTTTTATTTGTGGATTCGAGCTAGTTGCGAGGTGGTACTGTACGAAGGTGGTGGTGTAACTGGACGTTCTAGTATCGAGACAATAGTCAATTCACTTTGTGTTTGGTTATGGGTGGTGAGATATTCGGCAGGACTCAACTTGATTGCAACGTCATACGATGGTGGAGCAGCGGCTACCGAGTCGTAGTCCGGTGGTTTCGTTGCGCTAGTGTCGACTTCGGGAACATCTATCACGTGCACTGACGAACTCTCTGTTAGTGGCTGCAAAAATAAATTATTTAGTATATTATTGAGGTATATATACCAACAAGGTGTTTCAGTTCTTATTTCAATTTATTAAATTCAAGACACATGTCTTTTAGTGAGTGATATTTTATTTTAAGGTAAATGAAAATTACAAATATAAGTCTTTTTTATTATTTTAATATTACATATGTAAAATTGGAAAAAATCTAAGTAAATAAAATACCGGTGTCGGTGTACTCGTGTTCATCCAGCAACACATGGCCGCTATGATCAGCATTGCCCCAGTGACAATACATGCCACGCCAATATATCGTACTGGTTCGAAATAGTTCTCCGCTAATCCGAGCCAGTTGATAAGTGCGCCTAAACACAGCATGACCATTCCATATCGGTAAGGTCTTTGTGAGGGGAATCTTTGGGTTCCGCTTGGAGGCAACTCCACCGAGGCTACGGGAGGAGTCATGGTGTTGCTAGCACTGCTGCTACTGCCACCACGTGTTTCGCCAGAACGTCCAGGGGTACTTGCAATATTTTCTGCCAGCGTGTCTGCTCTAGCCTGGGGTTCTGAAAAATAAGTGAATTCGAATTAATACTAACACAATTTAAAAAGGAATAATTACACTAGAGAATATATTGAATCAATTAAATCTAGAAACGATATAAACCAACTAAATATTATAATTGAGTTAAACCAAGTCACGTTTAATCAATTATTGAGCGAAATAAATTTTTGACTATTGATTTGTTAGCTAAATTAGCAGAGCACCCGCTTCCCCGTTGCGGATGCCCGTGGTTAAAGCAAACGCTTAAACAGGTAGATAAAGGTGGAAAATAAATAAATTTTTGAACGAGTTACGCCCGCGAATATTCGTATCGGCAACCAGAGTTTCACCGCTCTACTGCGGTCAACTACCGACTATTACGCGGACCAAGTATACACAAACCATTCACAGATGTATAACCTAAAGCATACGCTATACTCTAGATTGCAACCATAACGCCATCAGTTGGTGCAAGGAACTATAACTATTCAGAGATTATAGTATAAAGAATTTTACTTTGGAATAAATATTTTATGTACATTACGCATAAGATGTAAAGCACACAAAGTAGGCGATTTATGCCAAAAGAATGTACTTCTTTCATGGATTATACTGTATACCAGAATGATATATGTGATTGAAGTATGTTACACATAAACACATAAAATATTATCCTTGTAATACAACCTTAGAAAATAACATGTTTGTGTTAAAAATTTAATGGGATAGTATATGAAAATAACAATATCTTTCATGTATATGTGATAACGTTATGGTAAATAACGTTAATGCAACTTGTTATATTATATTGTTTTATGATATTTAAACATCGATTAAGTCATGAGTTCACTGATTAGATAAATTAAAATTATAATGATACGAAACTTGATACAAAATTATTATACATTTCAGAATTTTAAACAATGGTAACATGGCTATTAAATTTGTATAAGAAGTAAATACCAACGCATTTAAATATTGCAATAGTCAGCCACTTGAGTTTCGTTTATTTTATTAATATTATAAACATAAAAAAAGACTTCAATACATATTAAAATAGGAACTGTGGTGACAGTGGACAGTATAAATTCAAGATCGGCTGTTGCAGCAAATTAATTGCCGTTATCAGTGTTGTAAATTCTTGTTTCTCAATAATGGTTTTGGACTTTGGAAGTGATTTATTGTTGTTTACATTTATTTATTGTAAAACTCATATATTTAAATAATGTTTACCTGTAATATCAATAATTATATATAATCGAATAATATTTTCTTAGTATTTAAAAAGAAACTTACTGATACGTAAACAATATTTTCTACTATATGAAGTGATGGAATATTAAATTACGTTATATTATTCAAATCGCCTTACCGTACATTTAAAAGTTAAAGATTTCCTGTGTCTATTACATTCGCAGGATCAAAAAAATTGATTTACTTCCTCCAAAAAACCCAAAATGTTTTTACTTGCAAGTATGTTGGTTGCTGGTCGTAAGACCAGTATATAGAGCCTCCGAAGGTACTGGACGAATTTTAACAAAATTTGGTGCACAAATAGTAAAACTGCACAATTACTTCTCGTCGTATATTAAATCCAATAACCCTTACATTTTTAGAATTACAGAGCTCTAAAAACGACCATATTATTTAAGATATCTTTAGATATATCGAACATTTTTATATTAAATTACAATATTTTTAGGTATATTGAATGAACAAGAAAGTTGGTTAAAGGCTTTTTCTTTAAAGTACAGTAATGTGTAGTAAAATAATATTTATTCTCGTAAAAGATATATAACACTTGCGTAATTGACAACATATAATAGCGTAGAATTGAAAACATATATTTAAACTGCCAATTATTTGTCTTTGAATATTTTAAACCAGCTTATAATATTTTATTGACGTCACAGTCTAGGTAAATACGAATTCACATCTGCACAATAATTGTGTTCACAGTGTTTAAGTAAAGTTAAAGGACACATTGGTGATATTCTCTAATAAATTATGACAACTGTCACATGATAAATTATAAAATTATAAATAACGTTATAAACACATTATATAATATTATCTTCACTTTTTCTAATACCGGAAAGACCCCCGATGGTAAATCTAAATCACAGATATTGATTTCTATTATCGAAGCAATTGATTGGTATGATAAGATATGACTATATTTAGAATTGATAATTATTTGATCCAATAACCTTCGTAAAATTATTATAATTTAAAAAATAAATATACCGATAATAATAACAATCGGAATATTAAAAATGAATACATATTATGAACTGTTTATGGATTGCTGTTTAAACAATAATCTTTGTAATATGCATGCATTTTAGAGGCAAAATTTTAATATTCAAAATTGTTGCTTAAAGTAGAGAAAAATAAATAAAAAAGGAGATAGTAACAAGGTTAAATATTTAATAATTGTATATAAATTAGTGTGTATTTTCTTTTTACTTTGATCCATGGGAATTATGATAAACTGAAATAGATGAAATCAGTTATTGTTCATTGAAAAATGTCACAGAATATTACGTGTCCTTGAATTAATGAACCTATACATAAAGTCGTGATTTGATCAGTTTTTATTTATTAGATTATATCAAATCGATATGTTTCTATCTCGTAAAATGCAAGGGAGACATACTTATTTGGGTAAATTGAAAAACATGACAGACACAATAACCAAATAAGCAAACACTTGTATATGTAAATTAGGTTTAAATAAATTCGATTCTCTGCGCCTTAAATAAGGAATTAATCAAGAGTTACGCTTAGTATATTCGTGAAATTATCAATTAAAGTTTATTTGAATGGTAATGGATTGACATACCGGATTTACATAAATCTAAAGATATGAAATTTGGTTTTCATAAATTAGTCATACCTAATTAATGGTTAACTATAGCCGAATCAGCGGTTGGTTTATTCAACTGTCTAAAACCAATTAGTTTACCTTTGGCAGATGAGTCAAAAGATTGGTAAGTCACCAGTTATGGTCATCAGGATCGTCTCCGTACTATTTCATTATATTTATTATTGTAGTGACAAAATATAGACAAATTATTCAATATTTAACTATTTAAAATTTGAAGGTTGAATTGTTATCTTAATAATACATATTATTTGATTGATATTTTTAATTTTGAACACGACTTATTAGTTTTAAATGAATAAATCAATTTCATATTCCAATCATGAATTAGAATCACGATTAAGAATAAAAATCTTCACAGAAACCGAAGTAAAAATTAGACGTAAATGCACAGCGCTTAGAAAAAACATGTTATAATATAAACAATAAAATGAATATATTAAATATTTCCGTCGATATATATTTTTTTTTCATCAATGAAATATAATTATTATTATGGTAGATATTCTGGTTAGCCTTGACCATGCATTAAAAACTATTACCAATTTGTATAAAAAACGAGTAAAATCTCACGTATGCGTAAGTTACAGATATATTCCAGATCGTATAATGTTACTAGGTATTATGATACACTTTCACTATAAATTTATTTCTAGTAATTTTATTGGCATTGAAGATAAAATGACACTCATATTATTCATAACTACTTCCGCAGATATTTGTATTAATTTGAACATAAATCACGCAAAATATTCAGGAATGCCAACCGTGAACCAGACTAGAGCCGGTGACTTGCACTATTATTAAGACTTCTGTATCCCAATGTTTGGCAGATCCATAGGTGTATCTAGACTACTAAACGATTACAATATATTTTACAATATAAAAAGTGAATGTAGGTCTTTCATTATCTATATTTTGTTGTTTAATTTTAATATATTCGTTATCTATATAATTGCTGGTTGGCATATATTGATTGTATAGGAAGTGTAGTGACATCAACTGCTGTTATTTTGAATTTATATCTATGTGTTAAGAAGATAGTGAAAAGTACTTGCAATAAATATTCATTTATCGTACAATAATGGTCTTTCAGATTACTAAATATCTAATAACGTATTTTTCTATTCAATTTTATACGAATACCTATGATGTCTCTGACACCAATGGGAAAACAGTTTTACTATGGATCAGATGACATGTTTTTGATACACTTACACCAGTTTTAGATTCAATTGTAAGATTTATAATTATCTCCAGATAAAATTTATAAAACCTGTTTTTCTTTTAAAGATTTACCGTTAAATTAAGACAGCGCAGATTTTATGTATAGGATATATAATATACGTATAAATTATTTTGTTCAGTGTTTGTTAGTAGTATACATCTAAAAGAAGTAAGAAAAATAAACTTAATTTGCTATTACTTAATATATTGATCAGGTTCATTAGATATTCATATATTTAAAATATTTTAACTTGTGAATAACAAAAACAAAACAATTCAAATAAACCTGACTAAACGGGAAATTTTAAAATTATATGAAAATATATTAAATTTATAAAAATAAAATCATTTTACATTACGTTAGAAAGGATATATATATATATATATATATATATATATATATATATATATATATATATATATATATATATATATATATATATATATATATATATATATATATATATATATATATATATATATATATATATATATATATATATATATATATATATATATATATATATATATATATATATATATATATATATATATATATATATATATATATATATATATATATATATATATATATATATATATATATATATATATATATATATATATATATATATATATATATATATATATATATATATATATATATATATATATATATATATATATATATATATATATATATATATATATATATATATATATATATATATATATATATATATATATATATATATATATATATATATATATATATATATATATATATATATATATATATATATATATATATATATATATATATATATATATATATATATATATATATATATATATATATATATATATATATATATATATATATATATATATATATATATATATATATATATATATATATATATATATATATATATATATATATATATATATATATATATATATATATATATATATATATATATATATATATATATATATATATATATATATCCATTTTAACTCAAAAGTAAGTTTACATAAGATAATGAAAACAGTACAATTTCATAAGGGATATTTTAATATTTTTATGTCGACGTCGACTAATTAATATTAGCCAGTATTATATATTGAACTAAAGGGATATTAAAGTAACAAAAATAAAAATAGCCTTATGTCATTCATATGAGATAAAAAGCGATAGTATTCGTAACCATGGCAACTAAAAGTACTATAACCCTGGCAATACGATATATAATAAATATAATATTTAAATTTTGTAATATATTTTTTCCATTTCTTATTTAGATTAATTTCAGGCTTCAATATAGAATTTAGTTAATTACTTTGGATCATATATACTCGTATTTAATAATATCGCTAAATAGTTAATATTTTTGAAAGTAAATTTAAAATATTTTAGATGACTAGTGTGGTTTGTTGTTCGGACAGTAAAATAGGATGCAAAGAAAGTAGGAAAAACTTACGCTGTGGCGTGTTCGATTGAACCGCAAATCGCATTGACGTATTCGCAGTAAATTCGAACGTGATGTTCAGTTTTCCAATAGGCCAGAGTTCTCATCGGGACACAGTTAGCACTTGTAAGATGCACAGAAGAACGATTGTTGTTCTTCTAGTAATAAACCACATGCATTACAGGTATCTATGTATGAAGAACTACCTGCCCGCGTATAGTCACTTGTTTGCGAGCGCGGAGCGAGCTCTGTATCATATGCTGATGTGTGTGTCTGTATTTGTGTTTGTCCTGTACATGTACGACTTGATAATGCTAGGTAATTTATGACGTTCACAAGGCAGATAAAGACAACAACTATACCCACTGTTTACTTTCTTTCATTTATACTTAGAACCGTCTGATAAAAAGTATTCGCTGCTGATAACAATACTGGATAGTCTTTCGTTTTATTATTCGCATGTCTCATTTGCATTAAAATACACACATACAAACTACATACATTCACACGTTTTAAATCCATTACAGCTAAAAAAAAAAAAAAACAGTTTGCAACACTGGATTTTCTTGTACATATTCTGTGGAATATAAATATTATTTTATTACTAACAGACCGAGTTAGAAAATTCCGACCACTTTCATAATATTGCTGGACTTATGTTTTTAATTTTGACATTATTTGATACTGCGATTATCATAAAATTATTTAGTAAATATGGAGTAACTATCGATGTATTTTTTGGGAAAACTTACCTTTTACTTTTATATTTATCACTTTTTCTTTAAACCTAACCGTTTTTGAAATCGTAAAAATATTAATTTGAAATATATAATTTTGCCTTCAACAAGTATTGCTATAGAGCGTTCAAAGATACACCCAAGGTTATCTCGAAAATAGTCAATGAACTATAAAATAAAGTTTAAAACGTGTATTTCCGTTAAAATATTGAGTTTCTAATTTTTGATGATAATACTATCTTTTAGATTTCGTCCAAGAAATGAAAGCAACTAATTTTTATAAATTTGTTTGCGGAAAAATATTTAAACTGCTAGTGAATGCGTTTAATTATTACCTGCGTCGTTTAAAAGTAGTTTTGTGTTGTGATTCTAAATTTTCCATATCTACCCATTCAACGACAATTGTATCCAGTGCCGTGTAAATTTAGTGTTGCTATTTTCATAACTTACACAATTACAATCGTCACCAGGGTCAAAATGTTTAGTTTTGTTAAAAAGTTGCCATATCTATCTATTCAATGCCATTATTTACGTTTATATTTGCTGTCCATTAGGATTTTGATAAATCTATAATAATTTATAATGTCTGTCTTCATGCAGATGGTCTGTAACTAGTGTGGTATTTATTATTTACCATCTCTTCAAACATTTGACAATAATCCCTCGATGTGTTCATATATATTTTATTTGTCTCGAATATGGATTGACTTAAATATAAACTAGCAATTAAATCAAATGTCTAGTCTGTAGAACGTACATAAAGATGTAATGTTATATTAATATATATTTATCAAATAAGAATGCAATCCAACCTTGACTGATACCTGAGTGAACTTATAACGATTAAAACAAAGAAACACTTATTCAAAACAACAGATACATATGGCTCTGTACTATTAAAATTGTTGCATAAACAATTATTATTTACGCTATTTTTACGTGTATGAATTTCTAGATTAAATTTTGAAGCATCGTTTTGTTATTATTGTCTGTAGATAAATATTTTTGTTATTGTTTCTAACGTCATATAATATAAATATTAATTAATTATTTCTTGAAAAATTAATCTAATAATAATAGTGCATATCAAAACGGTTTACCAACGTACTACGGTTAAATATTTAACAGTTATTTATTTATGGCTTACATTACATTGTTTAAAATGCGTTTCTTGGGATAATTGTCTTATCATATGTTCTTGTCATCACTTTGTCACACGTATACAATGAAAATAATCAGAATGTTACTATCCTTATCCGTATCATCGAGTTGAAGTATGGTGATATGAGTATCTTTTGTTTCGAGCCCCGACTCGGACAACGAACATTTCACTTGCCATTACATCAGTAAACACACTTTTAAATTCATTAAAAACAAAAGTAAAATCAACGAAATAACAGTTCTCTATTTTTGTATTAAAACAAATTTTCCACAAAATATTAATACCAATATTCCTTGGTTATATGTACAAAGTCAAGTGTTGGGCACTGTAGGTTTCAAGCTCTCAATTTGAAGAAATTTGCTAGTGATGAAATATCATAGGATTATTCGATATTTCTTCCTAAGTGCAGTATTAAGGGGGCTTAAAATTTTAGGGCTGTATTACTGTGGACTTGTACACAAGATTGGATTTAAAATAGATCAAGAATCTTCCTGGCCCCCTAAATTCTATATATACCTAATATCGTTAAAATCGCCTCGGTACCTTCAAAGAAGGTAAGATCAAAATCTCAGGTCTTACGGCCAACTGAGCGAGATAAATATGTACATCCAATTATATGACAAATTTGGATACAAGGCGACGAGACAATAATTTTTTGTTCAAGATATTTTTTATCCGAGGATGTTACAGATACACTATCGGTCACTCTCTTGTACATTCTGTTTGACGAGCTAAAAATGGAATCTGTGGTCAGCGTACTAGCGTATTAAAGGAATATTTATATTTTTTAAACTTCAAAAACTTTGTCTATTTGTATTATTTATCAATGTTAACTATGATTTACTTAAAAATTCCCATGACAAAACTCATATTTATTTTTATTTTTAATTGATAAGAATGCTATTATAATGTTACGGAAAAACCTAAAACTGATTTATAAAAATATAAAGATTCGTTCACTAAATGATATATATTCTATGCTTAACATATTTATCTTGCCATTAACACAGTAATGTCAAAAAATATACGGTGCCTGGTTTCATAAGAGTATGTTAATTTGGCATTGTTGCTAACTTAAAATAATCAAACTAAAATTTGACAGAAATTAATGATTTCGCAGGGAATTAGCGTTGCATAATTCAGGGTTAAATCCATGTTCAATTTTGAATAGAATCCAACTTTTTTTCATGCGTTTCGGTTAGTATATTGCACGTTAAAAATAAATATTTGAGAATTTGTTCAGAAGTTCATTTTTACAAAATGTTTAATATATAATTATATATCTTCCATATGTTCGTCATTCGATAATGGCCTAACGACCGTAACGTGTCTTGATCTACAACACCTCAAACGAACTCATAATAGGAACGATATTTAAAACAATATAAAAAAATAAATGTTTCGCAATCAGTTAAGCAGTTTTAGAGATCTTAGATATCAAATAGACATACATACAGTCCAATGCTTTGTTATATAAGATATAGAGATATCAAATGAACCTCATTTCCCATCATTCACTTTATGTTGGTGTTTCAATTTCATGCATAATTGAAATTTAATGACATTGTTCAAAACAGTTTTACGTGTGAATATATTAATATGAGTTCTTATGATATAACAGAAGCAACCTACACTCTATTGCAGTAGCGTACCTAGGGTGGGGCCAGGGTGCAAATGTACCTTTCAAAATAACTCGATATTGTCATCGCCTTACTAATAAGTTAATCCGAAAGAACAATGTAATTATTATTATTAGGCAGAAAATATATTAATATGCACTCTTTAAAAATATTTTTTGTGTGCGCCACTGCTTCATTGCCATTTATAAAAATGACATAATGAAACATTATTCAAAATATCAATGCGAATGGATTATGTACTAAATCAAATTTATTTTATTAAGCTATGTATTAAGTCGAAAGATAAAATATACTTGACATTGATAAATCAATTACAATAATCGTAAATAATACTAAATAATCAATTGCAGACACCAATGCTTCCAGCTAGCAGAATGGAAAGTTTATAATTAATGTCTGTGGGAAATAAATATTGTTAATAATACACAAACACTGCAACAATCAATGCAATTGGGTTATTTATTCAAAAACAGGTATTATAAATGACATTGGAGTTCAATCTGAGGAATCTATAGATATTTAGAAATGTGTTATTGTTTGTAGAATTATTTAATATATATAACTCCTTAAATATAGGACTTATCAAAATTTAAAAATCTTAATTCTGAGAATAATACTAGTGGTAGTAATATTATTTAAGTTTAGCGATTTTAATGATAATTTGCTAATTTATCAAACAACTCGTGGTATTCAAAAGTAGGTCTATAATTTTCGAGTAATCAACGTATCTGTGTGTGGCTTGTGAGACTACACGTTACCATTAATACATTAATTTAACACATTTAATTATAATATATGATATTGTTTGTTCCGTTAAATTAAAACACTGTAGTTATTTGTTTTGGAAGATAAAATATCTGAAATATAAATTCAACGTTGATATTTTTATTTTAAACCTACTTAAAACATTTAATAAAACTTGAAAATATATTAATTACGAAGGAAAACTAAACCTAGGCTGGTAATTAGTATTTCAAGCGTGTGTGCTGTAGAGTATTGTGGGTTGCTAAATAATTAGGCTCGCATTGAAATTACAAACCAACTGTACTTTTGCCATGCGAATTCCCTAATAAATTTTATATTATATTGCTGTATTATTCTTCAATTATTATGCGTCTGAGATGAATCATAAACATATGTGTTTACAGATTTTTTATCTAGTTTATTTATGTTGATAATGATTTATAATTTTAATTAATTTCATCAGATTTCTCGCCAAAAATATAAAATCCGGGTTATTTTTTGTATACATTTTTTATTATAAAGTGTTTCTCATTGTTTGGCTTTGTCGTGACACCTTTTAGGAAAACCATCAGATAATGAATGGGAAAAACGTATTTATAATTTCTTATCAGTATGCGAAATATGATTGTCATTGATAGATTTTTATCATTATTATTTATTAAATCCTGTACTCAAAAAGCACTTGAAATCGGGCGTAAATAAGGTCAATCGATTTGAAAGAGAAAATTGAAATTTATCAATTCAAAAATAATACTATATACAAACAAAAACATATTCTTTAAATATATTCTAAAATATTCAAACAGCAATCACAAATCGTAACAAACTTGCTGGAATATGCGCACATTTATATCAATAATAATACCAAAACATATGTAATTGAAAATACATTTAAAAAAATTGTCTTAATTTATTTCAACATTTAAATATAACATTAATAAATTATATAAAAGTCAATGTAAACTTAACCTAACCTTAACTTCATAAAATATTTGGCACACAAAACAATTATTTTTAATTAAAATTACATGTTTTTTGTTTTTGTTGGAGCAATATCATAGCGCCTATGATAATCAGGATCGCGTCCATTCTTTATAAAAATTTGACAAGGTGAACATTAGAATATACTGTATTTTTACTTAAAATAGGTATACCGTTTTCATATTAAATAAAAATAATACAACAAATATGAGATTAATAATAACTCCATAAAATGGAAATCATCTTTCTTCCGCTAAATCAAACTTTCAATCAAAGCAATTCAAACAAAAAATTACGATTCAAACATTAATATTTCCAATCTCACCTAACATCAGTTTGGTCACCACGTAACCAAGACCAAGAAACTCTACTCAATCAAATCCCTATTACAACCTCAACTTATCGTAACTCCAAGTTGTGCAGCCGTTTCATGAATCCAATCCACATACGAGGATACTCTTGTATAAACTCCTGGTCGATTTTTCTTTGCGCAACCATCTCCCCACGATACTATCCCAGTTAAAATGAATCTACCTTGATAATCGCAAGATAGAGGTCCACCAGAATCACCTCCACATGCGTCTATACCTCCTTGAAGTCTCCCTGCACATATCATAGTGTCGAGGATGGCTTGTTGTCGACCTCCATAAACTTCTGGTCTCCGGCAAGTGTCCGGGTCCAAGATTGGGACACCAGCTGCTTGGAAAACGTCGGAGATTGTTTCTACATTGTCGCCTGTAATATGACAACTCGTTATTGAATTATAAATGGAACTAAAGACAGGTCTAGCAGCACTGTTTTTAGCTTCTTTTAAGCGTAGATGTAGAGAAAATTACTTACTGTTTCGTGCTCCCCATCCAGTGACTGAACACCAAGTTCCTGGTGGTGGACTTTCATCAATATGAGGCAGACATATTGGACTTATGTATGAATTGAAGGAAACTCCAGCCATGTATCCTCCAGATAATCTTACCAATGCGATATCATGACTATATGGACCTACTACAAAATAATGTACTAGTTATATTCATTTCTTTTTGCATTATTCAATTTCTGGTGAATGAAGCGCGTGAAATATGTATGAATAGAATTGAATGTAAAAAAGATCATTAGGCTTGAAAATGGTTGTCTAGTTACCGATTTATAGAAAAAGCGATTAATTTGTGTTCAAAATTATATTCTGTTGGTATCATTATTACCTTTTCGAAAATCTGGATGAGGAATGATCCGGTCAGCTTTATAACTGACTTCGTGTTCATCAAAGTTCTTCAATCGATGTTCACCCACTACTACGCGAATATGTTCAGCCTGTATTGGGGATTGTAAGCAGTGAGCCGCTGTTAAGACAAGACTTGGACCAATTAATGCACCACCACATTGATGACCAAATTTTCGATCCTCGTATTTATACGCCTGAATGTCTACCTTAAATATATTTACCATTATATTCATATTCATTAACAAGTCATACAATGGACAAATTTTCTTATGACTGCGTTCAAAAGAAAAGTGTACGCGTCGTTGTTTCGCTATGATTCTTTTTGTCTGTCTGTTACGCATGTTTAAGGTTGTTTACCTAGTTTATATTTCGGCAAGTAACGACTTCATTTATATATGTTTATGTTCAGTAACAATTTTGCAAATGCGAGATATCGGTCTTAATTTTACAGAATTGTTTCTAATAATAAAGAAAAAGTATAATAAAAATGATGTTGTTTCCTATCGAAATAAGAGCAAAACGACAGCCTTAATAGAAACATCATCTTAATCCTCTGTTCGAAATAGCATAATTTGTTGTTTGTATTTGAAAAACTATTCTTACCTGCCACGGATATGCTCCATATGGAGGTTCAATGCCACCCACAATTTTGGGCGACCGGGCCGGCACGAAGTTGACCAATCGCGTGCCACAGGACGCCGAATGCATTATTGGAAATTTCGGGTATCCGCTGCGGTTGAATCGTATATACGGCTCTCCGTAGAGTGTGAATAATTTGTCAATTAAATTTGCATAAGTCGAACAGAAGTGTATAATTATGAAAAACGCTGTTTTGTAATTCATTTTTTTCTTCTTATCTATCTTCTGTTGAAATGGTAGTCACTGAATCTGTGAAAATAATTATTACAGCCATTCATTATGATGATTTAGTAGTTTATATTTGACATTTACGATTATGTTAATTTTATGTATACCATAAATTAATAGGAAATATTTAATATTTATTGGAATTGCATTAATATGAAAAGAAATCTTATTTGTAATGGTATACAGCAGTGTTTCCCAAACTGTGGTACGCATACCCCTGGTGGTTAGGGAGAAGGTTTCAAAGGGTACGCGATTGAACGAATTAAGAGTAATGCGTGACAGCATAATATAAGAAACCCGTTAGTGAAAATATAAGTAAAATTATTAAATATTATAAAAAAGTAAAATTTTCCGCAGAGATTAATTATAATCTTGCCACAAATGAGCTAGAAGCAATGGTGCTTTACTAATGTTTGTTTTAAGAAGTATATATTGATAAAATGTGTGAACAATAAGAATAAAATCGTTTTGTGAACATTCTCAGTATGATGCGTAAATGGTTATTATTTTTTGCCTTCTACTACCAGTTTTTTTTAAACCGATTTCGAGATAATCGGGGCTTATGAATATGAACCAATGTACTTTTATATGAATTTCTCAAACATTGTCACGCCTTCATAAATTCAATCACATATCTTGAATCAGGAATTCACAAAGTGAAAACTTCGAATACCAAAATATTAAATTGAAGATAAGTAATCATTTATATGATTATGTTTTGTATATTTTGTTGTCGCCTCGAAAGAAACTTTTACTTGCCCAGTGGCACAACAAGTGCATCAGTCAGAGATCGAAAGTATCAAATTACAGTTACCATCTTTAAATAACAGTTACATTAATTTAATTTCAATGATAGCCGGATTAACGAAAGTTTTTTTGTTTGTTTTATCAACAATAAACCCACTTAAAGTTCTTTAGGTTATGTTGATATTTCTACACACGTTGCAATGTTTGGCTGTGTATGTATATATTATATTTTAATTTCCGGATTTAAATGGCAACTATAAATAAAGTATTAACTTTCGTTTACTACAGCCGAGAATGTTGTTGCCACACATGTTGGCTCCTATAGAGAAATTTGTATTGATTTTTGGCATAATTTATGCGCAATATATGGATATTATAACATATATTTTTCACTCCTATTTAATAATAAAGCTAGGTTGTCAGCACATGACATTCTTATAACAATTGATACAAATTCACGTGAAATATTTGGTAGCTATGGAAACTAATTTGAAAATGTTGAAATGATATATTCGTTGTGTGGATAAAACCAGGAAGCAGTCTTGTGTTATTCTTTAATATCTATAATTTTGTAACTAATTATGTTTCTGTAAATGCAGTCATTTTAGAGATATTGAAAAATTGACAAGAGTAGAAGGCCTTCCTACAAGTAGGCCATTATGCTACAAAATTTCGTGGTAGTTTTTAAATAATGCGACATACATACATACACACACACATCTCACACACAGACATAATTGAGAACATATATACTCAAATCGCACTCAGGAAACCTCGAAACGACTATATCCATTAAATTACCACTAATTCTGGTATTTCATATTACTATAAACATATTACTGTGAGAAAGGTATATGTATATGTTTAGGACACAAAAGAGCATGTACAAAATAAAAAATATATGTTTGCACACTAATTGTGTGAGTGTGTGTGTGCGCGTTAATAGCAATACTTAACAACTACTAAGCGCAGAACAGCGGCATTTGTATTTGAGCCTAGTATATATTTGCGAAGATCTAATTAGATTTTGAGTATAATCACGCAGTTGCAATAGTCTACTCTATACTGTTGTCGTCTTATCTGTATTTTCAAAATTTTATTATTTACCAAAACATAGTTAAATTCTAAACGATGTTAAACATTTCCACAACATTGGCTTGAAATACAAATATATAAATTCTATTCTATTATTTAAATGCACTTACCACACTAATTCCTCAACAAAAACCAGTAAATTATCCAAAATCTCCTTCCGTTGATTTCTTACAAGAAAAGAAAAATCACTGAAATGAATGTTGCGACTTGTCAATTCGCGCAATCACCGCAACACAGCAACACTGACCCACTGTCAAAATACAAGTGACAGTATTTACACGAACACAGAAACATTTTTATAGAGTCGCGTGTTGTGCAGAAATACTAAATCTGTCCCAATTCCCCCCAATTGCTTGCTGGTACTGTTACCTGTCGGTTTTGTAATGTAAACAAAGTCACAAGAACCCATACCTCGGCGTTGGAGCTCTCCTTTTAAAATACTAGAAGGTATTCAAAATTGCATCATGTATGCTAGTTTTTCATATCACACACATAATAAAGGTCGATCAGCTGAAGTCGGAATTATCTAACTGTACTTTAAATTAAATGAAATAGCTTAAGAGTGAGATGTATCTTATCGCTGATGTTTGGTTCATGATCAAAATTCTGTACAATAGATTTTGTTTTGTCTCTAAACAACATTGTGTATTGTTAGATTTTCTTTTGATGTTGTAGATGATAAATCAACTTATTTTATCGTGATCTTTCTATGACGTTCTGATGGGACCTACAAATAATTTGAATTTCTTCAAATCATAAAATACATAACATCACAGGTCCAATGAAGAGGTACTAAGAAACTCACGTTATTAATTTTCGAATAGGAGAAAAGCCAACTTGTATTATAATTTCTTGTTGCTCAGACGCGTATTGGAATATAGTTGTGTATGACGTAAGCTGCTTCGTAAGGGAAATATACTGAATCGCACAATCCCTGGCGGTTCGAAATGCAATCCTTACGTTACTAGGTATATCTAATTTCTCTTAAAGAATCAAAACAGACTCTGATTTAAACTGTGACATAAGACCGAATATTATATCTTGTTTGCTAGTGTTTCACTTAGACATAAATTTCTGGTCTTGTCTTTATTTGCAGAAGATGAAATATGAAAGCTTCTTTTCTTTACAATTTCTAGCTAGTGTATTTCTTGTCTCAGGACAAATATATGTATTGAAAATTTTGTATGGCCACATGATTTGGCAGAATTCAACAATGCGCTTGAATTCAGTAACATAATAATACATACATACTCCAATATCCTTTGCGTCCAAGTACCCACAATTTTGTGAGTATGCTATATTTATATTTTAATTATTAACCATAATTGTTAGTGATCATGATTCACTCCTTTTTCACATAATTATGCGCACTCCTAAAACAACCAGTTAAGCTCTACAAGAATTAAAATATATATATATATATATATATATATATATATATATATATATATATATATATATATATATATATATATATATATTAATTCTTGTAGAGCTTAACTGGTCGCAAAATATTTCTGCAACATTTTTGATATATAAAAGCAGTGGAGTGCTTTCAAAATTACAATTAGCTACCCGCTGGAGTGTGAGTTTAACGATTGTGCTAAAATAGGAAGCCGCAAGTAATAACATGAAATCGCAGGACGTTCTAAATATATTGTGTTGTATTATTTTAAATTAACTTAAAGCATGTGAATCACAATGTTAATTTACAGTTAAAAATCAATATTTCTTAAATAATTCTTGTCAAGAAATCTTGTGTCTTGAATATCGGGACAACAGTAAATCAACAAATTCTTCTATTACTATTTTTTGCACAACATTATGTGGCACGTTAAATATACACACGATTTATCCTATATGTAATTTTATTTTTATCCTCATAGATAATATTGGACATAGTTTGATCAGATTGATTGGTCGTTGCAATAAAACAATAATAATTTCATATACTCATATCTGTAGTTTCCGCGGATAGAAATCGGTTTGTAATTTTTTTTAAATAATAGTTGCAAGTACTCCAAACAAGCTTGGCACACGCACCAGTGCTTCCAGCTCGCCGTACCAGTGTTCAACAATCACATGAAATACAATAATGAAAACGATGGCAATTGTTAGAGCACAACATTTATTGTTGCAATCAATCAACCACATTTAAATTTCAATATTATTATTATTCGTAATATTTTTTTGACCTTCAGTTTCACAAACTATAAAAACCTTATAAATATAAAATATCTTATAAAATATAACGTAGTAGGAATATGCTCAATACATTTCCATAGGCAACATTGAACCCGTAACCTAATTTAAAGTACTGCTGATTTTGCGTCACCTACCTGCATCATACTCTATGACCGTGCACGTATGTAGTTTCATCTGTCACTTACATTTCTGGCTAACCTAAATCAAAATCTAGATCGATCCGCCCGTGAAGTAAACATTACATAAACCTCATTAGATAAACATTACAAAATATCTAAACTGCGTAGTTAGAAGTAGTAGCCGAATCTTAATTCAAAAACACCAATTTGTTTGTATGTGTAGGTGTCAGCCATTTTGTGCAATAATTATCAGTTTAGCTAGCTAGTGAGCTTATGTATGTGATAATTTATGAACTGTCGAATTAATTGATTCGGTGATAAGTTAAGACATACGTTATATGTGTTTAATTGACGAATCAACCAATAAATCATGTGACTCACTTGATATTCACTTTCTTTTTGATACATGCATTACTTGTCTGACCTACATAATCGAAAGTAGATGCCTGTGTATATGTGGCAGGTTTTTGTTTAATGTATTTTAATGGCCAGTTTCAGAAATTGTAGGTTTTTGGTAAAATTCAGAAAGTCGATCATTCGTATAGTTTAATTGACAGTATTCGTAAAAGGGAAATTGGTACCTAATATTTAAAGAAATTGGTACCTAATATTTAAAGAAATTTGCACTAATAATTCTGTTACATTAATTAAAAAGCATAATTAAAGTCATTCATTGAATTAATATCATTGAATTAACAATTAATTCTTATTATATTTAAGCATAATATTGGTGAATACATGCATGTAAACAAGATAGAATAACTTGCAGGGGGTATCAAAAATAAGAAACCGATTTAAAATAAATCTCTTAAATATAATTCATGTGATCATAATTATTCCCTATCCCTACCCATTACGTAACCGACTATTTGTATATTACATTGTATACCCTGTTATAATAAGAAATAAAACCTGCACTGGATTGTATTATACTTATAATAAACAAACATATTTTATTTATGTTTGTTTTTGTTGACAACTTTTCATTAACCATTGATATTTTTTATGAAGAAAACCTATTTAGAACCAATGTTTTATAAAGATGATCAAAATTATGAAAGCAATTGTTATTAATGGATTAACACACTTGCCCCAGTACCTTCAGATAAGTAGCAGCTATAAATAAATATATATATATATATATATATACATTTATATATATATATATATATATATATATATATATATATATATATATATATATATAGTTTTTCGAGATATTGAGAAAGTAGCACGATCACTACTTCTGGTTAAGTTCTGGTTTTAAGAAACAGGAGATTTTCTTCCATCAGTGCGATAATAGTCAGAAACATTTTAGGGAGAGTCAAAACGTGAATTTTCGTTAAAATATCGAGGCCGTAATTCTTTATGATTACAATATATATTTATATACAACCAAATAAGAAAGTAATATATTACACAAAAAATGTAATTTATTTTATTGTTATAATAATTGAACAAAACATAAAGTATTTAATTATAAAACATCTTCTTCGGTATTTAGATATGTAGATTCAATATTCTGATGCTCCACATTATTGCGCGTCTCTGTAGATGTTAATTCTTTCATTAATTTGTAAATTGGTATTTCGAGTAGAAGATACAGGATAAATGCAAGCAACTGGCTTGCTGCTATGTCGAATATACTGAATGTTAACTGAAACATATTTAAAAATATACATGTCACTTTTGGATATCATTAGAAAACTCATATCTTTGGTTGGCATCCCTCAATTTAAATATTAAATTATAAAAGTATCTATCAATAACAATAAAATTAATATACCCAATCCATATTTGTTAGCGGTTTTGAAATTGTCTGACTAGCAGTTCTTCCTTTTTGAAAAATCATGTGTACCATATACGTTCCAAATGATAGTTTTGAGAATATTATAATTGGAGACCATCGTGCAAATTTACCTAATATTGCTATAATAAAAAAAGCACAAATAATATATTTTCTTATCATAGTTATGGTTGAAAATTGGTGACTTTCTTTTTATCAATTTGCATTAGCCAAATTTATAAAAATATAGCAGTATAGAAATTCAGGATATTATGTATTGACTATATAAAATAATTTGGAAAATAATAACTTATACCATAATATTTAAAATATATGTACTTACGCACAGTACCATAACTAAATGTGAAAATTAATATTCCGATTAAAAATGCGAATCCAGGCCTACGAAATGCTGCATATAAACCACCCTCAAGAAGACTTGGCGGCTTATAATCAGTTTGGTAAAATACGAAGCCACTGTAAATACATGCCGTTGCTAATGTGATACTTACACTTAGTAATATGTATGAGGACACCTAAAATTTTCATAAATATATATATATATATATATATATATATATATATATATATATATATATATATATTTATATATATATATATACATATATATATATACATAATGACGGCTATTCGTAAATCGTATGAACTTCAGGTATGGCAGTTACCGTCTTTACTGTTGTACATTAGGAGTTATTATGGTGGTCGTTTACCTAATATAATTTTTTGTAGGTAATAACAATATTATCACGAATTTTCTCTATTTTTAGCAAGATTTTTTTCTAAATAAGACAAAGAATTATACACACACAGTCAAAATTCCACATCTCGAACTACCTTTTCCGAGTTTTTCCTTTTGTGTCGAATTTTAAAGTTGAGATTTGTGTATTCTTTACATCATTTCAAATAAGATTATGTTTCTATAATTCGAAGTTATTTGGTAGAACTTCGGGGAACGATTTATGGAAGTATTGTACTTGATATAATCGGGTTTTTAACACAATTTAACTGTATATATGTGGGATACATATAATAATAAGTAAGAACAAATACTTACAGCTGAGAGTTTAAAATTGGAATCTTTCATTTTGTAATAAAGAAATCCAAACGCCATTCCAATAATATATGGTGAAGCTCTTGTGTGAGTGGTAACGTACATTGTTTGAAAAACATCATTATTTCGAATGTAATTAAAGAAACTATTAAATCAGAAGAATTACATTTAATAATTATCATAATTAGGTAGATGCGATTTTATTCTAAACCGATACGTACTTATAAAATATGTATGGTATAGGATCCTTGTTGCCCAAATACGTAATCAAAAATGGGATAACTATTGATATACATAATATAAATGTAAATATACTCCAACAACATTTAGTATTCCTCTTTATTAAATAATTTAATGGTATCGACATGATTATTAACTGGAAGTCGACTGCTACATACCATCCTTGTATTACACACTAAAACATATTTGGTTTGTTAATCTTACGCTATTCTATTTAGCAACGAATACATGATATTAATTCAATAACAGAATCTTGACAATGGCTTGTATCGTCTTCTCTTGGGCCTGATTTAATTATATCATTAATTTTCATGATTGCAATACTTAGAGTTCGTTATAAACATAATTATGTATTAAAGTGTACTTACTAATAAATTAGAAACTGACAAGGTCACACAAGAATAAATAAAGAAATCCGATTATAATTACCGAATGCATCTAATATAGTCGCTACCATTTTTCTCGGGTCAGAGTAGGTACAACATTCATAATCAAACTTACCATATTCTCAACATTAATATAATTGTTTATTAACAACAAATTGGTCCACCAAGTTTGTTGACAATAATCTTTTTGTTTGCCCACCATCTCATTCCAAAGAGGTCCAGATCCAAGTTTATAAAATATAGTAGCATAGAAGAAAGTGACCAGTGCAAAAAGTGGAACTAACCTATTATAAAATAATTAACTTATAGTCATGTTAGTTACACAGATATTAAGCACGTCGTACAGCAATACAAACGAGCTATAGTGTTCATTCATGTGTCTGTCACATTCTTAGAATGAATAAATTCCTGCACAGAGATTCGTTTCAAGTCTTTCTGACTAATTAACATAAAAATAACAGTTTTCCACATAAAAATAAGAGGTGGAATTATTTTGCTTAATTTAGTTTAGCCGAACGCATCTATATGCATGTTTCTTAAACTATAATCAAAATAAAGAAGAAATATTTGTTTTAAATACCTAAAATATCGCAATATTATTGTTTTAAGTGGATTGACACATCGTTTTTGCGATTGCACAAGGTAATTATATGTAACTAAGAGTCCACTTAGCAGAAAGAAGACATCTATGAGCACGTCCCCACTAGTTATATACATATATGTAAATGATCTAATTTTCTAAAAATTATAAGATAAATTTAATCACAAATGAATTATGAAGTTGTACATTTAGGAGGATATTTCTTATAATACCTAATCAAGTAAATATAATTTTACCAAATACGATTTATATGATTCGTGTACATAGATGATTTTTGCAAAATTAACCGTATGAGTCGTTTAGTAAACCAGATAGAATTAAACAGATAATTGAATTAAAAATAGTAAAAAAAAAATATAAATATGAAATTACACGGCAGTCTAGAGCAAATTTCTTATTATAATTATGCTATTTTTTGTTTGGGCTAAAAATCGCATATTATCTCACTATCAACAATTATACAAGATTTTCGAACAACTGCCGTATAATCATCTGCTCTTTTAATATTTGAAATTACTGCAGTTTAATTAAATAATACAACTGACCGCTATTTATTATAAAGTAACAGACGTTAATATTAAACTGTTTTAGCCATAATAAATATGATTTTGATATTTCAATGAACAAATACATGAAATATTTGCTATACATATTTACCAATTCGGTAAGTTTTATGTTAAGAACAGCTCCATTTGATGTGTTACCATAACCATGCAAAGGTGTAGCGGCCCAAGTCAGAATGCATCGAAAAAAATGCAAGATTGTTAATGCATTATTTGAGGCGTCGGGTTTTGTTAGATCACGGATATTTTGTCGCGCCGAAAAGCATTGCAATAGTTTTACAGATTTTGTAGCTGTAAAATATGTAAAGTTAGCTGTTTCTAAAATCATAATATACTTCAGTAGAAGATATGCTTAGGTATTTTTTAATTTTATTGTTTTATGTTTGACACTTACAAGAGTTCGTTCGTTTAGTATATTTATTATCAAACATGGTACATATTGAAACTAGTGAAATTAGAAAAATAATCACCATGCTGAAACAGTAAAAATAAATTAAACTACAACTAATTATTATTTTGAGATTAATCAATACCAAAAAGATATATCCAATATTGATAGCTCGATGGATGTTTCTTTGATTTGACAGTCTTTGGTTTTTAATTCAACTTCATATCTTTCTATATGAGAATTTCGTTGGGTATCTAAATAGTCTTGTAGGGCAGATTGTACATCATTAGCACTACAAGATGCAGGCATACACAAACCCCAATGAATTCGGTCTCGTGGAATTTTATTTGGATCCCCCGCATACTTAAATATATAAATGTTTATTTTTTATTTTTTGTTTGTGATCAATTTTACTAAATCCTAAATTGTAGTGTCACCGAAAAATATATTCTCAAATTAATTTTTCGTCAAGTTGCCCTATAAATAAATCGCAATCTCACTAACTTCGCAAAAAGAAACTAATACATTCAAAGAAATTCTTTGGAAATCGTTGAGATCTAAGAAATTTATGTCAGGGTCTCGGGATTGCAGGACAATGAGAAAGCACGTTTGACGATGTTTCCTCATTGTAACTACATCTTCTGCAAGTGGCGTCGCGTCGTCGTCAGAGATTCGAATTGCATGCTCTCTGTTCATGTTGAGAAAATATTTAGTGTTTCTGAGCATTAGTTCATTTAGCAGAGACATGAATTGTTTCAAGCAAAGACTCAATGACCAGTATATCCAGTCTTTATCTTCCAAATTCTCGATTATGTTGCCAAAGACCAGTTTTAAATCTACCTGGCCATTTCTAGAGCCCTGTTTGGCCAAACTATTAGCGATTTTATTCCTCCGTATGCCGTGTCCGAGTAACTAAATGTGTAAAATAATATTCAATTCTGCGAATACTTTCTGTGTCTATCGGAAATTCAGCATTAATCTCTCGGGACCTGCCTTGGGCAATTTCCTCCCTGTTTTTTACGCAAATCTTCTACAAAACTTTTCTGTTTGTTTCCAGAGTATCTTCGTGCTTCTTAAAGAGTCACTTTGTGATGTTATAGTTTGGTCAAAATGATTTTTGTCTATTTTACGTTTTGGTAAACTTACCGTCTGTCTCTTTCTCCATGAATCATATTTGCGCATATTCGTAAGAATTATACATCGGACAGTAATATAGCACAATAATCTAGAATCATTGGTTCTTTGCAAATTTATTTTTAAAATGAATTGTTTTCCGCCGTGTTGAATAGTTAATATTTAGTACCATGGTGTGAATACCAGTAGACTAATGCATTTATTTAAACAAAAAATCGTTTACTTACATATAATGTATCGTAGACGGACTCGTACGGCATGTATTGTAATGAAAATGGGTCAGCGATGGTATGATTCAGTATTATCTTTAAATGTATTGTTGCTAAGCAATATTGAGTTGGTAGCGGCTCACTGATATCCATACATTCATCATAATAACCCAAATCATAGGTATTTCCTTCTGTCAAACCTAGTGCGATTTTTGCTGAAGAATCCCACACTGGACAAATTGTTAAAATATATTGATTATAGCAATTAATAAATGAAACAAATTATTAATGAATTTACGTGAATTTTTAAGTTTGTTAAATATAAAACACATATGTCAGAAGAAACAAGCATTGGTGTGAACACTAGTGCTTCCAGCTCACCGTACCGGTGAGCCCAATCGCAATAAGTAAAACAATGAAAGTGATATCAATTGTTCATCATCAATCATCGTCAATCATCCAACAATCAATCAACAACATTAAAAATTGCAATAGTATTATTATTAATAAATTTGATTGACAATCTGTAAAAACATTATAAATATAACATGTCTTATAATTTATTGTGGATTTATTTGATTTAATAAAAATATATATGATTTTATTGTTCTTTTTATAGCCCCTGGGCTCACAATTTAGAAGAACTTTATGGACATAATACATATTATAATTTTTAGTAAAAAAAAAAACAAGAACCGGCGCTAGCGTCAGTGCTACCAGCTCGCCGATCCGGCGAGTCCAATTGCAATTAATACGATACTTCAGAGGAGTTGCGGTCACAAACTCAGGTCTTACGACGGACCGACCGACCGAGCGAGTGAGCGAGATACATACATCCAAGTACATTCTGTACGGCCCTATAACTCCGAACCTGTACAGACGATTGGATTTAAAATGCGACGGGAACTTCACGGGCGTGGAAATTATATGTATATATCAAATTTCATTAAAATCAGTCGGGTACATTCAGAGGAGATACGTCCACAAAGTTGATCTTACGGACGATCGACCGAGCGAGCGTCATAATCCTATGATATAAGTTATATTAAGGAACATAGATAAAGAACATAGATAGTTTTTGTAATCAGGGAGACGAGACAACACTTTTTCTTAAAAGTCACCGAGCGAGCGACATAATCCAATGATTGTAATCAGGGAGGCGAGACAACACTTTTTCTTAATATACCCTTTGATCCGAGAATGTTTCAGACACATGACCAAACACTATTGCTGTCTTGTACTATCGTACGACGAGCTAAATATTAAAATCGAATAGGTAATTTTGTTTGCAAACGATTCATGTTCAATTGCCAGTTTTAATTTCAACAAAAACTTTTTACTAACTTGACTAACATGTTTAATTTAATTATAATCTGTTTAAATAAGGGGTGACAACAATTTGGCCTCTTCAAAAATTTGAAGTTTGATTTTCTATCTCAAAGTACAAATATATATATATATATATATATATATATATATATATATATACAGGGTGTCCCATTTTAATCCGCCAGTAGCGATAATTCTGAAACATTGCATTGAATCAAAAAGTGTTCCAAATGAAAAGTTAATGGTTTTGAGGGGGACATCTGATGCCGTAGACTTTGCCCCCCCCAGCCCCCCAAGGGGGGCGGGAACAGGGGGCAACTTTAAAATCTTAAATGGAAACCCCTATTTTTTATTGCAGATTCTGATAGAGGGTTAAAAAGTATGTAAGTTTTATCCGAAACATTTTTTTTATTGGTCGAGAGATGGCGCTGCAAATGTAAAAATTAGGTATTTTGTCAATTAAATTGCGAAAATCGTCACGTAATTAACTGTTATTATTACTTAGGACTTACTCACAACCTTACAAGGTTGTTTTTTTCTCAGCCTGCCCAAATACTACCCCCGCCCCCCCCCTACAAAGACGTAAAGTACTCAAAAATAGCGATTGAGTACTTATTTTTCAAATTAAATAATGGTAAAATAATTCAAAAAAGAATGTCATTTTTTTTTCAAACAGTGTTTGACCGGGCCCCCCACATAGCCCCACCCCCCTCCCGCCCCCGGGGGGGGGGGGGGGCTGGTGGCAACTTTAGAATCTTAAATGGAAACCCCTATTTTGTACCTCAGACTCGGATAGAGTTTTAAAATGTAGGTCAATTTTAGTCGCCATCTCTCGACCAATAAAAAAAATGTTTCGGATAAAACTTACATACTTTTTAACCCTCTATCAGAATCTGCAATAAAAAATAGGGGTTTCCATTTAAGATTTTAAAGTTGCCCCCTGTTCCCGCCCCCCTTGGGGGGCTGGGGGGGCAAAGTCTACGGCATCAGATGTCCCCCTCAAAACCATTAACTTTTCATTTGGAACACTTTTTGATTCAATGCAATGTTTCAGAATTATCGCTACTGGCGGATTAAAATGGGACACCCTGTATATATATATATATATATATATATATATATTTGTACTTTGAGATAGAAAATCAAACTTCGAATTTTTGAAGAGGCCAAATTGTTGTTACCCCTTAATTATATATATATATATATATATATATATATATATATATATATATATATATATATATATATATATATATATATATATATATATATATGAAAATTATATTTTATTGATTTCAAAACGATGTCGAGAGTGAAAAGGACAATTTTCGAGCTAAATCGTAGAAATAGAGCGCACTGTAACTATAAGTAACGAAATTGTTGGCTAAAAATGTAAATCTTACTTTGAATCGATACTATTTCATTAAAAATGCATAATTTTTGAAACGGCTACATATTTCGATAGCTTTTGGACTAAGTAAACTATTTTTTCTTATTTCACTGTTTGTTTGAATTAGATAAATGACATTTCAGAATATTTCTGTAGAGAATTATTTAGTTTTGATAGTTAGTACTTCGAAACCATTACAAATTGGTATTGGTATAATTTTCAACCCATTCATTTAGATAAGGTAAGCTTGGTTTTTTATATTGTTTCTGTTGGATTATTATATCTTAATATTATATTTTTATAATCAATAAATATTGATGAAAACTACGTAAAAGGAAGTCCCGCGTTGGCCACAACCCATTTTTTAATAGGTATAAAAATATTGTAGCTACTAACGCTGTGTATAGAAATTACTTACTTTTGTATGCCCAAAGAGTTCCATTCTTCAAACTGGACACAAGTAACTCACTATGCTTACGACATGTGGAACTGTTGGAAAATGAAAAGTTGAAAGGAAATTCTGGATCATTAGGAACTGGAACAAAATATTGTGCTTTTGCAGTATATGTTAAAACTAGGATATTGAATAGCGACACTAGTATGGTGCGAGTCATTGTTTAGCGCGAAAATAACATTTGCTAAGGCACCTGTTGCCTTTATATACTTATCGGTTGATATTTGCCCTTGAAAATCAAAAGTATGAATATGCTTATGGCAAAGTTGATGCTCGTGTTGTATAATTACTTTCTTTTACAGAGTAATAAGTATTGTAATCATGAAAAATTTCGAACTCGAGATTTCAACGGATATACACGTTTTGACCTTTTCTGAATCGAATGTGACTATTTTCGGAATGACGTCTGTCTGTCTGTGTGTCTGTCTGTCTGTGTGTTGTTCTATCTCCAATATCACTAGAACGGCTGCACTTACGGCAAAAATGGTTATGTTCATAATAAATGATATTAATATTTCGCACAACTTTTGTTTAAAAAGTTTCTTCATAAATTGTACCAGTTATGAGATAACTGCCACGAAAACACTCAAATATCTTATTTACGTTGCCATGGTGATACCTACACTTGTGACAAATTTTATTAGTTTTAAAACGAATCAACCATGAGTTACATCATTTGTTTCAAACAAACAAGCATTACTTTGACAGTTATCTGTATGAATTAATATTTAAAATATTGATTTCTTATTAGAATAAATTGTATCAGGTAATTTATAATAGAAACAATTTATATTATATATTTGCTGACATAATTAATTAACAATTTCAGAGTTTAACTGTGAAATTTGACTGTTTAAGAGTGAATACGATAAGTACTTCAAATTCAGATCCATTATAAATTGGTATAATTATCCAGTTATTTTCATTATATTATATATATATATATATATATATATATATATATATATATATATATATATATATATATATATATATATATATATATATGTATATTAATATCTATCTATTGAAAACTACGTAAAAGAAAGTTGATTGCAGGCCACTCCGGATATTTTTTATATTATTATTGCTGCTTTATTTAAATCTAACCAACAACTTATGCCGTTGATTTATCGTTGGGAGCGGATACTCTACGTTTGATAAACTGCGTGTGTAGAAGACAGAAGGACGTTCTTGCAAGAGAACTTGGATGTATGTCTCACTCGCTCGCTTGGATGGATGTCGGAATTGAGTTTATGAATTTATTTTAAGTGATGAAAATGTTAAAAATACTATATCGTCATCTAGCCATTGCCAGTGCCTACTCCGTTGTCTATTGTTGGATGAGTTTCATCCTCAGCATCATATTCACTTTCCAAATATTCCACGGACAGCTAAACAATTTTTTTTTTCAAATGATAACTTAACATAATTATAGGTAATTTCTAATAAAATAAACTAGTTAATTACATACATCAACAACGTTTGTATTCTTGATGTTCAGAAGACCGCGCTTTTCATAGGATATTTAAATGTCGAAGTTAGGTTTGAAATAGAACAGAGCTTCTTCCTAAAATGCAGATACAGGGGGAAAAGTAACCGGAATGAGGAACCACAACCACGGTTAGTGTGGTACCAATTCGGAATATACTATTAAATTAGTTAAGAATGATTTGGTTATTAGATAGAAATAACCTAATTATAAATGATTAAAATGCGAAGTAACAAAAAAATGAATGACCTTATGATGCAAATCGTTCCAGTTTTACAAGGTCGCACTAATTAGGCAAAATACATAAAATGTGGGTAGCCAGAAATGAGTCCGACAGCAATAAAAAAAAAAAAATGCTCATAATTTTTGTATCATAACGTTATTGCTTGCTTTTACGAAGTAATAAGTAAGTATTGTAATCATGAAAAATGTCGAACTCGACCTTCCCTAAATCGAATGTGATAATTTTCGAAATGACGTCTGTGTGTGTGTGTGTCTATCTGGTGTGTCTGTGAACTCTCTAGAGCCAAAACTGTTGTACATACAATTATGAAACTTCAAACTTAAGACTTGTATGAGGGGCGTTCAATAAGTTCTCGGTATTGGTATAAAGTAGACCTGTGCGCCGACGAGTATTATACAGCGGCGGCGAGTTGTAAAATAATTTATGGCGGCTGGCGGTACGCCAATGATCGCGCCATCATTTATTACGGCGGCGGTGATCCACGCTACCCCATTTAATTTTATTGCAATTATGTATTTTTAATAAATTTTTTCGTAAATAGAGTTTTAATTACAAGTTAATTACTTTTAATTTAGAACGTCATTTTACAAAGAAATAAAATGTTGAGTGGCCTGCACTCGACTTCCTTATATGTAGATTTCACTATAGATATATATATATATATATATATATATATATATATATATATATATATATATATATATATATATATATATATATATATATATATATATATATATATATATATATATATATATATATATATATATATATATATATATATATATATATATATATATATATATATATATATATATATATATATATATATATATATATATATATATATATATATATATATATATATATATATATATATATATATATATATATATATATATATATATATATATATATATATATATATATATATATATATATATATATATATATATATATATATATATATATATATATATATATATATATATATATATATATATATATATATATATATATATATATATATATATATATATATATATATATATATATATATATATATATATATATATATATATATATATATATATATATATATATATATATATATATATATATATATATATATATATATATATATATATATATATATATATATATATATATATATATATATATATATATATATATATATATATATATATATATATATATATATATATATATATATATATATATATATATATATATATATATATATATATATATATATATATATATATATATATATATATATATATATATATATATATATATATATATATATATATATATATATATATATATATATATATATATATATATATATATATATATATATATATATATATATATATATATATATATATATATATATATATATATATATATATATATATATATATATATATATATATATATATATATATATATATATATATATATATATATATATATATATATATATATATATATATATATATATATATATATATATATACCAAACAAACTGTGTTCATAATGCGTAAAACAAGTTTATTACAAAGTAAATGATGACCGTTTGACTCTGCATTCGACTAGTAAAAGTTTCAACATACAAAATTCATCACTCTCTGCAGAAAATGTTCCGTATGTCGGACTAAAAACTAAAATCGGCGCGCCGCCGTTCAATATACGGCGTCGGCGGCTTGTCAAATGTAGCAGCGGCTGCAGCGTGGCGCGCACAGGTCTAGTATAAAGGAATATAGGGACATAAATCTCATTAAAGGATTCAGATAAGTATGTTCATTATTAGTATAAATATGATGTTTCAAGACAATCGGACCACCAGTTTCAATTCAATCGTTAAATAGTACGAGCAATATGAGCGACATTTTAAAAATGAAGAATTTTAGAACACAGAGCCGTGATAAAATTCCTCATTAAGCAATGGAAAACTCAAAAAGATATTCACGAAGAAATGTTGGTGGTATATAGAGATCCTGCTCCGTCGTTATCAATTATCCAAAAGTGGTCTAGTGAATTTAAGAGGGGTAGAAAGAGCATAGAAAACCACAAGCGCCCGGGGCGACCCATAGACGACAATACCGAAGAAAATGTGAAAAATATCGAGAACCTGGTGTTGGACGATGCCCGAATAAAAGTGCAGAATTAACCAAACTTTCCACTGGATCAGTTTTTACAATTTTACATGAGCGTCTTGGTATGACAAAGGTTAGCGCAAGATGGGTGCCAAGAATGCTTACGCTAATTCAAAAAGCACATCGCGTACAAACCATTAACGAGTGTTTGCCGCTCTAAGGTTAATAATTGTTACTGGAAACGATACCTGTATTCATCACTATGATCCTGAGAGGAAGCAGGAGTCGATGCAATAGCACCGTAGCACTATAGCCCCATAGTAGTTCAGAGTAGTGCCATCAGCAGGGAAGATCATGGCAACAATATTTTGGGATTCTGAAAGGAGAATACTACTCTAATATTATGCTTCAATTACGAGATGCAATTAAGGAAAAGTGACGTGGAAAATTGACAAAAACGATATTGCATCTTCACGACAATGCACCTGTGCATAAGGCTAGAGTTACTGCCAATGCTGTTCAGATCTGTGGATTCCAAGAAATTAATCATCCTCCCTATAGACCAGATTTGCCCCCCAGTGATTATTATCTCTTTCCAAATTTAAAGAATACTCTTCGTTGAACCCATTTTCCTGACGATGCATATTTAAAGACTGCTTTAAATGAGCATTTTGGAAACCAAAATAATATATTGTTTTTGGCATAGCGATGTTATAGTTATACTATGTAACAAATATATTTATGTTAAGGGAGATTAAATTGAAAAATAAAAGTACAATATAATTTCTAGTACATTTATTTCATACTCATACCGAGAACTTATTGAACACCTCTCGTATATGCCCTAGATGTGGACATCCTATTTTTGAAAAGAATATTCAAACCGGAAGTGCATTTTTTGTTCTATCTCCAATATCACTAGAACGGCAGCATTTATGGAAAAAATAATTATGTTCATAATGATTATATTAATATGTTGCACAACTTTTGTTTGAAAACTTTCTTCAAGAAATTTACCAGTTACGAGAAAGCTGCTACGATAAATTATAAAAATCTTGTATATGTTGCCATGAATTTGCAAAGTAGCTTAATAAATCGGATTATCTGCGCCCGTTAATACTTTGGCAAACAAAGAGACTCAATTTGATAAATGGCATTTCAGAGTATTCCTGTAGAGTATTGGTAAGTTTGACAGATTGTTTGTGATATATATATGTATGTGTATACGTTAAAGAAAGTCGAGTGCATGCCACTCCAGATATTTGCAGATTGTGAACCTTAAATACAGAAAAGAAAATTAAATATAATAATTTAGAAATTTAAAATATTGTAGCGATCGCATTAAAAAACTGGCTATTGTTGCAATCAATCAATAACAATATCTTTGTTGTCTTTACACTTTATTGTCATAAGATCTGCGTTATTACGAAATTTATCAGATATATTTGTTAGCATTAAGAATAACCGTTTAGTCTCAGTTTTTGAAAATTGTTGCTAATAATAGAGAATATAATCATAGGTACTTGCACCAATGCCATCAGCTCACTGGATATTTAATTTGGTGTATTTTTTTATATATATTTTTAACTTTTAACCCATTAGCGTCCAAATTATATCCTAAAGTTAGCTCAAACATCGCAACATATAAATCCTAAAACAAAATTTTGGGCCATCATATATTAACCCATTATCGCCCAGTGTAATATACATAGGACAGTAAAAAATATTGCATTAAGAATCACTGAATACATTAATTTTAAATTTAAGCGTGCTGTCCTATGTATATAACACTGGGCTGTAATTGGTTAAGGAAGAAAACCTAATTATAACCACATATTTTCAACATTCGAAAAATCAACTCAATCAACCACATTTTTAATGTCAATGTCAACTATTTTAAGACTTTTTAATCATCCGACCTTCGTGGCCAACACAGAACTTTCTTTTACGTAGTTTTCATTAGAAATATATGTTCCAAACAAACTGTCAAAAAATAGCAATACATTAATAATAAAGGCGGCGAGACAAACACTTTTTGTTTGAGATATTCTTTTTTGTTTCGAGAATGTTACAGACACACGGCCGAAGGCATTAGCTCTTCTGTATTTTTGTGATACCAGCGTATTATTTACTGATTGCGTGTATCTAAACGGTGAAAGACAGGCAGATTTCAGTCAACCACACATTTTAATTATTTAAAATTTAGTTAAATATATATCTAAAGGGATTTGTTTAACTCTATTTACAAGATTATTTTTATTGATTCCAATTATCGATTTTCAATCAATTAACGTTATCAAATACTGTATAATCAATATAAAATATAGATTGTTTCTTTAATATTCACGTTATCAATATAATATTCAATATGTACAGTTTCTCAATATTATAAATATTTAGTCAAAATATTATTACTCTATTTTGTTTCCCTGTCAACATTTTGTCAGGCATAGTTATTACGATTTATTAAATACAATTTCAATACATGCGGATCTATGACAAAATAAATAAGAAATTTAAGATTATCCGTAGGAGCATTCTCGTTACTGTACATTGTTTGAAGAAAATTTGAAAGGCGAAAAAATGCATAGAGTAAACATGAACATCCGGTTTGAATATTCATTTCAAAAATTATAGGTGCACATCTAAACCATATACAAAACTTAAGATTAAAGTTTCACAATTTTAGGTTCGACAGATTTGGTTCTAGACAGACAAGCACACAGCCACACAGACGTCATTCCGAAAATAGTCACATTCGATTCAGGAAAGGTCGAAACATGAATATCCGTTGAAATCTCGAGTTTTATGATTACAATACATACTTATTACTTCGTAAAACAAAGTAAAAGTGAACAAATATTTAGAAGAGACTCTTATAATATTGTTTAATCAAGTTGTGAATTTTGTAATTCACTAATACTGCGACTATCATGAAGAATTTTAACTAACAATTTCAGCAAATTTATTTATAAACCATTGTATTAACTAACTTTTATAAGAATCACTTTTTTCTAACAGATGCCGTTTTCGAAATTGCAATAATTCCAACTGACTAATATGTAAAAATATAAGTTGTATTTTTAAATAATAATATTGCTTTATTTTGATTTAAATTGAATTGCTTTGAAACAATATCTGTATGTAATGTAACTAGGGTAACGAAAATGTATTCGAGAAATCGATAAAGTTGCAGGAGTAAACCAATACTTCTGGTTAAGTTATTATTTTAAATAATAGGAGATATTCTTCCGGGCCTTATACAGGTCTTAAATTTAGAGTTTTATCACACATAGACATCAGTGTGAAAATAGTCAGAAACGATTCAGGGAGGGTCAAAATGTGTATTTTCATCACAATATTTCTTTATATACATTCGTATAAGAAAGTAAAATTTTACTCAAAAAATGCAATAAAAAATTTCTTTTATTGTTATAAACTTTGAACAAAATATAAAGTATTTTATTATGAAACATCATTTTGGGTATTTACATATGTAGATTCAGTTTTCTTATTCTCCACATTATTGCGCGTATCTGTAGATGTTAATTCTTTAATTAATTTGTAAATTGGCATTTCGACTAGTAGATACAGGATAAATGCAAGCAACTGGCTTGCTGCTATATCGAATATAGCGATTCCAAACTGAAACATATTGCGAATGATAAATATATGTCCCTTCATTTTAAATATTGAAATATAAAAGTATTTATCAATAACTATAAAATTAAATTACCCATTCCATATTTGTTAACGGTTTTGAAATTTTCTGACTAGCAACTCTCCCTATTTGAAAAATCATGTGTACCATATACGTTCCAAATGATAGTTTTGAGAATATTATAAATGGAGACCATCGTACAAATTTACCTAATATTGCTATATTAAAATAAAAAAACGAATAAATAATATATTTTTATCGTAGTTTGGTGAATATGTTCTTTTGATATCAGTTAACATTACAAATACGATAAATGAGGGTCCAAATTAATTGACTATATAAAATTATTTGTAGAATAATAACTTGTGCCATAATATTTAAATTATACTTACGCAAGGTGCCATAACTAAATGTGAAAGTTAATATTCCGATCAACAATACGAATCCAGACCTATGGAATGCTGCGTATAAAGCACCTTCAAGAAGACTTGGCTTATAATCAGTTTGGTAAAATACAAATCCACTGCAAATACATGCCAGTGCTAATGTGGAACTTACGTTTAGTAATATGAATGAAGACACCTAAAATTTTCATAATCAACCGTATATATGGGTTACATTATAATAAGAAGTAAGAACAAATACTTACAGCTGAGAGTTTAAATTTGGAATCTTTCATTTTGTAATAAAGAAATCCAAAGGCCATTCCAATAATATATGGTGAAGTTCTTGTGTGAGTGGTAACGTACATCGTTTGATAAACATCATTATTTCGAATGTAATTAAAGTAACTATTAAATCAGAAGTATTACACTTAATAATTATTGTACATCAGGCAGATGGGATTTTATTCTAAACCGATTCGTACTTGTAAAATATGTATGGTATAGGATCCTTGTTGCCCAAATACGTAATCAAAAATGGGATAACTATTGATATACATAATATAAATGTAAATATACTCCAACAACATTTAGTATTCTTCTTTATTAAATAATTTAATGGTATCGACATGATTATTAACTGGAAGTCGACTGCTACATACCATCCTTGTAATACACACTAAAACATATTTGGTTTGTTACTCTTACGCTATTCTATTTAACATCGAATACATAATATTAATTCAATAGATAACAGACTCTTGACAATGGCTTGTATCGTCTTGTCTTGGTCTTGATTTTATTATATCAGTATTGGTGTTAGTCTTGTCTTGGTCTCGCGTCGCCATTCGAGATAAGATCAAGGGTGCTAACACTTGCATTTCTGTTAAAATCTAGAGTTCGAACATTTTTATCATTGCAATACTTAGATTTAGTAATAAAGGACTCCGAAGAATGATAAAAAAAAAAACGATTATAATTACAGAATTCAACAAATATAGTCGCTACCATTTTTCTTGAGTCAGAGTAGGTACAACATTCATAATCAAACTTACCATATTCTCAACATTAATATAATTGTTTATTAATAACAAATTGGTCCACCAAGTTTGTTGACAATAATCTTTTTCTTTGCCCACAATCTCATTCCAAAGAGGTCCAGATCCAAGTTTATAAAATAAAGCAGCATAGAAGAAAGTGACCAGTGCAAAAAGTGGAACTAACCTATTATAAAATAATTAACTTATAGTCATGTTAGTGAAATACATATTTAGCACGTCGTACGGTAGTACAAACGAGCTATAGTGTTCGTTCGTGTGTCTGTCACATTCTTAGAATGAATAAATTCCTGTACAGAAATTCGTTTCACATTTTTCTGACTATTTAACATAAGAATAACAGTTTTCTTTATACAAATAAATGGTGGCTTTTTTTTTTAATTTTAGTTTTTTTTTTATGCTGCGGCGAGCTGTTGGCATTGATACTTGTTTCTTAAACTTTAATCAAATATAATGAAGAAGAAATATATGTTTTAAATACCTAAAATATCGCAATATAATTGTTTTAAGTGGATTGACACTTCTTTTTTCCGATTGCAAAAGGAAACTATATGTAACTAAGAGTCCACTTAGCAGAAAGAAGACATCTATGGACACGTCACCTCTAGTCATAGACGAATATGTAAACGATCTATTTTTCTAAAAATTATAAGATAAATTCAAAAACAAATGAATTATGAAGTTGTAATACTTAAGAGGCAATACTATATTGCTTATAATACCTAAGCAAATAAATATAATTTCACCAAATACGATTTATATGATTCGTGTACTGCATTCACAGATATTTGATGCAACATTAACCGTATGAGAATAAAACAAATTATTGAATTAAAAATAGTTAAGAAATATTTTTTATGAAACTACGCAGCTGTCCAGTTTTTTTTTTTTTTTTTAAATATCCTAATGTATTTTAATTAAATAGTACAACTGACCACTATTTATTATATAGTAACACACGTTAATACTAAAATGATTTAGTCATAATAAATATGATTTTGATATTTCAATGAACAAATACATGAAATATTTGATATTCATATTTACCAATTCGATAACTTTTACGTTAAAAACAGCTCCAATTAATGTGTTCAAATAAGCGTGCGCAGCTGTAACGGACCAAGTCAGAAAGCATCGAATAAAATACAAGGGCATTAAAGCATTATTTGAGCTGTCGGGCTTTATTAGATCACCGATATTTAGTCGCGCCGAAAAACAATGCAGTAGTTTTACAGTTTTTGTAGCTGTAAAAAAAAGTTAGCTCTTTTTAAAATCATAATATACTTCAGTAAAAGATATGTTTAGGTTTTTATTTTTAGTTTTTAGTTTTATGTTTGACACTTACATTGTTTAGTTCCTTTAGTATATTTATAATCAAACATGGTACATATTGAAACTAGTAAAATTAGGCCAATGATCACCATGCTATAACAGTAAAAATAGATTAAACTCCAATTAATTATTTCTTTTAAATAGATAAATACCAAAATGATATATCCAAAATTGAAAGATCGATAGAAGTTTCTTTGATTTGACAGTCTTTGGTTTTTAATTCAACTTCATATTTTTCTATATGAGAATTTCTTTGGGTATCTAAATAGACTTGCAGGGCAGTTTGTACATCATTAGCACTACAAGATGCAGGCATACACAAACCCCAATGTATCCGCTCTCGTGGAATTTTATTTGGATCCCCCGCATACTAAAATTTATAATTGTTTATTTTTTGTTTCTGATCAATTTTACCAAAACGTAAATTGTAGTATCACCAAAAAATATATTCTCAAATTTATTTCTCGTCAAATCGCACTATAAATAAATCGCAATCTCACCAAATCCGCAATAAGAAACTATTCCATTCAAAGAAATTCTCTAAAAATCGTTGAGTTCTAAGAAATTTAAGTCAGAGTCTCGGGATTGCAGGACAAAGCACATTTATCGATGTTTTCTCATTGTAACCAGATCTTCTGCAAGTGGCGTCGTCAGAGATTTGAATTGCATGCTCTCTGCTCATATGAACATCGTAGCAGCCTCCGTTCAAAACAGAGCGATTAATCAATCAATATATCGAGTGGAGAGATTGCAATTTAGTCCTTTTGAGAATTTATGTTTCGGTCAAACAGAATTTATTTTCAATTTCACGTTTTGGTAAAATTACCGGCTGCCTATTTTTTGTTTCTCCATCAATCACATTTGCGCATATTCGTAAGAAATATACATCGGACAGTAATATAGCACAATTATTAGATATTATCTATTCTAGAATAATTGGTTCTTTGTAAAATTATTTTTAAAAAGAATTGTTTTCCGCCGTGTTAAATAGTTAATACCATAGTGTAAATATCAGTATTAAAAAAAAATCGTTTACTTACATATAATGTATCGTAGACGGACTCGTACGGCATGTATTGTAATGAAAATGGGTCAGCTATGGTATGATTCAGTATTATCTTTAAATGTATTGTTGCTAAGCAATATTGAGTTGGTAACGGCTCACTGATATCCATACATTCATCATAATAACCCAAATCATAGGTATTTCCTTCTGTCAAACCTAGTGCGGTTTTTGCTGAAGAATCCCACACTGAACAAATTGTATTATTTTATAAAGCTTGATTATAGCAATTAATAAAAGGAACAAATTATTAAAGAATATAGGGTAATTTTTAATATTGTTAAAAAGAACACATGAGAGAAGAAAAAATTAAATACGAATAGGTAATTTTGATTGCAAATGATGGCAACATGTTTAATAGCCAGTTGTACCAACTTCACCTAACTGAGTTATGCATTTACAATTATTCTACCTAATTTTGAATTAACCTTTTATGCTGCACTGCCGTATTTAGTACCCTAGCCTATTTTTATACGAGATTTTCGTATACTTAAACTGTGAATTGGGACTTGTACTCCTAGCTACCGGTAGTCAAACGACGCCATATAGTTTTGCTCGTCTAGCGTTATTTGGCATTCGAGCAAAGTGCACGTATCGAAAATTCAGAGTACTTAATTCCCCTTCTACATAGTAAGTATATTTTGTTTACAAAATATAAATTTCAGTGTCAATAGTGTGTGTGTATGCATGTAAAGGTCGAAAGATTTTTTTTAAAATCTATAAACATGTTTATTTTATGTTCTAATCTTTATTTGTTTTTTCTATCAATTTATTTATTTTGCCAGGAAAACAAAATAGACTCAATTAGATAAATGACATTTCGGCGTATTCCTGTAGTGTATTGGTTAGTTTGACAGTTTGTTTTGGATATATATCTAGTGAAAATTACGTGAAAGAATGTCGAGATTAAAAAAAAAACTCATTTTGAAATTTTAAATGGATCAATAAGGCAATTGCATTCATAGTGTGTGCGCACGCTAAATAACCAACTTTTCAAATGCGTGTAAGATTATCGACTACTATTGAATTAATTTGACATTAGGCACAAATAAAACGTTCTTAAACTTTGTTTTTTTCACCTTTTTTATTTATAGGTAAAACTCTTGTATATGTTCAGAAACAGTATTAAACACGATGCATGCACAATTAACCGCAAAACGTTAACGCAAATATTCGTTTTGTCTTACTATTACAAAATTGAAGCTAAAATAAAGAAAATAAATAAATATGTTGTCTTTTTATCCCAAAATAGCAGTTAGGTAAAATACCACATTAAATGAAGTATGGCAATGTAATTCATACCTAAATACGAGTACATGATGTGCCACCATCAAAACGCAGAATACACAATTGCCAAAATTAAATCAAGTGAGAAACAATACGCTTGTTTCAGTGAGTTAAATAACCGAAATCGGTGAAAATACAATTTAATGTAATTAACCTTAAGAAACATTTTTTTTCTTATAAAAATATTGTAGCTCCTAACACTTTACCTACTAAGTACTTACTTTTGTATGCCCAAAGAGTTCCATTCTTCAAACTGGACACAAGTAACTCACTATGCTGTCGACATATGGAACTTTTGGAAGAGGAAAAGTTGAAAGGAAATTCAGGACCATTTGGAACTGGAACAAAATATTGTGCTTTTGCAGTATAAGTTAAAACTAGTATATTGAATAGCGACACAAGTATGGTGCGAGTCATGGTTTAGCGCGAAAATAACATTAGCTAAGGCACCCGTTGCCTTTATATACTAATCGGTTGATATTTGCCCTTGAAAATCAAAAGTATGAATATGTTTATGGTGAAGTTGATGGTCGTGCTGTAGATCAAATCATTTTGCACAAACAATACCAGTATTATTTTTATATTATTATTACTACTTTATTGAAATTTAACCTTCCGGTTTCCGGATTAAATATATGTATCATCAGAATCATATTATGAACACACACACGCACATATATAATTTATATATATATATATATATATATATATATATATATATATATATATATATATAAATATATATATATATATATATTTATATATATATATATATATATATATATATATATATATATATATATATATAATCCTATTTTGGAAGAAACCTGGTTTACGCAGTCATACTTCAAAAATTTATTTTTGGTAGACAATTCTGATTATTTGTTCCGTTAGATATTTACCCAAATAATTGTTCCACAACATCATTTAGTACCTATACAATCATGGAGGTATCAGTGTTTAAATATGCTCAAGGTTTTCCGTAAATTATTTACAACAATTTTGAAATTGTTTTACGATATGAAACAAACACACTGGCGTTGTAGCAAAAGAATCTGCAAGGCGAAAGTGATTACTTTACAAAAACCTACAATTAAATTCAGTACAATACGTAACCCATGTGATAAAAAAATAACATCGACAACGTCACTCAATTATGAAAAATAAGAGGTACAGAAAATTTGATAGAAAAACCTGCAAGTATTTTTCAAAATGTGATTAAAAACAAGAACTAATGAAAAACATCCCGGGATGTAGAGAATATGAAATAATGCATACATAATTCTCGTTTTATATTAATGGTAAGATAAATAATAAATGTAAATATTTAAGCATAATATTTGTGTACATAATTATTGTGTGAACCTGACTTACTAAATGCACATTTATGGGGGGTTTTTGACCATATTTCGTTTGGGCAAGACTTCCATTCGAAATAGGAGAAAAAAACTACAATCTTAACCATTGGGCGAGATGTACTTTGCCCGTATTTACATATGTAGATTTTTAGTTTTCTTTTTCCACATTATTGCACGTGTCTGTAGATGTTAATTCTTTTATTAACTTGTAAGTTGATAATGCAAGCAACTGGCTTGTTGCTATGTTGTTTATACTGATTGTTAAGGCGAATACATACCATGTATTTTCAGTACATTTATAGCCCACACATTTTTTTAAATTGAATTTCAAAATTATTTGATCTCATTGCTATCATTTAGTTTATTCTAGCAATAAATAGGTTTGCAAAAATTGTTTATAATATTAACAATCAAGCGAGCAAAAAACATATTTTATCAATACAATAATACGTATGTTTCTTTTTTAAAAGCAAAATTATGTTCGTCGATATGATAGCCACCTTTAGAGATAATTTATTTGCAAAAAATATTGTTAATTACATATAGAATTTTACTCTAAAAACCCAAGCAAATTTTGCGCTAATAGAGGATTTTGATCATGTTTCATAATGCAGGGCAGGCATACAAAATATCTGCAGTATAAAATTAGTTAGTAGACCAACAATTAAGTCGTTTGTATGCAAAAACTCACCAAACCAAATCGTCAGATATGGACCATGTCCTAACTTTTTTGTCGGACCCATTAGAAAATTGAATACTATACGTCCTAGATTAGATTGATATAGCGTACCGTGCAGTGGTATAGACACGATAGCTAAACGTATGACGTAGATCATACTGACATGCTAGCCGATAAAGTCAGTATTAAAAGTAAGTTATAACAGCCAGTAAATATAGTATATTTGATACTTTATTAAATAAAGTTAATTTTTATCTGAAAAATATATTTTTGTGCTCAAAAAATGCATATTCGGGAAACTTTTCTAAACCTTTTCATTAGGTGGCATCGCGATGGATTCAGTTACTTCTTTTTAAACCACGCAAAGACAAATAAATAAATATATATACATTCCGTTCCGAAACGCGCCGCTAGGCGGTCTTATGACCGGTGACAAAAACCATTAAAAATGTCATTTATGAGCGCCACTGTACAGCCCTTATTGTTTATTTTATATACCTCAAATTTAGATAGTAGCTAAACAAAGAATGAAACACCAACTTATCTGTTTTAGAATTTATTTTTTTTGGGTCAGTTTTTGTACATTCGCTTTTAAAATATGCCAATATATGATTGCTTGATAAATTAAATAAACAATCAAATTTTAAAATTTTAAGACAGACAAGTTAGAGTTTCAACTTTATATTTTGATTATCTGCATTGAAAATTTCATTAATTTATTCCATATAGGCTGTAGAGTGACGCTCGAAAACGTCTTTTTTGACTATTTTACGGGTAGGTAGTGAATCAACTTAAGGCACCAATTGGCACTAATTTAGCACTATCTAAAGAAAAATACATAACAATATTTAACTTTGGTGCTAGGATGATGTTGGCACCACTTTGTTTAACAAGTGCATATCTCCCTTAATATAATAGATAAGACACTAATTCTTGTGGCACTAATAGGCACTAAATATTAGGCTAGAAACTAGAATTAGTGCTGCACTTGAGGTGCCAACATCACGTACCTCCAATGACAGCTTAAAGATTTGCAACGTATTATATCATCGTTGCAATTGTCGTAGCATCTAACCTTTTTACTGCTATTGGTATATAAATCGCATTGGGCAGAATGCTTCGTTTTTGTGGATAAATTAGTAATTAAGACAATATTTCTATTACCAATAATTTAATAAATGTTCAGGATACTTTGTACAATGACACGTTTACAAATGTTTATTTATTACATTTCTTTTTGATATATGTATAATAATATAATCCTAATGATAGATTGCTTATTTATAGGCTATTTATAAAGCCTCTGATATATCATAATGCTAACGTATCTATAATATTCCGAAGTGACACATACGCATATAATAATATTATATTCCATAAATAATGAAATGCATCATTATACACCCATTTTGTTTAAAAAGCAACAGAAAGCATATGTATATCCGTAGTGCACTTCGGCAGATTTTTACTGGTTATTTAAAATAGAAACTGAATTATTATTATTATAACTAACCCTCACCATTTGCATCAAAATTCACCTCAACTAATGTGTTATCCTCCAACATACATCCTAATTTACTTTACCTTTCTCACTATTTATACAAAGACTAGTAGTTACCTTAACAATTAAGTTTTTTTTTTCAATTTTTTTAAATCTTATTTTACACAGTCAAGTTTGTATCAGAAAAAAACTAAGTTTATTGCCTTTTAAATATTTTGCACATGTTTCGCTATTTAGAAGTATAAAATTAAATTGGTTAGTTAAACACAATTTTGTAGTGCTAAGTTAAGTTATGGCACAGCATATAGCAATAGTTCTAAAACGTAACCAGTCATAACCATAACAAAGAATATACATTAAGAAATTAGGTCATGAAACCACATATCCTAATTTGAAAGCATGGTCATTTGTGTTTTTGGCACCACAAATTAGCCATATACTGGTTATGTTTTGGAACGTTCTAAGTGATTTAGTTTAGGCGTTTAACATTAACTTTCACACCTGTCTGTACTGGTATTATTTATTTTAGTATGAGGAACATAGATATGGTGATTGGCTTATTCTAAAATTAACTATTTCGTTGTTATTGACAAAAACATAACCGTATTTAGTACCTTTTATTACCAAAAATATTTGGTTTTTCTTTCTAACTCATTTGTGCATAGAGCTAGAATTGTTGATTAAAACTTTATGCAAAAATGGGTTAACTTAAAATAACACAATTTTATGTATAGTTTTTATTATATTTATCATGACAACCTGTAATATTATGGGTTAAGCTTGAGAGATACATTTTAGTTTTGAAGAAAACATTAATGATTTTTTCTTATAATTTTCCCTTAGAAACACCTTTTTGTAACCTAATAATTTCTTTATACATACATATTATGTACAATGTCGTGCGTAAAGTAAAAATGTTGCACATTGAAATTTTGACTAGTAGTTTCATTTAAATAACTATACAATTTTATAATTTCTAAAAAGTTTCTACTAATTTCGGAGTGGTGCGAAAATTAGAAGCACTGTTTGAGAATTTCATTATTTTTAAAATTTAATAATATAGTGACTAAATTTCAGTACGATAGTTATTAATATAAAATACATAGAAAATTACTTTTCTACAAAATATACGGCGTGAATTGCATAACGTAAGATTATAATTTGAAAATTTCTAATAATTTTTCATTATTTTGCTGCGTTTTCCCTGTATCCCAGTTTAACATCCGTTGCAGGTCAGTCTTGTCTTGTTGTCGGCATGGCTAGTTTAGTTTGTTTTCTATGAAAAGAAATACAAAATTATAATATGTAATTTTTTATAAGAGTGTAGTGATATAACTTACTTGAAAGGAAAAGTGTCCAGGCTGTGACGGAACTTCTTGAGCAGGTGACGAGCCACTCATGTAACCTGGACTCGGTGATTCTGATTTCTCAGGGACGGGTGTAATGTTAGCGTACGCGGATGTACTCAAAATACTTCGCATCTGTTGGGACGTAAGACCAGAGACACAGCCTTTTGTATCGGACATTAACAGTGCTCGGTCAATGTTCAGATACTCTTTTCCCGATCTTGGTCGCAAGGTAGTAGTTGCTGGACGAATTAATCTAAACAATCCACAAACAAAACATAAGATTATAAAGGCTTAATTTAATACTCAAGTATTTGGTAGCAGTAAATTTGGAACATTTATTTTATGGTCAGACTTTATTTATACTGGGGAAAGATAAGTTAAAATTAGTTTGTGAATTAGAGAATAAAGTACTTCCGTGTTATCCACGGATGAGAAATGTATCATTTCGTAGGATATATCGTGTAAAAAAAAAGGAAATTCATCTTGTATTTGAGGAAATTCATCAAAGTAACTATTCCTTATTTTGAAACGAATAAGTAGCTAAATCGCAAAGACGAATATGCCGTTAAGTAATGTTTTATATATAATTTTTTTCTAAATAAATTTAGGAATCTATATACTTGTACTATGTTTTTAACAAATATTTTTTCCATCAAATTCCTAACCGTAAACTGTCTGGAGCATCTGATGAACTATGGGACGAAAGCGATAGAGTCTCAATATAATCCGACATATCTGAAGTGCCACTGCTAGTACTTCGTGAATCCATGTATGGTGGTCCCATTGTACCATCACCAGGACTACTGTATCCTATGAAAGACAAACATTATGTAAACATTGTTATGAATGCAGAATTCAATGATATCAACTTCAAAACACCAATCTGTTTTACCTTTTCCATTTTTAACCGGACACACTGGAACTTCAGCTTCTGCAGACGTAGATTTGGCAGGAATTTTCTCTTTTTGAAATTGGAACGTCAATTCCCTGAGTGGATCCGACGACTTCGAACGCCGGGGCAATGAAGAATGCAAACATGTAATCGTATTTCCTTGCATTTGTTGATGGATAGCATGATGATGTCGTCTACTTGATTTGGCAGTGGTTAATGGAAGTTCAAACTCAGCGAAATCACCACCTCGTTGACGTAACGAGCCCGTGCTGACGCCCGAATCATTTGAACTGGACGAATCACGATTTTGTCCTGATTTACATGGTACAGAGGAAGATCGACGGATATTTACAGCTGCTTGACTTTCTTGGACTTGTGTTCGCAAGGAATCTGTAGTGCTGCTGACCTCATCTTCGGTTTCATTTGAGTTAACATCTACTGCTTTTCGACAACAGTCGCTATCATAGCACGGTTCTGACTCTTGGTGTAAGCAAGGTGAAGACATTCGATGTTCAGTACAAGGAATTTGTTCGACAGCACTATTTAGGGAATGCACAGAACTCTTCCGTAACGTTTCTGACGAAGGTGAAGTCGTCCTGCTAAGTGCACTCTCTAAATCATCTTCGATGTACCGAGTGGAATCAGCTGAACTGGAACGTTTTCTAGCAAGAAAACTAGCACGTCTATCTAAACTATCCGTGGAATCCATAACTTGTCTGCGCATATATGGACTATTTCCTGGATGGTGAATCATAAGCATCGCGGAGCCAGGTATTCGAACATCCGAATCAGAGCGTTTACGGCTTCGGTCAACGGCTGGACCAATCAAACTAGGATTGCTAGCTGATTTTTCACAAATCAGTTTGTTAACACATTGTTTCAATAAGTCAGTCTTACTACAATTCGTTGTAGAACTAGAAACGGCTGGCGACATTGGAAGATATCCAGGGAAGTTCTTGTTTAGTTTGACGCTAACGTCAGGTGAACTATCGCAATCTGATTTGCAACCTTTGGCTGGTTCCATCATTAAGTAATCGTCTTGCTTGGAAAGTTCCGCGTGTGTATTTGAAGGTGATTCGTCGTGGTGGTCATAATTGTTTGATTGACAAGCATGATGGCATTTATTACAAACTTTAACACCGTTCGCTATGATATATGTTAATTTTTCTTTGGTTGCTGTATCTGATTCTAATTTTTGTAATTCTTCTTTTGTAATTCCAGCTCTTTGTAGCAGCTCTTTAGCATTCTCGTAATATTCTAACGATTGAGCAAAATCTATATTCGCATAGTTTCCGAAATTGGAAGGTTCTTCTACTGTTGGTTCTGCTACTGGATCGATGTTAACATAATTAGAAGCAACGCAATCTTCTTTAGGATCAATTTTAACATCATGTGAACATTTACAATCATTATTTATTGCATTTCGTCTATTGGCCTTCTTAGACATATCAACTGTAGCATAAATGGCTACTTCCCCATTCGCTTGGACAACAGGCATTTTATTTTCGCCGTTGATATTAACGATCGGCAGTGCTGTGTTTTCAATGCCGTTACCACGGCGGCAATACGGCAAAGTCATCCAATTACCTGGCCAGCAAATAACTCTTCGACATGGACAGTCTACTGGACGGATGGTATCTTCTTGATCGACAACTTTTGGCTCCAAAGGGAATACTGTGTTGGGTTTATTAAATTTTAGAATACAACCGCATGATTTTCGAACATTTACGGTGTTTGGGGTATCATAGTTTCCGAATTGACCGATTATTTCGGCTGCTAAGCACTCCTTGATTTTCTTGGGAGTATCGTAGTGTTCGAGTAGATCACTTTGGGAGGATGATCGTTTACTATCTTCATTCTTTGGTTCCTGCATTATGAATATATAAATTAATAATATAATTCTACATTTCAGGCATGTTTATGACTATCTAGTAACATCATAAGGTTCATATGTTTTGTCTAATTAACGTGATTCTATATTCATACAAGAGACTACAAAGAAATACACATTTGCTACCTGCGACAGTTTATAATCATTTGCATATAATTAAGATTAATTTTAAATTCTAGAACTTGAAATTGTATTATTTTAATGCCGAAGGTCTGTTTAATGAAATAATGTTGAAAGAAAAACTTACCACCAAGAAAGGCATCTTCGGAACATCGTAGTTCTCATATGGACCAGCCATTGGATTCGATTCCGTATGTTGACACGAACACATCGCATTAAGTGGAGCTGCAATTGGTAGAGGCATTGGAAGTTTCTTCGGGGGTTTTTTACTAGGGGAGTTATTAGCAGATGTCGAGAGTTGTGGTGGTTTAGGAGGTCTAGCTGGAACACATTGGCACTGAGAAGGATGAGAATTCGGGGACGAATTTCTATTCCCTGCTGAAGTGATAGCCATCGCATGAATCTTTGGACTTTTTGGTGGTACGGCTAAAGGAGGCGGAGTAGTAACTCCATGGGTTCGATCATGCCAGGAACATTCAGAATGATTGGCACACGGTAACCGGGGAACAGAATACTCTGAATTGCCACTGCTGCTACTATGGGAACACAATGACATTCTGTCCGAATTAAGCCCACCAGTAGACCTAGTAAAGCTGGCATTTTGTTGATTGTTGTGGTGATTGCATGGGCCTGAATTTTCCATTGTCCAAGCAGGACTAAACATTGGGGCAGCTCCAGGAGTTCCACTGGCCGTGGCTGTTGAAGAACGGGACATTGATGGAGCTCCCAATTTACTAATACAACTCATGCATCTTTCCAGTGAAGTCGGCATTCCTCCTCTTCCTGGATATCCCATTTCTGATGTCCACGTTTCGTTGTGCACGATATCATGCATTTCGCTTACTGATGCGGTGTCTCCACATCCATAATTAGAATCCAAATCACCATGATTGTGATGTCCAGCTGCGGATTCAGTAGACCAAAATGGAGAACTGGTACGGCATGTGCAAGGAGTGGCGTCTGAATTATGATTGCAACATGATTCGTCGCCGTACATGCTACGGTTCATATCGCAAGACATTGATTGGTTTTGATTCAGGAATGGCTCGGCACAACTTATGTCAGACATTCTTTGTTCGGATCTCATAGGCATTCTTCGTGGACTATCCATTGCTGTTATAGTAAAGTATATTAACATGCATACTTGACCTTTCAATATTTATATTATTAATACATTTATACTGAGGTATCATGCAACTCTTATATTCAGTAAATAAAAAAATAAATAAACTACAGAATCATCAACTTAACTATTGGAGAAAATTTTTTAACCATCAACATTTATATCAATTTTCAATAATCAGATTTACAATTCATAATATCTGTAGAAGTAATAACAGGAACAGGCATATTACCAACATTATCGCCACTTATTACAGAATTAAATCAATGGAATATAGAAGTTATACGCACTTGATGATTTTCGGGATGCAGGTCTTCTCTTGGCCGCCAACTTTCCTTGGGATGCAAGTTTTAGTGCATCTGTAATTTCATCTCCTTGATCCGTAACCAGAACATATAATCCTTCGCCTTTACCACATCGTGAGCCGCCTTCGAAGCAGAATCGACCCTCTATGACTCCGTATCGTCTAATAGTGGAAAACTTTTAATTAGCACTCCGAAACTTCTCTGAATAGTAATCTAACAGGAAATGAAACTAACCGTAAATGACCGATTTCCCAAACGCCTGTTAGCCGAGGTGGAACGCCACTTGTTAAACAAAACCTGTGGTCTTGCACGTGCATCCTAGCCGGGCCACTCTGAACTTTTGCTTTTGGCGGTGCCGACGATACGAGGATCAAAAATTGTTGGTCATCGCCCAGGTTATTGGAAATTTTTACCTGCCATTGGATTAAGCGTTCCCTGGTATCGAATGCTAACACAACTATCACATCTTGGCAAATTATGGCAATAGTGTTGGATTCTTTGTCGAGTGTAAAGCCAGACTCAACTCCCAAGAAGTGTTGAAGGGATAGTGAAGCTTTCGTTTGACCTTGTTTGTACCGATCTTTTGAGTCTCGATATAGTTGCAAATGTAAGCAATCTGTAAAAAGAAAAAAAAATGAATAACAGAAAAAATATATGGAATATACTTTGATTATAAAATGTTACATTAAAATGTAACAAATATTTTTATTGTTCACATTTGGCAATATCATAATAATAGTCTAAATATATATAGAAAAGAATAACGTTTCTAAATAAACAAATAAACTGAAGAAAATCTACCCCAATAGACGAGAAAAGTGCTATAAAAGTATCACTAATCTATGTTTATACAAAGTATAAAAATATAAAATCATACTATTACAACTTGTAGTTCAAAAAAAAAATGAGACGAATATTATAAATGGTTTACAACACCCAACAGTTGCGGAAATATTCTAGTTACTTAATTCCGTACAAGTACAATTGGATCCGCACGGAATACGAAAGTGGATTACACGAAAACATCCTGAAAAGTTCTCTTCTATATTGAAGAATACGTCCAATATTATTCTGTGAGCGCTTCATTCTGTTGAGAGGTTTCAACTTTGTTACACTTGGAAAATAAAAACAGACGAACAAATCTGAGAATTACAAAACTCTTCGGTGCTCGGTACGGAGGCGATACTAACGACGGCAAGACCGCCACAAACTTTTATATAACGTATATTATAATATACATTTTCATTTGATTATAAAACAATTCGTAATGATAACGAACAGAATAATAATATGAAGGACAACAAAGAATTATTGTCAAAGACTGAATTTAATTTGTCAATATCCTACAGCTTATTTTGAAATCATAAACAGATTTCAACATTATTTGACAATGAAGAAGTCACGATCCATATATATTAATTCATTTTGCGTTTCATAATAATATTAATATACAACTGTTTGGAAAAGCCTACTTTTTAGCTCGTCGTAAGATTTTGCAAGGCAGCTATAGTGTCTCGTCGTGTGTCTGTAACATGCTCGGATCTAAAAAAATTCTTAACAAAAAGTTCTTGTATATTTATCCTGAATCGATACCCTGAAAAGATACATACATCCAAGTATGAGTTATTAAGCGTTATATAATATATATATATATATATATATATATATATATATATATATATATATATATATATATATATATATATATAATTATATAACGCTTAATAACTCATACTTGGATGTATGTATCTTACTTGCTCACTCGGTCGGTCATTTTTCTTATTATATCAAAAAAATTATGAGGCATGTAATATTTATAACGTTTTTACAGATTGTGTACCTGAAGGTCAAAAAATGTATTAATAATAATAATATTGAAATTTAAAATGTTGTTGATACAATTGTTGATGATTGCAATAATAAATTTTGTACTATTACTATTGCTATGGCTTTCTTTATTATATTTTATGTGATAGTTGCTCGCATCCAACATGTACATATTTTATATTTTAATATGACACAGATATTGTTACATCGCTAAAGCTGCATTTATTTGATGGTTTCAAAAACCAATTAATTTAAATTCAATAAAACAAGAAAGAATTCAGCGAATTCGAAGTACATGGTAGAGAGAGCAATTGCAATAATAAAATATGCCGTTAGTTGCAAGTTCATACATAACCAAAGTATTAATGGAATAGGAACGAAATACTATTAAAATTTAACGAAGTTTTTATGTCCAAAGGATCACATTTTTCCAAATAACGAGCACAGTCAGCATTTTTTGATTTTCAGTCAATTATAATAAATCTGACGAGTCAGTGATATTCCTCTACAAAACCAAACGAAAAAAGATGTGTGTTTTAATGATTGGTAAATATGAAAAGTTTTTCAATTTTCAGGCTATTTGATTACCATGAAAGAACCATAAAAATACTTCTAGATTATTCCAGCTATCTGTCCATGCTTTATAGCTATACTACTGATGAACAAAGATTGACTTTTGAATAATAAAGCACTTATCCTTTATCTTCGGCAGTGGAACTATTTTGAAAAATATATATGCGATAGAAAGGGAATAATAAATTTTAGTTGAAATAAAATAGGGGAGTACAATATTATTATTTGATTTTAAATAATGCATCGACCAATAAATATGAAAGGGCATACAAATTTTTGATATAAAAATTTCAATTTCATTTCGTTTTTATGCTGGAATGATATTTCTGAATATTTACAAATTTTGTTCTATATACATACATATATATATATATATATATATATATATATATATATATATATATATATATATATATATATATATAAATTTAGGATTTGTGGAACAAAAAATTTGGATTTTGAAAAGGATATTTAAACTTAAAGCGCATGTTTATTTATTTTCATATTTTAGTATCTCGAAAATTGATATATATGAAGTGAAAGATATTTATATATTCAATAATTTTAATTTGAAATGTACCCTGTACCATTTTAAATTCATCAGCCCATAGCAACTTGTAATCGCGGCTTCATCTTTGCTATTTTATTGAACCGTGTTTAAAACAAAAATAAAATAATTTAATTTGGTATTGATATTTCCTTGAAATTTTATTCATATTTTACGTTTCTTCCGTTATAAACAGTTATACTGCTCATAAGAAAGTCTAGTTCAGTCGAATATATATTTTTCAACCATGAGTAAAGCTAAATAAGCAGTCCAACAAATCCATAAATATGAATCTCAAGTTGCATTTGATTCGCAGGAGAAAATATTGAAGTATTCGTATACAAAAGAATATTTCTTATTGACGATTGCCTTTTAAGCATCAATTTGAATTTCGATAAAAGTGAGTGAGAACTGCAGAAAAAGGGAATATAGCTCGTGTATTCAGTGCATTCTTGATGTCTGACTAGCACTGTAGGTAAGCAGTAAGAAGCTACATACATACAACGTTCGTTTTTACATTATATACAGCGCAAGAGGCACATCCCCTTGCCAATATCTCAAATCACTCTCTTCGTTGGTGGGATTCAGTGCCTGCTTAGATTTCCCCAGGTCGCCTCGCTTTGGGGATTATTCTGCTAAGCCCAATATTGCATTCTGTTTCCTCTACTGTACCTATATGTGTGTCTGTGTTGAGTTGACTGACATGGCCTTACTTTGACGCGTCTAGGCTTAGCACTACCAAATGTTTCACCGGTGCTTTCAAGACATATTCGCGATATAATTTATACATCACAAGTTTAAAATATATATCCAATAGCGTAAAACATAGTGCATCCATAGCTACAATATATGGTGGCTGTAGTAATTGGGACATTTAATACTTTTAAAAATATTTATCAAACTGAAAATCTAAATGGAGCAGAATGAAGTTCATACATTAAACAACAAACTGGTATTGAAACACCAATAATACTTGCATGTGAAATAAGCTATTTTGGAAATAAACACTAATATCAACGTTTAGTTTGTCAAACTGATAAAAAAAGATGGCGGGCATGGAAAGAAATTCATAAAGACATCAAAATGGCTTGAATCATTTTGTCAATAACGCCAGAAACAACTAATACTTCCAGAATTTTAAACTCTGACGATTAAAATGACGGAATAGAATAGTTCATAAATTAGACAAGCTGATGTTGAATCACTTTGTACATATTTGATTAGATGGAACTTGGGAATCATGTTTGTTAACTGAGATAGTTCAAGAATTGATGCAAACACCAATGCATCCAGTTTTCACATTGTTGTTTATAATGATTCCAATTTCAAAGTAAATTCGGAACAACAGATGTTGGATTACGAAAAGAAGATTAAAAGATTATTATTCTTTAACACAATATAAAGGCGAATTGAAACAAAAAACCAGCCTTTTTAATCGAAAATGGGACACTGTATATACTTCATTGTAAAATAATAGCAGTACATTTTACCGCTAATTTTTAATTTTACATTTTTTTTTATTGTAAAAGATCACGAGTAAAGAACAGAAAAAAAACTGTCAAGTGATAATGTTTTATGAGTGTTCGTGCACGACATGCAAATAATGGTAGCTTGATGAAAAAATAAAACAACAAAAAAGTGGGAAAACAAGGGTAACGCATCCCACTCTTTGGCAGCCGGCCAACCGACACAAATTATGAAACGATATGCTGGTTTTTGTTCCATGCTAAACAACTCCATTTTACAACATTGGAACATTGATTGCGTACAAAAAGATTTTTAAATACACGCCCGATATCGCATAGTTTATACACAAAACAGATTAAAGGCCTTTTATACTTTTAATATGGCGATTTTTATGCTAATAGCTTCATGAATACTTTTTTCTCTTATGAGTATAACAGATACATTTGCCATGCATATCCATATCATCCATATTTATAATAAAGAGATTTAGTTTTAACCACGATGAAACTTGGTATAAGTAAATGCATTTGTGTAGCTATAAATTAATTAAATAGGTAAGGATATTTTGGTACTACTTTCGTCTATATTTTCGATAATGTAAATGACAGAGCATAATTAAACTGGTTTCAATTTATGCAATAAAATGAAAATCTATCAAAGATTAACAAGTGTTTGTCTTATTTGGTTCTTTTTTAAAACGAATTGACTGAAAGGTATGTTTCTTTATAGAGAAAGGTATGTTTAAATATACTTCAAATTTAAATAGAGAACATACTCACAAATCTGGAAAACGAAATCCATGCTATTGATAGAAAGAACACTATATTCAAAAGGATTCCATTTCATGTTACTAATGTTCAAGCCCTAATTAGATTTGCATTCATGTAAGATTATATTGTTAAATAAAGAATTTTTATCATTGAAAAAAAAAATATAATTCTGATTTGATTAACTATAAATTTAAATGACTAAATTGTAATACGATTATAGCCAAATACCGTAATTTATGAATAAAAACTAAACAATACTAGTGAAACTGAAAAAATCTCTAGTTTATTATGAAATACATATACCTATTATATATACGAGTATATATATAAAAAAAGGAAGTTTTTCTAGTAAAAAGTATGGATAAATTATTATTAAATATATGATTATTATCATATATTTAATCTATTAAGGTATTTACATTTACTACACATAATATACGTGTATATGTTGCCATATTTTATAACAGAAAGAGTATTCCTTGAAAAAAAAAAAAACAAAAAACTCGAACGAAGATCGAATTATAAAGCTGCAAAAGTATGTATAAAGTAGCCTATATTTATGATTTATGGTTATATGGTTATTTACAAAAACAAATACCAAAGATGGTCTGGACAAAACAATGCCGTTGCTGGTTAGCCAAGCGAACAAAAATAGAGAGTTTCCAAGGATCATTGGATTCTATTTTCGCCTTCGAACTTCAACTGTCAGCTTATCAGGAACGTCAGTGTGTGGCAAATAGAACAGAAAAGAGTATGGCGAAAGAGAAAACAGAAGGGATTGAGGCAGTGTGCGAATATCCTGTCTATCACAACACTCCAGTGTTCGAGTGTAAAGACTTCCCACACAGATTTCCGGAAAGCGGCTTCAGTTCATGGCAAGCTTGCTAGAGCGAAAGCAAGTGTGTTTCAATAGCATTTATTCACCTTTATCAGCATATTTATTCGCGCTGCGAATATATATTTGCATTGCTAAAACAAGCAATTCAATCCAATACCAACAGAAATGTTTTCGAATCCTACTTAAAATATATCATTCTGACACAGTTTTATGAATCCTTAAACACGTTTTGCTTTGAATTTAATTAATCGACCGTACAGTAGTACAAAAGAGTTCGGTGTGTCTGTAACATTATCGGGATTAAACTATTTTTGCATAGAAATTAATTTCACGTGTAAAAAAACGTTCTATTTAATTATTTTTTCCACCAAATTGTTACGGCGAGCTGAAGGCATTGGTACTTATACCTGTATGCTTGAGCATCAGCAAGAAATGGCATCAAAATAATAATCTAAAAATACATATATTCTAAATCAATTTACTTTTTCAGGGTTGGCTATAAAAAACCATTCGGTTAGACGTTAGAGAATATGAAAATTTTATGAAATAAAACGCCTATGTTGTGTAAATTGAGTTATCGGCGTAAAATATGTAAATTCTCAGTTTTTGTCAGTAACTTTTCGAATTCCACCTACAATTGCTGTTATTTGATAATATTCAATTTTTTTCCAAAATTCCACGAACATTTGAAATATACGAATAGGGTAGGTACGACTGTTTACATATTTATGAAGGGTCATCCTCAAGATTGTTTGAGCAAAGAAATTTAAATTTTGGTCCCTGGCGGTCTTTGTTTGGGCCGCCCTCGCAACGTCTTTCCGTTCAGAAATAGAAGAAAGCGAAAACAAACAGAATAATAATGCACGTGAAGAAAACGGAAATCGGTAGACAAAACAAACAAATACTACACCACGGAATTTCCAATCTGTAACGAACGACACCGAATACCTAAACAATAATATTTATTTGTCATTTATTCTGTTCCAACACTTGTTCCAATTTTAGGTTAGAATATATTATTACATTAGAAACCTAATATATTGTATACAGAGTTTATTCAGTTTTAGAAACGTAATTCATTGTTTAATGGTAAAAATAAAAAAGTCAGAACTTTCTTGTATATATTGAATAAATATACATATTTTGTTATTTATTTTATTTTATTACTAATTTGCTAACTTTATTAAATCGTACCACGCATAGAAAATATTAATCAATGCATTGAATGTAAGCCGATGATAATGTTTATTACTGTCCCAAATGAACTAATTGAATTTAATTATTAACTGCAATCAATTATAATAATAGTTCACATAAATGTTCAATGTAATATTTAATTAATAAAGCAAACTATATTATTAATGGAAAAGCTACGAATTTGAAGATATGTTACTAGTGACCAATTTAAAAAAAAAGGATTTTTTTTATTAATATGTCGTTATAAATAGATTTATTATCCCAGAATGTAAAGGTACGTTACTACATTATTTGGTCTAAATATATGTTTAAATAAGGAACCTAAAGTTGCCCTAAATTCCAATATTCTTAAAGGGTACGATTTCAGCAACTCTCCTCGGTATAATTATTGTATTTTTGATTTTAATTTGGACATTCAATGCCATTGCAATTATAATAAAACAATTTAGTAAATACATAGTAATAATGGATACAACATAAATGTTTACTACTTTTAACACCGAAACAATTATTTGTAAAAAAATTTAATATCTTTAACTTTTATATTTATTCCATTTTGCTATAAATTGTGCCGTTTTTGAAACAGTAAGAAATAGCAGGAGTGAATTATAACCACCTGTTTAAATTGTGTTTTCAAAAATAGGTGGTTTCCTAAAAGAATACTTAAAAAATTAAAGTTTCATAATTGTACCTTCAGTATTTTCTGTACAGCCTACAAATAAACACACCCATACATTTGCAATATCATTATAGAATAGCACTAAACGTGTATTTCCGATAAAATTTCCCGTTTGAAATACTTTTACACTTCGTCCAAGAAAGTAACTAGTTAGATAATGATTTATAGGTATGAAAATCGGTATTGGTATAAACGTCAAATTATATAATTTTACCCAAGAAGGTAAATATGAAGGCCGATTCATATTTTTTACACCACAAACAAATTGTCAATAAATCGTGCGTTACTATTGCGAACAGTACATGCATATTATGATGCATCATTTTCGTTTAGCAGCGAGCGAGTGTGGGGCTATCGCATTATAATATCCCGCGTACAAATTGAAACAGCTATCGGACGCGCTCCGCGTAGTGTATGACACATCACCTTTGGGAATAACAACGCGGTGCCCCAAGCGGCAGCACCGGCGTATCTAGCATTTGTGTACAGTGTACACGTATGTACGTGTACATGTGAGAGCAAAATAACGCTAATGGAAATTAAGGGTGTTGCGGGATGCATACGTCCTGAGGGACCTTCCACAAAAAGAAAGAAAAAAAAAAACGCACTGAGGGATGAGAGACATGTCTGGACGTGCATGATGATTTTGGCGATAGTACTAATCGATGCTTGTGGTGGTGGGTTGATCAAAAAATGAAGTGTAAATGTGATTGATCAGATGGATGGCACAAATGCCAGAATTAGATTTTCGATTTTTCAATGGTGAATTACTTATGGATGAATTTGCATTTCATTTATTCGCTGTACAATAAGAACAATAATGTTCTGTGTCAGTAAAATACAGGAATTCGTTTTACGTGTCTCTAATTTTGAAAATGTATATGTATGTATACTTGGATATTGTATGTCAGTCGCTCATAATACTAAGTTTAGGGAGGCATGAAAGTCAAGTGAAAGCCACTCCAGCTTATTTAAATATACATTACTATACAGAAAAATTATTCTTAAAAATAAGCCCATTATCAGGTTACATTTTGAAATGTATGTAACATTAAGAGATAATTTTACATTTACAAATGCTTAAGTTACTTAGATAGAAAAATATATTCACTGTATTTTCTTACTTATTTCCATTTGAAAATCAAGCATATTTTTACGGAAGTAATCTACAGATTGCACTACACAGTGAAATGTTAAACAGAAAATTTGCAAGTGATTAATTTTTTGAATCAAAGAACAAAAAATGAACAATGCGCATAAATCAGTGTGCCATAATCAGTGCAGTGAATTTTAGATTCTGCTATTGTAGTAATGGTTGAGATTGGATTGCAATTTGTGCATGTTATAACATAAAACTCTGGTGAAAAAGTCGAAATGGTAGTGCTCCATTTTCATAATAAATTACAAGCGGAAATTGTGAATATGTATGTAGTATAATATGTATATATGAAACAAAAGTTCTTTTGTCGGATATAATAATGGATGTTACAAATTATTAAATGCTGTTTTTGATGTCGTGTTTTTATGTTTATTATATTAGTAAAATAATTACCTTTCAAACATTGTGGATTTTATGTATTATGGTTTAGTAGTTATGTTGGTTGATTGTTTCACCAACAACAGCATTACAAAATGTTTCTGTTGTTAATAGTTGGGATGAGTGCTTCAGTACGCGTACAAACTTTGACTACAGAAGTTAATTGCAAAACAATCTTTATTATATTATGAATGGCGCAGTTATTCACGATACATAATCCCGGCGGTGAAGTTTTGAACTTGTATATCATATTAGTTCTAATTTGCAAAATTTACGGTGTCCCACACAATTATTTATATTATTCTATTACAGAGACACACTAAGAGAGAAAGATAGAGAGGGACAAAGAGCGAGCGAATATTGTTGTATTTTTGATTAAAATTGTGATATTCGATGGATACAATATATATTATATAAAATCAAAAGCGATTTGGGGAAACCTTTCAAACAAAATTATAATAACTGTCATAGTGTCGTTTCCGAGATAATGAGAATAGTAAACATATTATATTTTCTTCCATTTCCAGTATCATAATTTGATCAACATTTTTTTCTGTAGATGGCTCACACACCGAAAAAATACACGCTCACATATAGTGAGTACTTACACATGATTTTCTAGAGCAAATAAATAAAAACAAAAACTTGGTTGCATTAAAAATGAAATATATCGATGAATGATCATTTCAAGACAGCCATTACATGGCAATAACTCGTGCATACTCCATCAGTGTAGATTAGATGAAAAATGTTAGGTACTTGCGAGCAAACGGTATCGCATACACGTCGATTGCGAACTGATAGAGTTTGCTAAGGTTGGGTTATGTAGTTGAGGTAGTTCTCGCGCGAGAAGTATTCTTATCAAACCGACATTCGGGTCTGTCTAAACCGGGAATTTATTACCGTTTTCGAAAACACATTCCGTTTCATTCCTCAAAAAGAAATCAATAGCTCACTGAATACTCTCAACACTTCTATTTTTCTCGCATCGTTATTGTTACAAACACTTCATCTATTTTCTTCCATGTTATGAAATTCTATTTCAACTATTTATTTTACTAGATCCTACTGGCTATTCAGGGACCTTCAAAACGGATATTTGCATTAATATTTCCAGATCCAGATTACGCATATGGTATTAATTTTTTTAAATGAAGAAACGATTATCGCTAAGTGTAACGAAATTATAATTTTTCTAGTAGAATTAACATAACATATAACTAAACTAAACTAAACAAATTTATTTATTTAAACCTAACAATAAGGTTAATTAAATAAAAATATTCATTATTTACCGACATTTCAATAATAGGTATCATATAATACGTAATGATAATTAAACTTTAGGTTTTGAACATATATAAGCAAAACTTATATTAAATAAAATAATATTGCATCCAAATATAAAGTGGCCTATCTACATGGATATATACTCACCCTCATTTTGCCCTCACATAAGAGTGAGAAGGCACAATAAAGGAGTAAATGATGAAGAAGAAAAAGAAGAACACCAACCACTCTGCGTTGCGTGCCTCAATTTGTATTTATATTTCTGATATATACCTTCGTTTCTGCATCACAACTAAATTTCACCCCATTTGAAAAGGAATTCGGCAAATATGCGAGCGAAAATAAATATATTTTGCATAAAAATGTGTTAGGAAATTTCGTACATTTCAAAACGTAATAAAAGGAAAAGCTAAGAAATGCGTCATGAAATCTTGAATTTAAATTTCATTAAAATACCATCATTTTTATTTGAGATATTTCAGACGTTCTAAACCATGACGGAAATTTTTCTTAGGAATGCAGTCTTGTTATTTCAATGATTTATTCATTCTCCACGTTTTGGCATCTCTTATGTTCTTCAGCAGTTAGAATAACTCAGATTTTGAAATATTTCTTAAGCACCACATGAAGAGTCAGATTTATAAAAATGATTACCGCAAGTATTCCATTTATATATAAAAAAATAATAATAAAAAATAAAATAAAACTAAATTGTGTACACCATTTAATGTACTTTCACCTGCTTTATTCATCTAAGGGCAACTTTGATTTGTTGCCGGAAAAGCATATTACCGAATTTTGCTAGGAGACAAAGTTGGTATTTATTTATATTATTTTAAGTTGTTTATGACTGTCTTTCACCAAACTTATATTTTGTTAAGTAATGACTTTTCTTTCTGTTTTTAAACTACAATTATTTCTTTTTTTTTTTTATCTATTAGTTTTATAGCAATAAGTGTTGGCAGAAATATTGCTCAGAATTAAAAATTTAATTTAATGTGAATTAAATTATTCATAACTTTTATTTATTTACGAGAAATATCCGCAATAAAAGTGGTAATTTAAAGCAACAATGAACAATGTAAATAACAGTGTAAAACAACATTAAGTGCTGTCAGATACGAACAACACAGAATTATTTGTTTCATTCCATTGTATACTGCAAGTTGCTGAAAATTGTCAGTTATAATTTGGATTTAATTCGTGAATTAAAAAAATTGTAATTATTATTTAACAAAAAAAAAGTTGAAGCGCGGTTAATATTACCTATAAAATTGTTAAAAGCTTCATAGAATCTGCGATGTCGAATACAGTATATCACAAAGTATTTGTTGGGTAAACGGTAACCTTGAGGCAGATTTATTAACATATATAATTTTACAAAATTGTTGCCAAAAATAGATTTTTTTTTTAACGAAATAAAAGTTCAAGAAGATAATAATTCTATGATACTGTCAGATATATACAATTTTTATTGTAAATCCTAGTATTTAGGTTTTATTAATATATTACGATTTTAATTGATAAAAGGAAATGTAGTTTACTTGTACTAAAAAAGCTGAACAGGTAGAGTGTCCATCAATTACTACAATTTCAGTGTGACAATTACTGATACCTGTTCGTTAATGACCTGATTGGATTTCGATGTAATATTAAAACAAGAGAAAATTATTCATTCTGGCATTTTTTTTTATATGCCTAATATACTCTTTTTATGTCAATTTAAAATGTGACACTTTTCTTTTCAGTACGAGAATGATCCTGATAACTATAGCCGAATCAGCTGCTTGTCATTTGTCAAACGTTAACTACAGTCTTTTGACAGATTATTAAGTCAACAGCTGACTCGGTTATAGTTATCAGGATAGCACCCGTGATGTATTTAATTGATATATTTCCCTGAAATAAACTAATTGATATTTCGGATGATTTATTTACTGTGGAGGTAAAATACAGCCTGAACAACGCAATGGCGGGCCCCCTCCCTCCTGGATATTAGATCATATTGAATAAATATACCCATATAACAGATACATTAATGTAAGGAAACTAAATAATTTTGAAGAATTCGCCACCACCCTACAATTTTGGCCTGGATCCGCCCTTGGAACAACGCATTCCATTATAATGACGTAAAAATACACTAATTATTTATTCCTAGATATTTTAGGCACTTTTTTGGTGGTTGTATTAATGATAGAAACGCTATTGCATGCTTTGAAAAATAATATAAATGAGTCGATCATTTTATTCCGTCAAGATTAATTGGGTAGAAAAGTGACATTTTTACATGTTCACTTTCGCTTACGCGTGTTACAATGCCAACACACGCTAAATTTACATCCATATTTTTAGTTTCAATACAGAATTTGCATATGTTATTTTATAATCATTCGAATTAAATATAGTATAATAATGCACTATTCGAAAGGCGTAATGAAGTGTGTGCAATGATTTTTATAAAAGTTGAAAATATATTTAAATTGATAAATTTATATAATTTTAATACATAATTGTAAATACGTACAAGAAAGTCTAGTGTAGGATACCTCAGATTCTTGTAGTACAATAAATTAAATTCCGACTACTTTTATAGAGTTGTAGGTACCTATTTAAATATGCCATCATCTTTTAAATAATCTAGCAGTAAGCTGTAATGCTTTATGCAGTAAAAAATTTATTAGAGATGATTACAAAATGAACATTAGCATAAGAAATAAATGGACGTGGATGGTAGTTTAGCTAAAAGTAAAAGTGAAAATCATTTGTAATTGCAGACAACAACGTATATTTTGTACACAATTCTCATTTCAGAGCTTCGTGCTAAGCTTGCTCAAGGGCTTTCCACGCTCGTATCTTAGTTGGTTGGTAACCCTGATCCTCACGGTTCTGGGTTCCGGTCCCTCGCTGTGCATCCCATCCAACAGGAAACGGAATTGGCCAAAGCACACTCAGAGAATACACATTGTAGATTGTGTATTATAAAGGAGGTAGTTTCTCCTTCATGGTCGACGATATAGCTATACTTAACCTTACCCGTCACAGTGGTGTACATTCATATTTTTGTTTGTTATTCTTATAGTTTGTTCAGTGTTGGAAACGCATTGCATTGTATGTATATCCATTGCATGTACAGCATGTACTATAATGCATAAACATGACCAATGTAAAATATTACGGTTATGGTTGCTATTCAATAATATTTTTAAGAGCTCAGCCGCATTATATTATTTAAATTAATTAATTTCAAATATTAAAATAAAGGATAAATTAACACGGTTGTGTTATAGGAATATCTAGTTTTGAATTCTTTTAGAAAGCTGTATTGGCCTCATACATTTTCTTTTACAATCAAAAATTTTCGAAGGTCGTAATTAAAGGATATTTAATTATTAATTTGTCTAAAATCGGTGTACAGAGGAAATAGACATTAGTCATATGAACGATTGACATATGAATTAAAACCAAAACGGAATCAGGATGACATAAAACGAATTTCTGTGTTAAATATCTTTGATTCCGATAGTGTATTAGACACACGATTGAAAAAATAATGTAGATAATTGAAAATGTTTATTGCAAAATAAAAACAGTAAAACTTTATTTCAATGTACTTAATGTAATCAATAATTATTTAGATTGCAATTTATTATACGCAACTCAATTTTATAGTACGAACTATAAAACATTTTCCATATTATTTAAAATGTACTGTGTTATGCAAATTTCTAGATTTTATAGTGTCATAAAAAGGGCATGAGAATCAAATGAGATAAAAAGTTTATTACTGACACTAAAATTTTTCTTCAATCAAGAAAAATAACTACCTGTTTTTCGATTGAAAATAAGATTACTTTTACAAATTATTAATAATGAAATGAATAAATATAAATGTAACATCTTTATAATAAATAGAACTAGTTGCAAAATATGAAAAAACATTAAAAGTACTTATTAAGAAAAATTACGTTAATTTTACTAGTTTGACGAAAATAAGATGAATTTACCAAATATTAATTTATTTATAAATACACTATCCAATAGGCGAATATTTTAAAGACAGAGATGCCAATGTACAGGAACATAAAAAGTAAATAAATAGGAACAGTATTCTAAAGAGTAAATAAGAATAACTATAATCCATATAACATAAAAATAATAATAATTGTATATGAGCTGAATATAATGAATCAATATAAAAGGATCAAAGTAATCCCATTTAGAAGATATGGATCAAGTATATTTAAAATGCAAGTGTTTTATTTTTCTCTTCGGGGTAGAGAATATTAGGTTCAATGCATTTAACAATAATCCGCTCGAAGTCCCAGGGCGATATGTTATCTGAACAGAGGCTTGTTGGCGATTGGACCGAACACATTACACACTGGCCATAGTATTAAGTTTTAAAAGATCGACGCAGGGGAGCTAGAACATGAGCGTTCGTGAGAAGAATCTTTTTTTTACTAGTAATAATAAATAGTTTTAATAGTTATAATAAATAGTGTTTGTTAATACATTCAAGCCTTGGTTAACCATTATTTACTATCTTAGACACTAAATAGACACTCATTTTAAATGTATATCAAATATGGTTAAAATCAGTTAAGCACTTTCAAAAGAGATAGGTTCACATAGTCTGATAAGCGAGCAACTAATATACATCCTAGTATATGAGTTAAATATATTATCTTAATCAGGAAAACATGAAACGAATTTGTGTAAACACTTTTGATTCCGTGAATATTAGAGAAACGGGATGGAATACAGTCAGACATCATTGATAAAGTATTCAAATCGTACTCAGTGAAATGGCTGAATTGTCATAATTGTCATTGTTAATAAGAAAGTAAAAACTGTTTCGAATGTCGCCGCCACTGTTTTCTTGCGGTAAGAGAAAGTCAACCCCTAAATTGTGCATGTCGTGGATATGTGTGTTCTGATCCATATATCCCCGCGGGCGTAATTTCGCAAAGCGACTTAAGTATACATTAAATCACGTACGATTACCATTGTGTCCCCACGTAACACCAGCAACCAGCATTGCCATTGCAGCCACGAATAACCGGTCCGCTTTGCTTGCACTTAGATACGAAAATAAAAGTGCCGGGATTTGTGTTAAAACTTAGTGTGTAGGGATGCACTATCTGCACCCTCATACCTTACATCCATTAGGGGACATTACAGCACCTTCAACCGAACTTGGAGCTAGCACAGCAAAAAACGCGTCTCTTGCTCGAAGAGAAATTACTGGCCCACGGTGCTACTAATATTGACCGGAAATCTTACCTGTAAGATTAATGCAAAATGCTGATGGTCCAGATAAGGGTTTACTACATTTTAACCCTTATACTTTAGAAAAGCAAGGGTAGATTTGTGAGGTACATTTTTCAAGAGTTTAGGCTGTTTTTATAAGACATTTATTTACATTTTTGTCAAATATCTTTGGCAACCAATGCAGAATTATGATGTGAAGATTGTGGAAAATGTTAAAATGAATATGCAGAGGCCAGTACTGGAATTTCTTGTACATATAGAATATACATAGAGATAGATACACTCATAATATTGTTCTACTATTTCAAATTTTGATATTTGTTGTTCCTGTAATTAATATAAAACTATTAAGTGAATATTAATCAATGGGTACATCATATAAATCGGGTTTCCAATAAACGGAATGTGCATATTGAAAAACCAAATTTATAAGATATTTTAATATCTATTACTTTCATAAGAATAATTTTTTCTTTCATTTTTACCATTTGCAAGATAGTGAGATTAAACTTTACTACATGTTTAGATATCGTTTTGAAATGAAAAGTTTTTTTCTCGATAATATAAGCATATGAAACACGTTTTGCTGTATAAATTCCCTCCATACACAGACATCACCCCGGAAATAACCTATTCGAATTAAGGAAAGCTAAAATGTGTCATGATTACAATACATTCTTTTAGACTTGGTCCAGAAAATTAATTACAGAAAAATAGATTTAAGAGACAGAGATAGATGTAAAAGAAGAATAAAACAATCTGAAACTTTTTGCTGATAATGTAATAAACATTGCAGTTGAATGCATTTGTTGCGTAAGATCACACAAAGGAATATAAATAACATTCATTCATTATGTTGAGAAATGCATAGCACTGTTGCTGCATAGACCATGGATTAATTATGTGTTTGTATAGACTCGTTGCCTGCTTTGGACATTTTGATTACGTATTAGACAAATGTTAATAACTAGTATTTTCAAAATATCTATACATATATACTCAATACAGAGAAAAAATGTAAAGCCGTCAGTCCCATATATGCTATATTGATAATAATTAATGTATTAATAATGCTTATAAAAACAATTGATAATAATATAAATATATATTTAAAAAACAGCGCACAGAAACTTATAAAAAATGCAGTCTTCAAAATATTATTATTGTAAGATGCGGGCAAGAAAACAGACAAAACAACGTTTTAACAAGCCTATTTATTTATATAGAATTTTGTCAATTTCGTTAAATATTTATTTGTAATTCGGTCGGAAAGGCTTAACGAGCACGAACGAACATGATTGTAGTAAACAAGGCTCATTATCGGAGAAAATCGTGACGATTCCATTTGTAAAGGAAAGGCTTTTCATACGCCTTTTCAAATCGTTCGTTGTCGCATTATTTTTCGCTAAAGCGCAGCGAGCAGCGACTGGCAGACGCGGTAACAAGATTGAAGGGTTTCAAATTCACAACAAAACGCTACGCCGCGCCGCGCACTGCAACTTTATCACTCGCCAATTATTGTAGAAAATTCAATATTTTACAGTTCAGCATTATCGATATGCTATTGCAATTCTGTAACACCCCGTTACTATTATCAATTTACAAAAAGTTCTTGGCCAGAGACACAAATAGAAATTACACCCATATTGCATGTGAATATATTAACAAAATTAAACGTTCCTACCTAACAGTCAAATGTTAAATATTATTAAATTCCCTAAAATATGAAATCGAAGGAGAACGCATTGGCGGCGAGCACTACTCCCACCCAGATTTGAGGGTTCAGATATTATGTGTCAAATTAGTTAAATGTGTTCATAGAAATGCATCAAGTCATAAGACAGCAAATATACAATGGAAGATATAAAATACAAAATATGACACACATTAGAATATCTAAATCCAATCGAAGACTTGATACCTTATCAACAAAAATCATTACAATTATATATACTTCATTTCCTATACAAAGTACATTTTGAAGATATAATGAACATGTAACGTTATCGTTTTCTAAGAAGCAATCTCAATTACTTGAAATAGGAGCAAATGTGGCTTTTACTTTATTAAGGTTCCGGACAAAATGTTGGATTCATTTCTGCGTGCAGGATAGGGTTGACTAAAGAAAACTAATTTTTTGGTTGCGACTACTGAATGGTTCAAATTTGCAAACTATAATATATGTAAATGTGTCATTAAAATGCAAAATAATTTTGAAGTTTTACAATATTTTCATGAATCGAAATTATCGTTTCTCTTTGCGTCTGATTTTTCTGTTTTAATACATTCCTTTGATAGCCTACATCCGATAGAAAGAAACAGCCTGTTCGATGAAGTTACCATCTATCTTGCTCTAAAGATTAATAATTATGTAAAGTTAAAAATGCCTGTAGTCGCCGATGTATTTAAATGTAAATTTCTGACGTTATAAAATCAAGTAGGTCACAGTGTTAAAAGTTACTGCGAAGTTTTTTAAAGGCCTCTTCCGCAGTGTTTCATACGATATAACGTAATTTGGAATGAACAAAAGTTCAGTCCAATATGGTTTAATCATCATTTACCGACGAACGGTTGGTTGCTGTTCATCAAACTTAATTCTTATGGAACATTTTTCTTTTTCCTATAACTTCATTTAATGTTTCAAGTTTTTATACCTATGTTCTTTAAATTATTTTTAAGGTGCGACATGCTGACATAAGATGGCGACACCGACGGTTAAAATACTTGATGTTAAGACTTAGATTTCGGCCAAGAAAGTAAAATTGTCATTATGTATACATGATGTAGAAATTATGGTATTTGCGTTTGTTATGGCATAAAATATCATATCATAAATATCATGTATAATATGATTGATTAATCTTCTAAATCAAATGTAGTATATCATAATATACTATTATCAATAGTGTTTACAGACGCCATATCAGGTTACCAATAACTATTGTGTATAATTATAGTTCGTTGATGTGATATATATATATATATATATATATATATATATATATATATATATATATATATATATATATACAGAGTAGGATATCAATAGTGCATAGTACAAATATAAAAATGATGTTAAATATACCATAATTATGGTACGTCTGACCCCGCTGAGATACATCTAATATACATTTTAAATAAATTCAGTGTCGACCTAGTCCGCGGGAGTCAATTACATAAAGAATCCTTTTTTTCTGGCCAAGGCGACAGTTAGTGAGTGGTGTGTGCGCTTAAATTAAACTCAAGATGAAAAGGTGTTTGTTCAAATTTTCGCAAGCCTTAAACAAAGCTCTTTTATCATTCAAAGATGCTCGGCGCAACGCTCTTTTCCTCTTTAGTTCCTCATTTCATCTCACACCCTCTTACGGTATTAGTTTAATCCGTAGCTTCCTTCTAGATCCAGTAGGAGCGCTACTGTATTACCAAATTTCGTTAGCTGTACTACCGGCTTTACGTTGCATCAAATCCTTGTTGATACATTTTTAAAATATCCCATATTGAATATAGGGAATAGGATCACAATAATATCTCCAATATGAAATTTTATTTTGAATAATGTTGTAAATGTTGACAATAAAAAAATAAAAATAAAAAAACATTAGTAAATGATAGAAACATAAAAAGAGAATGTAATAGCATGAAATAAATGATGGGTTACTTTACGAGTACTGTGTTTATTCAGTGTTATTCAAATGTATATTTAACATATAAATTAACTGGTTACGCTGATAAATATTTCATTCTATTTCACAACGACAAGAATTAAAACATATAAATTGTTAATTATTTGTATGGAAAAAGCAGTGTATTTTCACATTTTTAGTTCGTCGCAGAAAAGTACATAATTGCTAAAGGGTTCGGTTATGTGTCTGTAATATATTCGGATTAATTTTTTCTGTATTGCATAGAAATGCCTTCATGTCATCTTGATTTCGAACATGTATATAACTCATATACCATCTTCTCGTCAGGCCAACTTTGTAAACGTATCTTCACTGAAGATACTAGACCAATTTTAACAAAATATGGGATACAGGAATGCCTAATTAAATTCAATAGTCATTATAGAACCAAAGCTAATGGGCCCTAAATACGGATCTCGTCGAGTAAATTAGCTAATTTTTTTAGTTGAACCCAAATGTCATAAACAAATTACTACAAATCATAAATTTGAAAATGAAAATATTCAATAAACACATTAGTTTTGATTATCAATCATGTGTGTACATGTTCGATTAAACTCTTCAAATATGATTAGTTATAAATGGATTTTCTGCATTAACAAAATCAGTGGTTATAAAAATGTGTTTTTTCTTTATCCACCATATTGGTTATGAGTCGTGCTGAAGACAACCAGGAAATTGATTAGTATATCACAGCTAAATATGATCTGATTGCAGTAGCATGAAATAGAAGATGATGTGCTTTAAGAATACTGTGTTTTATTTCCATAAATATTAAATATACATAAATTTCCATGCAGTTATAATTTGGTAATTTTCGCCATCCATTTTGATATTTCGAATTATGCACAAAACAAAAGCACAAGACTACGAACATGTCTAAATAGAGAAACTATCATTACTGGCAACATATGCACGTACATATATGTAGAGAGGCATATGCATAAAGGAACGTCCTGGTATAACAGAATCCCAATTTCCTACGTCAAAGTCACGTGAATTTAATACGTTTATCATCGAACGCTTCCCAAAATATCAATCTGCATGGAAATTACACATTATATTTGTTGTGCGAACTACGGCTGCGTTTCATATATGTTACAAATACAGACACACACACACAGCATACGTACCTAGGTATTGTGAATAGAGAAACCGATATTTGTATTTACATAATAAAGTGGAATCAGCTGTATTCAATTAAATTTTCCATTAAATATACCGAAATATGTATAAACACACATACATTGTGGAAAATTAAAAAATTTACTGGTTTGCAATCATCGAAACTACAGGTTTTGGCACGAGTTTGCAATAAATTACTTTCAACCGTACATCATCAACTGTTCAAATTTAAGCGCTATTATTCTATAATATAAGCGAAAATTATACAACATTTTCACCGCTCATAATTATTTCGAATGGAAGAATTATATTTCAATGCTATATTGTTTGCATGTGCATTTCAATTCTAATTGTCTGTCAATCTGCATTACTCAATATACATATTTATTCCATTATAAAGTTAAAACAATGATCGAAATACGGCTATGCGCATGACTAAATGATACATTTATTTTTTGATTGCTTACTTGGAAAATGTGGTCAACTTTTCACAAACTGACAGAAAACAGTCAAGCAATGTTAGCAAAATAGATACTGCAAAATTACGTTACATACTTTAACCAGCCCCTACTGAATTTTTTTTTTTCTTTTTCACAAAACTGATCTTAGTACCACTTCATATAATAACATTGAGAGGAAAGACAAATATTTTGTTCGATTTGGACTTCAAAACTATAGTATGTTATTCTGAGGGACGTACATGATTGAGGTCTAAAAAGAAGTCTTTTAGTCATGAAAACATATAGGAAGAATCACATTAGGGCCCTAGTTGCTTATCCAATTTTATATTTGTGGTGTGACTTCCCAGACAAATTTCAATATTAAATTAAAACAACTAACCTAACCTCAATTTCCCTGTAATCTAGCAAATTATGTTGCCTGCTTTGTAATATCTCCTAAGAATACTTAATTAAAATGTGCCGCCTCGCACATACTGTATAATTAACAACCAGTTTGCCGCTCTTTGCATAAAACACCCGCTGCTATTCAACTCGTTCACTTCAAAGAAAGTTACTGTTTCGGGTGAGAAAAATGAAAGATGAAAAGAGACACACGATTATTTGTTTTGGGCTGTTGCATTAATTAATTCTGACAGAGTTTTGTAAAATTCCACTAACTAAATACTGCCGTAATGAAATATATAATCATTTTATATAGTAAAAAATAATTATTATGTTAAACATAGTAAGAATTTTATTTAATTCTTAGTAATACAAATATATTTTTACTTTCCTGGACGAAGTCAAAAAGATAGTATTGAACCTAATCATGAAAAAAAAAAAAGATTTTGTGAACAGATTCTAAGCTTCCTTCACTTGACAGACTATTTTAGGGGTTGTATTTGTATGTGTGTATGTGAGCGCTATACAGGAAAAAACTAATAAAGTGAAAATTATGGTTTTATTAATTTTAAGCTGCGCCATTTGAGATGTTAATATAAAAATTAAAAATATAAATAATTCGTATTTAATGGAAAATCGCATTTGAAATTATTTATATATTATATTCATGGTTGGGGTATATACTAAGTTGTTTCATGATTATAGCAGTATCAAAATTTGAATCAATATTATAACAATTGCGACAAGTGGAATATCCATATGTTTTGTGTAATACAAATATATCACAAAATATCAATACATATTATTTAAATATGCGTACAAGAAAGTCTAATGCCGCGCATGGCAGATTTTGCAATATGCATTCGCAAGATTAAATATGAAGATTGAAATTTGAATGAAATCTAGTACAATTAAGGCATGTATTTGCAATCAAAATAATAATAAAATTACCGACGTGGCAACGAATTTGCAACCTCAAACAAAGTAATATCCGAATTTGATGCGTAAATTTATTACAATCCGCATGTATGTCCTGTGCGAGTTTAGTTAAATAGCAAAACACCAGGACGCTTAAGGGTATACTGATTTTGTAAGGGCAGTCTGTAACACTAACCGAAAACAAAACGGTTGCACAAAAGAGCCTTGTATTCAGCAGTGTGTAGTTATTTCCTTCCTGGCCGTGTCAAATACAGTTGTCCAGTCGTGTTTCTAGGTATAAGTAAGGGATTTCAAAAGACGAGTGACCATGGGGATGGTTTGTTTGGCCTTGTTTGATGTCGAGACCACATGAAACTTTGCCGACACTAATTACTGACCGCACCGCCAACTCCTGTCGCTAATTCAATATCGATTTGTCGCTACGAGGTTTCCTAACAACCCTTTTGTTGTTACAACTCTACGTAGTTTAATTATTTGATTTGTGGGTGGAATACTGACAAGTATTAAACGCAAAACGTGGTATAGTCCTTCCATGGTATGCATTTATTCGTATCATCATTATTAATTATGGCGAATATATATTTTTAAATGTATTTTAAATATTGGATTACATTTAAGTTTTGTAAGAAAACCACCTAGCTTTGAAAAAATAAAAAATCATTACCTGAAGTAATGATTTACACTCACTATTTTTTGCATATTTCGTATACGACAAGGATTCTTTTAAAAGTTATTCATTTAAACGTCTAGCATCTACTGGTTTTTCCTGTAAAATCACCTTTTAAAATAGCAATTCAACATTTACATTTTCCTGGTAACTATACATATTGATATGGTTACATTTAAAACAAAATTATATATTGATAGTGAAGTATAAGAAAGTCGAGTGAAGACCACTGCAGCGTTTAGATTATTGCAAACGAAGCATTTTTGAATCTACTTACTATCTCATAAGATGCACGAAAGTTCCATTTATTTGCGTTGAAAGATATAAACAGGGAAAGCACGTTCGACGCATTACTAAATATACACAACAAACAAATGGTGATATTGTTATATATGTTTACTATAAGCTAGGAGAGCTTCAATGAAAACAGTTTTAATAAGATTTGAGATGTAGAATACAATAATAAGTAATCTGAAATTCTATCCTAAAAGATCTGTAATATCTGATGATGCCAAGCGAATTAAATCGATCACGAAAGGTATCTTTGTAGAAACCTGTAGACGCACTCACTCGATTTAAGGATAGAGTGACCACTGACCAGTGTAGATTTTGTAAGGATTTAATTAGAATTAGATGAGCGACCATTCAAGACGCACTTGGTGGGTATTCGCATTAAGGATCAGTGAATTTTGTTAAATTGTTCATTACAATTCTATAGGATATACTCTACAAGTAATTCTATAGGACTAACTACAATTGTGGTAAAAATAGAAACTGAAACAATATTGTAATAGAAAATCTATACGGCCCTACACTGATCTTTCTTATATATAGAACATAATTTATATTTTGTGGTTATATTTATAAAATCCATTTCCTTTTAGACTTCGCCGTAGATATTAAAAATGACACAATACTGTAATAAGCTAAATATTATGAGTATATAATCATGCAAACTGCCATGAGAGATAACGTTGCAAACGTATACGTAAATATTCGCACGATCTCAAACCACAAATGTACCAGGTGGAATATCTAACATTAAATACAGTTGGCTTATGGCAATGAGTTATCGCCTTAGAAGAGAATATTGGTATATCTCCCATTTAGAAAAAATAAAATACTTGTTTAATGATATTAAATTTTCATAATCTAAAAATTATTCAGTTGTAATTCTCTCAAATGGAGGCAATTTTCGTCGGGGAAAGAGAAGTTGTTGGGAGACTCGTTAGGACAAGTCGGGGTAAAACAACAAACGGCCAATGTTTGCCTCATTACAATTCGTAATCTGTTATTTGGAGCAACACGATCCTATTTAATATTAGCATGTTACGCAGATTTCGCGTCGTCACTTTGGAAATGGGCACAACGAGCTTCTACAATATATATATATATACACCTACATTAATATCGACCTTGTTGTCGGTGGGTCTTAACAGGCATATCTGTCATGTGTACTATACTCTAGATTAGCCCCTCTTCACACGAGGATCTCATGCATAAAACATGCGTATACGACATGTGTGTGTGAAAACTTTAATTCCAAAGTTTTGCACTCTGTAAAATTGTAATCATGTGAATTTCGACGAGATTAAATTAGGAATTTTTGAAACATGTCTGTGTGAAATGTTTAAATATTTAAGGCCGCTTTTTGTTTTATCCAACGTTAAAAAAGTTTAGAAATTTGTTTTAAGTGCATCATCTACTGAGCAATCCATACGAATATATAGCAATGGATGTTGAACAATGCAAAAATAAACGTCAAAATTTAATCTATTTAGCAAATAAAAACGTATCATAGTGAATTGCTCTTTCTACAACCGCGACACTATTGTTTGCAACGGCAAAAGTAGGAAAACGAAACGGGAAAACGTAGGCAAAAACGAGGAATTCATTTCAAAGAAAAAGCCGAAGTACTGTCTTTAATAATGCACCATCGAACGAACTTTCCATTCAAGAACTGCATATACATGTATATGTGTTGAAAAACAAAGGAATATACGTACGTATACATCCGTGAATGTTCGTGTGTGTGAGAGTGTGGCGAACATTCCCCTTCGGAAGTTTCAAAGTGATAAAACACGAACGATGTGCGAGCAACAGCATTCATATATGAAGTACACAGATCTCCATTTTCATTGTACTTTCCATGAGTACTTTTTGTTTTAAAAAGTTTTTGCTTCTGTCTGCAGAAATACACTTAAACAAATCGTAAAGTGCGTTATTCCTGGACCTAATGTATAAAGATTGGCAGCACCAGTACCCGAACATCAACATGTGAACGTAGTCGAAACCACAAAATAGTTAATATTGGAGATGAAATGCTTTTAAAATGCTTTAGATGAAAGTGTAAAATAATTAATTATTACTTAAAATATGTAATTCGAAATATAAGTAATCCAAACAGTTTTGTTTAAACATTGCGAATCCCAATAATAAATTTAAATATAATTTTATAAATTTGAATACAAACTGACTACTTATCCCCGAGAATTACATTCTCTAGGATGTTTGGATAATCATAAACCAAATCCAAACCTTACTTATTAATATTATGGAAACAAAAATCAAGGTTGAAAAAAGTTTTACGTTATTACATCATGGAATATGTTTCTAAGTTGGAATAGACTATAGCTTCTGTATTCTGTGACTTAAACTATAATATTGGCGTATTTGTCGAAAAATAAAAGTCATATGAATTGAAGTTGCTAATCAATAATTACCATCGAAATAAGTCGAATACATAATATACGACTCCATTTGAAATCACAGTGTTGTAAATATTTCAAATTCTTGGAATGCTTGAAAGAAAACTCCGAATTTATCGTTTAAATCAGCATAAAATACAATACCGAGAAATAGCACTCAATGGCCAATCCGAGACCGTATTTAGCAAGAAATACTACAATATTTAAATGTAAAGACCAAAAAGAAAGAAAGAAATTCTTCAGAAATCGGTGTGTGCTGACATCAACCACTTCGCTAATTGCAAACGGTTTTGACCCAAGCCAGGAGCAGTTAACCGAACTTGGTTTCCATTCGGATTTAATAAAGAAGAAGTATTTAACAAGTTTCGTGCTGCGGAAGAATACACAAAATTAAAAATGTTCTATAATTAATAAGAAAGTTGTGGTGATTATTTTATTCGTTCGCATTTATACGTTTTGGTACGCTTCGGTCGTCATTTCAATTTCATCCAGTTTTTATGTTTCGTAAAATGAAATTAAAAATATTTCTAAAAATCTTTTCTTTACTCGCAAATCTCAAATATTAATATTATTGACATTGTCATACAAAGGACAGCTATTTAAAATTTAGGTCACTGATTTATCAGGGGGTGGGCAACCATGTCGGCAATTGCCACAAGTGATGAATTGATCGTTAGTGTGGTGGAGTTTCAGTTTGGCATTTTTGGCTTGTTTTTGAGCTACAACTATGGTAGAGATTTTAATTATATTTTAGATTTGAGAATAAATGTAATACGTGAACTTTTAAAAAGTTACAATTTGCAGGTTTATACGTTTAATTTAAAATTTAATGAAAGGATATGCCAACAGCAAAATTTCTATGTTGAAATATTTGCATTAGCAACTATCTTCTGTTATGAAACTCAAGCTTTAACACATAGAGCTTTGGGCTTATAAGCAAACCATGTAAACGTAAGGTTATATGAAAGGTATACTTTATATTACACCCTGCCTTTCAAATTGGAATTATTTTATATACGTGTACATGGTGTACGTCATATTTGCTATATCGTATATTTGTAGGGAAGATATTAATTTTTGAAAGATGATGTGTGTGCGGTGTGTTACCGGGTTTGTCGCAGTCTTAATATGCAGTTACCGAAATTTATGACGGACAATTTTGTCAAAAAGGCCGATAGGAGGCGCCAAGTGCAAAACGCCACCGTCGAAAAGTGAAATATTTATAGGAATCCACCAGGGGGGAGGTTAGTATAAAAGCAAGGATATTTTTTCCCGGCAGCAAATAAAATTTCACTATGATTTACCATCTGGTCGGCATGGGTGTTTTTATCCTGGTTTATATAGCTTTTTGATCGATCAATTCGGATATATTTGGAGAAAACAAATGATATGTGCGTGTGGATGATGGTTAATGGAGTAAGAATGGTGAAAACTTAATATCGCAATTTCGAGAAGTGAATATATAAGTGACTGGCCTAAAGTTATTGCGATCTTGAATCGGTGAAAACACACACAACCAGGAATTGTATTGTTCGTTTTCAATTTCAGAAACATAAAAAGAAAAAGATTCAAACAAAATCGAATCTCAGTTTATGCCGTTACCTATTCAGTGGTACCAATCGTTTTCCCCCTAACACACGTCGGAACAAATTTAAATTGTTGGCATTCCTGTTCTGAATGTGCCACGCGGCAGACACGAGTTAGAACGTGATGCGGCGGGTGCAGAATGGGAAACGGGAACCTATTCTCATTCGACCGCGATTCCGTCAAAAACTAATATTAAAGTTGACAATTTCAACTCAACCGCCCCCCTTGCGTATTTCAAAAAGTTTACATTCCCTTCATAAAATGAACATATACCTAATAGAAAGATATCGCATATTTTTTGTTGCGTTATCATTTTAAAGATATTTCGAAAATATAACTACATATAAGCATTTAATAATATAATTACCCTTGCAATTGGGTCTGTAACTGCATACATATAGCATGTGGAACAATTGATGAACTATAAAACGTTTCCTCAGTTACCACTCATATTATTTTATTGCAATGGTAGAATTAACTTAAAACAAAATAAAGCTATATTACATATAAAGTGAGAATTAAATATAAGAAAGACGAGTGAAGGCCAGTTCAGCTTGAAAAAAAAAAACCAACACACAGACATCGTTCTGAAAATTAGCAACATCTACGCAAGGAAAGTCGAAACGTCATTGTCGATCATAATGCTTAGATTGAAAAATTTCATGAGTATATATTATACTTCCTACTAAATGTCGATTAAATGAAAATGAACGTAGAACACTTTTACACTGAATTAATAATAATAGAGGACACACATATAAACATGTAAGATATGTTGCGGAAGCACTCGATAGATATATTTAAATTGTGTTTTTTTAGAGGTTTGTTTTAGTAGCACTGTAGCTGTAGTTCAAACAAACATTGCCTTAGCGGTCAGTGAACAACCTAACCTGGCTGGCTTCGAGCAACTTTCAACATATCTTTTTCTTTTTCATGTGGTTGTTCTAAACAAACATTAAGGATGATAATAATAATGTCTGTCCATATATGACTACGTATCTTCTTTTATTCTTCCGCTTTTTTATAGGTTTATCCTTAGGCAAAAAGAGGAATACTAAATCTACACAAACCTTTTTGCTATAGAATGCTGATATGCCAACTTTTCTATCCTATTTAACTAGTATTGACAATAAAAATTACCTGCCAATTTATTATGAATAAAATAAACAAGCATAGGTACAAGCACCAATATCTGCAGCTCGCTTATAATCACTATATAAAAAACCGAAAATAGCTATTAATTTTTTAACGATAACATATTTACGGATTGATGCGGACAAAATAATTCAAGATTCAATAATAAAGCTATTTTTACTTTATTGAATATATAAAATTAAGAAATCATTAGAGAATGTAATATCTTAGAAGTGTACTCACTTATATAAAAATCTGGTGTGTCCTTCACTAAATATGTGATATAGCAATATTGTGTTTTATATGTATCTAACATTACCATAAAACTAGGTGACTAGGGACATGTATATGTATTATAGCTATTTAAAAAAGCGATGTATCAGTAAAATGTTGCTTGAAAATTTAAAATCTCCAACATTTTCTCATACGGAATATACAAACTTAAATACAAAACATCTAAACATCATATTTTGATGTGCAACGGCATTTGGCCGTACAGCGTCCACAGACACACACACAAATAACATAAATAGACATTCACAGGCATGCACTCATAGACATCATTGAGAAAATAATAAAAATGAATTCAGGAACCCTCAAAACAGATATTACCATTCAAATTTCAAGGTGGTTTTATCTTTGTAATCACAACAATTCCTTTTTTAGATTATGATTTGCAAAAACACTATCTGTTTTTGTCAATATTTATACTTGAATGTTAGGGTACCAAGCGTGTATGTTTTCCATTAAATCGGTGCTGATGATACATGTCATAGATGTCACCACTGCAATTCTCTTATGAATTGCAACACCATCTATACATGACAGAATCCTCGTTATTGTGATGTGCAATTTTTTCTGGCACCCTAACACTTGCAGACGGATTTCTCCATCTGATTCTTCCGTTCATTACTTTGCCGGTTGCGTTGTTTTTCCTCTTTATATTTATTTGTCGCCCTTCCTCTTTGTATTCGCGTTCGCCGTAAGGACAATTCCATTTTATGGAACTTTGAGCAGCAATGTTACGTCTGAGTGGTTTTCCAATTTGTAATAAGTGAGATATAGAAATGGAAAAAATATTAATACAAACTGTTTGTATTTCGTTTTGTGTATGTTTCGCTTTTAGGTCAAATTGAAATAATTAGTTAATAATTAGTTGTCAACATGTTTGTTGAACTGTATTACCTAATTTAAATGAATTTACATATAATTAAATTATTGACAATTTAATTACTCAAAATGTTACAAAAATTCGTATTTCCAATAAATGAGTTGTCGACCGGATTAAAGTATTGTCAATTTATATATATACTTATAAATATCGATGTCACAGTACATAGTCCTGGATTCGAACCCAAGTTCCGACCAAGTGAGTTTACTATCAATCGATCTACGATTAAATGATAATTTGCCCTATTATCTTAGGTTGTCTGTGATATGTTTATGGTAACGCATGACTCAGGGATAACATAAATAACAATGTAATAAATACCTTAACTATCTTCGAAATTACTGCTGATCTAAGGAACTAATGTTGGATGGTTTTCTCAACTTGTTTATTGTTATATTTTTTTTATTGTGTTACATAACATTAAATATGATATACATTTCTTTTTTTGGATTGCGATAAAAATGAACACTAATTACACATTAATAACACTTATTATTAAACACTAATTTATCTCCGAATTTGAAAAATAGGTAAAATAATTATTACCAGGTATTCTTTATGATGTAATGTAACAATGTAATTTGTACATTAAAATTTAAAAAAAAAATCAAATTTATAAATTTTATATTTTTCAGAAATATCCTTTGCTTGATAATATTTTTCATTCAAGTGTAAATATAAAATATTAAAACCATCAAACAACACTTTTTAATATGTCACACATTTTAGTGTTACACGAGCGATTATTTAAATTGAACAATACATGCAGCTGACATTTTTTTTTTAAATATTAGGAAAAATAAAAAAATGTAAAAAGCAGTAAAAAATTCTATAAAGCACAAAATTCATTGAATTACCATTTGGCCTGCATATTTAGTTCACCATCAATGATAATTTTACAAAAAGTGTAAAATAAAAATGGTTGAAACAAAAGCTTTGTTTAAGTTGTTCTTTTGTGTAGATAAAAATGTACAAATCACTGAACATGATTTGTACATGTGTATGTATGTTCACCAAGTGTATTGTAGAGAGTTCCGCATGGCGAAATGTACAATAGAATCTCTCGACAGTGCGCGCGCTCGCACATGTTGTTTGTTGCATTATCGAAATGTTTGAGGTAGATTTTACGTAGATTTTATTTCTCTTCAATATGGATATTCGCAACGACAATTGTTCTACGTATACCATACATTGGATTACTGTATAGATATCGAAGCAACTCGCGGAATAGAATTCACTGTAGTATAACAAGTCGATAATAATGTTCTATTGAACTTCGAATGAATATGATTTTACCGACGATCTATACAACGATGATGTCATGCATTCTATACTTTATTATTGTTTTGAGTGTGATATTTCCAAATTTTCCTATCGCCTAGATCAACATTGCCTTACGGAACTGAAGTAAAATAAAACTTTGCTTTCATACAAATTACAATTTTATTTCGACGTGACGTTCATGTGTAAACGTGTGTCTGTCTCTCTGTAGAATAGTATGTGTTTACTCTATATTTTCTATACACTGTCACTATAAGACAAAATAAAATAAATGGTATTTATTAAAAGTATTTTCATTACAAAAGTAAACTTGTGTGACGATAAAAAATGTACAAAAATTCCAGTTGAAACCCAACGAGAAATTTCAGTGTAATAATATGACGTAGAAACTGCATTGTTCCAACCAAGAACAAAATACAAAAAAGAACAAAATATAGTAGGTATGGTATATACATACTATACACAGACACACTTCTCCAATGCGGAATTTCAACTATTTATTGATTTTGGCGTCCATTACAGACGTTCACGTTCGGTACTATGTATAATGAGTGCGCGGATATTCGCCGCTAGAGAAGATAATTAAATTTTTCAGTTGCTTCACATAATAGTATGTCATGCTAGCAACTGGAGATTGGATACCACGAATATTTGTGGATGATTATTTGCCAGTCGCTAGCTCCTCCACTATACGATAAAGAATGTCAGAGGATTGATTTATAATTCTCTGGTGCTCAAATGAAACGATAAATAATGGTCCAGATATTGGCGGTTTCCAGGAATATAGTCGGTGCCAAAATGTACATATATTATGAATTCGAACTTAACGATTTCATAATTTTAAATTCCAAATTCGATCAATGTAAGTAACAATATAACTATATTTTATGTGCGATACATATTGATTTAAGCATCTTAAAATATTATTCATTGCAAACTTCAATGTTTCTTGCATTTACGGTGAGATAAAGATAAATTGCGATGAAAAACAAATTATTCACTAATATTATAGAGAAAATATTATTATAATCATGGATCAGTATATTATTCATTATGGAATTCATCGGTGGAAAACGTGATTGTATTATATAATCTGTGACAAATTCGGGGTTTGCCTCTGTCACTACAATCGTCACTGGCTGTATTTATATTACTGTGTATTTATGATTGTAAACTAAACAGTATTAGATATGAATATATCGGTAATTCATTTTACAAAAATATTACTTAGCAGTGAAATAAATCTAAACACCTCGTGTGTCAATGAAATAAATCTAAACACCTCGTGTGTCAATGAAATTACAAGGCGAATTTCGTACCAAAACATGTTCCATTTTCATTATTTTATTTTGATGCTAACAATCTCTAAATATTTAGAAAGAACAATTAATTTCCAAAACAATACGTTTTTTGTATGATTGTGGAATTGCCACTGAATAGAATTTACACTGAATAGAAGGATCGCTAAAATGCATGTATGCAACTGTACATTTCGGAAGTGCATGTGGAAAATTCAATATCTTTATAAACGTTTAACCAAAGGTACACAGGGTAGTGCGATAAAAATGAATAACGACATTCAAAATAAGTTTATGAGCAGATTTTTTCATTTTTTGTTTTACCGCGGCGAGGATAGGGGAAACAATGCAAGAAAATTGCGCGCAGTGCCCCAAGCATCCAATTTATTGGCCAGCCCCACGTGGGAGGACTAGACGCAATTTTTCATTCGCACATTTCCCTCCCGGCAATACACTGGACTTTTACTCTCACTCTCAACTAGCCGAGCAGGGTGGAGTTTTGGCTAGCTACTACTGGGAATGAGTAACGACTCGCAGGATTCTTGCCGGTGCTTGCTATTTGTGGCGGATTCCTGAGCGAAGCCATTGTTTTTACATCGATTTAAATACATTATGAGAAATGAATACCACGATAAATGTGTCTGAGTACCCGAAGAAGTGCTGTTTGCTTCATCAGCATATATTATTAAAGTTAAAAAATCTAGAATGGCATGACTCGACATTCCTATACATATAATATTGCAAGTGTTTTTTATTTTTCTAAAAAAGTTGCTAGACATTTTAATATCCTTAACTTTTATGAGATTCACTAGTGTCGTTTTTGAGATGTGCAAAAAATGACACATGTAATCAAGCACTTCCGGTTAAACACCCTGTTCAAAAATAGGAGCTTTTCTGTCAAGGGATACATAGATTCAAATCATCATATATATTTTTTTTTTATTGGTATTGGGTGTAAAGCGTTCACAGACAAACTGAGGCATACATAAATACGCAGACATCATTGTGAAAATTGTCAAAATGGAATTAAACGTGTATATTTATTAAAATTTCGAGAACTATTTTAAGAAAAGCAGTCGGGCAAATTTTATTGTACAATTCTTCACAATTAGAAATCAAACATTTGCCAAATACAAAACTTTATCAATAAACCAACTAATTAAAAATTAAGTTCTTTTTTGTTGGAAAACTATGCAGAAAAAGAGATTTGACAGCGCTTTAATTATAAATGTCAAAGAGTAGACGTAGATGAAAAAAAAAAAACAGTGTAACTAAAGCAAGAGAAATACGATTAACTATTTAATGGAAGTTCGTAAGAATCTAGAAGCGAAGCAACCAGTAGAAGAAGAAGAAAGTTTCTTTTGCAAATAGAACAAACGCAAGAATAAAGAACCATTATAACCAGCAGTGACGACATCTGTAAGATTGTTTGAAAAGTGTATTTGCATGTACTGTCAACATGACTGTCTTACAATATCATCTATCTTATGACGTATAGTTCACTGCTTGGGATAAATACAAGGTGCAATCATACATCATGTCACTCATACGTAGCAATATTACAATGCATATTTCAATATATCTTCGCAGCGAATTTATGCCTTATCTGTCGGTTTAAAACAAACGGGAACGTAATCAGATTAGTTAAATGTGCAAAAGTAACTCTTAATTTTAATAATATTACAGATCCACTATTGAATACTATAGGTATTTTCAACTTTCAAATTTTATCTAAATTTATAGATATTTTAATACTAAAATAATATTTCTTGGCATTATATTCCCCAGAAATCATTTATTATATACATATCACATCTTCTGAAAAATTCATATATGTTATTAAAGAATCTAGTAAAATAAGATGATTTATAAGACGAATTTTACATTAAGAGTGATGTAAATATACACACATTTTTACGGTGATGTATAATATCTATATACCAGTTTACAAATGTGGCAAATGTAAAGTTAACGACGCTTCAACTTTAAAAAATATATAAAATATAACTTGTTCTCAAGACTTTTTTCTCTTTCATTTTTTATCTTTTCTATTTTTATTTTGTGTTCGAGAGCGCGTTTAATCGAGACGATAATTTAAACAGAGACGGCGCTATAAATATGTTCTGGAGTTCCTGGCGACAGTGGTGCGCTCTTTTGGTCGCTGTCGTGAATGATGAGTGACCAAAACCCAAGGACATTATAGAGCTTCTGGCCAAAAGCCAACAAAAGCTCTGCTCAATCTCTCGTTATTGCAACGAACGGCGTTACTTCCACATAGATATTTTTGTTTTTTACTTACTACTATGCTTTTGCTGGCTGGCTGGCTGGCTGGCTGGCTGGCTGGCTGGGTTGCTTTTGGTATGTTTGTTGTTGACTTGAATTTATTTTAGTGCTCGTGCTCCAACTAGAACTATTGCGCGTATGCTAACTTTATTAGTGCACTTAAGTTTCTGCTAATTACACATTACTAATCTAGTGTAATTTCGCGAATGTATTCATTATTGTTTTGTTGGGTTCTTTGGTTTTATTGTGTTGAAACTAATTATTTTACATTTTACTGCGGGAAGATTATTGAAACTTATTGCTTGCTAATGTACTGTGAAGAAATATATTCACTTAGACAGGATTAATAGAAATGTCGTAATATTGCCATACTATGAATTCTATATTTAATTAATTGTAAACCAAAACCACTAATGAAATAATTTTTTTATTTTCTAATATTTTGAATGTCTTTTTAGAAATTTTATTGAGGAGGGTAACCAAATATGTTTTCCTGTTTCCTCAAAAAATCTGATTTTGTAGTCAGCGTTCTTTCACACTAAATCCTAGAATTGGGGGTTATATTTATTCATTTATAATATCTTTTTAAATAAATAATATCGCCATAAATAGACCCACATATTCCAATATTTCTGGTATGTAATCGATAATTAATAGTTCATTCTACAATACCATTGTAATAACAACAATACGTATTACATTTACGTTTCCTTAGCTACAATTAGCTAAGGAAACGTTTATGTAATATGACTATATTCAAACGTTCAGTAAATGGTATATTATTTGAAAAGAAATTTTAGAAAAAAGTTGCAATACATTTTTGTATTCTTAACTTTTAAAAGAGTCACATATTCTCTCAGGGACCCTCAAAATGGATATGTCCATTGAAATATCGAGGTTAATTATGGTTGTAAGCACAATACTATTTTTTATAAATTCTGTAAAAGAAACTAAAATTTTGTATAGGAAACTCCACCAGAAAACAAATATTCCACAAATAATTCAAACATAAATATATAACTTCTATGTAGTTGAAAAACTACGATGATCATAAATATCCTTTAATAACAGTCGAATTAACAACGCCATGTTAAATATACTGCATTTCGTTCGGTAGATCATTACCAAATCTAATGATTGAAACGTTTCTTGACAAATTAAACGTCAACAGTTTTAATAAAATGAACGATATTTAAGACATTATTAATTATAAAAATGTTCGTATATATTATTATCTTACAAAAAAAGAAACATTTGAACATATTTAAAACTGAAACAGCTTTTTATGAAGTAATAGTATGTTTGAAAAACCGAAATGTATTACATTAAAACGATAGCATGAATATCTTGGAAACTCACTTTCAGTTAAAAAGTTGGTATCCCTGACAACCATTTTGTAACCCGTGGAAACCAAATTCATTTGGTAGTAAGTACTTATGTATACTCTCGGGACATGTATACTCATCTAATATAATATAATACGTATAGGTAGGAGTTATATGAAGATAAAATGAAGTGATTCTGTGGGTTTAATAACGGCATACGTTACAACGTGCGAATCTAAACAAGGCAAGAAACCCTCCTTTAATATCGGATTAAGTTCAACTCGACTGTAAACACAAACATGGAGATACATCTAAAATACACAATCATACCATATACATATACAAAGCATATGCAGTGATTCTCAATCGTTTTCTAAACCTGGACTAATAATACCTTGCCGATTATATATTAAAATAAGTAATCTTTCAACAAATAATCAAATATAATAATATTGAATTATATATATATATATATATATATATATATATATATATATATATATATATATATATATATATATATATATATATATATATATACTACATGTTCAAATCGGCCCGTTACATCAGATATTTGTCCACAAAGTTGGGCTTACCGGCAAGCGACACACATCCAAGTAAATTAGTTGTATACTTTTTCGGATTCAAGACAACGTGAAACGAATGGCTGTGCAAATGTTCATTTTTAATTCGAGAATACTACAGACACAATCTATAGTACTACCTTACGATCAGCTGCACACCAGTGATTTAAAAAGTGTACCCTTTGTAAATTGCTCTTATACATTTAATAATATCCCACTGCAACGTCAATGATACAAAAAATATGTATTTGTAATTTTAACTTGTTCAATAAATCATAAATAAGAAAAGTTGGAGTAATCTCCGATGATAAATAATTGAATATATGATTCATGCATGCGTGTATGTAAGCGCCGCACCGCTTGCGTTTAAGACATATTGCACCGATAACTCATAAGTGTTATGATAGAGGGCTACACCATCGAGTGCGATGAGATTTATATCTACATGTATATGAATATACACACATCAGACATGATCCATGCCTTCTTGTATCACTTCGTCGATATTAGCTTCCAAGTATATATGTTTAAAATGACAGACACATATAAATTGACTTACATTTAGAAATATTCGTCTCATCGATTTAAAAGTGAAATTGGAACTCGGACACATACCTGAAACAGAAAAAAGAAAGATTTACTTTTTATGAAAGAAAATTATATATATATATATATATATATATATATATATATATATATATATATATATATATATAATGAAACATTTTAAAATGTGTATTGGTTAAAATACCAATGAAGAAACATAGACTTATTAGTATGTATAGGAAGACTACGAACAAGTGAGCCAGTGAGGTCCATTGTACAAATTAAAAATGTATTTAGTCTTGTGCCGGGACTCAGTCATATTGCATCGCATTCATATGACGTCATGCGATCGCCTTTGAATATGGTATACTATATCAAAATGAGTACAACGATTTGCCGAATATCTTCTTGAGAATACGCAAAAATGCTGTAATGCAATCGCAACGCGAAAGGGTAGAGTCCCAGCAATGCTGTTAACTCATACAACGTAGAGATCTTTAGGAGAACATCTAGAATAACTGTAAGTGTCTGTGATAAACCTAGTTTAACTTTAACTTCTTTGAAATCAATAGTAATATATAAGATGTTTCCGGTTCTCGTTCGATAGTATAGAAGTCATAGATTTTTACAACCATTCTCTGACTATCAAGACAGTTAGCGAAAAGATCCTGAAAACGAAATATCGTTACAGCGAATTGTTATTAGGGCAATTGGTACAATTGCGTGAAAATCGTCTTTTTCGCGCAACAAATAAAATGCTTATTGGACACTAAACATCTATAGCTGGTTGTCGGGTCTTCGAGCGTGACTGACTACACAAATAAGTATCGATAAACCTTTCAATATCACATTGATGTTGCAGTCACTTTTGCGTGCTAAAGATTCGCCTTGTGATTGTACTTGGACCATATTCATTACATGCATTTATTATATCAATGAATTTTAGAAGAAAAGATTTATAATAAAGTGCACTTGCTTATAACCACTGATTTCTGAAGAAACATGATATACAATAATAGCATAATACATTTTAAATCAAAAAAATATTTGTATGTTCTTTGGGTTCAATATTTCGCGAATTATTTTACATCAAAAATCGTTAAATGTGTGCACATTTTTTTGATACTTTTAAAAAACGTACGAAGAATGGATTTTCTTTGACGGAAGCAAAGTTGTTTGTTGGGGCAAAGAATTTTAGTTTGAACATGAATAAACACTTCTTCTGATCATACAAAAGTTAATCCAAAATATTTCGCATCCAGTTAAACATTCGTTAAATGTTTCAAACTAAAGTTTTCTACGTTTACAAATACCAAGGGATGAATATTACTTAATGTCGTTTTGCTGTTCTGTTACGCCAACAAACCCACATTAATAATTTCGGCGTGCCAATTATCTTATAAATACACATACATGCACATCCCTCAATTCGCGTACATTCATCAAAAAGGAACTGCAGGGAAGGGGTTTCAAAGAATTAATTAAATCATTCAAAATCTGTAGACGCAGGTACTCACACATACATTAAATTGATAATAATTCTATTTATATATATATATATATATATATATATATATATATATATATATATATATATATATATATATATATATATATTGCGTACAATAATGTGCTTTCGTTTTTGGAATAATTCATTATTATAACTGGTAATGTTGATTGTGGAAGAATATGATTGAAAATGAAACGTTTTATAATCAGCGTTAATAAACGTATTAGATATTTTATGTATTTGTAAATACGAATGGAATGTGTTACTGAAAGAATAAAAATTAATTTTGAAAACAAAGATATAATTTTTAACTTAATTATTTTAGTATTTGAATAAATATAAGTTTAGATTTTGCTTGCCCGTTAGAATAAAAGCAGTTCAACGCTTGAACTCCAGTTAATTTTCTGACATATATAACTGTTTAGTTGTAAGTATGGCAGTTAAGTTGAACTACATATTTCATGCAATTTAAGCTCATTCTGCAAATAACTGACGTTTTCGAATAAAAAGTTATATTCTCGTGCAAATTTCTCTGATATATATCTAATATACTGGTAAGTATATTCAGTTGATAAAATATCAAAATACTACATTGGAGGTTGCTGGTGTTCATTCTATATCTGCGTTGCCACATACCAGGAGAAATCATTAACTCTTTATATTCTTAGGTTTTCTTTTTACACAACTGACCATTAGAAAATATGAGGTTGTAATATTAGTATAGGACTGAAGTTTCAAACAGATGGTTTCGGACTTGTTTACATAAGATTACTGACTTTGGTTCATTAGACGGTACAGTTGCCTATTATTTTATCGCACAGAAATAATTTTAGAAAAAGCACCGATAACGTAACGTTCAAACATTGTTGATTGCTGTATAAAACACAGCATAAACACCTGGCATGCAGAAGCAATTGGATAATCCTATATCCAAAGTAGGTAACTGTACCTATACATACACAATCCCTAGAATGTAATTTCCTGAGTAATTAATAACATTCATATCTACCCCCCCTTTCTCCTTCCACCTCATCCTCTATATATAATTATTTCACCCTGTTGTGCTTTCCTCAGTCATTTATGAAAGTCTTGGAAACACCTCTGATATGCCTCTATATTCTGTAGTATACACGTGCACCTGGTCTAGGTGGAGTGCAGGGAATGGGGGTGATTTATCAGAGCACGGCTGAGAGAGGGGGCGTTCTGGGAGTGCGCAGGTGTATGGTACCGCGGAATTGTGTGTCGACACTTGACAAATAGAGGGAGCTGTCAGGAAGACCGCAATGCACGACGAGTGACGCCTACCCGGGCACGAATGCCGATCCGATACACCACTAGCTAGATATTCACTCGGTAGTTTCGGTGTTCACCACACACGCACGTCACCTGACAATATATATTTATGCCCACCATTTGAACCATATTATTAATGGTGTTTACTGGAATTTTGAAAAACAATTTTACTGGGACAATTTTGTAAAATTTCCAAAGCAGTTATTCACAAACGCTGATATTTATATTATTTGACGAGACGTTTTGAAACTATAGTAAAGTGGATTACTTAAGCAGCTTCTACGCTACGCGTACGAATCACAATTGTGATGGATGTGCCATCATATTTTACTGTTAAACGTACCGAGGGCAATTCAGGACGCGTCGCTGAAATTTAATAAACAATATATGCGCATGTGTTGGTGCACCGGTTTCAACAGGAAACAAAATGAACTCGTTTCCTTCCGCAATTTCGACGGCTCCCCTTCACTCAACAATGTGCAACCAAGAAGCAGCCATGTTGTCTTACACTTCTCCACAGAGACAGACAATCATTGACATTGGTGTCGTTAACACGAATGAACTCCAATATCGTAGTTTTAAGATTTTTAATAAAATAATAGCATTATAAAATATATACAGTGAAATAAACAGAGCAAACATTAAATACTTACTGCACACACACTTTTTGCTCAGTGGATCAACTAACAGATATCAGCGGTTATGATATCTTATTCCATTCAACGAAAATTGTATTTATTTTTTGTTTAATAAAAGAATCTGCGAAATAGCAAAAACTTAATGACAAAGCAGTAGTAACTTGATTTTTTAAATACAGCATCATTACCCGAGACGGTAATTTAAGAGATGAAAAGTTATTGTGGCAACGTAAAGTTTTGGCCAAGAAGTTGGACACGGGTAATTGATGAGCACTTACGCAAACAAACTAAAATAATAGTAAGACACACAGAGACATACGTACAAACATGCGGCTGGAGAAAAAACGAAAACCGAGAAAAACATAAGTCGTATCCAACGGGAGGAGAACGTATGTGATAGTGATAAATTAATGGTGAAAAGGAAACAGAAAGTAGAAGTGCAAGAAGGAACGAACGATACATAGGAAATAATGGAGTAATCAGTGAGATTCGTTTCTTAGGGCACGCAAGCCCGAGTGTTGGTCGGCGATCGTTAATCTAGAAGCCGTCGCCAATATGGGATACTGGTCTAAACTCGCTATACTCTATTCCAAAATGTGATTCAAGTAACACAAAATGAAAATAGAGATGTAATGATGATTTCAGTGAATATCACTTTCAAAGATTTGTTCTTGACGAATCTGGATCAGGGCCGTGTATTTGTTTCTTGTTTAGCGTAATCCAGGAACGTTTCTATACGTATGTAGTTTAGTCAAAACTATTAATCAATCTACAATTAGTTAATTCTGAAAACAAATATACGACCGATTACAAAAGCTAAGAATGGAAGCTCTAAATTAAGTACTTATAGGTACATATTTGAAAAGATATTATATTGATTTAATTTTTCAATTTTATGTAAGTACCTAAAGAATTTGTAAATTGAATCCAGAAATAATCTTAATAAGTATTCTACAAGTCATTTTCTTTTTCTATACTATATGTAAGATTGCTGTGGAATCGGGTATAGCTATTAGAGAAAATCGCCCCTTCCACACGAATGTCCATTTGTACCATTCCTTCCTGAATATTTAAGGCGTTTCGCTTCACCACTTTACAACACGCAATCGTATCCTTAGATTAATTTTCTTCCAGCAACCAACAGCGCGAAAAGTAAAAGCTTCGTTAAGTACAGGCATTTGTTCTTCGAGGAAAGCTAGGAACTAGCCATTGGCTAATTATTTTAATCAAATCATTATTCATATTTTGGGCAAGCTATTCCGTACATCTATGAACTATCATAATAAATCTGGTATACGGTATTATAACCTCATCTCATATTTCAATATTAATACAATTTCATCATACAAAAAGTTCGAATATTCCATTCGTAACAAGATAATACTTAAAAATATAATGGTTCGTCATTATTCAGTCTTCTAGTTTACAAAAGTTTTGCGCAAATGCCGGTGCAATCATATTTGTGCTACTACTGCTTGTTTGAAAGTTTCCCCGGTGTTATCAATGCAGATAATAGCCACCCTTCTGGATTTTTAAGCTTGACTAATGCACAAAATAATACTTGTTTCAGGTGTAGTTTATATCTACACCACTAGATGACACCGTTTACTGTTCTGGTATTATCGCGTGAACTGTCTCTTGTCTTGTTTAAATTTATAGCTAGATCGAGATAATATACGTACAAATATATTTTGGACTTTTTTTACAAGTCTATAATTTCATTTTGAATAAGTACCATTTAATTTCGTATTTATTAAATAATTTAATTCGTATATATCATTATAGTTATGGTTAAGTTAATGGATAGAAATATCATGTCGTATGTAGGCAGTAAGCCAGTTAAAATTATTATTTAAAATAAATGGAGATATAATTGCAGTTTCTACCAATGTGCGAACTAGCTAGACATATCAAAATACCTGTTCTAATTTGTACTAAACATATAATACACAAACCGTACATCATCCTACAAATATAGGTACAGGTTACATACAACAATTTCCTTCCACAACAGAATTGGGTCAGTCTAAACGTACGTCGTTTAATAGCTGGTATACATCAAGTACCTCCGTACTTACATAAGTGTGTGACATACCACCCCCATCAACCCCCAATAGCCCTACACATTCAACGTGTATAGTAATTAAAGGTGGGTATCGTGTCGGTAATGTAGGAGGCTGTGTAATGCGGGCAGTCATCTCCACTGGGGGTCCGAGGCGTTGCTTTTTAATTAATTGCAGCACGCGACGAGACGCGGGCAGGCAGGCAGGCGTTGCGACGCTTACCGTAGTGGTGAATAGATGCCGTGTCGTGTCGTGCGACCGACGCGACCGACGGTAGTCCCCGTGGTCTTCTTCTCTTGTACAATCAACAACCACCACGCTGGGACGTGTCTCCGGCGGATCTTTACTCGGCGCAGTACGGCGCTGCGGGGCTCATTTGTTTATTGAAAACAAAACAAACAAGAATGGTCGCGCACGTGTTTGTCTTCTATGTTTAATTTCCCTGCTGTTTTATTTTAAGTTATTAGTTGACCTAGATTGATATGTTGTATGATAATTCAGAGTGATTGATGGACACATATGTTTAATACGAATATATATATATATGTGAAAGCATTGTACTAAAAATGTACTAATGAATCGTTTATAAAAATAACGAATTCCCTGCTGATCATAAAAATGGAGATCTATTATTTCATGGTATGAATTTAATATAAAATGTAGTAAGGTTGGCATATGATTTTTAATCAGATTTTTAGAAGATTGAAATGAAAATAAGTTAATTATAATTAAGAAGATGGAGTTGGTTCGGCGGTTTTCTTATATATATAAGTCGGTTCCTTTCATATATTGAACGTGGAGAGAAGTGTGTAACAGCATCTCGAACATTGAATAGAGACCGTATTAGTGTTGAATAGCTTGAATCTTGTAAGAAGACGACAGCAATGTATGTATGTACGTGATTCATTAGATAAATGTTATATTAGTGTTTTCCACGCGCAAGCACGTGAGAAAAGGTGAAATATCTTATATTGCAAAGCACAGCAGCACAGTACAAGTCAAACGTGCACACATACATACATACGTATATGCATGTTTACTACCTCGTGAACATTGTACCTACTTTCCCACTCTCTTTGTATACAATTTTCTCTCTTACATATCTTATTAATTAAAAGGATGTCGTTCAAGTAAATATTCGCATAGATAATTTAATATCGTAGAGTATGTAAATGTTCATAATCTGGTAGACGGAAAGAGGATGTTTGTGCAAATATGTTTCAATCCCGAATGTTACAAGCACTCGACCGAACACTATAGCAAAAGTTGCTAGATAAGTTAATATCTTAAACTTTTATAAGTATCACTTGTAGTTGTGTCATGGAATTTGTACGAGGCATTACTCTGTATCGCATCTAAATAATCTGCCTATAACAAATGCGATGTGTGTCTCTTTACCTAAACCCTAAATCCATCCCATCCCATCCCATCCCATCCCATGCACAAACACTTAGAGACAGAAAAACAAAAGTTCATCATACAGCAACTGTTTGTTATACGAATATTGTGTGCATGCCCGCGAGCTGTCCGCAACAATGGCGTGCACTACCGAAGCGAGATGTGATGTCTAGGGTGACCACCAGGGCACCGCACACTCGGAAGCGAGGTTCCAGCCTCGGGGGCAACACTCACTCTCTCTCGAGATGATGGCAACCGCTGCGCCGCGCCGCGAGTGCCCCACCAACCAACTGCTGCAAATCGTCTGTTTTGTTACTACATCTACATGTCGCTATAATACATAGTGTATCAATTTGAGAGGAGTATGTATATATTCGAGTGAAGTGTGTGTGTATTTCTCTGATATTCCCACATTTTGTGTCAATGTGTAAAGTTCAAGAAAAGTTGCCAGCGAATTCAAACCATTTAAATTGTTGATTTGTTAAACTAATCTATGAACAAGATTTTGATGTACTATCAACAAAGTTATTTCGTACATTTAAGCAATTACAATACATTAATATGAGTACACTATATTATTTTCTAGATATAATTTTCAAAGACTTTTTTATGACCATTATACTATGAAGTCATATTTTTCAATTTCTTTTTTAAACCGCGCAATTGCTCTATTTTATTTATCAAAATAATGTAGTATGCTTATTAAAGCACAGCAAGCTTTCAACCCAATTGAAAGGAATTTATAATAAAACTTATTCAGCAATATTACCAATCCTCTTCTTTGCCTCTGGTTTGGATCGCTTCACTAACCAATAAATAAAAATCTATATATAAGTACCCACGCCAGGCAGGGTAACCAATATGGCGCAACGTAATCAAAATGATTAATATGTTTTTTATGCCGGTGTTGTACCTCGAATGAATTGATCGTTATAGGGATCACTGGGCCGTTTCATATTTAATAATGTTTATTATTCTGGTTTATTTTTCATTTTCATTCATCGTGCGTTAATTTTCAATAAAACGACTGGGGAATGTAAAACAATGGGAAATTTATTGGTCGGTGTTGGAGTTGTTTTGTACGGCAATTATTAATTTCTGTACTACATACAAATATACAATTTTTTTAAAGGTATGTAATTGCAACCAACGTACCCGTTTACGAAAATGAACAGAGATGCATGGAATATAGACCGTGGTTATGAGACATCTTGGTCATTTTGGACCTGACCATTTAACTACGATTATAGCTAGTTTTGAACTTTGACCAAGACTATCACGTAATGTTTTTAATTTATAACAATTACTATATTTGTTAAGAGAAAAGGCATAATTTTTGTTTGTAAAACGTAATACTATAATAAAACAAGGAATAAATATTTCTCTTTTAAAAATATAATTAAAATAAACAAGCCGAGGTTCAGGTTCCAATTCCTCCAAAGCGCCAATGGCAAGTTTCTAATAAGTAAAAAAAAATATATATTTATGATTTTGAAGAAATAATTCAAATATGTGTGCAAATTTGATTGGCGGACCTAAAGAAATTCAAAACAACCATGGAATATATTGTTATAATTAAATTTTGAAATATCAGTATTATGGCATTTGGGTTCAGAAACTGAAGAAACTTTATAGATGTAAAAAGTTTTCTAATTTCTTTTAATATATTAAAAAAAATCTTAGAGCTGTATTAAGCATTTTACGTTTTGTTGCAACTTGATATAAGAAAAATTGTACGACTTTGGATCTAGTCAAAATAAGAAAATAGAAACAATATTTTATTAATGTAAATAATAATGTATTAGATGGGGCTATAAATTCGACACCAAGTAGATTTATCGGTAAATCACTTTGGGAGTACAAACTAGTAAGCCTAGAAAATTAATTATAGAAACCTTAGTTTCCTAAAGCACCAGTTTCCACCTGAAAACCAAAAACAGAGGGTATTATCAAATGGGCTTCTACAAGCAATGAATGTACCTCAATTTGACTATCTGTAAAGAAGGATAATCGTAAGTTTAAGCCTGCGTTCGTAACAGATATCAACCGATCCCTGCACATACGGTTTGGTTCCCTGGGATTCAACCGATCTAAAGTAGGCACTCGTAAAGGGCTGGGGTCATTCCTCTGCTATACCGTGTAATGAATACCCTTACACCCCGCGCCAATGTTTTTAACCTTGCTTGACACGTGCACACACGTGGGATTTTATTCGTAATATGAAGAATGATGCGCTAAACTACGCAGTATTTCTTTTCCTTTTTTTTTTATTTCGTTGACAACTAATGTGGAAATTGTGAAAAAGTAGTGTTTTGGGTATTTTAAAATTAGTCTATTTAAATTTATTACACAAGGGGTTATGTATACTGTGGTGTTCTTTAGGGACTGAATCACATCAAATTTAGTAAAGGTAGGGGTAGATAGTAAAAGCTGTGGGGTCTACCCTTCACATGTTTAAACATAAAATATTATTTAAATGATGATGAATATCCTTAGACTTATTGGACTACAAAGGTTACTTGTCCATTTTTAAGTTGGTCGTACAGAATATACAAATAAATTATTGCATTACATTGTGTCTGTAACAATTACAGAACACTTATCTGTGTCCTTATTTGTATGCAAATCTAATGATATTATGTGATATATTTATATTATGTTATTACAAAATAATTGTAAACGAATATTTAGAAATTTTGTTTAACTTTAAGTTTAATTTTTTGACATTCGTTGATACTGTGACAATTTCACAATTTTGTAAATATTATATAAAATTGAAATATTAATTTTAAATGTGCCAAAAATTAAATAAGGTACTGTATTATTATTATTATTATTATTTAAGCACAACCTTATCACAGACGTATAAAACCCTTGGCTACATATACTAACATCAAAGACACAAAGAAACTGACGGCTTGGTTCCCAAAGCAACCTATCCGAATATATACGCAGCTCCATATCCAATACGCACAGTTCTCTATTCAGAACAGAAAAGTTGCATCCCCCCCCCCCTCTCATATATGTGTGACACACACGTCTCACTACTTATCTGGAGCATTAAGTGTACGTATATACTCGACGTTGGCGTTGCTATAGTGAAAGACGTGAAGCGTCGACACGTACCACCCCCACCGACCGACCAACGCTTATAAAACGGCAATACGTGTAAAGCAAAGGCGGCCACGCGCGGGCCAGCATCTGCTGCTTTCACAGACATTGGACGCTCGTGTATATGTATAGGTGTACTACTACTACTAGTAGTAGTAGTAGTAGTAGTATCATTCACATTCGGTGGGGAGGGTTGAACTTTTGAAGAAAGCGAATCTGTGGCCTAATACGTGGAGAGGGTAGGGTGCGAATGAATAGAGAAAGATTGGCGCTATGATGCGAGGAATGTGATCGTTATTAACTTGTTACGTGCAGGATTTGTCATTTGATTTTATTATTATATTTACTTTCTCGAACCAAATCTAAAAGGAAGTATTGAAATCTTTTAAAAATTCGAACTCTTCATTTAAATGAAGATTCTTTAAATTTATGTTGACTTTCTTTCCAGATGACCTGTGTTTTTTTTTTTAAATATTACAGTATCGAATATCGCTTAATAGCTGCCAGTAGACCAGGTGAACCATATAGATAAATTGTGAATATATTTGACTATCCATAGAGTAAAATCGTAGCGTCCGACAAATCTATAATTCATAGATGATGCACATCTAATTCAATATTCATTTGGCTGTCACATTGACCGTGACTCGGTCTAATTACTGAAACGTTATCACAACAAACCAGTGGAGATAACTCTATTAGTTAGTTAGTTAGTTGAGTTAGTACATCGATATGCCGGTGTGACACTAGCGCCCTCAAAACAAACCACTACACACACAGGCAACTGTGCTGCCTCTGTCGTTGATTTCCAAACCAAAGTTCCGCTGTTTGCCAATTCCGGTTAACGAACGCTGAATATCCGTGGAAAATTATCAATTATACCTATCACTAATCCCACATTTTTTACTGTATTGAACCAATAATAATATATGTAATGTCAAATAATATCAAAAATATTTAGAATTTGCATTAATTCAAAATAAGTTCATCACATTTAATACATCGATTTAATTCACCATTCAATTAGCTAAATTACAATTATTCGAACAATAATTAATTATTTACTCACTTCCTATGTCCATCTTAAGGGAATCGTAAAATATTGTTGGTAACGCATGTAATAGGTTAAGTAGTATATATGTCGTAGTATCCTAAGCTTCTGATAGGAATAATTGTACATATTTTATTTGGGATTATAAATTTTAGAAAAGATTAAATTTGTAAAAAAAAAATAACGTAAATATTGTTTTTACTAATGTGATTAATTTATTAAATTGGATTCATCGAGTACTCATTAAATATGATTGGCATTTTGCTGTGATATTTTTTATCAATAATTTAATTCCAACATTGACGTATTGTAAATACTGAAAATTTTGAATCAGAGATTAAAATTTTGTGAAAATATAATGAAGCTTTTATTAATGTGTCAATTTATTAGCAAATACGTTTATGCAGTTTGATAAATCAATATTTCCAATCAAACGTTACAACTTCTCGTCAATATGTCAATATTGACAATCAGTTAAATCATCAAAAATGTTATTGGTATTATATCAAATATACAATCATTGAATTTATACAAAAATAAGTGTAATTAATTTACATTATAAAGAAAAGAAAGGAACACATTATTATAGACTGATTTAATTTATGCGTAAAAAAGCATATTACTTTTATATGAATATTCAAAGTTGAATGGTGGAGCCACTAACAGAAACATTCTAAAACAGAACGGAATTTCGAAACAAATGGACCTGATGGTTTATCTTAAACATGTTGAATACAAATAAATTTGCAGGAATCGTCCAACATCCTTTTAGAAATGATACAGTTTATGTCGCATTGCCATAGTTTTGATTTGTGTCACCAAAGTGTTGATAATTAAAAACTTAAATCCATGAAGATGTGTCTAAACTAGCAACTCCACCATTAAATAATAAAATAATCCAAGATAAAGTTTGTTGAATTATAATGGATAAATATATGAAAGACGTGAACATGTTCTGATTTGAATTAGCAGTTACAAGCTAGTGAATGGGTATTTCCAATATATAGATTCAATTATATAGTTGGTTCCAAAACAATAACCAGTATTATTGGTAATCCTCTGGTTCTAACCTCTTCCTGGCTGGCTGCGCTCTTTTCAATACGACCATAAATTGAGTTGCAGTGGCCGTGCCATCAAACGATCATTTGTATTACACGATATCGTAATATCAATTTGAGAGGAACGGAAATATACATTCAATAATTATTATTGTTTGACATTGTGCGTGCAAACGAAGCAAACCAGGCAATCGCTCGCATAATCACTGCTCTAATAGTACAAACAAATTATTTACAATTGCTATTACAAAGGACGCTACCCTTTAGCACCATTTGAAAGTTATACTTTGTTTATTACATTTGTAATTTCGTTGCACAGGTATTTCCTCTCAATTTAATAGAAAATAGAATACAAAGAATTATCTACAACTGAACATGATTTGTTTTAATAATTATGTTTATTAGTTTTAGCTCTAGATCGTTGTATTGTCACGCGATATTATACGGGAACATTTTCTTAATTTTGTTTTGTTTATTTGATAAATATTTTTATAATTTTGCCATAACTATATAGGCAAAAGATGACACTTAGTGAGTAAATAGGACCATTACTCAAATGACTTAAAATAATCAGCTGATTAAAATAATAAATGCCATGTAAGTTATTACATTATCGTTAGATATAATGATTTCTGTATCCATTGCTAGCAATAGATAAAACCAAAAATGAACATGGCATGGTTAAAAAACTCAAATTGAGAGATTCCTATGTTTGTGCTTGAAGCCTTGATAGTTATGATTCATGAAAAGCAAAGAATCAAATTTGTTTCTGTTACACTTTAAAATTCAGTCAATCTTAATAAATCAATTAATAATAAATGTAATTTTCCATTCGCCATGCGAATTCGGGCTGTTAAAACAACACAAATATAACAACCTCAAATAATAATTACACATTCTCTCATAATTATAAAAAACAATTTTTACTCTGTGCCTTTAAACGTAAACACAGCAGACCAACTAGAACTGGAGGGTCAGTATAAAGCAAAAGTAAATATTATACAGAACAGAGAAAATTGCCAGCGGCATGGTACTATGATGCCCAACCATACCCACCCGAACCGAGCCCAATCGAACCATGCCGAACACTAGAAGTAATCTCTTCAGCCGACAATAGATGTCACCAGCGTTGAGTCCACTGAGGTCACAAAAGCATTTTCGACCACAACACACAATGTGACGGGCGGGCGGACGGGCGGGCGGGCGGCCGGCCAGCACAACATAGAGATTTGTAATCAAAGTCTATGTGAATGTGGACATTTCGAACCGTTGCTAGGCAAGTTGGTTCGTTTAGTTAATAATTTAACTGTTTGTATTGTAAGTAATTAATTTCCACCACTTTAACGATTGACAGCTACCGGTATTTATTCGGCTTGATTGCGTTTTATTACAGTCTCGCTAAATAATAATATTGTTTTCATTGCAGTACAAATATGATTTGCGCAGATTCATATGTGATTTTATACTTTTTATGATCAATTTATAGGCTCAAAGTTCTAGTTGTACGAAATTAATTAATACAATTCTTTAATCCATAATTTGTCTTTGTGTGTCTTTTTAGATAGGTGCAAAGGGGAGAAAACCAAATCTAAGACGATTATTACGATTTACTTTTACTACTGTATAGCTTTTATTTTTTGTTGGTATAATATTTCATAACCAAAATAAATTCCGTGTTGAATAAAAAAATGTATAAAATTAAAAATCTAATAAAAGACATAGCGAGCATTCTTTTGCATAGTCATGGTAGAAGACGAAACGAAAAAACCTCATATTTGTCTGCGTTTATAAATATGCATATGGAACTATGAATATATTTGAACACAACTATTCATAATAACTTAATTATTGTCTTATATTGAAATAGCTTTTACCACCCAAACCATATAAATAAATTTTTGTAATAGAATTCTTTTTTCATTTCAATTATACATCGTAAATTTGCAAATTTGAAAAATATACAGTGCCCTACACTGCATTTGTTTGTAATTATAGCATGCATATAGTAATATTGTGATGAGAGGGAGTGGAGAAAAAAAGCATGATTACAATGCCCGTTTAATATTTGATAAAAGATAGCCATATTCTGAATAAATGACCGATATGACAAGATGGGTGGTGCAACACAGTATATGAAATCTGAGCGTATATAATGGAGTTTATATTATTTAAACAATGAGTGCGATAATGAGGCATAATGGTAATGAGGGAACGTGACAATGATCATGCAATGACTCAATTCTGTCGCATGCAACTGCTACAATGATTCACTTGGTTTTGAATGTGGGGTCGAGCCGAGTCGGCTGCACACTGCACTACGTGTATGCACCTATTCGTTTTGTGCAAAGTGCAACGTGCCACGCATACAATATTATCATGTAATCAGACTCTATATGCTGCCCGGACGGGCTTGGGGCTTGGGCTCGGGCTCTACCACTGTTTATACACACGTATAAATAATCACATACATTTACATAATTAATATTGGCGTATAATACGTTTTGCCACACTCTACACAGGTACACTCCAGCAACCACTAGAAAACTAAATGTTGCTTTTAATTTATATATTATATTTCATTACTCATACATTTCTACAATGTACTCCAAATTCACTTCGAAACATTAATATTGCTGAATAAATAAAATTAATAGCATAGAGTGCCACATAGGGTGTACAATGTACTCAAGCAATTTAAGATCGTTAATTATTTAATAGTTGCATATTTATTCGATGCAAAATTGATCAGAAAATAATTCGAATTTGTTTCAAAGGAAATTTCAAACTTCTGATATATCTACATATAACATATAAATGCAAAACTACTATCAAGAATCCTGATTTGAGCTATAAAAGTTGTAGATAACGACAGAGACTGACTAACTACAAAAATCTAAACAGAAACCGTTAAAACCTTTAAAGAATATTGTTGAAATTGAATATTAATTTGGTTGAATTCAATTGTGTCTCACTGATACGAATTGCAATTTCAAACCACCTAAATAATAATTATTTCTCGCAGTTCCACTCCAAATATTTAGCTATACGTAATGTAAACAAAAATTTAGGTGTAATTTGTGAAAAGAAAATAAAAAAACACGACCTGAGTGTTGAATGATTTTATATATAGATACAATATTTTAACAAAAAGTACAATTCTATACTCGTTTAAACAGAGAAAAGCAATATTCGAAGACTATTCACAATACCGAAAATTTCCATATTCCAATCTCCACAACACAAGAACGACAAAACATAGCATATGTTTGTGTGTGTGTGTGTGTGAGGTGGGTACAGGGAAAATGTCTGAACGAAAAACATACATCACTTGTAGTCGGGTGTTTTGTTACAGTTTTCAAATCTTTTTCTCGGCAAACCAAAAAATAAAATGTGTGCAGGTTGGCACAGGTAACAATAGACGAAAACGATTTGTTTCGCGTGATATTGAAACTCACATAGAACGAAGAACGACGCGAATAACAGCGAAAAGAAGAAGTAAAAATAAGAAAATAAAAGCAGCTGAAGAGAAGTAGGAAATCTTTGTGTTAGGGAGAAAAACATTGAATCACGTAATGCTGCCAGGGTATTGGATACTGAGCAGCTGGTTTGCGACTGAACTGGTCGCTGGCTTTTCACCATTTGAAATGCGTGGTCCGTCGCTGTGCATCGCAAAGATCGTCGCATCCTTTTGCTGTCGTCCTAGTCCAAAAGAATCAAAAAGGAAGCCCCTTTTCAGCGCGACTAAGCACGAAAAATAAAGACCACTTTTCACGACGAATCTGTGGTCACTAACTGAAAACTTTTCGACTCTCATGGGACTTGGGACAAAAACGAAAATAATGCTGCCACTTGAACTTCTGTATTTTCATTTTCTACATAAATATCATGGCATTTCTAGTGTCGCTGACCATTGCTCTACATTTGATATTTAGAATTCACGAATTGTTTTTTAACAAGTTATATTTGAACATTTATTTAAAAATTGTAGAATATTCTCTCAAAATTATCTATTGTTTATATTCCAATTTCATAATACATCGTGAAAAAAATTAATAACTTACGGATACAACAATTTCAAAAAAGTTAGATTACTATGGGCAGTTTTCAAGATATACGTATAAGATTTTAATTTGTGTATGAATTTCTTTATAGCTCGTCGTATATTATGTACTAAAGTGTTTAGTCAGGTATAAATATAATTCTCAGAATTGAAATTATTTTGCGCAACAATTCGTTTCCGTTTTCGTGATACCGCAATTGTACATCGTACTCGTTTGTAAGACCAAATGTTGCAGCCTCTTCTCCTCATATAATATGAGGACGTAATTCACGCTGATTGCAATTTTAATTTCGGAATTATTCGACTTTAAGAAACGAAGCCTCATTGGTTATTTTTTAATAAATAATATATATATATATATATATATATATATATATATATATATATATATATATATATATATATATATATATATATAGATATATATATATTCCATTGCTCGCTGCACGGCCAATTGAATGCACCGATGCTTGTTTGTTTAAAATAGTATTAGTGTTTTCATACAAATATATATATATATATATATATATATATATATATATATATATATATATATATATATATATATATATATATACAATAATTCATACACAATATAGTAATATTTTTCATTTTATTGTTATCTCTCTATTCGCAAATAAATCAACCCGTTTAACTCTATCGCCCTTTTTCGCTCCTCGTCCGGTACAATAATTTTTGCAGCACGCGAACCATTTCTTTATTTATTGCATGTTCATTTAATCATTTCCACATCAACAGTTTTGTCAGATATCCGCGGCGCGCATCGCCGTTTCAAATTCATATATACCAACACTACACTCTGTGTGTTATATTATATCTAATTCTTTCTTTTGTTGGCAATACTCCATGCACCGTTTATTCTTTCTCGCAGCTCTCTGTTTTATTCCTACATATCTTTTACACTAGTCGGTTCTTGTGCTTTGTATTACAGCCAGTCTTACTTTGCGTATAAGATTTATCGAGTTGAAAGAATAATATTTCCTTTGTATTTTTCGACACATATTATACTTTTGTCGGTCTTTAGTTTCAAGTTTTGCTGGCAATTTTTACAGTGTTAAAGGGGAGATGGCGAAATTTCTCATTCTGTCTACGCTTTCATACAACGTTCAATTTCTATGACTTGTTAATTTGGTTTATAAAAAATAATTAATACTTTGATTAAAAGAAATGATGGTTAATGCCAAAAAGGTCTTTAATAGTATTTGGAGCACATCAGTCCCATTCCGTTAGAGTAGTTCTAGATCAATTAAGAGTGATTTACTTTCGCCTAAAAGACAAAACAATTAAAGTGAGCAATCCTATTGTACGCATCAGACACTTGGAAAATAAAGTGACAAAGTTGAGAAATCTCTGCACGGATTTCTACATGGGTGTAAGAACTTTGAATGCCGACGGTTCCAACAAAAGACAAATATATCTATGGTGGAACTTTCAAGAAGTTAACTTGACAAATGATACAGAACTCACTCCACTTTTTTACACTTCTTTCTTTGCTTCTTGTTATCGCTTCCCCATATCTTATCGCTCTCGTCACCCGTTGAAAAATCACTTTCTATATTTTATTTTGTTATTTATGGATTTACGGACATACAGGCGGCTAGACGAGGTGAAAAACTGCGTCGGCATACTGTGGAAATTGTTAAATTATGGTTGAGTCGTAGGGAAAACTTTTGCATGTGAAACTTTTCCGGGAAAACAGCAATGACGTATGATTATTGTGAGTGGAAGTTACATGTCACAAAGAACTAAAAAGCATATATACGATAATACGTTTACACCATATAATTTGTGAAGCTTGTTTCAAAAACATGTCAATTTAGGCGAACTGACTCTCAAATTTAAAACAAACGTAAAGCAATAGTATACGTACAGGAAAGTCGAGTGGTCAATCTACTCTATAAACATTTACAACATCCGTGCCTATTTCGTCGAAGGTGAGTCTCAAGCCCTAGGTCTAGCTTGAGTACCTTTTGAACAAGGCGGCCGGAATAATTTTTCTAAATTTTAATATGTTATTGCCAGATTAATATCACTCAAGCATAAATATTGTAAAAAAAAGAAGATAAATAAAAGCCCAAAACGATATGAGTTTTTCAAATTAAAAAAATTAGAATTTTTAGTTATTTCCTATGGGCTTTGGATTCACTCTGATGAAACTTTATAAACATCCAAATAATTCTAAATTCTTGTAAAATTTGCCAATGCATTAAAAAGAATCAATAACCAAGGAATCAAGGAGACTTAACATGAAAATATGCAAATATTTGTGTCTAAAAATATTTCAGAGACTTCCGAACGAATGCTATAGCTCTGGACCAGCTGAAAAGAAAATAAACCATCTTCAAAAATACTTCCCTAAATATTCGGTGACGAAAATAATCTAATAATGTGTAAAGTATATAATAGAAAATGATGATATTCTTAGGTTATATGTTTTGCTATGATATATCATGTCAACGAGAGTAAAGTAAAAGCAAGCAAAAAAGTGCAAAAAATAAATGTCACAATTCATATTTCCCATGTAGGTATGTATGTAATATGGAATGTAACGAGATGTAATGTGGCGTTTTTCAAATCTCCACTTTATATATTTCCTGTTCCATTCATAACTCGGCTTGCTTCACTTGAATTCCGCTTTGCATACACATATAAATTTTAAGACGCGTCGCTACTAGTTTCGTAAGCCGCCACGAGATACGCCATGGCGCGGTATACTTGTAGTTTTTTACAGTCTTTATCTTCGTAAAGAATTATTTCTTTCTTCCTTACAAATGTCAAGTGTGTTTCGTTTCGCGGATTTCATAAATATACCTACTTTAATTTTTATGTGCTAGCATTAGTTTATTTAATTTTTACCACTATACAGTTAAAGAAAAAGTGATACTTAAACATTTTCAAGATAGTAAAATATCTAGCAACTATTCCTTGAAAAGTTCTTTTTTATTTCATGGTAATGCTAAAATGAATATAAAACACATTTAACTTGTATTACATAGGGGAAAGTTGCTATAATTGTACTCCTTGAGAATATTGGAAACCCGGGTAAATTTGGTTTACAAATATAAACATGTATTTCACCAAATAACAAAGTAACGTCGTATATTTACATTTTAAAACCATAAGTCTATTTATAATAAGTTATTAATAATATTTACCATAGCTTTTGAAATTAGTCAAAAAATACGATTATGGCGACCAGTTTCATAAATCGAAATAACATATCTCTAAAATCGAACCTGTTGCTTTAATAATAAATTTTGCTTTGGGAATAATAATACGCAGTTAGCAATTAACTTATTTATTAAATATTATATTGAAATTTGTTAATTTATTAGAAACATTAATTATAATTAATTAGTAAATAATTAAATTCAATTAGTATATTTGGGATAGTAATAAACGTTATCTTCACCCATATTTTGCATTCAATGTATTTTTGCATGGTTCTATTGGGGTATGATTTAAGAACAAGATGACTTCGACAGTAACAAATAATACAATTGCTAGTGTTACAAAAATATAAGAATGTAAAGATAAAATTTACTATGCAATTAATATTAGCTAAATAAAGTCGTTAAAAATTAACGTCAAGTTTACTTGACTTTATGTCTTCTCTGTGTCAGATACCGCTCGAATTAATAGTAACGAAAGAAATAATTAAAAGTTACGATTTAGTTGAGCAGTACGATAAAGTGAAAACTCTCCGATAAAGTGAAAACTAAGTTTAAAAAAGTGGAATGAAATAAACATAATCTTATTTAATTTATTAACAAAACAAAGTTGGCACTATTTAATAAGAAATAAACATCCGAAATATCACATTAAATAATTTGAATGATTCTTGAAGACTTGAAGACTGATTACGGAATTCGAACTTGTATTACCCATTAAATAATATTTAGAAACGGATATTTTCGGATGCAATCTCGACCTAATTCCCCCAAAATTATTTAATTATCAGTCCATAAACTATATAATCAAAATTGCAATTGTACTGTATGCTATGGTAATACAAATTTAATATTAACTAAAACGGAAATTGATTTGATTAAAATTTAGTGCAAATCAACGTGATGATGTGTATACCTATGTAATTGAATAACATGAACAGATGTCGCGCCTTGATTCAGTTATACACCGTTTGACTTCAATTCATTATTATATATTATGTGTACCGAGTTGACTGGGAGCGAGAGAGAGATGCCTGCTAATTAGGTGACATTGCGCTTATGTTTCATTAGAGCAAAGAAATTCAAGGATTACATTAAATGAAAACGCTTTCATTAAAATAGACATTGAAATATATAAAATAACAAATATTCATATTCTGCTTTATGCATATTGCATAGCTGTAATCAGAAAACAGCTGATTGTTATGGTTTCTTTCATATCAATATATCGCCGAATGTAAACTAACTTTGTCCAAATCCGGGCATGAAACTAGGAAATCGATACTAATTTAGATAACGATGCCATTTTAGCCATGCTTTGCTATTCGACTAGAAGCCAATTTCACAGCATCTCGCTATTATGCGCTATTAATTAAACGTTTTATTCCATTTATTGTTTTATTTGATTAATTTATATTTCGATTTATTTATCCTTTTATATTTTATTTTTTAGTTCTAGAACATCGGTTACTTTATAGCGATTTATTATTGATTGACAGACGTTAAACACATTTTATAGACTATCAAATCATATTGTACCAACACCAAAAAAATAAAAAATAATATCTGAAGTCGCTCTCTTACAATAACTACAAGCCAACATCGCCTGGCATCACACAGTAGCCACAGTAAATGTGGCAATTCATAATAATAGGTTATAAGATACCATATAGTGTATATAATAGTACCTCAGAGTAAACATAGAAATAGACTACAATTAAATTATCTCGACCAATACAACACTGTATAACAATGCAATACATAACGTAGTTGTTTTTAAAATAGGATAGCTGGAATATCGTTAATTATTGATCCTAAAATATAATGCTATTGAAGAAATGGTACACATAAAGATAATAATTTGTGCACTAATGGATGAAAAACTTTAATGCTTGAATTATGATTTTGCACAAGCAAATATTTATTTAAAAAATAAGTGTTTGTTCCGCAAGTAAACATTTTTCAAAAATTCACAAAAATAATTTATTGAGACGACTAGTTTCGTGTTTCTCAATAAATTATTTTTGTGAAACTTACACCGAGTGTTTTTATTTTAATTTTTCATTATGTTTCACCGAGTGGCAACAGCATCATCCATTAAAGTTATTAAACATTTTTCTATGTATAAGGTAAATTGGCGTGAAACATAAAACTTTAAGATGACAGTCATTTACCAGATCCGTAGTAAAAATTTCCGTCACGTACATGTTTGGGACTTGCAGCAGTCGATCGTATGAATACAATTAACATAACTCTTAAGATTGTGGGGTAATTATGTGGCACGAGTCTCGGAGACAAAGATGCCGAAGAGGGCACTGTGATTGAGTTTGGCAAGCGAGGCATGTCGCCCGCAATAGGCGCGCAGGCCTAGCAGTATTAGCCCCTCTTCGCCCCGCGGTGACAATTTCGTAGTGTTAGGCCGCCTGTTGTCAACCATTTTGTGTGCGTCTTTTGGTGTTTTGCGGCGATTCGCCTCGAGTAATTTCATGGTTGGATACCTTGTCTTTTTCGTTCGCCAAACGAGGGAGCTCCAGTCGTATGGCACTGGAGCAGACGACGAAATTTACGAAATTGTTCTGCACGCTTGCCGAAGATACGCACGCCGCACGAAATGAGTAGTTATTTAAAGTTTTCCGGGAAAGGGAAATAGGTAATAAATTAACACCCTCTACCACAGATTCGCGATCTGTGCGCTTTTTACTTTCTTTTACATAACAGAAAGTATAATGATCACAAACAAATCTTAGACTTAGAAATTTAAACGCAGATCCATATACCGTTGATGTTTTGAATTTATAATTTGTATATCCCAGGAAAAGAAATCCAAATGAATATGTCGCTTATCGCTATATTCGCTTCAACATTCCAGTAATGGAAACTAGAATACGTTATCTTGCCCGTCGAAACATCAACATGCAAAGTAATATTGACAAAGTAGCGCTTGTATAGAAGGGTAATATAATGGAATCGATACGGGTACATCGGCTTTAAGGTGTTTGGAGATGTTACAGTACACGATCGAGTACAAATAATATTCGAACAGCAGTGCGCTCACACTGGCATCATCATCCGGGATTTCAGCCGTGAATGCGATCTATAACAAGACCTTCCTTGTGCTTGAGAGTTCGGATCTTCGTATCTATACCGCAATCCCTGGGCGACAGTCATCCAAACGAGCTTTTAGACTTGTATCAACTTGTAGTTCCACTATGGTGAGCTTGAAAATGAACTTAATCTAACCTTGAACATTGTGGTATCTGAGAATTAGCATGTCGTCAAATTGGCTTGTAATCTAATATGTAATGTGTGATATTGTCCATAATATATTCAATGGCTGACAATGTTTATTTCCCGAAAACATACGATATAAGCTTGCTATTAATTATACTAATTAAATACAAAGCATTGCCATTGCATGAGTATGTGCACGTATGAGATTTGAGAAATTAAAATGCAAAATTTTATACTTATACAGTCTGAGTATTTTTAATGAAAAATAAAAATGGAAACACTTGGGCGAGGAACAGCTTGGGAAACCAAAAATTTATTAAAATTGATCTAAACCCAGGTCATATAACCGACCGAGCGAGCGACATACATCCAAATATTAATTTCGGAATTAGGAAGCCATAAAACAAATATCTGTGTAAACATTATTTGATTACGAAAATGTTAGACACATGACATGTACGATGAGCTAAAAATGAGCTGTGTGGATTACATATTATAAGATGAACAAGTAGTGCTCATCATCTACAGTTCCAAAGAACTCATATCTCTTCAACGCTATATCCAAAAATTATCCATTTTGAGAAAAATGAAGTAAACAAGCATTTTATTGTTTAGAAGGTGTTAATAATATTATAAATTGTATAATCAATCTCGACGTAACCCTATGTATATGAGTATAATAAAGATAAATATATTTCTTCGCAATCCCATGAGATGTGCAAATAGTATTTGTACAGTATTAACACCACTATAGTGTAATGAAAGCATTTCGGAGAACGAATGAAAATATATGAATTAGCTTGCAGTTAATAGTGTTCGTTTAAATAATAATCAGGCATGCAAGCAGCGAACGGGTTCTTCCGAGGCAATGCACGCGAAGTATAAATTAAATAAAGCACCTGGTTACGTAATCGAGTCATTCGTACGTATTAATTGCAAGTTATGTAAGTGTCGGTGTACACTTCTGGTTACCAAACTCAGCGCCACCACGCTCGCCGCGCGCTCATTCTATAATACCAAAGAGCAATAAAGATACGCGCGCAAGTGAATGCTAATAAGGTGGTTAGTGCGACCGACGTTGCACACATACATACACACTTGTTAGTTAAGCGCCCGTACTTTTTAATTGAGTTACGACAAAGAATACGGAATTTACTTATTCGTCACGTGCTAACTACGTTGTCGTTACTTATGGAAAATTCAGTGGGTCTTTCGACTATTGAGCCAATTAATTGTCAAGTGATAGCGTTGTGTGCATCCAACCAATAATCTAAAATACTACATATTTACATTCACTCTCATTTAATAATTACCACCAGTTGCCATGAAAAAATATATTGTGAAATTCTTATTAACATTTTCTCAAACTTATGTCGTTTACAAGATACATAAAAAATTAAACGAGTAAACAAGCACTTGCAATAAAAATATCCTTTCTAAAAATATGAAGTTTTCTTTCCCGGGATATACAAATCATAGATACAAAACACCATATTTATTCGTTTAATGGTACTGGCTGTGTAATACGTTCACAACCAGAAAGGTCGAGACACAAACAGAAGTCACTGAGACATCTATTAAGATATTTAATTAAAACACTTAGTAAACATTCGGAACTTTTAGAACAAATTACCAATAATTGTTTTAAAATTCCATTAAAATGAATTGGTAGGCTTAAAATTATGTACAACATTAGTTCTGACCTCGTTTGGGAACGAGTCATATTTAGTAAATATGTTTAAAAGCATTTTTCTCCAGCAGACCCATTTAATTTTATAAATTAAATGAGAACTAAATAGCAAAGTGCAAGTTAATAGACCATTTGAACGGTAGTTTTGGTTCATTTAATATCAATTAATTAAAACTTCACCGCCTGCTTAACACACACGTCGTCATTGAATTTGCAGTAAAGCGAGTGTGGGATGGGATGCCCAGTCGTACAAATACAAACACACACACAACTTATGCTCACTACTAGTAGTAGATCTATGCAAAAGGAACAACCACTCGCTCAAATGTATGTACAGATATACACGCGAAAAGACCACACACACACGTTCTCTCTGTCTCGCTACTTTATCGACCGGGCTTGCACTTGCAAGTGATGTATTTAGTTGTCAGTTGGTTTCAAACGGTTTCACTCCAAATACAATCGACAAATAAATTATCCACAGAACAACAACGCAAGAGGAATGGAATAAATCGAATTCTATATATGTAATAGTTTGTGATTGTGTGAAAATGGTTTGCATATATTGAATTGCTCCTAGTTCGATTTGTTTAGCTTTCATGATGCTATACCAAAGCCAAAGAGATGCTTTGCACTTGCAATGCGAACGCTCTGTAAATTATAAAAGAGATGAGTTAAATGTAAATGTAATTTTACTGCAAAAAGCATCATTTTTTCAGTAAACGAATTCAAATTATTATGTGTGAAAAAAAATTGTTTTCAGCACTGTTCATTTATCCATTTTCAATTTTAAACTGGAAGGTTAAGTTTGCATAGAAGTGTTTGGCTCCGAAAAACTTTCTATAAGAAATGTTCAGTTTGTTCTTCACAGGCGTTTAATAGCTATGTAATTATTTTTAATTATGAGATATTAGTAGAATAATTCGCTAAATACTTTGAAAAATTCCCCAAGCCGTAAGTTGGGAATTAAATAGCGTATAACTTTTAATGAAAAATGTGGGATCGCAGTACCAGTAGCAGCATGTTACAAATTTTTGTAAGATAATTTAATTTAAAAGTTTTACGCAAATAATTGCATTATTCAAATGTAAAGGGTACATAAATTAATTGGTAATAATTTTCGTTCATTTCCGAATTGGCAGTTTATAACAAAAAATAAAACTAATTTAAATAAAATGTATCAAATGTAATTGGAGTTTTCAGCAAATGAAGTTAGGGAAGCATATTGATGCTGGCGCCAATGTCTTCATTTAGCTTATAATCAATAACAAGAAAATAAGAAAACATTTATATAAATAATGTTTTTTTTTTAAGTGAATAAAATTATTTTCAAAATAACGCAATACAATAATTTTCAACACTGAACAATTAAAAAAATTGTTTTAATAAATGTTTTAAATTTCAAAATATTAATATAAAGAATCTTTTTATAAGTCGGTTAAAATTAACCCAGAATCTTCCGAGGAGATACGTCCCCAAAGTTGATCTTACAAACAAACGAAAGTACATGAAGATACAATTTCAGAATTAGGAAAACGTAAAACAAATATCTGTATTAAAGAATAATTCCGAGAATGTTACAGACACATATTTGAGCACTTTAGCTCTTATGCACTAATATATTAGTAGTAATAACGACAAGTTTGTATTTATCACGAAACAAATAAATAAGCATTGGAAAACAACTGGTGTAAACTGTGACTTAACTTATTTCTGCGAATGTACCGGAGAGTCAGACGTGTAAAAAGCATCATCTAATTTACCATACATCCATCTCTGTATGCTAATCAGTACAGTACAGTACAGTACAGTACAGTACAGTAAGAGAAGGAAACTACGTATAAGCACTGTAAATTTTCGAATTCATTACCCAACCCGTCATTCATATAATAATCTTTTGTTTTTTAGTAACGCGCTATACAATTTTCCTTCCTTATTTTCGTGTGTCTTTCTATCTCTGTTACACCTTTCAGTCCGAACGAACAGACATTACAAGTCCCATCTCATATCCGAGGACGCGTTGACGTGTTGAGGTTATGAACTGTTTTTGCTGAATTTCCACTGATGCAGACAGTTTTTACTCCGCTCATATAACACACTCGACAGATAAAATTCAAGTCTCATTGTCTACACCAGTGTTGCACTGTTCGCGATGAAGTAATAGAAGAGAAATGGCTACAGTGAATTGTGGAAATACTATATTCAACACTATTTTAGGTGCAATTTTTTTGTTAAACGGTATTGTTATTCAGTAGTAGTTGTCATTTTTCACTCAGTTTTTTTAATGCCATTAGTATTTACTGAACACATTTTAAGTATAAGTGTTTACGAATCCATTTAAAAGTATTTAACGGAAATGCAAAAAAAAGTTTGGAATATGTTTAATTACCGAATTTTTATCTAGGAAAGAACTTGCTAAACTTTGTTATTTCTGCAAGGCCCACCGAGATCGAATTTCTCGATTCAGTGATTTCAAATTAGATCAGAGAATAGGGTGAATACGGGAACCTCATTAGGGATTCTTTAAGGATCGCTCGCGTGGACTACACCGCAAGAACTAACGGTGACGGTCGCTATGTGTTTCAGTTATTAAAGGGCTTCGTAATCAGATATTCAATCCAGAGTTTCGTCACGTATTTCATTTATTAGATGTTTCTGCTAATTGAATCTATTTTAACTGTTAATTTGATAAATCTTTAAGGAAATCATAATTTGTTAAATAAATTAGATGAGCTATCAATAGGTTAGGTTTGCATTGTGTATCTTGATCATTCATGCCCGATAATATAATATTACACCATGTTTCAGACTTAACTGTTTAAATTATCGCCAAGCAAAATGCTCTAGAAGTTTACACTTATTCATGTACACCATGTATAATAATAGCAATATTAGTTTATTTATGATGTAAATAGCAGCAATGTATTTTCTTAGTACAGCTTAAATACAAATAAGCAGAGAATAAACGTATATTAAATGAATTGACTTCACTTGATGTCGATGGTAATTATAAACAAATATTGTTACGCATGTGCAACATCGTTATTTAATTAGTGACACTCGCTAGCTAGTATAGTTTGTATATACTCACAGTTCATGCTTTGTTGTATTAGCTAATTGGTAACAGTGACATTTACCTGAAAACAAAGAGAAACGATAGCAATTAGCGACAATTTAATATTGGTGTATTAATTTGTACATGTTATATAGTACGTGTATGGGAATTAGCCATTCCCGCTACGTTGTGCCGTTCCAACTTTATATTACCGGAACTTGGTTACGGGTTACCAGATTCAAACACCAATTCAGTTAAATACAGTTAAAGCCTTGATTATAAAACTACAGCCGAAACAATTATCTATTGCGTCGTACACAATACATACACCAATACTTGTTAAATTTTCCCACATCATTTTTTTCATAAATATTTCAAACGTCGCTTACGTTTATATTTATTTAAATTAAAAAGACAAAATAAACAAATAACAGTTTTGTATGACTTGCCACTGAAATAAGAGCAACTAGATATGAGAAATGCATGAGTTTCTGACGGAAAAGCACACGTATGTATACCAATATCGGTCGGTATGTTCGTAGCTACGTTCAGGCTGCACGATAAAATATAAATAAGTTATCTGAACAAATGCCACGCATAACTATACTCACAATAAGAATTTTCTTATTTCCATAATGAAAACATACCATTTCAAATTGAAACTTGCTAGCTCTAGCACGTCATATATTCTACATTACTCTTCATTTAGAACATATATTTATATTTTAAAATTTATTCTGTAAATATTGTAATAGAGCCGTGTTTGAAATGTCGCGTCGCTGTCGGTAAGATATTCAATTAAAGTTTTTAGCTATAACAGTATTTTTTATAGGTCTAGCATTAGGTATTTGGACGCATTACCGATATAGCTTAATTGTTACTTTTATAACACTCGTTATTTGGTGATTAGTGGAATTGTCGACTAGTGTAGTGGCTACAACAGATATAATTACTTTTACTTTCACTTTTGTTACTAATTTCTACATTACATAGTGTACACTGACGGAAAGAGAAAACTTTGTACATTGAGAGATTTATTAGGATCTGCTAAATATTAGCAATTTTAATTAACAATACTATTATTGGTGATGAACATAATTTTATTATCTTTAAATAAATATTGAATATTGGTATTTACACCTATGGTAACTAGCTATTTACATTGTGTTATCCCTATAAACTATTTCCTCTTATCTCTTGTTCCCTTTGGAGGCAAATTACGCTTTAATTGTGTATACAAGGTAAATGATTCTATATCTATTTTAAACGGTAAAGCGATATGTGTATTTCTACATTTTGTGTGGAAAACATAAACATGTAAATACGAAATATATCAGTTGACACACTATATCAACAAACAATTTAATGGCTATTTTTCAACAATAAAAATTTTCGCGACAAAAAAAAGTGATAAAAAGCGTGCGTATAGGTGCAGGTACATTTAGAGTAGTAAAAGTCGGAAAACACCAAAAACCAGTCGTAACTCGTGCCTTTATTGTTGCCTCAATATAACTTGTACCACAAAGTTGGAATGTGAACTGATATATATATATATATAATAATGGAGTGGGTCGTCTGCTATATCGTTAGTCGCGGTATAAGTCGTAAATAAAATGTAATAAAACATCGGTTTGCATATAGGTCAATCATAAATTTCGGGGCGGGTTTGCGAACTCGCGCTAAAAATCCACGTAAATCATACCGAGAACCGCTTGGTGGTGCTTGCTGGCGTAGTTGCCATTTGCGCCACCGCTTGCCCCCAAACAAACTAATAGCTATAAATTTCGACAACAATGCATCCGTAACCTCACTCTCTAGTCGGTCTCGCCAGCCCTGCCGCCTGAACATTTTCCATTTTAATTTTCAAATTAGTATTTACATTCAGAGACGCTTCGGACGCCGCCGGCAGCCGCGTCGGGACGGAACCATAGGCGTGCGTTAATTGTGACCATTGTAATATATTTTGTTGTATCCGTGTTTTGTTTGGCAACGATTCTTGTTATGAGGTTTGCAACTGAGAAACGAGTTACTGACATTTCATGAGAAAACTATAAAAACTCGGTTGAATTATCAAGTTGAAATCTTTCCACATTAATTTAAGTATTTAATTTCACAATTAATCAGTGAGCATCTCATTTCAGCCTCCAAATTATGAATATACTAACAAAATGCAACCAAAACTAACGAAATATAACAAATTACAAATAAAATGAAGCATGGACTTCCTTGATTAGACCAATTAGAACGCCGTGTTATTTTACAGGAATCGGACAAATATTTTCAATTTGAAATTACACTTATATTAAAAATGCTCCCCAATTTTCTCGGTATTTATATTACGCATTTTGCCACTATTACATTATTTCATTTAACAAATAATTCACACATGACGAAATTACATGCAAAACAAGTAAGCATCGTAATTCGTCTTATAAATAATAACACAGGTTCACGCGTTTAGGCGGCGGAATTAGTGCGACCATTTTTTTAAACTAGGAACATCGATATATGAATTTTGGTTACAATTTCAGTATACGTTCTTCACATCTCAAGCAATATTCGTCACTTATATAAATTTTCCTTTTTTTTATTGGCTAGTTGATATTATTAGTAAAAAAATTATGAATTTGTATTTGTCAAATTTGGAAATGATAACAACAATATGTATTTATAGTGAAATTTAATTGGTCATGCATTGGTGACAAATGTCATTGAATAGGTAGATATGGAAGTTTTCGGAACAATAATACACCTAAATCTGTGTGATGTTCAATTACTTTGAATATTTAGATATGCTAAAACTTGAGTCTATTTTCTTTACAGAATTATGGAGTTACTCTGAAATATACCATAAGTTTGGTTAAATTTCAAGGCGGTGGATAATTCCCCTATAATTACACAGCGACTATAAATTCCATAAGATTTAATTAGAACAAGAAACCCATGATGTAAAAAATAAATAAAATTAGCACTAGGACTCAATTATGAGGATGAAATAACAAGAGCGTCGTTTTTCACGCATACATATTATCAGTGTTGGCGTTGGAAACTTAAACAATATGGAAAAGTACAGCTGTGAGGTGCAGCAGGAGCAAATTAAAGATAAACACAGACATAAGAGTAACGGCGGCGTTGCATTTTCCCCCGACGCTTTTCATTGCCGAGAATCTGTTCTAAATTTGAAATAATATCTGCCGAGATAACAATGAAACAGCACTTATAAAATATACACGACAGCCACACTGCAGACGATCTCACATTAACTTCCGCAAACTTTAAAGATGCATTTACTAAAACGACGAAACCACACTGTGCAAATAACATGGGCGTACGTCAACCAGATAAATTAAACACAACTATATAATACAATCATGACTATACGACGACGACGACGGACGGCTGCAATTGCATTAGTTCGCTTACAGCCAGACATTGAGACGTCATTAGCCAAATGCATATAGTTAAATAAAACACATAATTTAGATTGTCATTTACATCATCAATTTTATTTCGGTAACATTCATTTTATTACTAATATTATTGAACATACATTTGATATAGTAATAGAAAAAGTATTGTTGCAACAATGCCTTTAGTTTTCGGCTAATAATTAACTGATTTTCATGTAGACCGTTCATCACAGGCATAAAGACCTCAGAGCAAAGATAGTCAAAAGCAAATCAGAAAAGTTCAATTTCAGTGTATTGTACTGAATTGATATAGTGTCATCATTTTGAGACATTGACTAAATGTCAACTGACCAATCCATTGGATTTAAAATCGTTCACAGAATATATGTATAATTATTGGGGAGCCTTTACCTTCAAACATCCTACATATTTTAAAGCGTTGCCGTATTAAATATGTAAATACGCCGACCAGCGAATACATATATACATGACACTTAAACATTCATGAGGAGATATCGATAAATCTAGGGTCCTAAAACCAAATTCACCCCAACAAAAGCACGTAACTATGTACGTATTATTCAACGCAAGCCATTTAGGCTAACAAAGAAAATAATGTAAAACTTGTGTCACTCTTGCAATGAATCTTCTATTACGGGAGGACCCCGCACTCATTAGAGCCTGATGCTGGCTGTACTAAGGTCTAAGGAGTGAAGGGAGAAGAGCGTAGGTACCATGTGTATATAACGTCACCACACATACACACATTCACATACATATGTGGCCCTTATAAAATCCGCCCTTGGCGTTAAAAGCGAGCGCTGGTCGAGCCCTTTAGCCCGAGGTGAATAACAGCTGACATTTCTATTAAATATTTTATATTTTTAATAATGGTTGGTGGAAATTGGGAATTTATAGGACTAATTATAATTTAATGTTAGCTACAATGTAAAAACATGCAAGCTTACATTTGAAAACATGCAATAACAAATCTATTTTATTTTAAACGAAAACAATAGTTAGATTCGATTACAGCGATTGTCAAATCAAGAATTTTCTTCCTTACTTCCTTAAATATATTAGTAAAAGAAAAGAAAAATGAAAATAAGGCGTTATTTATCGAAATAAAAGATAACTAAACGGCAGCATTTACACTTTTTTGCAATACCAAAGTTTCAGTTGTGGAAAATTTCGCCGAGGTTTTATTTCAAAAATTCGAAATTAAACTGTAGGTTTGCTCTTGCAACAACTCAAAGTTTCTGAAATTTCATTGTTTTCTATTTCAATAACATTCTTCAGTGTAATGTATACATAGGTAGGTACTTCCTTAAGTAAGGATTAAAATGAAAAGATATGCAAATATAGCAACCAATAAATTAGCAACACGCGTTATTGCCGAGCTGAGACTGACATATTTATGGGGTGCAAAATACAAAGACAATGCAATAATTCGCACATGCTCTCATTCTGTCTGCGCAGCGTTAATTACTGAAGGGTTGCGTTTTCACTTTCTTTCCTGATGCATGCGGCACGGTCGCCGACAGACACACACGCGTATATACAGCTGATCTATTGTTTCCATTGCCCCAGCTGTTTCACACCAACAATAGCATTTTTTCTGACTTTGCCTAACGTCACGCTGATTGCAGTATCAATTGTTCCTAATATGATTACTAACAACTACCAAATCAATTAGAAAAAAAAATTAAATGGTCATACAAATAAGGTTTAGTTATTGTTTTACAAACAAGATGTTTGCCTAGGAATACAGATGATTTTAAATTTTCGAAATTTTATTATAAGTAAAAAAAAAAAAACATAACATAATACCTTTTGCCCGCCGTATTATCTATTCAGAATATGGTTTAATTTGTATGTATATGCAGAAAACAGTAACTTCTCCACAGAAGTTTTTAAAGAAGTAAATTTATTTATAACCACTGAATTTTGAAAGGTAATAATGACAGTGATACTGATTGATTGCAACAATAGCCAGTCTTTCAATGCAACACAACAATGTTGTAAATGTCAAATATTGTTTTCTTAATATTTTATTTCTAAGAAAGTACAAACTATTATTATTTTAACTTTACTAGAAACTTTAAAGTTTTCTTTGAAAGTTGCAATGTTGAAGTTGCTATGTGTAAGTATATATCTAGATATACATAAAAATATGCTTGGACTACTAAACTTTGGCAAAAATGCAACGTACATTTTCTCTTCGAAATAAACAACGATGAAATGTCGATCCTATCTTGACGTGGGTTCGATGGATAGCATACATGCATATCTAATATAAAAATGACATTCTTATCATTTTGACATTTTCTTAATTGTAATTTCAATCTCTTCGTGCATAAAAATGTCACGAAGAAATGTCATGTTGTGCCCGCCTTTCAGAGATACGTAGACGACTGATATCTATCATTCACACATATTTACACCTATTCTTTTTGTAATGATTACTTTCTTATACGAATGCATATTATAATCAAGAAAAAAAAACCGGTTTCGCTACTTTAATGGAACTGATATCTGTATGTGTGTCTGTCTGTCAGTCTGTTATTGCTATACAGCCAAAACTGTTGATCATAAAATAATGAAACTCTAAAACATTAAACCTGTATAGAGTTCGAAAGTAAACCTTTTATTTAAATATAACTATAATACCTTGTACTACCGTACGACAAGCTAAAAATGAAGTCGTTACTTACCGATATAAAAATAAGGTAAACGACAGATTTCAGAGGGCACATATAAACCCGATTAAAGATAGTTAGGTACAACAAAATTCTAATTAAATTATCATGGGTGATGCAATTTTCATGATCACAGTTGTACAAGTATATCACTAATTAGAGATGCATCCACATCCACATCCACATCCATTAGAGCAGTTTTACGAGATGTGAAAAATAATTAATATAAATGATTTGTCATCATCCGGTCCATTATGTGATGATATTATGAGCGAAAGGGTGGTGGCTTGATCAATTATTTTTGAATATTATGCACATGTGCGGCCATTAGCTGCTGCTCCACTCTCGGCTAGCGCACTTACACCATCTATTGTTTCGAAGGGTGAAACATTACTACGGTCTTGGTGCGCGGGGATTATTTGGAAGGAAAAGGGTTCCGTTCAGCAATCTTCCCCGGCTATTTAGGAGTGTTCGACAAATATATATATCACCATGATGCCGGGCGGGTAATAGAACCTGAGATTTGAATACGGCCCATAACTTAATAGTCCAACTTGAATTCGGATAATTACTCCCTCGGTGCTCTTTTGTCAACCGGTCTTCGCGCGACTGAATACTGTGTGTGTGCATGTCCTCTTATCGTCTAATCCTTCACACAACGGATCTTTGCTTACGACTTCTTTGCCACTTGACACCATCTGCACTCCAAAAGTACTTGAGCAAAAACTGACGAAGGAAATTGTTTTAAATGTGAAAGGAATGACAGTGGTGAGTTTTGTTCAGCGCGTAATAAACCAGAATATATAAAAAATATTGCAAAATATTCAATTTTAATTAAATACTATATGAAATTGAAAAATACGACTTTTCAAAGGTTTCATAACTTGGTCATGTATTCTTCTCCAGAAAATTTGATCTCGGAAACGACATATCAAAGCAAATTTCGTAGTGGCACATTCATAGTAAGGAATTCGTTTCCTGTATATAATTTGTTATCATGGATAAAAGAGATATTGAAATAAGTAAATATCAACTCAGAAATGCTAAGTTTTTCTAGATTACAGTACTTCATCCAAAAACTAAATTTGTATGTGCTTTGAGCTCTATGTTAAAAATTTACTTTTTATAATGATTTAAATTCCTCATGGTTAGAACAAAATCAGCAAATAGAAAAAGCCAATCACGGCCCGATTGAATAGAGGAAATCGTTAAATAAATTAAATCCAATAAAAACAATCGAAGCGTTTCCAGGCCATTACACCTTAACGACAGCTGGAATAACGGCGGCCAGCGGTGGTATAGTCTTCTACACGTCAATCCCCGCTCTCCATCAGCCAGGCGGCAGGCAACCAATGTTGATGGTGGTCACCCCTATACGATGTTCTCTTGTTCCAACTCCCTCACCTCGTCCCTCACACACGGCCGCATACACCTAAAATCTCTTTAATACTCACAGTGCACGTCAGATAAACCCCTCGGAAGCTGTTCGCCGTGATTGATGAATCCAAACAGACGGATAAATCTTTAACACCCACGCGTGCTGGGAAGATACTTAGCGGATACAGCCACCAAGACAACGCTGTCGGAACTCGTTCCCTCGCTCGCTCGCTCAAGAAGACATTGAAATTTAAATAGAATGCACCGATGTCAACATCGTCACGATTGCACAACCACAAAATATATCATTCTTCTCCAAATCTTTGTATCACTGATGAAGGGTTTTTGACATTGCAGTTATGACGAGAAAGCGATGTTAGAAGTACTTTGAAATGATCTTCAAATATAACTTTAAATTATTTTTCACAAATAAGCAACATATATAACAATAGATTCATCGATTTCAGTATTACAAAGTGTTTGTTAAACGTTTTGAAATTGGTATTATATTCTTGGACAGTCTAAAAACAAATATTTGAAACACGAAATTTTAACGGAAATACGAGCATTCCTGAATTGATATTTACTATTTTTATGATGACATCTGAGTATGTGTGCCTGTGAACATTTTAATTTATAAATTGAATATATGTGTTTCTATGAATACAAGATTTACTAAATTGTTTTATGATAATCACAGTATCAACGAATGTCAAAATTTTACAGAAACAGAAAACAATAACATGAGAGTTTCATTGGAATATTGTCGCATTTTATAATAAAATTTAAATAATCCAGAAAATATTTTTTTTACATATATATGATATAAAGACAAGGTGCGCACAGGCTAACCTAAAGCTAAGCTAAAGCTAATCGAAATTATTAACATCTCATTCGAATATTTCAGCAAATGAAGATTAACGAATTATAATATCCACGTAAATATACCGAATCAAATTCCAACTGAAGCCAATTTGATTATATCAAATATCTTGAAACCAATACCAACAGAAAAGAAAAAAAATGGATCCCAAAAATATTTCTTTGCTGATTTCAATTAAATAAATGTGTTTATTCGGATGTAATCTGCCTTGGAGCCATGATGCAAGAAAATAATTTTATCTTTTAATGCGATGAGTATTATAAATCAAATTCCTACACTTCTTCTACGCCGCCTTACAGTACGCAGATTTACTACTAAGGCAGACGAACGGAGCATTTTTAATTCAAAAGTGGCGACGAGAAAAGTTCTGCCGGATGGGGATCTAATCAAGTAATTGGATGAATATCTCCGCGTTTGCATCACCCGAAAACTAAATTATATCAGTTGTTTTGATACAGTTGAGTGCCTAGGCGATCACTAACTTTTTAATTAACGATACTAAACAAGATTAAACACCGAAAACAACAGCGCCGGCGACATCTTGCTTCTGCGCATAATTCCAAATTAGTAATTAATACCCGCCGTCTTCAAGGTGCCTTCAAAGGATTCAGCTTAAACATCAGTGCAAGGGCGCCGTCTAATAATTTTCTTTATACAGCGTCGATTTCACGGATCACGCGACAGATTATGGCGTTATTCAACATGGTTTCACTTGTATTACATCTTTTTAGCATGTTGTTTAACTTTTGCGATTCTTCACACAATATTTTAATACCAACAAATTTAGATGCTACTTGAAGCTGTTTACCGAACATTTTTAACCATAAAGAACGACTTAAAAAGTAGAAACAATCGATTATTCTACTTGAATATGTGTTAACATATAACGCATTAATATTAATCTTATAGAATGCTTCAGGCTATCGTTCATCTAACCATAAATTACAAGATCAAAATCTATGAAACTAAATTTTGTTTTTATACAAATGTAAATAAGGAAGTACTTAGTAATCATGAACAAAGGTGAGCAATAAATGAAACTCGATAAATACGTAATGTGAGTTGAAAGAAGATTATACATGTTTGAAAATAAATTAGCTGACAGCATAATCAGTATCACATCACATGGTCTAGATATGCCAGAAATGAAGCAATTTTGTCAAGACATTGTATTGGATATACTATAACCTTACTTAATTTATAGCGAGTTAGTCCAGGGTTTTGATGAAGGGATGGATGGTGGCCACAACGTGCACTAGCACCATTTGTGCACCATGTTGCTCTGTCAACTTTGTCTGCCTCATCCCACAAATCCCCATCTCCCATTATTCTGTCTGTATAGCGATAGTGGACACACTAATGTACGTTTATCGTGTTACCAGAGCAGACCAGACCGAAGTGAATGGTCGGGGTTTTGGTTATTCGCTCAACTAGCAGGTGTCACATTATTTATTAACTGTGTGCAACTCGTGTTGCGTCCGTTTGATTTTACACTGTTTCCCGCACTGATCTCTAATGTCTGCATTTATCTATAGTTATATTGTCATCAGCTCTGTGATTTTGCACGGCTTTTTTAATGATGTGAAATTATAACTAATTCTCAAAGGAATGTTTTTTCTTGTTTATAATTAAACACAAAATAAGCTAAACAAAATGTAAACTAGGCAAAATATATATTTTTTATTGAATAATAATATTCAATTAATTTTTGGTGAAAGTTTCTAGAAGAAAATAATATGCAAGCTTTGCTCAATGCTTATCATTTTCTTGATCATTTATTTTCTTGGTACTAAGCCACACTAATTTTCAGTTAGTTATTAAATATTTATTAATAAAATAAAATTGTAAAATTAATAAACAGATGTACTGTTTATTTTGTTGCTATTTGTCTAAACGTTTTGGCGTATACACACACGTATTGAGGGTTATTTTATTATATTAATTCTAAAAATACATATTTTTTGCTTATAAGATATATTTTACAACCAAATATCCATTATATGTAATTTAATTTTGTATTATTGGGTTGTATATTTGTAACACAGTTCAGCATAAGACGAGTTGAAGATAAGTGTGTTGTTAAACAATTTCACCAAGAATTATATAAAGCAACCGAAATATTTAGAAACCTGGAGAATTTTATAAAATATAAAAAAATATTTAGTCAATAAAAACTAGAGAATTCGATCCTCTTAAGAAATAGTTTTGTGAATAAACAAGCAGTCTGTCTATCTTCCAATATCAATTAAAAATAAAATCAGATAATTAAAAAACAAAATATGTTTTAAACGCTCTAAAAGTAGATGCATAGATAATTCTAGTTTAACATAATTAACATGTAATAAAAACACCTATCCAATAATAGTTTAATTTACATCATTAAGTACCATGTAATTTATTCAAATTCATCAAAGTCAATCGCATTTAAAATGCGTAATAAATTAAACAAAGGAAGTCGAATCAATCATGCAGCTGGAACGAGTTGAGATACAATCAACACAGAAACTATTCCCACCGTAGAGTTGCATTGATGCTATGTAGTACATAGGCAGAGGATGCACACAGCAGCCTTGTCCACTTACAACTACTAGTTGAAAGCAGTTTGATGTTTAGATTAATGAACGGTAACAGATACATAGACATGCGGACGAATACACTGCGTTGGCCTCCTAACCGAAAACTAATGTGAACATAGGCGTTCTAACACAAACATTAATTTTCTTTACTATATATCGCCTCAAACAAAAAATAAAAACAAAAACACCATTGGAATCAAAATTACAGTGGGCACTATATAAACGTAACACGACTACAAATAATTTAATGTATCCAAAAACTCGAGTGTAATAAAAATAATAAAGATTTTATGGAATATAATGATTAAACATGTTCCAATAATTGGTAAAAACAAATGTGTTCTTAAAAGTAAAACATCAACCACACTTAAACATCATATTTATAACATCACTAATAATATCATGACAACAATAAACAAATAAGAACTAGTGTGGGGAACAATGATTTAAAATTAACTGTCAGTCAACATATAATCTATGATATGCCAGTCCAGACAAATATTTTAAACCAGTATGATCGGAACTGGTTTATACTGTCAGTGTTACACAACTATATTTAATATTGATGTAATATAGTATATTGTAAACAATTGTGTGTATATAATAAACAATTGCATCATTTATTCCGCGTCCATATTGAATATAAAGTGAATATATGTGGTATTATGAAATATTGACATGATTTTGTTTTGTAATATTTTGACATTATATGTTGTTGGCGAACAAAACTGTTTTGTTCTAAATATTTTGTACATTATGTCTGTATTTAGAGAATATCACAGGTTTGAAATATTGTTAAAATATTTGACAGGTTAGGTCCTTAGTGTCGGCTAAGGGTGCATAATATTACAGTTATTGCAAGTCACAGAAATATTAACAGTTGGTTTGAATGAGGGTGCATTTTAAACTGATTTAGAATTATAATATATCAAACTAGCACTTGCTACATCATAAGAGTTAATTAGTCTTATTGCCAACGTTATTGCATATTATAAAACTGTTAGTAATATTCGTATGTGCCTCAAAAATATATTTTCATAAAATATATTATTATTATTTAGGAAATTACACCTTTTAAAATTGCAGCAGTAATTATATTGTATCATTCAATATCATCCAATTATTCTAATAAATTTTCTCAACATTCATGTATTTCTTATGTTGAGAATGGATTAGCTATTCTGAAAGAAAATCGATTAACACCAACTATACATAATTAATTTATTATAACGGTCATTACTCGGTTCTATCCCGATAACCGGAAATTTAATCGATTCATACAAATAGTACAATATAAGGGTTATATTGATGAATTTATAATAAAACAAGCTAAGAATTCAATTAATCTATTCTAAATACTTTGCAGAATCTATTGCTAAAAATAGCGTCAGTAAAACCTGATATTATTTGTTAATATTACTGTTAAAGAAATTACATCTAGGATTCATCTTTGAATATTTAAATGAATCAAATTAAAAATAAACCAAAGTAATGAGAGCTGGTACAAAGTTACCCGCCGAGCTTAACAAAACAAAAAATAAATCACTAAAAAAGAAAGGCGTACAATCTAAGATCGGCATTACCAGAAACACGTTTGTGGGGTCGCAAATTATACAAAACAATTTGTCTTTTGTTTTTTGCGGTAAGTGAGGCAGTAGAGTAGGTTGGGTGTCTTGCAAGTGACACGCTGGCCAATTGGTCGTTTCGTTTTGTGTTTTATGGCCGATTATAGCCGTCAAAATGTGTGTGTCCGCCTCTGCACACAGCGCCTAGTGATTATTTATGTGAGTCGGCCACTTGGAAAAATATCACCCTGCCAGCCTTTGTGTGCGCAGTGCGGTTCTGCATGTGTTTTCATTTCGATTTTAGGGGCTGACATTTCCGCCACACCCGGCCCATGCTGAATTATGGCCCAGTTAATTTCGTTAACGATTGGCAACACTGACACTGACATATCCGCAATTGTACCAACCCATATTTCTTAATATTTTATTATATAAATGAGTTGGGCCGTAATGAAAGGGTGTCACATTTATTTCAAATGTGTCACACATATTTTTTAATAAGCGTTTGTAAAGACATCAATACCTAATAATGAAATAAACAATAATAAAGCTTGAAATATAAATAAATTTCTCATTTATTTTACATATAATCATAAAATAAAATTGCAACGTATATAAGCCGAGACCATAACTTATTAATTGATGATACTCATTCAAATTACGAAGAAAATAATATTATTGTCAGAAAATAGGGTGAACATAATTCGCAGTAAAACAACAATAAAACTAATTGATTTAATGAATACTTAAGATTCAAAAATTATAATTTTTAATTCCTTCATTATCCAATATTGGAATAAACCACTCAAAAAATGCAAAATTTTCTTAAGTTATTTTTTGTGCTCTCGAACTCCAGACGTATCAAAGTTAAACTGCAATCTGAACAAAATATACAAGAATATTTTATGTATAACAAATTTGATTAATATAAATCTGATGTTGATAAAAACGCAGATCATTATCAGTGAAACGAAAATCTGTGACTAAGAATTATTCTAAGAATATTACAGGCACATTCCCGAATACTAAAGCTCTGTCACAGTATATGCGACAAGCTAAGATACACGGTGAATAACGATTGAAACAACAATACAACTACTAGAAATATTATATTTTAATTTACAATTGTGTATTTTCGTACTACAATATTTTGATGACAATTGTAGTACTTCATACAATTGTTTATTTATCGGTGTATTTAACAATTGAAAATTATGTTTCACAAATTTGCGAAAATCCACACTCGTATTAGCATCATATATCGAGCAGAATCCGGAAGTTCAGTGTACACATAAATTCAACCGCTAAACCTCAATTCGCGATTAAATCCTTCATGCACATGCACATATGTTAGTATATACGTATGTATGTATGTTGAGTATGTATGTACTAGTAACTGTATGTACGATATGTATATCTAGCCCATGAGAACTCGCACCGCTGCAGCTCTACCGTTGCGTTGGCATTGGCACTCACTGGTTCGCCAAACTCTTTGGCAAAACCAGAAAATACGAAATGTATAATACATGAACTCACCACACATTCAAAACTAAATCTTGCAAAATATTATCGAATATTCATCAACGTCATACATATCACAAATATATATATATATATATCGAATGTTCTATTTTGCATGGTTTTAAACTATTTCGTATTATTTACAGTACTCTAGCTCTGCTTTTGACATTTGAAGTGTTACGTTTAAACATTTATATTATTTTGACAATAAATACCACTATTTATTTCTATTAATGGTAACATATTTAATTATATTGTTGTTTCCATAGTAAAAGTAGCGTTAATGTAAAATCAACTATATACGATTCGAAACAACATTCAAATAGTTTTATTTTCAATTTACAGATATATTATTTTACATATTCATTTATAGAGAATAGCCGTTTCAAACATTCTTGAGTACGATTTAACTATTTCTCATTGATGATTGCATTACTTAAAAACTATGATTCATCATCATCGTCATCGCACAGATAGTTTCACTATCTTCTAAATGAAAAAAAATTGGAGTAATCTTTAAACGACGTTGTTGTTCTTTCATAATCTGTATTTATTATAATGCTGTATTCGTAGTTACTGTAATTCGTTCTATTAAGTCAAATCTCAAGACCGTTTGATTAATACTCTAATACAAATCATGGTTCTATATTCAAAATTTACTAATACATAGGTGAAAATTGAGATGTATATTATATAGTGGATTATAACGTAATACACATATATATATATATATATATATATATATATATATATATATATATATATATATATATATATGCGCCCTCTTACGCCACATGATAATTCAGCGTAGCGTGGCGTAATGGTTGACTGAGATCTGAAGTGGGACGAAATCCGAGCATATTTTTCAAATGATGCATTAACGAAGACGACGTTGGTTGTTAAATTTCCTGCAAGCAGTCCCTGTCCGTGTCTCTGTCCCGTTGCGTCCGTGTCACCGGGAATAAATTTCACTAGCAATTTACTTCTTACGTCTTAATTTAAATGTTAAATTTGTACAATGAAGTGAATTTTGCATTGCAAACGATGTGTATTGTATTATAATAGTTTTTGCACTCTTATATACATACGCCCCATGTCACTGGATTTCTCCAGATTTGTCTTTGTAAATAAAGCAACGAATTATGTATCTCAGACTTACAGGTCGGATCTGGGCAAAACTGTAACTCTTATGGCGGGTGTAATGCGTTAGGAAATTAGGTCATTTGTGTTTTGATGAAAATAACAAATAATTATTATATATATATATATATATATATATATATATATATATATATATATAACATTTATGTGTTGTAACCATGCTAACCACATTTACAATAATTTTTATAGATAATGCACATAATCGATTAATAAATTTCTTATTACAATTCCTGTAAGAATAGAAACAGAAGACTTCATCAAATTTCATTCCTTTAATATTTGATTTGATTTTCTTGCTTTAGTATTTTCAAATTAATCTATTTTCTTTATTTCCGGCGAAATAATTGCAAAACCACAAAATCTTTGACATTTTCTTTGTATTATGATGAAATATCCGGTATGTCTGAAGCCTATTTCCTGGTATGTCAATTCCGTTTAAATATAAATACGGGCCCTATATTCCACATATTTATTGTGATACGAAGGAACTCTCTCTCTCTTTCTCTGGCACTGCTATGGTTCATTTATTAAGGGTAAAAATATATGTACTGTAACCAAAGACTAAATTATGCAAATTTTTATAAATAGAAAATACGAAAATAGTATTTTGCAATAAGGAGTATAGGATAAATGGAATCCGAACCAAACAAAAAAAGACCTGATGTCAAAGAAGAAATAGAGGGTGTAAGAAAAGTAAATCACGAGTACAAGTTTCATCTTGTATCTGATTTGGTTGTCGCGTTGACGCTATCCATGGAAATTGCATTTTTAACATTGTTTAGCGAAAATAGCTCAATAAAGAGATTGTGTGTACGTATACAAAGGGGAACGAAAACCTTCCAAGTTCTTTTCTTTTTTTCTTTCGTATTTCGTATCACGAACAATCTTCAAAGTCCGCAGAGAACCAAATTAATAAAAGAATATATCTATCGTTGGCGTTGGAAGGATGCATAATTAAATTACATGCGCTTTAATTGTTTTCATTTCAATGTTAACCGCGCACTATAATTGATGAATACTTAATAGAATAACTTCGCTGAGAAGTTCAAACACACGAAGATGTTGCAAACTATATATATTCAGATCATTTTATATCAAGTAAGGCTTCGCTATCCACTGCTAGTAGACGTGAGGTTTCTATGTAAAGAAAGCTACGTACATTTAATTATATTTGCATTATTAAATAAATACAAATCTTCATATTGATATAAGTTTTTATTTGTAATTTGTTGAATATTGTATCGGACATTCTAAAATATTATATTAAAAACAGTGCTTATCATCAAACATTATCTAGCTCTGTTCCATTGAAGTGTAATGCCCTTAAATAATTTTAACAGACATTCTCAATATTTATTTCAATTTAGATAAACCGTCAGGTCTATCTAGTTCGCTGAAATTCCACCCAACTATAAATTATTTGTGCAAGCGGCGAATATTAATATAAACCAGTATTAGAAATTTGTTATTATATCGCTACAATCAAGGATAATTCTTTAAATAATTACTGATTAATTAATAAATGAAATTTCGAATACAATGCTTATGCTCATATAAATAGCACATTGGATTTAAAAATGTGATGTGTACGTTTATATGTTTTATAAGTAAATAGCATATTGGAATAAAAAATATGATGTGTACTTTCATATGTATACAAATTGTTTAAAATTGGCCTACATAAGAGATGCGTCCATAAAGTTTTCAGATTAACCGACGTACATTCAAATATATAAATTATATATAATTTCAAGTGAAACAAAATAAAATAATAATAAAATAAAATAAATGGCACCAAATATTCTACCAAGATATCATGTTTCCTGTTGTCGGTATTAGTTGTACGTTTAATATATTTGTAAACGATGATAGCTCAATGACGGGGGTACAAGCTCCAAATATTTCATTTCTACAAAGCGATGAACGTTTACGATGACAGTTTTGAAATTCTAACAAACGCCTTTTAGTTGAGCAACGCATAAGTATCAAATATCTGACACATGTGTTTGCCAAATATTTCGGCCTATTACAGAAACACTAAATAAGCAGGTAGCTGGGAAACACATGCTTCAGTTTCCGCCTTCGTACGTCAGCTTTTCTGTTATACAGTTTAATTTCTCTTAGTTTCGCTTTTATTTAAAATTATTTCTATTTAATATTTCTCCTAAGTCTACTTATAAAAATATCATACTTCCGACTCTTCACTATAAAAAAATTGGTATAAGTAATTATTTTGAATTCAGTAAAATTAGATGATTTTTTGATTTCACTTTTTAAGTTCTAAAGTTTTATACCAATTATGAAAAGTTGTAATTTCATTATTAGGGGATATATATATATATATATATATATATATATATATATATATATATATATATATATATATCATTAATTAAATATTGTTCCATTTTGCCTTAAGGCTGTCGTTTACCTAGAATAGAAAAAAGTCGTAAAATATTAAAGGAAATAATTGCAGAATAAAAAAATGGTTCTGTTTCCGTTATGAAATATAAATTAGGTAATCAACAAACAAACTAAAAATTAAGGGTTTATTTGTGATATGTATTTTATTTTATGATTTCAAAATTGTTTCTAGAATAACCAAAGCGACTTGTATGACTATTTTAATATTGTTATCTTATTTGTATTACTGTGAAATTGCGCAAAGCTACGAAATAAATCAGTACGGCATAAAGAACACAATTATTTCCGTACAAGATCTCTCAATGCAGAGAATTAAAAAACAATCCGCATATTCGAATCAAATAACAGTCGAATGAGTAGTTAAAGTACTGTTTCAATCAACCGTATTTCATACTTCATATATTGGGGTTATATTATTAAGGCAGATACGCGAATATTCGTTTGAAACAAACGTATCGTATCGTACGAGCGAAGTAAATTATACAGTCGACGATAATCTAGAGTTCTGTTCAGCGTTCAGTTTTACTTTGTGGGGATTCGTGAAAATATTCTTTGTCAGTGTATGTGTTGAGTATATAATATATATATATAGATGTGTATATATGTACTATGTTTGTATATACGTTTGTAGCAGCGGAAAAAAGAGTAAATCTCATCAGGCTTCATCAGGACAAAAGAAGACTTCGCTCTACGTACCTCAGTCTGTCTATCTGTGTGACATCAGTACTACACACAAGAAAAATACGCGTCCCCCACTCCTCATTTTAGTCGTTATGGCATAGCCTACGTTGATGAACCACAAAAACAAAACAAAATGAAAATACATGCGAAATGCAACGTGTAATTAGTGTTGTTGGGCTTTTTATTGCGTTCTACAACGTAAATACAAAATGAGTTGGCTCTTCCGTCTTTGTTGTAAACGCAGCACAGCTTTTTATTTTAATCTTTCAACATAATTCCAGATATTATATAATTATCTATTTTCTTGGACTCAAAGATATATTAAATATTTGAGTTTCTGATTTTCCTAAATTACAGAAATTTATAATATAAAATATTATCCCATTTTGAAATCGTTCTTGAAATCATTAGCGAATCATTACCGTTTGGCAATATGTAACAATATCTAATCTAGCTCATAAGACAACTTTTAAAACAAAACTAACCTAGTAAATGAACATAGGTGCAGACACAGATTTGTTTTAATGACTGTGTACTTGCATGGCAGGCATAAAACCATTCAAAACACAACAATTGAAGCAATTAATTTATTGAATAGTTCAAATATCAAAAATATAAATTATCTTTATATTGTCTTTGGGTTCAATCTGAATATTCTTTATATATGTACAGAAAACATGTATATTATTGTAAATTTGTTTGATATATCCAAAAACATAATGGATCAAAATTGATGGGGCTCTTCTTTTTAAAGCCTAATAATTCGGAAAGAATATGGACAATTATATCAGTAAATCGTGAAGCGAATATCTGTGCAAGATATTTTTGAAACAGAGATTGTTACAGACATTCTATCAAACACTATATATACTTCTAACGAATCACGAACACATTATACTATAGAAAAATTACTCGTAAACTAAAATTAATTACCAAAATGCAAAATAGAAATTTTAAGAAAATGCCTATAGAGCAATAGAAAACCAACTAAGGCATGTAACCACTAAGGCATGTAAATAGTAACCGTATTAGAAAATGCGAAGTTGAAATTCGTGCGTTTTCGTAACACCATCTTTTGAAAATAACACACAATGGCAAGAACATTTTTAAAACCTTCCGATATATATATACGTGCGTCGATGCGTTTGGGGGTTGGTGTGTAATTCTCTAAAGTCGAACTTATCAACTAGGATCAAATCAAATCAACGCGAAAACACCCGAATCCCAGTCCGGCGTTTGAAGTGATAGACAGTGCGGTCGCAAGGAAGATCTGTGATATCAGGTCACACGAACAGTGGCGGTTCGTCAACGGAATTTATTTACTCCCCGTTTCATCGTAAAAAATAAAGGATAGACTCAATGTGGTGTGCTGTACTGCTTGGTGCTAGTGTGCTAATAGCCGAGATGTTTTTGTTACTACTTTATACAGTGGTGGTGAAGATTACAGCGGAAAAGACGTTATCTTAATCGAATGTCGGGGGAATTACGCTCTTCCTTACTACAGACATTTCCCCTTTTTTAAGATTCCTTTGTGCGAAAAAAGACTTGTGTTTTACTACAGTATTGAAGTGTTTGAAATAATTTTGATTCTATTTAGCTGCTTTGTTAAAGCGCTGTACTTTAAGCTGAACTGCTTATTGTTTATAATAAAAGCAAGTATATTTTAAATGTATATATGAAATACTGAAATCTTATTAATCATATACTCAGTTGTTTTGTCAGAACACAGTTTCAAACTCAGAAAACCTTGTACAGTGAGTGAAATCGATGTTAGTGTAAATGCCCGTAAAAATATGAAATATTTAAAAGTACTCACATAACTTCAGTGATTAAGAGGATGAAATATGGATTATTACCTAGAACAAAAGATAGCATTTGTTAGAAATATTAATTTGCAAATATCTGCAACCCTTTTTAGAATAAGAATAAATCTCGGTGACAAACATACCTATTCAACGTGATTCGCGCTGATAAACAAATTGAGACTCTACAATGAAACAATTAAATATTATTTAATTGGATATCTTAATTCGATAGAAATCCTATATTCATCTTAAATAATGTAAATTACTTATGAATTGTTTAGTCGATATAAAAATTACAAAAATAAGAAACACCCGTATTTTGAGAGCCCTCTACAACTCCGGATGTATAATATATGTATGTAAGCTGTGATGGCAAGCGTAAATCTAATCCAAAAAAACTAGGTTTATAAAATTGGAAAAGGGTTACGATTGAACGAGTCGCCACTGAGCGCAGAAGGGTCTAAGATTGTCAGAGATCAATGTACCAGGAAGGCCTATTTGCTTTTCCAGAGGATAGAACACACACGCACACGCAGTGATACTGCAAAGAGAACCGAAGATTAAGGGACTCGAAATTGGATAAAGGAAGAATGCCAAAAAGAAAGAGACTTTGTGGCCGATACTAACACCGAACGAAAACGGGAAAAGAATGGGAAGCTCAGCTCGACCGACGACGTACATCACAACAATACCTACATTCTTTCATTTCATTCTAACTCAATTAGAATCGAGAGTGATCTAATCAGTCTGCTACAATATTTCTCAATCAATGTAATTCAATCAAATCTAATACGATATTTTTTATCAAAACGACTAATGTCACCACATTATTGGGCTAAAAATACATTGTCAACGACAGTAACGCTCAGAAGAAATAGCATAAGAATTTTAGCGAAAACTACTAAAAAAATATAAGAAAATATTAATTATAACATTACAGAATTACTATTTTGCTAATTACCAAATTCTCTATAATATATTTTGTTTCTATATTTAACAACATTTTTGCAAATATAACCCTTAGCAATTCGTGTTTTTTTATTATTAACGTAGATTCTACGAAAGTTTAATTTAATGATATTTAATTTTGGATGTTCTAATTATTTTTCTAAGGGTAGTATTAAGGGCTCTAAACTTCGGAAGTATAGGGGCGCTTAAGTGTTGTTAAGAAAATTTTTTGATCCAAGAATGTTATACACACCGAATGCTATAGCTCTTCTGTATTTTGTACGGCGAGCTAAAAATCGTGACTTACCGAAATAAAAATTCAGAAAATTAAATAATTTCATTGTTATGTCAATTCTTGAGAAAATAATTAAATATATTCAAAATGGTTTCTTATCGTAAAATTAGTTAATATTAGTTAAAATGGTCTATTTCATTCGAGAATGATTAAGCGTAGTTGGAGACATTAGTGCTTTCACCAATGCTTAATAATAGGTCGTGAGTTCCCGTATTTTACTTCATTCTAGTAGACTTGACACTAGGGTATAGTTCCATCGTAAATGGTTTAAGGTTAACTATAATCCTGACTAAGAAACGGGGAACAAAAAAAGAACATTTATAACACGAGAAGTATTTATACGATATGTCAAAGTGAAACTCGTGTCAACTTAAATATTTATACCAAAGATATGACATTTATAGTCAAGTCTCTATTTTATAGCGCAGGTATACTGTATACTACATACTGCAGACTGCAGAGCACCGCAGTAATCTTAAAAGCTGCACAAAAAATAGACTAAGTGGATCTGTCGTCTTAAATGGCTCGTGCTGAGCAGACCGACCAATTGAATGCTATTACAGGGCCACATTAAGGAGGTTATATATTTATTATAAGAAGAATGTCGTTCCAATAACCTTGTAATTTAAATAAGACGTCAAAAATCTGTAATAGACATTCAAAGAATATTTTGTGGTACAATTATTTAATTACAAATGTATTCATAAATATTTAAATAATTATTTTATAATATTGTAATATATATATATATTTGTTTTAAATTTTGACATTCATTTATCCTGCGATTATAATGATACAATTTACAAAATATGGAGTGACCATGTATATAAAATATAAATTCACTATCAACTGCAATTTTCTAATTACTATTACGCATTATGGGAATAAATTAAAAGAAAATTTGTAGATATTTGAATATCTTGAACATTTATATTTGTCACTTTTAGTTCTAAATAGTACCGTTATGAAATAGTGGAAACATAGCAAAAATATCGATTTACTGCGTTTACATACTTTCAGAAATAGATTTACTTCTCAGACATAAACAAACTTTAAATCTATAATTTTATCTTCAACCGATTTTGCTATAATGCGTTCACAAGCACATACAGACACACGAACAGATATACAAACAAGCCTGTGCGCATATACACATATACAAACTTCATATCAAATCATACAACATCGAAAATTTTGAAAAAAAAATCTAGATACAAGCACAAGTGCTTCCAGTTTGTCGCAGGTCATATAGAGAAACATGATTACGATAAAAATTTATGTATACTACGAGATTCAGTCAAGAATATATAAATTGCTTAATAGATAATTATATTCAGTTCAAAGCAATATTTCGTACCACACCAGAAATCTGTTCCTTGTTGTCTGACTGATGTATAAAAAGAAGGAATAAAAGAAAGAATCTATATAGAATCAGACATAAGCCGCAGCCAGCATACCGTTCGCGTCACAGGAGATCTGACGTCAAGCGGGTTTTTGATGAAATTGGCCACAAGCTAAACGTCGTCAACGAACGAACGAACGAAAGAATGAAGGAGAAGAATGGACCATTTCTTTGAAAGGATTACAGAAAACTTAAAAATGTTAAATGTACCACATACACACATGTATGTATAGAAGCGGCTGTAGTTGATGTAGAGTTCAAAGCAATTCAGATATTCCGTGACGTTTAGCGCTGCCAGCCAAATGTTATGCAAAATGATGCAGAAACACGAGTATCGCTTTGGCAACTTTTGAAGTTGTATGTACGTATGTATGTCCGTACAATGCACAAACACGACTTTGTTATGGCTATATGCGCGTTTGAACTGCCCGCCACTGTGCAAACGGCTTTTCTCCTTAATATATCTTTGATACAATGCGCTAGCTACCTACTGGTACATACATACATACTGCTGCACACTGCTGCTATTTTCGGAAGAAAAGTGTTTCCCTCCTACAAAGTGTGCAATGTACATTTAAACATTACAACTTTACATTTTTATGATTCCTATTTGTATTTGTTTCTGACATATGTACTTTGCCATTTTTATAGCTCACATAAATTTCCTTTATTTGTGAAATAAACTAAAATTAATTGTTAGTGTTAAATTGTTTATGGATCTGTATATATCGCTACAAATTTATGAGCAGTCATTTATAATAATACCTATATAAATAAGAAACATAGTTTGTTTAAATAACAATTACATAATAATTTATTTTTAATTCAGATGCGTTAAAATGAACCTTATCAGTACATACATTTGCCTGTCCAGAAATTAATTTTAAAGCATTCTGCTTACAAAAAACTTATATATTTGGATATATAAATATTGCTCGTAGGATTAGATTGTTTTCAAATATAATTTATTTAAATACTATACATGATAAGAAATATTGCTAGTATTTTTTTTTTTTTGCCTCCGATTTACTGTCACATTTCCCTCTAAAATTATACGATTGAGATAGGGGTGGAATGCTGATTAGCATCCCTAGTGGTACGCCAATGTGCAAAATAGTCTGGGGCATCACGTCCTGGTGTGGAACACCGCAGCGGCCCTTTCTTAATGAGCGCTCGCCGTCCGTCGCCGTCGCCGCTGGTGACGAGCTCGTCCCGACTGCGTACGATGCGTCGAATTTTCATTAAGCATCAAAGATGGCTGCCACATGGCTTGGCACCCTCCTCACACCTCTCACGTGATCACCAACACATACATCATTAAAACGGGAAAGAAATGCTTGAGAGAGAGAGCCCCATTGTGGTGACAAACAACAATCTTTCCACTTTTATCCCTACGCAGTTTTGTTGATTTATTGAAGAATGCAATGAGAGAGGTAGGTGGCGCTGGTATTGCGACATTTTCACGGTTTGTTTTCGGTTTGTCCGTTCAACCAAAGTTGGCTGCCTTCATTTGGTTTGCCCTATTCTTTGGCTCTGACGGAAAAAAACATCTCATTGTTATTATCTCGTATTCAATCCGACGGTTTCCAAATATTTAATCTTGTTTTCGGCAAGCAGCGAAGGATTAGAGTATTTGTCGTTGGAATCTTTTTTGTGTTTGTCGCGAAATACACAATTTTAATAAAGCGACAAGAATGGAAATGCCGTGACCTTTTTGTGAACATTTCTTTTATTAAAGTAGAAGGGCAAAGACGGCAGATATGACGCACGTTCATGCAAATTACAATTCCAACTACACATGACCTTAGAGCTAGATAGAAACTTCGTGAATGCTTCCAATATTTATTTGCAATCAGTAATAATCATTTCATGATTTCAAAAACATTGGTGTTACCGTGAAGTTGGCACCACACTGATTTACGACTGACTACGAATATCTCTGTTAAATGGAGGTAACACATAATTTTCAAAATAAATATTTTTTCATGAATATAGTATTTGAAAATCTAGAATGTGGTTCATAAGGTAAAAAGAGTGAATTTACAATATTAACTGAGTAATAAACTTTTTCTAGTGAGCGCTGTTACCTCACCTTAATATTTATTATTAAGCACTAATTATTGTCAAAAATAATATTTTTGGAGCTAGATGAGGTTGGCATCATATTATTTAAACAATGAATATTTCTCTTAATATAATTTTTGAGATATAAATAGGCACTAATTAAGCACTAAATTTTAGGCTAGAAACTCACTTTGGGATGCCAACTTCACGAAGCTCATATACTTTAAGTTCGAGGTAGAGATATATCATATTATTTTGTATTTAAGAGTTTTATAAATGCAGATGTTGATAATTTGCTGCAGTTACATATAAACCAAAATAAATGATAGCAAATACAAGTAAGATTTGTGTGTATGCAGTTCAAATTTCAACTATAGCTATAACAAATGCTCTTATAGCTGTTTTTCAAGCGCAAGAATACTAAAAAGTTAGACACACACCGATTTGTCAGAACATTGCATTATAACATGTTACAAGCTCGTTCCTGCGCTAGATAAATGTTGAGCAATAAAGTGAAACAACTATTGCTGCTATGTATGTACGTAGTTGAGAATAACATTGTTCATTTGTCTTTCGTCAACGTATGCTTGCTCACTGCAACGAAAATTTAGCTACATTTACTTACTCTTCTGTCTGCATTTCTGTTAGCAAACATACATACGTGCATATTTTATTCCATTAGTTTGACATTATTCATAAAAGTAAATTATAATTGACGTTCCCTTTTAGATATATGCGTTTTGGTAATGAATAACCCAAACAAATTTCTTTTTAAATATCAAAAAGAAGTTTTAGAACTTCACAAAAACATTAATAAAGCGAAATTATGTAAATATTATTAATTAATTTGTATTTATGAAAAACAGCAAAAATTAAATCAAAGTGACAATTAAATAGATACTAAACATCTGTAGCACAAATCCAAACAAAGCACTAAACAATAACGAGGCAAACATTCGTAACCTATTAAACTTTATTATCTGCCTAACAAAGTAGCAATAAAGAAGAAGATTCGCCGATAAATTCCAATAAAACTTACATGAAATAACTATTGAAGCACACACACAACATAACATTCAGACATTCAGAAGACTTTACTCAGACTTTAAAGGATAATATCCATTATGACGCTTCCTGACAATATTGCCTCCTTCAAATTAGAGGGCCAAGTTTGACAGAATCAATGAAGAAGAAGAAGAAGGTTAAGCAGCGGAAATAGGAATGAGGAGGGGCGTAAAGTGGAAGGGGGGATCATTTCTTTTAACCGCAGGGCCCAAAAGACAATGCTTCTGTGTTCAAGTGACGCATAATGACAATTTCAAACTTGTGGTTGGTATCTGCTCGGTCGGTCGGTGTGCTCGCATTCAAGACAGTTATGCGATATCTCTTGTTGCTTATGTCGTTACCAGGTTGACTCGTGCATTCTCTCTGTCTGGAACAGTGACGGAAGGGTGTACGCCAATTATTTGTCATGTGAATGCCGCTGTTCTGCATTTCACTGACACCTCCGCCAAAAAACGTACCTAATATATGTTTGGCACCTTGTCGTTTATAGTGGCTAGTTTGATTGAAGATTTAGATTATTAAAGAAATAAAATCAATAGTTTCAATGAATTGTATAGGATTCATTTGATATAATATAGAATAAATGTTTAACCTGATTCCTGCAAAGCTAATGTTTCGAAAAAATACAGAAACAGGAAAACCCCACGGAGGATAACTCCCAGCAGACATATTTAAAAATCAACAAAAATATACATTCATACGGATAAATATAAAGATAATTCTTGATTCATAATGGAATTATACTTTTATATTTATAAACACAACAAAACAATTAATATTGCAGAATAGCAAAATGTATGGTTATGAAACGACACCGTAAATTCTGGCGAAAAACATGAATTTTTAATGGAATATAGTAATACATTTGGGGATACCGCAAGTGATCCCCGATGTTCATTTTTGTTGATTCAGGGGATTTTATAATAAATTCATACACAGTGCTCGACCTACGTACGGTACGGTTCGATTACTCCCACTGCGTCTGTTTACTATGTAAACACTGCTACGTCACTTTTTAATTAAAATGAAAAATAAAAAATTTAATAGAAGAAGTAACAAAATACGCACATATTTGAATATTATGTACTTGGGTTCACCTAGCTCCCTAATCAAACTGAATAAGTTATTGAATCAGAAATACTAGCAACCAAATATTGACTGTCCTAATACACTAATATCTGCGAAATATTTGTTTAACTATAAATAATATATTTGAAGTATTATATGCTATAGAAGTATGTGGTTTCTTTTTATAGTAAATAATGCTGGAGTGAGTCATCATACGACTTTATTATTCTTAGATTTCACCATAAATACATCTTTTAAAATTCTTGCTACTACTGCTATGAAACAATATCAAAGATGTATGGATAAGTCAGTCACCAATGAAACTTATATGTGAAATTGAAATTTATAAAAGTAATTTTTCAGTAAATGGTAAATTTTTCGAGAAATATACAAACAAATGATTTGCTAGAAATTATAGTATCTTCGAATTTTATAAGAAACAATTATTTTTCTAAGTCGTACTGTTTACGAGATATTGAAAAAGTAGCAAAAGACAAACCATTACTTCCATATAATATATTGGTTACAAAAAAAAAAAAACTCTCACACACACACATAAAGTCATCATTTTGAAATTAGATATAATGGAAAACTATGTATTCGAAAATTATCAAGATTACAATACTTCTCGATACTGGGTTTAAAAATACTGGTCATGATTTCAGTACAGTCCATGAGGGATAAACAGTCTAAGAACACAATTACATATTCTTAGTAGGTAATTCGGTCTTAAAAGCACTTGATTAAAATTTAAGTAGAGTTGAATTGAAACTCTACCTATACCTGGTCTAATGGAATCCCTACGGTTATGCGTAATTGAATATTGAAGCTGTTAAGATAACAGGGTTCAAAACCCGCAAGTGTAGAATTTAAAGCAAATCTAAAACACAGTCTCATGAAATCTGCGTTATTGCCATTAATATATCACGAAATATTTGCTAGGTAAACGACAGTCCAAGTGCAGATTCTCTGAGATAATTTTTTGTACATTTTTTATTAGTCTTCATTGTTTCGTGTTGTTTTGCAAAACAATTTTTTGTAGAAACGTTAGGTAATCGATAACCTTAATATTGGAAAATAAAATATATATTATGTATTAATGTTTATATAATAGATCAAAACAGTTTCTAAAAATACAGTAAAATAGTAGTTTAGGTCAGACATCAAATTCGAAAAAAAAATTGTAACGAACGATTTAAATAAAATAAATATATTAGCCGCTCCATAATTGCATAAATTATGCCTGAAAAGTAATTTAATGTAAAAATTTCGGATATTAAAAATAAAAACCTCCAAATTAGGCAAAGTATTATAGTTTTTATTTTTTATCGCCAAAACTTTGCATTCAAATGTTCTTTTTTACAGTCAATATTTATGCAATTACGAATTGATTGATACTTCTTTTATAAAAATCGATCGTTACAATTTTTATTTTTCGTGGTTTGTTTCAACATGTTAAGTTTTATGTAATTAAAAATATAACTTTGACCAAAAGTGTAACAATGTGTCCGTAAACAAAATAATTCCCATATTGAAAAACGAAAGACAATTTACCCAAGAATATAGAAAAATGCTCAAAATTAATTAATTAATTGTCTAAATAGATTTCAAATCTATCAGACATTTGTTATATTTATGGTAAATTTAAACAATAAACAAATATACAAAAGAAATTCCGCCCTAGGACAGGAAAATATACGAGTAAAAAATAATAATTACCGAATATATCAGGTTACAAATTTGTCCATGCGATAATATTGTTTTTTGTAAATGTGTGCTAGTTAGCAGGGAGAGAGAGAGAGAGAAATATATAGTATGATTGGTAACAGAGCGGTTGTGGCGAACTTTTAATTACGGTTACGAGCAGTCGACATGTAGGTCCCGTGGAGAGTCGCACACACCGGCTACCGCCACCAGTTCTATTGCGGGCAGACCCACTAGCTACATAACTGGTTACTGGAATTATTAATATCGGTTTGTGCGGTATCATTCACAGGATACAGAAAACGTAGGACGTGAATTTATTAATTATTTATTGTCTCAGTCACCACGTACATCAGTAGGGACGTACATTTCTAGTTAGTTCTGCCGTCGCATACTAATCCATTCGAATGATTTTAAAATTAATTTATCATAATTTTTTGCATAAGTTGACATTTTGGAAGTTCCTGGCAAGATAGCAAACTTTAATAGAAATATATTTACAGTAATTAATTGGCAAATAATAATGTTTACTACAAATATACATTGGTTCTCTAATTTTTACATATTAAGTGTCACATTTCAAAACTGAGCGCAGTTGTGTAAAATTTTTAATCGAAGCGTAGCAGTTAGTTTGATTTGCGCCAAATGTGAACTTGTTTCCATTGTACAATATCCGTTTCAAATTATTTCAAACAGTGTAAATTCATCTTCTTGGGCATGGACAAAGAGAAACCAAAGAATAAACTTAATACGTAATAGAAAGAGATGGATAGATTGTTATATGTATGCAAGACACGCTAAAAATATACGATATACGTAAAAAGACGCAACACACGTAAGAGGGTGTTGTAGTGTCAGTGGCCCGGCCCGGCCCGGCCCCTCTTCTAGGTTCTATGCACGCGATGACCGTTCCGCTGTCGTAACTATGATGCTGTAAAAGACACCCTCCACCAGGTCCTTGGAGATCGTCTTCATAGATGTGACCGTCGTAAACCGTAACGGTGCCACTACGCTAGTGGTAATTGGATGAACGAAAATTGTCTAGGGATTCTTATTTTTGTTGTGTGCAAAACTGAAGGTTAGATTACTGTGTACGGTGTATTATGTGTTTTGCTTTTGTATATACGTTTATTGTGTTTTCTGACCGTATTTCGCAGGATGCACTTACTGTGCAAAACTTAAGTATTCGATTATGTGTATGTGTAACAATTTTAAAAACGAAATGTTGTTACAAAAGTTAATTTTTACCTAATTTCGAATATGTCTGTGATTCTAAAGCTGCATTCACAGCGAGCCACTTAGTAATTAAAATTTGAATTTATAAATAATAATCCAATTTGCTTTATGACAAACTATTCTAGCATTCACTGAAAGAAAATTAATATATTAATTATGTATTTGGTTGCTTTCAACGCTAGCAGTTTATATATAAAGCAAACTGAATTATTAATTTAATTTCTAATCTTAATTACTAATTGGCTAGCTGTTAATGAACCTTAAGTTGTTCGTTTCATAATCCGTTTATCTCTGAAGAGTTGGAAGCTTCCAAATAAAAATATTATGGAGTATTGTCGCCGCAAGTGTAGCCGTTCTAGTGATATTGGAGATGGAAAAAAAATGCATAGGGTAAACATGCACTTCCGGTTTGAATATTCTTTTCAAAAATAGGAAGTGCACATCTAGCGCATATACATGTCATAATTTTACGTTCGACATACACATCCACACACACACACAGACGTCATTCTAAAAATAGTCACATTCGATTCAGGGAAGGGCAAAACATGTATGTATATCCTTTGTAATCTCGATTTCGAATTATTTCATGATTACAAGACTTACTTATTACTTCGTAAAAGAAAGTAAAAAGAAACCGTTACTAACGAAAATTAAAGATTGGTAAACGGCAGCCTTGTGTGAAAGTAAATTGGATAATATAATGGAGAACGCAAACAAATGTATGAATGAATAAACTTTGAAATATTTAACAAAATAATTTGAAAAGGTTTCTAAATGGAATCCATAGATGATGCTAAATTGAAACAGTTTTCATCTGGCTTTTCTATGCAAAGTAATATAATACAAGTTGCATAGTTCCATCTTGACATGTTCAGCACAAACTGACTGTATTCTCTGTTATATTAACGTACACACACACACACACACTCACACACACAAGATGATCAAAGTTATCTTTGTGAATACGAAATATACGAGCAACAGTTTTTCGGGGCAAATTGTTTGCTTTTCAAACGTAGGCACTAGAGATGAGATATATTTGACGTATGAAACTTTTGCCAGTCAGTAATAACTCAAAGTGAATATACACTCAACTACGATATTAAGAGAATATTCTATTCAACATATTTGAATACAGCGTCTTAAATATTGCATGAAGCAACATAAGATATGCACAAATGTGTTTATTTATATGTTCTTACTCAAATGTATTATGAATGCAATTAAAATCTTACATATTCATAGAAACTCGAACCGGCTTCTAAATCGAAACAGCTTTTATTCCCAGAAAAATAATTGATGATATTAAATATAATGATTGTTTTCCATAGTGAAAAATATCTGGAGTGGCCTGCACTCAACTTTCTTTTACGTAGTTTTCAATAAATAGATATTAATATACATATATATCCCAAACAAACCGTCTATATATATATATATATATATATATATATATATATATATATATATATATATATATATATATATATATATATATATATATATATATATATATATATATATGTATATAGTAATAATATAATTATTATAGAATCAATTTTTATAATATATATTTGCTAACATAATTAAATAACAATTTCAGAGTTTTCTGTGGAGTTTGACAGTTTAAGAGTAAATATGATAAATACTTCAAATTCAGATCAATTATAAATTGGTTTGTTTGAGATTATATATATATATATATATATATATATATATATATATATATATATATATATAATCTCAAACAATACAATTTATAATTGATCTGAATTTGAAGTATTTATCGTATTCACTCTTAAACTGTCAAACTCCACAGTAAAACTCTGAAATTGTTATTTAATTATGTTAGCAAATATATAATATAAATTTATTCTATAATAATTTACCTGATACAATATATTCTAATAAGAAATCAATATCTTAAATATTAATTCAAACAGATAATTGTCAATGTTATGGTTCGTTTGCTTTGCTTGTTTTCAAGAAACAAATGATGTAACTCATGGTTGATCCGATTTAAAAATAGTAATATTTGTCACAAGTGTAGGTATCACCATGGCAACGTAAATAAGATATTTGAGTTTTTTCGTAGCAGTTTTCTCATAACTGGTACAATTTATGAAGAAACTTTTCAAACAAAAGTTGTGCGAAATATTAATATCTTTCATTATGAATATTGCTATTTTTGCCGTAAGTGTAGCCGTTCTAGTGATATTGGAGATAGAACAAAAAATGTATAGAGTAAACATGAACTACCGGTTTGAATATTCTTTTCAAAAATAGGAGGTGCACATCTAGGGTATATACAAGTCTTAAGTTTGAAGTTTCATAATTTTTCGTTCGACAGTTTTGGCCCTAGAGCGCTCACAGACACACACACACACAGACACACACACACACACACACACACACACAGACACACAGACGTCATTCCGAAAATAGTCACATTCGATTCAGGGAAGGTCAAAACATGTATATCCGTTGAAATCTCGAGTTCGAAATTTTTCATGATTACAATACTTACTTATTACTCTGTAAAAGAAAGTAAAAACTGCAAGATTATAAATAAACAAGCAGGTGTAGATTTAGAATATGAGTTAAATTTTTAACTTATATAGAGAATATTTATTTAACCACTGATATATAAGTGAAACCTGTATAGAACCAGTAAATTTTACAGAAATTAAATTTAAAAGCTGATAATGACATTGTGGTCGATTGATTGCAACAATAACCAATCTCACCTTGTGATCGCTACAGTATTTATAATTTCAAAGTAATTATATTAATTAATTAATTTTGGGTGCATAATTATTTATTATTTTAAATTCTAAAATATCCTAGCAATTTTTTTTTAATTTTGAGCAGAACAATAAAAAATATTTAAAAATGATCGTTATAAGTTTAAAATGCTTTTTTAAAACATATTTTATCACCTTGTGATCGCTACAGTATTTATAATTTCAAAGTAATTATATTAATTAATTATTATCTGGCTTTTGGGTGCATAATTATTTATTATTTTAAATTCTAAAATATCCTAGCAATTTTTTTTTAATTTTGAGCAGAACAATAAAAAATATTTAAAAATGATCGTTATAAGTTTAAAATGCTTTTTTAAAACATATTTTCAGAGAATGATACAGACATATTGACATATTAGAATAAAAATAAATCTATTTAAAATGTTGGATGAAATAACATAAAAGTATATATTCCTATATTGGTTGCCAATGAAATTAGCAATTACAATTTAATTGTTGAAGAAAAGTGTAATAGATAAATTATATCATTATATGATAATTTTTAACTTTATGTACGTTGGTAAATATAACCTATGTAAAATAATATAAAATATACATGTGTTTTCAAATTTGCATTTATTCATTAAAAAAAAAATATATGACAAAGAAGCACATGGCCCAGAGTGAAATTGAAACAGGTCGACCTATAATGTACTGATTTTATTATTTGGTCGTATTTCAAGAATGTTTCGGTAAAAAGTATTTCGCAACTTTATTTGGCAATAAATTCTGAAGTGATTCAAGTCACACAAGTTGAAAAATACGACGTATAAATGTTTTAGCGGTCTAGAAAGTCAGGTTTCGATGCAATTTAGTCAGTGGTAACCATTTATCTAGTGTTTAGCAGGAAGTCGTTCGCAATGAGTCTATAAAAAAGTTCGCTGGCGCAACGCTAAAGGAAGCAAGCAAGCTTCCTTCTGTCGGCACTTGCCTAGTGATTTAAAACTTTTAAGCTTTTAAGTTTTGCGTTCCTTAACCGCTCCGGCCTCACTTGTAAATTATTAACTCGGTGTAATTATTTTTCTAGACTCCACACGCGCGACACCGCCGCTTCACTACCACTAGTCTTCTATTTTACAACAACTTCTTGCCACTTTAATTTTCTATTAATTGTTTCACATATACACTATCTAAGTACTCGTATATCTTCATATTTCTTATTAAAACTACGCAGATTTTTTGTTAGATTGTAAGCTTAAATTCAGACACCACTAAAAAAAAAAACCTAATATCAATATATAGAAAGGTTCATTAGTTTTTAAGGCCATATAAGTTCGGAAATAAAGGATTATATGATTTTTTAATATTTTAAGAACCAAATAAGCACACATATTAAATATATATATATATATATATATATAAATATATATATATATATATATATATATATATATATATATATATATATATACTTTGTTTGTTTGTGTTTTATCAAAAATTATATTGCTAGCAATGGGCTTAGTTCAGATATTCATAAATATTCTAAATAATAGAATAAAATGTATCGTATTTATCCCGGAAACGAATAAAATTGAAATATTGCAAAAATCATTACTCCATTTTTATTGCATTCAATTAAGCGTGAAATACTAGACACATACAAACTCATAAAAATACCGATACAAAACCCGATAATATTGATATAATTAATCATAAATACTCAAATAAACAAGATGAATGGATCCCGCAAGCCGAATTGGCTTCAAAATTAATGGTTGCCACCGAAAATACACCACACCAAGAGCGCTTCCGAACGAACCTACCGGAGCTTGTCCAAACCAAAATTACATAGTGTACACCGGCGCACCTGGTGTCACTTCTACTGCATGTGCATTTACACGGGAAATCACTTTTTTAAATGACCACTTTTTCTTCCTCTTTTTAAGCGGAATATTAAATTGCTCCATAAATGTTACAACTAATTGTTAAACTGTCTCAGGGAACAAAGATTTAATCCGTTCTATGTGGTTGCTTTATATGCATATTTATCAGACATACATTTTCTTAATAGAGGTATGCATTGCATCTCTTATTTAACCCATTCTTTTAAACTGAACGTATTTGAATTTATTATTTATTTAAATAATGAGAAGAATAATTTTATTGATTGCATTTACATAATTTACAATGTACTTAAAAAAAACTATTTTAGAGAGCTTAGGTGGATTTAAATTAAAAATAATCTATTTAGGCTTATACGATAATAAATAAAGGAAAAAAAATTGTTAGTGCTATTTTTATGAGGATATATTTAATACGTTTTAGTTCTGGTATGTTATTGAATGAATATGTGTTTATAAATCCGAATAAACGAAAAATATTATTGAAATCTATTTATCTGTAGGCGTATCCTACAAGTCAATTAATTTTTCAATTTAGGCCGTTGATTGAATTGCAATCTGTTTGGTTTGAAAAAAACTGTAATAACTCGTATCTTTTTAATCGGTTTAAAATATAGGGTTGTTGCATACTCGAAACACAAATACGGTTGCCATGTCTAACAATTCAATGACATTTCACACCATTGCAATTCAAATATAAATAAATTATTATTGATGATAACTAACGAAATAAAATGATTTGAATTCATAACTAGAATAAATATTTACAGTAATACCCCGACTTACGTGAACTCGGAGTTACGCGGTTCTTGATTTTATTAAGTCATCAAAATCGTAATAACTTTTTTACGTAATTCATTTTTTTTTATACTTTGTATTAATACGGATAAAGAACTGCAATTATATTAAATATTTTTCATCTAAACTTGTGTTTTTGTTGGTTCTTGGTCTCAATTAAATATGGACATATACCCCAACTTCAGCGAATTTGACTTACGCGATTTTTGTTTTTCGATCCACCTATCGCGAAACTTCGGGGTATTACGGTACCTTCAGCTTGGATTACGTAAGCGAACTGGAGTAATTTATACGGACTTTATAACAGGAATTACTACAGCAAAACCTGAACAATATCATGAGAACCAATATATAGAGCGATTGATTTCTCCATATGTGTAATAATTGCATTTTGGAGCTTGGGGTAGATTTCATACCCTGGGATCTATAAATCCGTAACGGTAACGCTAGAAAAGCGTCGTTGTATGCGTTTGTATGTCCATCGTTAATCGTAACAGCAGCGTCATTGCATATGCGTGGCACGTGTTGCCGTTCCCGCAGCCAACCCTCCAACGCTACATAATTGTTAATACGTGCCTGGAAAACAGCCCTTTGTCCCCCCCCCCCCCCCGCACACTCCTCATCTCTTTCTCTCTTACGACTAGAGCTATGATAAGGTCTGTCTTTTTCTAGCCCATGTTCGCGTACAATTTCTGCCTATGTGAAATTACTGCTTCCTATTGATTAAATATATTGATGTAGGAAATGCATCGTTGTGCAGTTTCAAATGTCGCTTATTAACTCATGGGTATTTCTGTGTCTATGGACGATATTCATATTTTATATAATAAATGTTAAAGCGGTTATTGTTCGGGAAAGAAATTATACATATTTACAGGATATTTGGAACGCATGACCTCGAGCAAACTTGGAACTAGAAGAATAGTATTCGCATTCAACAATACTTGCAAGCACCAACATTCAAGTAATGAGTTATATACTGAAATACGAATTGCTAATTGGAAATTCAAAAATTGTCCGCATTAATAGCAAACAGCTCTGAACCTACCCTAACCCTATTTCAATAGAGGTGCATCCGTGTGCCCTAATCGGAAGCTGGGATCTAAGCGTTAATCTGCGATTCGACACGTGTAGAGATTAAATTTTATGGGAGTGACATGTGACAGTCAAGGTCATGGATAGCGTCAAAATGTTACGGTAATATTGAATTGTGTATGCTGTATAGGGAGATAGGTTACAAAATATATTGAAAGTAAGTGTGCCCGGAATACTATTTAGCAGGAAGTGTGTCGCAGTCAGAGGGCACTTTTGATATATTGCCTGCAATAATTGCAGGAAATGTGTATTACATTGTAATTACATACATGTTAAATGATGCATCTAATGTAACTTTGATGTTCGCGGCTGCTCTCAAACTTCTCTGCGAATATGTAACGTAATAGCATATTATAATCGTCAATATATATATATATATGTATTACATTATTGTTGCATAAAGTGATTATAATAATATTAATATTTCATAGTACATTCATCTTACTAAAATGTAACCCATGTTAAGCATTTTGATATTCCTATGTATTAAGCATATTAAAGTTAGCTAGGCCAAGGCATATTTAAATATCGCCATACTAATCTTCAAATTTAAATAGAGGTCACAATATTATTTTTAAAAATCTGAATTTATTTTTTGTAAAAATAATGCAAGAATAATATGAAACGATTATTCAATCCTACATATTATGTTAATAAATATAACCAATAAAGTTTATTAAAATAGGGTCATAGAGTCTGCTGTAATATTTTTCTGTAATTTTAGCAACAATTCTTGAAAAATAATACCAAATATCTAATTGAAACATTTAAAAAGACTTCTATATTGAATCCATAGATTATGTTTAATTAAAACCGTCATGACGTACCTAAATAAAAGCTAAAGAAATGATTGCCTTAATAACTTTGACATGCTGGGTGTTTCAAAAAGAAAACTCACATGAAATTAATAACTCATAAATATTTGTTGTCAGCTGATTTTTTTTTTAAATGATATTATGTAATTATTAATTATCTTTTTGTCATTTAGTTAAAATTGAACAGAAATTGAGACAATAAAAAAACGACAAAGTTAAATTGTGGTACATTTATCATGCGTGTAATTAACAAGTGTCTTATTATTGGTGAATGGCAATTAAAAACTAATTATCAACAGCGAGTGCTGTGTCTAATTATAAACGTATTTCTGGAAATGAGAGGGCAAGGTTTTTTCGACTCGACAAAATTGCACGTCTCGTACGTAAACAGACTATAATATAAATGTTTGGTTAGATGTCGTTATATCGTTTTATTATATTTCATACACAGTTGTTTTATGAAAAATTATTTGTATTGTATTGTATTATTATTTGTTAGTAAATAAGTTTCATAATTCATTTTGCTAAATTCAATTTAACTTAATTGTAATTGTTGTTATACAATGCGTACACATAAATCTCTACGGCAATGTAGACTTATTACAAATATGAAAACGTTTTGCCAGAAATACGTAGATTAATAAAAAAATTAATTTTTGGCCTATTGCCATGTAAATTCATCTCTTATAACAATTAGAAATTAATTTCCTAAAATTATATGATTCGACTAAGCGATATTTGCTATGGAGCAACACAAGATTTTGATAAAATAAATATAGCCCCTTTATTCATCATGTGTGTAGTAATATCATATTTACCGTCAAATAAATTATAATTAATATTTGGTAATCAATCCGGATATTGTTGAAAGAACTTCCGTTTATGGTGTGTGCGGTGATATTATGGAGGAGTGATAAATTAAAAGTGTCAAAAGGGACGGCCCGTCGTGTTCTGATGATCACGATCAACATTAGTTAGGTTAGGGACATTGAAGGGCAAAGAAAGGTATTATTCTGATGTGTTTAGTTCTAGGTTAGGTTCACACGTCGATATGGCGCGTAGTGTGCTCTGCACCCACCAATTACTGACATGAGTGACATCCGTTGACCAACATTTAGTATTGATGCTCATACCAAGCCGACATCATCTACTAAACACAAATACATACAGCTATCACATCTGTATATACACAGCCGGTAATGTTCACACCACGATATAGTATTGTTGTTCTTTTTTTTATTTAATTATCAGATTACGTGTACCTCAGGGGTCGGGATCAACTTTTCTCAACATATTCTTGTTTTCATTGATATTATTTGAGCAATACATTTGTTTTGACATTTAAATTTAAAAGAAAATTGGTATCTGTTGCCTTGGACAATAAATCAAACAGTTCAATTTCAATTCTCCGGTCAGCGAGCATAAAATACTTAATAATAATAAGAAAGCATTTATAACCGCATTGATATTTGAAGAAATAAAACCAACACCATGGCAAAAATCAAACAAGCCGAGACCAAACAATGCCAGCAGTGGTTTTATTGAATAGATTAAATTATTATTGCCTTTAATCCACAAAGTTGATCTTACGAGCTAGCAACTGATACATTCAAGTTCTATTCATGTTTAGAAAAAGACACAACTGAATAGTATAGCTCGTTAGTATTTGTTATATGAGGACTTAAATATAGCGTATAAACAACTATGTATTTATTGAACTGAAATATATAAAAGATCACAGAATTAACTGAGGGCCGCTGGAAGTATTGTGACTTGCATCAATTCTTTTATATTTCGAACAAAGTGGAGTATATACGATACGCGAAATAGCTTTATTCATTACAATTTGATTCACTCGTAATGAAAAACGGTAACGAGGCGCGTTTGTTAAAAGTTATTGAAACGTAAACGTTAGAGACTTACATACAGTTATTTGCAGCAGTATGTTATCGACAGCAATTTCACCGGTTCGGTAGTTAAATGAATGCAGTGAATGGACCGCAGACTTGCATACAAATTATCGCGATCAATGCGAGACCCGCTTCCTTCAAATACTCTATTCTCGCATGGTGATGATGCCTGCTTCATTCTGCGGCACTCTTCGTCGATACCCGGGGTAATTTTCAGTTCCCGTTCAGGGTGAAGTGAATTCACTCAGGTGACATCATTGCTTGCTTGCTTGCATTCAATGCAATTACCTTCTCGCGTGTAACTTTTCTATGCGCGCCCACACACACGAAAGCCGAGCTAGACTTATTCAACTTGTCTGCATTCAATGCATACTTACAGACACACACTGTCAAACTTCCCACAATTTGTTTGCCTAAAATCTATAACGCTAATCGACTCTTGCGAATGCATTTATTTGCTTTCTACACCATTGAAAGTATAATTTCTTTTTACACAAAAAAATAAATATCAACTCCCTTTCCCCAGTGTAAGATGAATCAAAGTTTCCTAGTTTGATAGTTATATTAACCCTAAAATAGATCGATTGATTGTAAATTCACTTGATCTAATCTTAAAGTCCATACTTATTCATATTTTGTCAAAGCAATCGCAAAATACAATGAAGCACTGCTAACAAATAGTAAAGAAAAATACTACGATACTTTTGGACAAGGTTCTAAGTTATATTTATCACTTTCGATATCCGGCTGACATGTAGCATGTTTATAGTGAATAAAAAATATTGTTCATAATTTTTCATAATGAAAATACTAAAATATAAATGTAATATTCATAAACTTGAAATTTAACTGGTGCACATAATAATGAAATAGAAAACGAATGGTGGGACAATAAGAAGCAGAATATAAATAAAATTATAGCAATGATTTGATTATTCGTGTCTCCGTACGGCTAACTAACAACACTATAAATATTGAGTGCATTATATAGGCGGCTAGTATCGTTGGTGGATGGCATTTTTGGCACGATGCCGGCATTCACGAGGCATTTCGTAGACGCCGGGCGCTGTTGTCTGTGATGCAACGGTAAAATTAGATGCAGTTGAATATCCGCGTGTTTAAATATAATAACACTACGATTTGAACCTGTGTGATATTATTATAAGGATGTGTTCACACTACACATAATTGCCAATCATAAAACACGCGATAAAATTGCACCAAATTACACTTCCGCGTTGTTAATGTTATTTTCAATTTTAATTGTCTTTTGTTACTATATTCATATGATAATAGAAGCGAATTATAACTGCAACGTCTTATTTAACTTGTCATATTTTATTTGTACAATGTAGAAAATACATATACTGGAGAATAATAATAAATTAGTAATAACGAATGACATAGCGAAGTACTTTAAAAATGAATTCCACCTGCGAATGAGAACCTGTAAACCAAGATTGTAAATTCCGAAATGAATTGCAGCAAGCAATCCATGGCCAACTAGCACCTACGTATGTACGTACAGAAAAGAAATTGAAGTGCATTTCCACTCTGGCCGTGTTCTATAGAATAGAGAGAAGTGAAACGTCCAATTAGGATCACAATGCCTGGCAATAAGTTCACGTGTAACATAAATGTTACATGCAATGGACGGAAGCGCGCACTTGCGCAAGCGATCTAAGATCATATAGTACGGCACAGACGAATATCATTCCTGCACGTACGTACGTATGTATAGGTAACTAGTAATCGCCAAAGAGAACTGACACGCCAAAAGATGAACAATAAGACTTTAGTTCACAGACAATAAATGAACAGAATGAACGTAGAAGCTTCAGATTAACAACTATAAGCTGCGACTAAAAATCTTCAGGACAAACACTATAGCTATCTTGCACTCTCACGTACGACAAGCTAAAAAGTACATATATTCATAAACTTTAATTAAGTAACATTAAATTATTAGTTGTTTTAGTTTATTTAAGTATAATATTAATTTATTCCTAATAGTTCTATGTCGGATTATTAATTTAAATTCTGTTCTACTGATCTTGTTTACGTTTCACTCAAAAACTCTGTAATACACCATATTTTCAGATATCATCACTAGAATTTTTCTTTTACAACGATTAAAATTATTGATGGGTATATTAAAAAAAAAAAACAAATATATATATATATATATATATATATATATATATATATATATATATATATATATATTTTACGACCTTTTTAATAGTTTTGTTTTTTATCACTAATTAGCATTTTCTTTTTAAATAAAAGCAATGAGAACAAGCACACGCACCAATACTTTCAGCAAGCAATATAATCTATTTGATGAACTTTTTTATTAATGTAAGAAACATTTTTTATCCACTGATGTTATTAAAGAAAGAAGAAGAAAGAAAGAAAACTAATTTATAACGCCAAAATTTTTGAGAAGTAAAAAATATTTAAAACAAAATATATTGATTGCTTCACAAACTTGGAATACAGAATTGATTGTTGCAATCAAGCGAACATTTAACTCAACGTATGAAAATATTAGAAATAACTCGAAAAATATACAACTATTAATGATTAAAATGTGATCCTTATTACTAAACAAAATATCTGTATAATTATATAACTGTTGAATTATGTAAAGTAAAATGAAATTCTCATATTAACTGATTCTAAAGCTTAGGTTATAAGTTCAAAGGCCCAATATGTGTGGGATGAACAAGGCACAAACAGAGAGAAAGCATTCAGTGCAAAATCGTGTGCATTTCCTTCGGCGACATTGCTGACCTTACTACAACATTGAATGTCTGTCCGACGTGTAATTTCCACGGCTAGAAACTCAGCGACGCGTTCACTGCATTGTGCGATGCGAAATCTCAGTGGCGGTACGCGTCACTATTACATCACCAATTAACTCCTTTTCAACTAGGGCCATAGTCAAGTATTCATTAAATTCAATATAAAATATTGTGTTGACATTCTAAATTACCAATTCTATATCACTTAAACATAAGTATTGATGCAAAAACCGCCTTCAACTATTCAACTGTGAATGCGGATTTATTTATATTTTTTTTTAATTTATATTTTATAATTTTTGAAAGAAAATATTTTTATAACTGATTAGAAATATAAAACAATATAATTCCGTGGAATATCAAACTCTTTATGCCTGACAAGGCGATATACATTCACGCATATATACGTGTTCGGAATTTGGAAGAGCTCCTGTTCAAAAGAAATGAGGAAAGCAAAAAATAATATTGTAAGACATTTTGTTACAGGATTAATTTAATTTTGTGGAGTATACGACTAACTAAAAACTTCTAATGACTGTGATTAAGTGTTTAAAATAAATTTAGAATTAAATTCCAGTCCTAAAATATGTTCTTAATTTAGTTTTAAAATAATTAAAAGGCACAATTAATGAGCTACTATTAATAATCCTAATTTCCCACTTAAGACTCGATTAATTAAAAATCTTCATGCAAAACCTCCTGCTCCTTACCTGCCTGATCTATAATTACCACATCTTGATCGTACGCCCATGGTTTCATCAATTCATTACAACACCGGACACAAATCGAAACATGGACCCCAGAGGAAGGAAGGAGCGTCGCATCGTCTACATCTCTGCCAGGATGAAGGCAAATAGCGCACACACACACACACAATATACTGTCCATCACGCGCGTATGTTAGGCTTGGGAATATTGAAATGGACTTGTTAGTACAAGTTTGCCCACTGCACAAGTAACTAAGGGATGCCAGACCAAGCGACGGAAGGAGCAAGAGGGTGTAATCTGTCTTTGTCTGTCGTCTTCGTACATTTTCGCTAATTGAATGATTAAAAAGGAACCTTTGATGTCTCATTTGTCTGCGAGATGAGCACCCCTTTAACTTCATGTTGACCGAAACTTGTGTTTTCTATTATGCGATTATTTGTAGAACGAGTTCATTTGTTTGCTTATTAACTTGGCACTAGTAGGTATTTATATATAGGTCAGTTCGAAAACGTGGTGTTATCTGGTGATATCTGTTATATTTTTAAAAATTAATATTAATTCTCCCTGGTTGCATAATACCTGGATGTACCTCAGTCGGTTTATTGAAATTAGGAAAATAGAAAATATATTGTTTTTGTCGTATTTTAAATCCAATAACATTTATTTAAGACGATTATAAAGAAAAGAAAGATCACTTCGTATAATCAATAACAATTATTACTAATATAAGATTCAGCGTTATCAACTATGACCTCAAGGTAAGGTGAGCTGGAAGCATTTGTATCTGTAGCAATACCTGATTTCTTTGTCGTTTTCATAAATTACGTAAGTATTACAAAGGCCTGTCTTATATACATGTAAAAATCTCATTCTGAAAATATTACCTAAAGGGATTCGAAAATACGGAACCAAGCATCAAAGAACGTCAAATGTATTTTGTGAAAACTTTGGTCTTTTTGACGTTATTGTTGCGTATTGTAGTATTGAGAAAAAATCGGAAAATAAAACATAATAAATGACTTTGTTTGTGCTTTGGTATATAGATGACAAATGACAACGTTATATTTCGCTGACGTTTCTGTGGCCAAAGAGCTGCCGCCTGCCGTGCTTCTTACTCCTGATGGCCATTTGCTAAACTGTGGCTCTCTAAACTTTATCATATTTATTTATTTCGATAAGTTTATAAACGTGATCTGTTACCGGTCGATGCTATAGGATATCCACAACATGTTCAGGAAGAGATGAAGTTGGCGAAAAGTGCTTCTCGGCTTTTAAGTGGCATGCGTGACGTAACGAGCAGAAGTTCGTACATAAAATTCGGCGATAAAAAAGGTTGCCGCGCCGAAATAAACGGAGCGATAATAGCAATGGCTGGCTCTAGGCTCTAGGGTGTGAACATTTTACCCTGCTACTTGTTTACTTTCAGCGGAAAGTAAACCGAAAGGCTGCATGAGTGACGGCACTCCGGTGCAGGACAGCTCCTGCGAGAGGCGGGTTTGTTTATAGGCAGGCACGCACGCGCTGCCATCATTCATATCATCACAAATTGTACATTTATAATCATGTGGATTTAATACAAACAAACACTAGTTTCAAGATGGTTTCTGTATGCGTACGTGCGTGAGTAAGCGCTGTGCAACAAAAAACGATAAAATTATTACTCTAAATTGAAAGTTTGTAAGATACCCGAAAAAAAAACCCCTTAGTTTCAAAAACGCAATTAAACCACTAGTTTACTCCTGCTTCTTGTTTTATTATATATAAAACAACACGGTATAAAAAGAAGTGAAAAAGCAATAAAATTTTGTTTGAAAGTTTTCCCAAAAAACTTGCCGTTTAGTGATATATTCGCTTTTGGAAGTGGTATATTTGTTTTATATACTCTTTAATACTCAAATTTCCTAAATTAAATTATAATCGCAGTATCCACAGCAGTTAAAATTTAGAACAGTATTATGAGAATCTTATAGTTAACCCACAATCTTGTAGTTATATAAATATAACCCAAAATAGCAATACATATTCTTTGATTATACGTACATACACATTATTTCTAAGATTTATAGATGTTTCAATACTGAAAGGAATATGATTCTTCTTATTGATTTAGTGAAGCTGTATGAATAAATACATATTTGAAAAATTATTAACTTGAGAATATTTTGCAGATTCGATGATAATTGCTCTTATAGATAGAGTATAATAAAAAATAATTAAACAACATCCAGCTCGTCCTGTTATGCTATTAAGGCTAAAAAGCAAAATTAAGTATTAGAATTTATTATTTAATACTAAGGCATTCCTACTCCAAGAATGTCGAATGAGATTGCAATTAAAAAACCATACTTTCAAATTCATCAAAGAAATTGTGTTTATATTCGTTTCTTTTGTAGAAGAAGCGGAAGCTTCACAATCACACTCTTTCTTGGAAATATTTGTTCAAATTGAAAATGTTATTTATTTATGTACATCTAATCAGTTTAAAATTATGGTTATTTTTGAGCCACCGTCCCTCAACATGTAAATTTCGCTAGCAACACCAAGAATATCAATAATCGGAATTATTTAATAAAATACCAAAATATGAAATTTGATATACCACATCAACATTGTTGATGGTGTATAAGGGTACGTTGAATTTAAATATTTAAACATGAAAAGGAGTATTTGAATAATGAGTCAGACAGGATTATGATGACACAAGCAAAATAGTTATTTGTTCAGTCGCAATTCGGCGCGGATCATTAGCCAAATCTAACTACAAAGATTAAAATGATAAAAAATAGTAAAACAAACACGCCGCTGCCGAAATATTTAAATGTGGCCCGTAATAAATGGATTTCTGCATCATCCTGAAAAGCATCCGGTATTTTCATCGGACTGTTCGTTTTTTGCACGAATGATAAACTGCTAATGGCTATCTTTATAGCTAACACACCCACACATTACACATACGTAACTAAAGTCACTGAGATACAGTGGTATAGTTGGATTCCAGTTGTGAATATCCTAGAATTCCCCAAACTGAAGGATTCGATCAATAAACGACAAAAGCAAACATAGCCCGAGCGCCACTGATAAATGACACTTGCTTATATAATTGCAGCACGCCTCCCAGCCAATATTTTAATCCGTGATATTAAGAACCAGCGTCTACTCGTCTCAATACTACTAAGGGACGTAATTCTTTTTTAAATTTTTATATTCACTATCTCGAGAACGGAATTAGATGGAGAAAAATAATATTTATACACATTGCTGATACTAAAATTGGATACAACTTTTTACATAATTTGACTCACATTATCTAAAAAAAACTTTTAAAATTAGTTGCTATAGTTACAATAATAATTAAATTGAATCATTTAAATCGTAGCATCTTACACCATATAAAATTTATTTTTACACCAAATTAGATTATATTTTGGGTACAAGAATAGGTTTAATGTAGGACACTCCACATATGACTTATTATTTTTCAAATTGTATAATATAATCTGAATATTATGCTATTCTTTTGCTGTATGATACAGGATAAAATGTGGTAGGTACGCCAATGTGCACGCTTATTATTTTGGATTATGTTAATGCGAGAGCGACGCTCACGTTATGCTTGTCTTTTTGAGGCAGGGGCACACTCTACCAGTAATACCCTATTTTTCACCATGGATCGCGGGACGCACTCCGTGTCATAATAATACAACCTGCTTTTTTCTGTATACGCCTACGCGCATTATGGATATATTTTAAGTAAGCTATAGAGGTTTTTGTACTGACCCATAAAGGCCGTGAGACGTTTTTGTATTGTCATAATATTTCTATATTTAATATAGTCTAAAAAAAACAAAATCTCTTACCAAAAAAAAAAAAAAACATTTATGTGTTGCAACTAGAAGCCAGCCATACTTGTTTAGCTCAGAACTTTAGAAAACAATAAAGTTAATATTGATTAATTTATGCTAGATACCGTGTAAAAAGGAAATAGTATTTTTATTTGTACGTTACGTGATTGCCTCGTTGGCGCCTGACCATGTTCTGCTTACGAAACATTGATTAATATTCTTGCACATACCTGTAACAATGGAAACAATGAATTAATATTACTTGCATATAACAACAATGCTTTTATTTTCCATAATACAGAATATACAAATTCTTTTTGTTTGTGTGATTGTTTAATTATAAAAGCAATATTCGCAGAAACTTCTACTATAACTTTAATTCCACAGGAAGTTAATTTCTATTAGAAGTGGATAATACGATGTTTTGTTGACTAGAAATACGTTACGAATTAATTTCGATATTGGATTGAATCCATTCGATTCTTAGAAATATTTATCTAATCCTTTGTAAATAGTCATTATATTCAAGGAATGTGAGAACATTAAATATCTTAGAGTCTAAGATTATGTCTAAGACTTAGACTACTGAGGTTCACAGTTTTGCATGAAAAAACAATTATTTAGGAATGTTATATTATTATTAAAAAATGTTGCCATGGAACAATATCAATATGCATTATAATAAGAGAAACGTAAAAGTAAAATATGTATCTATTTTCAAATGCATGTCTTTAGTAAATGGTGCATTAAAAAAAAGATTCAAAATAAAAGTTGCGAGATATTTCAATATTTGTTTGAAAACATTTTACTGAAAAATAGCTAAATTACATGTTTGATTCCCTAATTACCACATACTGATATCATGTCATGGCAATGGTAGAATGAATTTAAAATACAACAATGCTATGTTACATATATATATATATATATATATATATATATATATATATATATATATATATATATATATATATATATATATATATATATATATATATCAAAAATTAAGTATAAAAAAGTCGAGTGAAGAGACATTCCTTATTTTCTTTTCATGTTTTATTAAATATTATATAAATAATTCAGAAACACAAAGAGCCAAAGACACTGAACCACATTGATGGCAATTTCATGTTCAGCCAACTTGGTCTCTAAGCATTCATTCGATTCCACGCATTCTTCCCTTATTGTTTATGCGCATACCACAGCTGAACTTCTCCTTAAATTCACCCTGTAAGCTTCTTAGATGCTTAATTAATGTATAATGGGTGCAAAATCGTATATAAACCGGGTGCGCGGTTTCATACACGTGAAACTAGCTGCATACCCCCGGATTCTCAACGTGGAACCTTCTAGGAGGCGTGAACACCACCATACATTGTGTGTTGTACACAATACAAGGCAGGATTTTGGTTTCCTAATTTCATCTAAGATGTTGACTGATACCTATATATTTGAAGACTGTTGAAGGTGAAGTTCTCGTTACCAAAGATCTCATCAACTGTAAGTGGAGCTTTAGGGGAAATATTGTTTCTCTTGTAAGGTGAACAATTGGTTTTCATGTTGGGTATTATGAAGTGGATGTAATAATTAACATTATTAGGAAATGCTATGTTATTATAAATAACTAAATACACATGGCTTCTGTCGTACTATTCAGAACAAGAGATACCAAAATATAATAGAAATACTATTCCATGACTATTACGACCCACCACAAGTTTTTCACCAAACAGCGAGCTAAAAGTGAAGAAATTATTTTTATAATCACTGATTTATATACATTTTCGAAATCAAGAAGACATAATTCTGAGTATATTACAGTAACAAAATCGAACACTATAACATCTTTGTGCTACGGAGCGACGATCTAAAAACGCAAACATGTGTGTCTAATTGAATGGCAAAAGAATCATGAAGGGTTGACTTCAGAGTCCCAGTATCGAAGTCAAAGTTTAATCGACAGAAAAAACTTATTTTATTCCACAACATTGTGCGCAAAGGCCTGTGTGACAGAAATCGACAATAGCAAAAGGAAAAGCTAGAATATACACACACACACACACATACACCCAGACAGACAGTTATGTCAACTGACGCCTGAAGATTCCTTCTTCTTCTATTCTTATTGTCGTTGCCTTAAATTCGAATCACTTCCATTTGAAAGACGCGGGCGGTGAACGAGGCTACTCTGCATTGATACGTACGTCTGTCGTTCACGCGTTGAATGCGAAAAACACCACACAGCCAGGCAAGCATGCGCCAACTAGTTCGTTGTTGTAAAAATCTACATCTTTTTTCGCTCTGTTCAGACAATCTGTGTCGGGCGGGATTGAGTTCTAACATTGCAAGTATGCGGTTTAAAGTGGAAATGTCTGTGTGTCTGAATACTGCACTTGCACTGGAACCAAGTGCATCTGGTGCATCCGAAATTCTTTTCTGCAATATCGAATACGTGACGTATGTCGAAAATACCTAAAAGAAACTAAAATTCTGGAGTGCCGCACACTGTACTCTCTTCTCCGTATAATCAAAGATTATGTATTGATATTCTCTGATAGTATATTGTTTCATTGTTTCATTATTAAGAATGTCTCAATATTGTTTCACTTTTAAGGTTAAAATGTAAAAAATGATACGTCAATTATTCACAACGTTGAAATTATATTTTCTTATCAAATATAAATATCTCTTAGAAGAATAAGGGAAGTTATAAACATTTATGTAGTCACTTCCAGTATCTCTTGAAGATGTTCAATCTTTTGGTCGAAATCAGTCGGAAATTTTTATTACTAAAAGATAATTCTTATATTTATATACAATTTTACTAGTACGCAATCAAGAAAATTTTCAAAGAATAATATTAAGAAAGTTAAATATTTTTAATTTTTATATCCATGTTCAACATTTAATTCTAACTTGTGCTTCTTTCGAGACAGTGAGAACATAATAGAAATTTACTTTAACTTACGGTTTTCAAAAATAATACGTTTTCTTCGGGGTTACATACAAATTATAATTTAAAGTATCATAATTTTATCTTGAATAAGTTTGGTGGAAGAGCGATTATTAACACACGGACCGACGCACAAACACCCAGATAACATCTCAAAAATAGAATATGAATTCAACAAAGTGCTACCACCTTTATTTCATAATTACAATACTTTTATTTGGACTTTGTGCAAGAAAGTAAAAGAAGTGAAATACATTTTGTTTTGTTGGAATGGACCAACGTCTGTATATTTGAGACATATGTACCAATGTTTGAGAATGAAATTTCATACGGTTTCTGCAAACCCAGCGAAGCATACCTATTCAAATTGACTCTTTTTCTGTAGCAACAACTCAACTTTATAACAACCGCCAAGCAGAGATTTGTACAAGGATATTGAGTGAAACGCAGAAAAACTCAAATACAGAACTTTCGGTTCCAATGACAACAGAGCCGTAGCTATGTTGTCATTGGAAGCAATTATCTTGGAGCTCGGTTGACAATACGTCGACGATCGTCATGTTTACCAATTAGACCTGTCATTCAGTGAACTTGCGATGTGTGCAAATCATTTATTGGATCATTTATTCCTGCACGCAAAACAAACATACACCGTTAACGTCGACTGCATATGCGTGGCGCCGCTCTGGGCTAAATATATAAGGACTTACTAAAAATAGAAATGTGTTGTTTGAAAAACTATAGATTCCACAAGAAGTGGATGTTTTCGACATTATTTATTAGCTCTATAATTTATTTTTTTTGCAAACCTCTCATCATCCACTAATGCCCAATAAACATAATATTACAAGTTATCCAAATTAAGAGGTTATCAAGATTCAATTTTTAAATATTTATTTTAACAATTTATATGAGCAACCGGTTAATCGTTCGAATGATTATAAAAATATTTTATCAAAATCCGGATGCGAACTCAAGACCTCGTATAGAATTGATGTAGAGTAATATTTATATTTCCCAATGACATACTTTACCAGTAACTTATCATTGACACTCTCACTCATGGCGTGTGAGCCAGCAATTAATCTAAATGGAGATGAACCTACAACTCCTTACAATGAGAGAAATTGATGTTTATAATTATACCATAGAAATGGTCAGTATTTTAAATCACTGATACCCTATTTTTCCCATATTTGAACATCTATGGATAAACCATTATTGGGCAAACTACATGTTTCGGCGTGTTGTCTAGTGAGTAGACAAGTGTAAGCCAGTGTGTGAAGAAGAAACCCGTCAGCAGTGACTACCCAGTGTATGGGGAGTTTTGTTATTTAAGGGTACGCGCGTGTCCTAAGCAAATACTCGTCAATTGTACTGTTTGTTGGTGCACACACTGATCAAGTGATGGTGACAACGGAGTGAGGGACTGCCTGCCAGTCAAAATGGCTTTCGTTCGGTTCGACCGCCGGAATCGTAACGAATCTATTTGCTAGATGAATCATACACAATCCCCAAGGATTATGGAGCTACACTATGCTAAATTCTGTTTAACCGTATCACTAGGCTTTGTTTGTTCTTTTGATAAGAGTGAACCGCGTTGAAAATCATAACCTCTTAATTTTAATCTCGTCATTATTCGTCCCTATTGTGGCGTACTATTGTTATGGCAAAAATAATACATATCCCAACACTAATTAGCTCGACGAAAGAAAAACAAGAGAGCTTTTTACGACGAGTTAAAGAACAGATTGCGATATCAATATATCTCATCAACAGTGACACCTCTAATGTAAACATCATCCAAAATATAGAATCTGTATCTTTGAATTACTAATACAAAATGTTGTCTCAATAGAATGCCATCATATTGCTTTTAACCTTTCAAACAATAGCGTAAAATATGAGCATCGTTTAGATTCTTGGCAAACGAATATTTCCTAGTATTTCACAATTTCAACATAGTGAAACAGCACGACATTTATTAATACTAGATTATTTTTATAATAATTAATTGCTAGATAAATAACAAAAATTGCGAATACATAATTTGAATGTTTTTACTCGTAATTATGAATAATATTTTAGCTAATTTATGGTTAATGGTTTATAATATTTGATGCGTGTGAATTCTAATGAAGTAAATTTGTTGTTAATTGAAACATAAATGCACATTTACGTACCGCAGTCACGATGTCGTGCATATATTTCCCAATTTGCAACATAAATTATTGCCACAAACCTGATAAATAAACGAATGATTTATGTACGTTTCTAATTTTGTATGTTTAACCGCATTTCAATTATTATTTATTTGTTGGTCAATTATATTTTACCAAACATAAGTATTTCAACTCATTCATAAATATTATTATTACATTTTTGTTATCTTTATAAAGGTCTCATTTGATTTATCATCTAAATATATATTAGTTAATCAACTTAACAAAGATGCACTGTCTCTCTCACTAAATATTATAATAGCGTAGTGTGAAGGTGGTGTCAATTTATATAAACAATCAATGCAATAAATATTGCATTGCAAGAATGTAGAAAAACCATCTATGTAGACGATACAACAGTAGTCTCAATATTACTATTACAGCAGACTGATTTATCAGCAGCTGATACTATTTGCTGATTTAATTTTTCGTTTTACATAAAACATGTTTTTTTTTGTTCTTGTAGTTCACAAGACTGTATTGTTAATATTCCATAGTGCCAAACACGATTTTTTACATTATATTATACTTTCGCCCAAATAAGATTCAAGCGAAAGTATTTTGCGATATTTGACAGTGAAAAAATGGACGATTTAGCAAAATATATTTGCATATATACATACAGATGAAATTTCGGCACATTTGATATGAAAGGCTTTTTTTGCAAGGATGTTACGCATTTATAAGTTTTAAATTATCTAAAGAATTTTTTAATAACGTTCATTTTCACAGTTATCAGAAATAGACTGTAATGCAATTAACAAATGTTTAGATACATATATTCTAAGTAACATCCAAATGTTTAGCGTGAATTTGTATCAGTTTTATAAATGAAAATATTGTGCTGGTCAAAACAGATTTATTTTTTTCGAATACCAGTTTAATTTAATTTAATGATTAAAAAAATATATATATTACGAATGATTGTTTTCAAACATAACAATATATATATATATATATATATATATATATATATATATATATATATATATATATATATATATATATATATATATATATAAGTGAAATAATCGTAATAAACTGAGCCGAACTAAAAACAGAGTGTGAACCGTATTTGTGCGTGTGGCCACTTCAGTTGCGGGCAAATGGTTTGAAAACCTTTCATGGCCACCTACTTCGCAATGAAAAGCGTTAAATGTGAGCGCGAGTTATTTGATGAGAACCGGAGCAGCGTGCAAGCTTTAATTGCGAATTTATGTTATGCCTATGTGCCAACCGAGAGGTGGCTCTGCTCTGTTGAAACTTTTAACCATTGTCCCGTCACCCAATCAATCGCGCAATGAACGCTCTGTAGATCGTTGATATTTTCGCTCACTTGCCCTCTTCAAATGGACTGTAACTTTACGAGAATCACAAGCTTTGAAAGTCAAATCATTAGCTAAATTCGTGACATGTAATTTATTACTAACAAATTCATTTACAATACTTATAAATGAAATATTACCATTTGCGAATAATTTATTGGTGTATATATTTCAAAACACAACGTGTCTCTGTCTGTCTGTTTGTAAAAACGTTAAATGCAAAATGTTGTCACTATTTCTATTAATTCAATTTTTGATCGCAGCGCACTTCTCTCATTTTAAGAATAATATATTACCGAAACTATCATTATTTGTTGAGGAAATTATCCATAGAAGTTGTACTGTATTTTCACATAAATATAAAACAAATTTTATTTCTGAAGATTCGAAATTCGATAGTGAAGAAAAAATAACAAAAATAATAAACGGTATCGAATTACATGTTATGAAGCTACTAATAACACCCATTGACTACTAAAGTTACTGAAGGAAAAAAATCAATCATAGAAGTAGTAATCATCACAAAAGAGGTATCACCGGGGGAAATGTGCTAAATAAAGGTGCGGCCTTCTTACACAGTGCACTATAATCATAACACACCCACCACTTACTAGAAACTAACAAGAAAAAATAGAAAAAGTGCCTTCGATCGACATTGTCCATAAGATCTTTAATTAGTATCGATTTATAATCTCTAGAACAAATAAGCGTCGCTTGGGAATTTTCCCCTTGTCATTTCCTAGAAGCAAAGTGGAAACAGAAAGGAAGTAGATTGGTGACTGTGTGTGTGTGTGTGTGTAAACAAACCAATACTTGTACATGGCTCAACCTGTAACAACTTGTACAGCGCTTTAGGTTATTTACGTGAGTTTTTCGAACTATAAATGGAAGTAGTACTGTTAACAATTTGATAATTTAAATACAGACTTGCATTGATGAAAAACAGCGAGTAATTCTATGAATTTTGTTAACATGAAACATAACTTCAGTCGCAGTGTTTATCAGCGCTATAATAACCTGTAATTATTGGAAATGTAGTACGTGTATAATGTTGTATTTCACGACACGAAATTGTTGAAACGTTTATGCGGTAAAATAACCATAATAAAGTTTTGTAATGTGGAATTCGTAGATGTGTATAATTTTACTGATTGTTATTTTTGAAAATGAAAACTATTAAATATTTGTAAAAATTGTAAGCAATGAACGATAGAGATAAAATGATAAATACAATTACAAAAATGTTATTGTTATTGATTCATTGACAAACAGTACATAGTTGTTGTATCTTCATACGAACTATGCACAAATTGAAATTCACAAAAAGAAAACACGTTAAAGATATAAAAATTCATATATATTTCCGAAAATTTAATGAATGTGTTAATTTTTCTAATAGAAAAGTTAAGAAGGACTCCAAATTTTCAGACCCAATAACTTCAAAATTATAAAAGCGAGCATATGTACAAAATAATCATTGTATACATATGGTAATATTGTGGATGTAAGATATCACGAACTATTGAATGCTATTCCTAATATCAGTATAGGTAATTTGAATTTGCGGCAACATTCAGAATACTTGTAAGTTGTTGGAAATTGTAAGTTGATACTAGGTAGTTACATATAAGCTATAACATAGAACAGTTTATATAAATAGAACATGCATTTGCATGTGACATCAATTCTCACACGATTTGAGTTGACCATATGCTTATTTCTGTATCCAGACATGAAATGGTCAAAGTTCATTTTGGATTCGTGATGCAAATGTACACTTACTATCAAAAACATTGCATACAATTGTCTACACACATGAAACCAGAGTACTATGGTACATTGTTAAAAAAAAACAGTTAAGGATTTTAAAGAAAATACACGCTTTGTTTCCATGAAAGGAAATTGAGTATTTTCGCTAGGATTATATTTTATATAAAAAGTTTGACTATTGTTGTGGTCAAGAGGATTTAAATTTATATGGTTACACTTAGAATCATAGATTTCACTCGCTGTACAAAATTGATTGATGATATGATACTTGTAAGGCATTTCATAGGGTTAATATAAATATCAAATTACTGAACCCAACTACTTAATTATGGAATATAAAATTGCAATAATACATCATTCACTAGAAAATGTTTTTTGAAATAAGTGAAAATATATATATATATATATATATATATATATATATATATATATATATATATATATATATATATATATTATATATATATTGTGTAAATGGTTACCATATTTGTAAAATTGTATCATGTGTATAACTAGGACGCGAAAGGTTTCCCTGTATCCACAATATGTTATCATTCTAATGGATAACGTATGTTCACAAATTGATAAAACCGCTGTTAATTGAAAGATTTTTTTGTCCGTGGTTGTTTATATGATAGCCCTACAGCGTGATTTATTGCTATCTCTTGTCGGACGATAATATACCCTTATTATTACATCATGCCGGAATTGGCTGCCGCTGGTGCTGCTGCCCTCACAGGCCAACAGCAGAACAGTTTTGTTCAGAGTCGGCAGATAAGAAATGCGAGTCGATAAACGCGCGAAGCCCCACACAAACGGCCTACAATAATTTTTGACTCTTGACAGCTACACAATACACACATATATACTCATACTACTAGTTATGTGTACTTATTATTGTCATATTTACAGTTTCCCTCAGTCATATTTATCTATATTTCGTTTTACCACGATATTTATACTATTTTGTGTCACAGATGGCGAAAATAACATTCATTGAATGTATTAATAAAAATATTTCCATCTAATCTAGCTATCCCCTCACTCTACTACATAAAATATAAATTATAGTGATATTTAATTTTTAAATCTAAAATGTGGGTATTGTAATCATACACATTTTCGAATGATTCTAATAGAAATATACATTTTATGCATTTCTGAATAGATATTGACATGGTTTTGATATGGTTTATATGAGTTCATGCTAGTGTATCTTTGAACGCAAAATAACAATTAATACGGAACGAGTACATTAAATTAAAGATAATAATATAAGAAAATATTTGTCAAAAGGCGTACCAATTATTGAAAAACCCTCTTTAAGATTATAAATTTTAACTGTTGTATTCAAGGATGCACTATTAAGTAGCAGAATTAGAATAGAATTAAATCATTACATAATTCAGCTATTATTGTTAGCTTACCTGATTTCAATACTTCTAATTTACTACGTACAAGAAAGTAAAAAGCTTTCATTATATAATTCGTTATTCTGAAATAAAACTTTAAGGGTCACCTAGGCCATCGGCAGGCAGGGTAGGACTGCATACAAACACAACATTTATTTAAGTATCGATAAAACAACAGTATATATGTTTATGTCTCCTCAACGATTCGATGCACGTTGGCTGCAGTGAGCAGAGTACGCATCACACAACACAAAGTTTATAAATCGCATGGGGTAGCCGCTGGAAATGCGTGTGCGGTATTATTTTTCGTCTACTTTAAGGGGGGAACTCGGATCTAATTTATTGTGCAACCATCAACGTCTAGAGGGCAGCACAGTAGTATACGGGGGAGTGGGGTGAGGATGATAGCATGAAGGAGAAGTGGGACGAATGGAGTGGGAGAAGGTTATATCTCGGCTTGAGGCGAAATGCAGCGCGGACTAATCAAAGAGAATGCGCCGCTGTAGCTGGTCTAGGCGTGCTTGTGCTTGCTGGCTCTTGCGCTTGGCTTTTCAGAAAAGCTATAACTAGGATAACGAATCTGCTGGATGGAGAGTCTCGTTGCTAATCAATAGTCTGCTTGTTGGCCAGAAATCTCATTGGGCATATTATTTACACGTCACTGGATACATTTATTTTATAATGAACTAAATATAGAGTGCACTTTTGCAGCCGCAAATTGTAGAAACTGTTTCACAAATATACAATCCACAATGTTTCAAACACTACGGATTATTTTCAATGAGAATTCATAAAGGAAGATCAATCATTATTATACTTTTCACAATTATTTGTCGTATACGTTACATGTATTTTCCAAAACTATTTACGAAATTTACCAACATATTTGCTGACATATTGAAATATTGATTCTTTTACAAACTTATTGTTAAAAATTGGGAAAAACTAATATTAAATTCGTACTTGCCATAATTTTGAATACCCATTTGATATTGTACAGTTTTTAAAAAATTAGTAGTAACATTTTGTTAAACTAAACTTAACTGCCAAAAATAATGTAATTTAGTAAATGTATGAACTATATTACATATTTTAATTTTGACCTAACTATATAATAATGTAAAATAATATTATCAATATAAATAATATAATTCGGTAAATATAAATCATGTATCGCTTTTCAACTGTGTGCATTGCAGCTATTCTAATTATTATATAATAGGCAAATAATACAAATTTGAATTATATATATTACTAAATAATTATGTGTAATGTTTCTACATCATCACACATGGCGGGTATGGCCACTCGACTATTCTCCATTCCGACAATATTAACAATTACATCTTGTTTATCTAATAAAATTTAATTGCAATAATTTGCGCGAATAGCTCTAGGATTATAATTGGTCTTGTTTGTTGTGTGAGTAGTCATATCAACAACAACTGTACCTACTAGAATCAAATCAACGATTCATTCGACATTGTATTGTATTTGCGTTTTTGGAAAATTAATCACAACTTCATAAGCTATAACATAAATTCGTATTGTATCTGAGCATCCTGAGATTTTTGGCATAGAAACTTTAACTACCAATTATTTTTATATACCCTAAAGAAAAAAATCTGGTCAACCGAAACGTCGGGATTTGGATACATATTTTTGCTTATATTTAACAACATAAATTCCAACGTGATACTTTTTTTATCAATAAAGTAAAAAAAATTATTTGAAGAGGAAATAGATAGAAAAAAGACGTTTAGTCAAAAATAACCTTAAACATAAAGTTCAATGTTAAAAGATTTAGTTTTCTATGATTATGAGATTGTTTACCAATATATAACATTACACTCGTTTATTATATTCATTATCGATCAATAAAATTTAGAGGGAGAATATTAGTAATTTTAATTTCTTGTCAAGCAAAAATGCTGGTCTTCTTTACCAAGACAAATGAGGTTCGCTTTTAAAAAAAAATAAAGATATAATATGGGTTGTCGACATCCGTAGCAACAAAAAGGGCTGGCTTCGAAATAAAATATCATATTACTAAGATAAGGCTCACGTCACGACAGGCATAAACGAGTCGAGAAAGTGGATGGCATCAAGGTATGTTAAACACAACGTCTATCAAAAGATCGTTCAGCTGGTTTGATGCGCGTAGATAGAATACATTGCAATTATCACTAACCTACCTGGCCAGGTGGTCTGGACACTTAAATTACATCTTCTTTTCTTATGGGGTCTTAAGTCTTGTTGTTCAATGTACATATGTATAATAATAATATGTTAGAATTTACTGAAATTGTGAATTATGAATATAATGTATCTAAACTTTTTAAATTTCTTATAAATTTTGTTTTAAAGGTTATTAAACTATAACCATATTATGATACAATTATCGGAGTAACTACACATTTATTTCTAGAAATAAGATAAACACCAAAGAGTAAAATAGCTGAAATAGTATATTTCCCATAATTCCATCATAAGAAAATCAGTTTCTCTACAGGGCAAATTTTTTGATGAAAAAGATATTTTATATTGCTCAAACTGAGTTACAGTCCATTATAGGAATATGTCACTTATCGAATATATGGAATTGAATTCGGTACAACAGTGGCCATACAGAGTGCGAAATAGGACATGAATAGAAGAAAAAAGAAGATTGTTGCCAATAATCATAATAATATATATGCTAAATGTGACACATATTTGTTACAGACTGCCATTTCTCTTAATTCATATACATGTATAAACAACACGCATTTTTATGATGAATGTCTCTTCCTGTCTGTTGAATCTTTTCAGAATTTCTTTCATTCGTTGAATTTGTCACGGTCATATGGATCCAGAAATTTTATAGCAGAATTTGTAATCCAGCAGCAGCAGCCAAAAAGTAGATGCATGCAAAATATGAATTTTGCTTTATTTTATTATATTTTAATGAAATAGCAAGCTACAACAGACATGAACACAAAATTACATTAAATATATTTTGTATATGTATCATATCTAAATGCTATGCCCAAGTCTTTGAAAAATCTCAATCCGGTTAATTCAGATTCACTCTAAACCGAATGATACACGCCTAATTATAGTTCTTATTTCATTGCCCAAATAATATTACAATTATTTTTACCACTATTTCTGAATTAAAAACTATTAAATAAATGCACCCTGTTCAAGTTCTTACACAAAACTATATTGCCACGTCCGTCGGCCACAGACAATACATGACAATACTTACACATAATTAGAATATGCATGTTGACATAACATAATTAGTATACAAATATTGGCATTTAAGCAAGACACTTTACAAGAAAAGATACGATAAAAATGGGGCCACATATCAATATTTACATATAACGTTTAGTTAAATCACAGGCATGGAAAATTGTAACTTACGGCTAATCACATTAAACTTATATCATTTTAATACCCCAACAAAAAATAGAAATGGGTTGTACTTCCGACTAAGTTTAACCGGAAACGAATAAATTGTGATATTCCTTCTAGCCTTCTGGCAGACTTAAAGGCTGGTATAACAAAAACAGGATGTCAAAATAATCATAGGTTCACTCATTTTTTACCTTTGCAATTCTGAACAGCACGTGTTGCTTATTATAATAGCCATTGGATATCATGGTATAATATAAATTATTTGTAGATGGTTGAAAACCCTAGATAATTGTACGCCACAGAACAGCTGCTGTCTCTGTGTGCGTAGATATGAAATTGAAGTGTAATAATGTAACTCGATCAAAAGTGTAACTTAACCCTTTTCGTTATTATTATGTATTTAGGTTTGGTAAATTTGATATTAACCAATTTCACATTAACATAATTACGCGTATCGAAACAGCTGGCGGTGTTAAATTCATGTTTTCAAATAATGGCTTATTACGGTGGGTCAAATTTTTTATTTAACAATTAGTATAAATGTTTTGAAATAATTCTCTTTAGACCAAAGCTTGTAATTTCTAACTATTTACGAAATGATGAAGACAAGATTAGGAAATAAGACTTGTAAATGAGCTGAATGGGCATCAATACATTTGAAAATAATATCTTTACTTGGAACGGCTTACTTTTGCTATATTTACAATATCTCTAGAACGGCAGAAGTTAAAGAAAGAGTGATTCTACTATAAGCTGAAGATATTGAAATTCCTAGCAACTATAATTTGACAAGTTTCTTCTTAAAATGTACCATTTACTGAAAAATCGCATTTGAAAATAGTTCATTTATTTTCCCTGCTTACCAATTATCATATATAGATAATATTTTCTGTGAATTTGAATAATGTATCTTTAATGGAAACTACGTATAAAAAGTCAGGTACAGGCTACACTCATTTTTCTTTTAATGAAGCTTAGGGTCTGTTAAATTTATATTATTTATTAAGTACGTATATAATATACGTGTATCAAATTAACCATTATTAATTACAATCGAAACATATTTCAATTTTGATAATGTTACATAAATTTATGAATATTACCGAGTACATAAACTTTTCATATACTAGTGGATACGGTAAACAAATAACTAACAAACATTTCTATAATCGGTACTTTAGTACCTAAAATAACAATAATATATTGTCAAATAGACAATTGTTATATAATTATGAGTTGTGATATTTTTGACTATTTCAAGGTTTCTTTGATATATCAGTGGTTGCAAAGAATATGTTTCTTTATATCCTCATATATACATAAATGTCATTAGTTTGCTATAAAAGCAATACCCTATTCCGGCAACAGTACTAGTATTCAGTGATGGACCGTTGGCTAGGCAAAGTTGCTGTAGTTACCGGGGCAAGTTCCGGCATCGGAGCTGATATTGTGAAGCAATTTGTGGAACAGGGATTACTTGTAAGTTCAATAATTAAATACATATTTAAACAAAACAAGACAATGCATGAGAGAGTATCGCATATATTTAGCGGGATAGTTCTTAAAGATGTTACAGAAAAGAATGTATAGATTGTATTCTTTGTAATTGTTGCTAAAGTTGTCAATAATTTATACGCCAGACTGTAAGAGTGGTTTAGTTTTCGTTATGAACTTTGTATCTTGCTATATAATATTTGCTTAGGTTGCTGGATTGGCTAGAAGAGTAGGGCGGGTGGAAGAACTGTCCAAGACATTAGTAGGAGCACCTGGCAAATTGCATGCAATCAAATGTGATGTATCAAAACCAGACCAGATTGTCGCATCGTTCAATTGGATCAAGGAACATTTAGGGCATATTCATATACTCGTCAATAATGCTGGATTATTTTTTAATGGAACCATTATTGGTAAGGAATGCAATATATAATATCTTAAACCAAATATTCATTCTATCAATTTTAATATTTTAATGAGTTTCCACACAAATTATTGATTACAGAGGGTGATCCGAATGACTGGAAAACTACTTTGGATGTAAACATATTAGGTGTGTCTGTATGTAGTCAGGAGGCAATTAAGCAAATGAGAGAGAAAGATATTGCTGGCCATATTGTCCATATTAGCAGTATCGCCGGCCATTGGCCACTCATTGGCGATCCGCCGATATTCAATGTTTACAGTCCATCGAAATTTGCAGTCACAACATTGACGGAAGTCATGCGACAAGAATTGGCTCATTTCAAAACTAAAATTAAAGTTACTGTTAGTATTACTCTGGACACGTTCTGAGACAGGGATTTGATAATATTATATATTTGTTGAATTTCAGAGTGTCAGCCCAGGCTTGGTTGATACAGAAATATTTGACATGGCAGGAATGAATAAGGACCAAGATTATCGAAGTTGGATCCACTTGAAATCTGAAGATATTACTAACGCAGTGCTATACGTATTGGGGACCCCACCTCATGTTCTGGTAAATATAATATTCTTGCGATTCAATGAAGTGCGATTAATTGTTATCTTTTCTTTTTTTCTTTATAAGATTCAAGATATAATTGTTAGACCTCTGGGTTCTATGTAGCTTATATCAATTCCAGAATTAAATATTTTATTCAAATATATACATAAATTGTACTATATTATTAACTAATGGGATTGTTTTTTATTTTAATAATGATTTGCTTTATTGTAATCAATACCTAATTTTAAAATAAATCTTTATATTATTAAATAAGGGAAAAGTAATTAACGAAATTATTGATATTATATTTACGATAAATAAAGAAATATATGAATATCGTTATTTCCTCTGTACAAACTATCCTAATATATAAAACGCAGTATCTTTCTGTCGGTCGCATATACCTGGAGAAATGTTGAACCGATTATCATGCAAATATTTTAAAATTGTAGATACGTTATATGGTCAGGATTGAATTAGTATAAGATTAAAATTTGTTCAGTAGTTTTCCAGATGTTACAATAATTATCGCAGATAGAACGCAGGGTGGAGGCGCAGGAAACAGCTCATGTAAAATTAATCTTGTTCTATTAACAAAAAGCATTTGTATTAAATTAAGTATCGTGACACACTAAAAGCATTCGTAATGATTCATAAAACAATGGCACTCCCATAATATACACAAACTAATACAAAGTCAATCACAACAATAATACTGATTGAATGTTATACTTTATTGGCATTTAATATCCAATAAAAGCAAAAACTTTATACTGTCGAGAATGATGGCAAGTCATTACATTTACAGACGTAAAATTTTTACGAACACCATTCGGGGTGAAAAATAGAGCATTACAAAACTAAACAGTAGTATCAAAGTTTCAGTAGGCATTTTTCAACCAGGAAAGAAAGAAGAGACAAAGAGAGCAAAGAGTAAATTTGATGCAGAACCTTGTCTCAACGGCGCTCATTACTCAAGACGCTAAAAGTAGTAGAAAATGTCGGAACCGGAGGGGGTACGTCATAAACCAACCGTATAATAACGGTAGTAAATATTCGAAAGCACTCTTTTGTAAATGTGCTACAACAATGGAACTATTCTTACTGCGCGCTAAAGAATTGGGGTTACAATTGCCATTACACTGAAAGTTCTGTTATTTCTCTATCGCGACACGACAAAGATAGTGCCTACCACTTGTATTGTAAGTTTAATAAAATTTCATTTCGTTGGATCCTTTATGAAAAAATTAAGTCGTTAGATGATTTATTATATAAAATACAAGAATTATTTGTGTCTCATTAAATATTGATACTTGAAACGAATTTCGGAACACTATATACAAATTAAGACTAATTCTAAAAAATTATAGGTAGTCCAGTTGGAATTTCTAGTAATATTACAGGACTAAAATTATAAAATATTCACATAAAAGTTAATTTTAGGTAGAGTAAAAATTAGTTCTATATAAATGCAGTAAAAGCAATTTCATTATGCTGAATAGTACACAAATACAAATAGTTGCACGGATGCATAAATATCGAGCTTATCTATGTGCCTCGGTATCGGATTACTACAAAAATTCATTGTTGTCGTCTACACTTTGAATATGTTTTGAATAATTTCGTTCTTATGCTCTACTCGAATATATTTTTACTACATGGTGGTCCAGTTACAAGCCTATAGAGTTACTCCATAAAAACAGAAAGTAAAACAGAGCTGCACCCTCGAATTTATGTCAATAAAAAAGTGAAACAAAAGAAACTTCTGTTCATCATAAAATCGTAAAACAAAATCGTTTTCTCAATAATATTTTATTATAAATACCCGAAAACTGGTTCAGAATATGTAAATATGATTTTTGCATTTAATAATATAAATTTACTTACATTTTAATCATTGGAAGTAAGTGGAGTACCATAAAATGCACATACCTGAAATAAAAGAAAAGAAACTTAGATATTTGATACGAATATTTAAAATATATATATATTTAATTGAAATAACTTTAACATCATAACATGTTCTATAAATATTATAAAAAAGGACTAATTTGTCAATTTTTTCATTACAAAAATGAACAATACCCAAGCAATAAAAAATAATAAACATATATAATAGAAAATTTTCATGATACCTTTACATAATTTATGAGAAAGTAAAAACCAACAATGCAAAATTCTAAAAGTGACTAAACGTTAACGTATTCCTGAATATATTTTATAGATGTAGTAAAAGCAACAAACCTTTACGATATTAACTTGACATTTTTGGTCAGTTATTTTAAAGGACATGACAATTTCGTAAAGGTCCTACAATATACTACAAAAGGTTGCTTGAATTTATTGAAATGATAAAAATATTGTTATTTTAATATCTCAAATATTAGTAGTATTTAAATAAATCTTTGCAAAGTATAATAATAGTTAGCCAACCAAACTAGGAAAAGCAGCAACTCAAAGCGATGCTTCTCTTGGAAATAGACATGAAGTTAAGTGATGTTCAGTAGATATGAATATATTATGATTATATTACAACATTATGCAAGCAATCTGTCACATAGTGTACATCTAAAGTGAGTCGCGGTTGGAAGAGGCAGAACAGGAAGCCACCTGCATAGTTTTGCATTCGTTGTCGGTATTTATAGATACAGAGAGATAAATCTGATGCTGGACATGGTTCTCATCATGCCAAGTCGCGTTTGCTTATTTTATCAAAGCGAAAAGACTGAGATACAGGAAGCAACATACTAAATCTGCATAGTAACTTGTTTTGAATTTCTAGCAGAAACCACATTTCAGAATTACGATTCGTTCAACCTTTAAAACGCATTCCAATGTGATGACGCAAACATTGGCAATGAAACGGGTGACGATAATTCTTCATAAGATTATAAGGGTGTTTAAAATTGAAAAAACGCAAACGCATGGTAAGGAAGGAGAAATATGACTCTATTCAATCGCACTAACGACGTGTTAAAACTAACGATATATTTTAAATTTTAACTGATGGAAGCTGAGTTTTACTAAGACTATTGGTAAAACAAACGTGCCTTTTGTTATCGATTGGTCGCACGTATACATTTTAATAATGACTGATGCTAAGTAAGTGTCTTTGTTCTATGATGGTACATTCAATTTTTTATGCGGTCACAAAATCGTGAATGGAACTTTCACTAGTACACTGCCAGAGCAGGAAATATTCGTGAAATTCGTGAAACCTGTCACGTAACTCGGTAATAAAACAGATGGATCTGTTCCCCCATTTACAGGATGCGAATCGTCTGCTTATGTCCATCATAAACCGGGCAAACCTTAAAATATTAAAAAGGCAAATCGTTCCTTTCTGACTCACATAAAACATGGCAACTCCACAGAATTTCAAATCAATCCTTGATAACACCAATCTTTTTTCTTTCTTAAACACTACATATAGAAATAGATTTTAACATGTTTGATTGATTTCTATAGTAATTTTTCAAACATAACAACCTCCGAAGAAAAAGTAAGATTAAACTGACGGTTTAAGGGGGCATTCACCTTTTGAGCACAAAAAAAAAACTGTTTTTTAATATTATTTTTTTCTCAGGGTACGTTCGAGATATTCGCACGCGGTTTTTCGTATCGTATTTATTCAACTTTTCTCTTTCATAAGGTCGGGTACGTTCAGCCCCGGCGAAGATGTCTAGGTCCAAAGTGGGCAGCTCAATTTAGGCGCGCGGTAGCATAACTCTGGTCCCAGTTGTTTGAAAAAAAAAAATAAGAAATAAGGGTTTTAAAGTATATTAAATTGTCTAGGAATTGATTCTCGGGTGGTCCATTTGGACCATAATTAGCAAAATGGCGACCATCGTACGAAAAAAGTAATTTTTTGCCACTTTTTTTCTCTTTTGGCGGGCCATAAAAAATATTAACAATTGTCGGACACACTTCGTCGAGATATTCTACCGCGCGACTTAAAAAATATAGTTTCGAGATAAACGCGTTTAAAGTTTCAACTTCAGACTGACGCGCGCGAAAACGCCGTGTTTGAGCAAAAACATTGTTTTGTTTAAAGCGCAATTTCACATATTTCCAACTCGAATTTCAAAAAACGGCTTCAGAGACCTATAGTCAACACTTCAAAGTGTCCTATTCTGCAAAAAAAAAAATCGATTTTTTGAATCCGCAAAAGGTGAATGCCCCCTTAATCAGCAAGCAAATATACCAATTGGATTAATTTCTAGTTTAATGAAAACATACTAAATTCTGAAATTATTTCGTGTATTAAAGTTCTTTAATGATTGCTATTTAAAAAACTTTTAACTTGCATAATTAAGACGTCAAAAGTATTGAGAACTTAAATTATGACATAAAAATCAATATAAACACGACATAATTTGTATCAATGTACAATTTGGTATCATTCAATTTAATTGATGAAGAATAATGAAGGAAATAATCTTTATTATTTTGAATTCGCTTTAAAGCTCAAAGGAGGAAGAGGTGAACGTGAAGGAAGAAAATGATAAATTTGGGGGAAGCGCGCTTGAACTGCCATTTAATTAGAAATTAAATGCACCATTTTGTTAATAACAGCAAATGAAAATGGGTTCCGTCATCACAAGTTCATTCCAATTAATTCCGTTTGTTGTTGCAGCTGACAATATTCCTTCCCCGCGTTGGCGAACCCGCACACAAAACAGGACCATAGCAACGCCAACAAACGCTCTGAAACGCCACTAAAACAGTCGTCGTCGTCCTGGGACTATGCGCATTTCTACGCTTATAAAACAAAGTGACGCGAGAAGTTGTCGTTGTTTGGCTTAATGAATTGACCCGTTTTCACCAATGTACTTTGTTATATTTTTAATAATAAAGGAAAAAATAATAAGTGGAACACTAACACGTATCTTTGTAAATAAAATTAAAAGGAACAAGAATATCTACATTTAATTTAAAACATTTTAATTGACATTAGTTTTCGTTACAACATTGTCAAATAGGGACCATCATGTTGAGAACTGATCAATTAGACAACAACTAATACAAGATATATATATATATATATATATATATATATATATATATATATATATATATATATATATATATATATATATATTTGGTGGGAAGAAAGCCATTAGAATTCAAATCACATAGAAGGCACAACTTAACACATCTTGTGGTTCAGATTAGAAAAGACATATCTGCGGTAATTCATATGTTCATCACGCCGCCAATGTTCCTACTAATAATGTAACTTAATTTTTGCGACATGCGAACAAATGCGGTTCGGTATTCTGGGCGCGTTGGCATTTACGTCATCTTGTACTACGTACGTCTCAGCGAGCTTTATCAAATTCCTTGATTTCACCTTAAATTATCTCAGAGCGAATTCCCACATTCCGTTTATTATTCTGACAGTGAACACACAAAATTCGCTATATACTTTTTATGTCGTTATCGATTGTGTTTTGAGGCGATATTACATTAAATAGCTCCTATTGCGGTTTCATTTTGTATCACGAGAAAGAACTAAATATTCTCACAAAATAAAAATTCAGTATGATGCCTATATTTTGTAAATACTATAGTAATTGTAAAATTAACTGATATTATATTAAGATTTTGTTATAATTTACTCTTACTATACATTTTTTATTTTTAATAATAATAATAACTACATACACGGGTATAATTTTTATTTGGAGTTATGTTTTTACCTATTAAATTTGGAACGCAATGCGCCTGCAGAAAAATAGTTTCGAATTAAAAGATTAATTTAATAAGTGTAAAATTATGCATTATAAACTAAAATAAATTGGAAATAATTCTGTTTTCAAAAACCATTGGAAATATAGAAGCTTGGATGTGATGTAAATAAAATATAATTTGAAAGTTATTCCACTGAAGATAGATGCGAGGCGACAGAGAAGATATTACAGTCAATACGAAATAACGAAATTCAATTTCAGTTTTTGCTTCAAAATATTCATGTCTGATTATCCGCTTCGCGTTTATTGATTTTGTAAAATTGTACAGGATTTTCCACTCATTGTAGTGAAATATATTGAAAATATGAAATATCTTATAAACCGGATGAAGCAATATTTAAAAAAACTTAATTTTATATACCTACTTTCTAATAATAACTGTTATAAAATAAATTAACTCAAAATTGAAACAAGCGAAGAGAACTACGTTTAAAGTGTTGTCTCATTTTAATAAATTAATACTGTTCGACCTAATTATGCTACCACCTTTATAAGGGTAAAACTGTGATGATTTTACAAAATAGAAATCGGTTCGAAAAATCATTTCATGGCGCACGAAAAATAAAACTGTTTCTTATACGACGTATATTAAAATGTTGAAGATGTTACAGCAATTATAAAAGATAGTAAAAAGTTTAAAAAATCAAGTGTTTCATTTAAAATGAAAAGCATTCTCGTAAATTTTATTAACACTAAACTTGCAACAGTCTATACGAATTTTACAGCGTTTGTTACATGAGTTGCAACCATCAACCATCGAACACACACACACATGTAACTCAAGAACCATTCTGAAGTGGCTCGTTAAACCTTAAAAACCACGTTGCAAGTCCTCGACTTCAGCATTCTCCTTCACGTGCCTCTTAGAATGTTACTCATTGTGATTGTCTGAACTCCTGGTTGACAGTACACTGTCTTGCTTCCTCCTTCTTCATGTTCGCTCACTTCTTCTATCTCACTTCGATTGTAAGAACTAAAGTCGTGTTTTAAAACGAATGACATGAGAACGAAAGATTCGGCGAATCTCTATACAAGTTACAAAAGAATTTACTATTTTTCCAAGTGCTTGTTAATTTTACCATTTTATTTATTATTGGGTACTTTTATCTTTCTATTAAATATTTATTAATAAGATAAACTACAGTTTACTTTGTAGCATACCGTAACATTTCTACAAAAGAGCTATAGTAAATGCCGATAACATACGAAAGTGAACACAATTTCTAATGTGTGCTAAGTGAACAACCTCATTCAATTACTGAACCAAGACAAGAATAAAACAGGGTATGAGAATGAGACAGAGTAACAAGCAAATGTAAGCAGGTTTCGGTGGTAACTTTGAAACATGATAGCATTGTGCTTGCCAACGAAGTGTCAACAATGTCGTGTCTGCAGCCGGACGGACAACCCGTGTGCACCACCCCGCTGCACACCCCCCGAAAAAGCGCCAACTGCACACCGGAAACCCACCGGTATTATGAATCAAACAGAATGGTGGCAGAAGTACGCTTTGACTTCACTTTTTCTTTCACGTTTTCTTTTTTCAGTTTTCGTCGGTTGGTACCGGCGGTAAAGTAAGTCACGGCTGGAAAAATGTTCTTTTGTGCTTTTTCTCTCTCGTTCAAGATAATGTCAAACATTAAGGTCCTGTCAGCGAGATACAATGTGAGGATATATTGCACTGAAGAAATGCGAAAGGATTTATTAGCGGATAAATGGTTTTCCGCGCCTATTTGAGTTCATGCGTATTTTCTGATGTGGCCGGTCAATGGCTTATTCCATTCCATTCGTATAATCGGTCATTTCATTTACATGAACGTATTCCTATTAATAATTCGTATTTGAGTTTTTGACTACAAGACTCGCTACTGCTACGTAAGTTTAGTAGCATTTACGAGTAAGGTTTATGTGTGAGGTTGCGTTTATTGGGCTTCTTGATTTTTTTTTTCGAAAATAAAAACGATTTTTTTTTAATCAAATCAAATAGATGGCTTATGTCGTGAATGTAATACTTAGTGTATCGTACAAACTGGACAAAGAAACCGCAATAGTCAATGGTTATAAATATGTTTTCGTCAATTAATAAAATCAATGGTTATAATTTCTTTTGCAATTATTTTAATTTTAATTATAAGCTCGACGACCTTAAGGCTTTAGTGTCTGTACCTGTGCTTACTTTTCTTTAAATTTGATCTTATTATTTGGAGGAGTCGCGGCGAAATGAAACAGTTTATTAAATATTATAAGAATCAATTATTGTCTAATTCGCTCTGTTTTTAAAATAGTCCAAAAGTAGCAGTATATTATTCTAACTAGCACACACGGACAAGTGTTATGTCAAGAATAGTCAAACTCAATTCCGAGCAAATACAGTAAATCTATTTGTATTATATTAAAAAAAGAAAACAATTATTGAACCTACGCTACGATGATACAATTAAATGCGAACCGCTTTAACATTTCACAATAACATGTGGCTCCATGTATGTATCTCCGAGCCCCTTATTCATATTTATTGATTCAATACACATATCTAAATTAACACACTCCCGTGTACCAAGTTAATAGTGCACCACTGCGGTAGACAGTGTCGTGCATGAGGGAATAAAACAGTAATTATATGGCCCTCTCAGTGAAAACAACAGAAAAAGTTAACGAGAAATAATGAGAATGCGGTGAGCACCCAGTTGGCCATCCACACGTAGTTGCATGTATGCACAGTGAACTAGGCTAGAGTGAAAAAGAGATAGCGTGTGGGTGTACCGTGGAGTAAAATTATAAATCAAGTAGCATAACAACGAGATAAATATTGGTCTCAAAAATTATGATATGAATTAGCACAGAGGTGCTTTTTGTAACCAGCAATTTTGTATGCGACGACTGGCGCACTGAGTTACGACATACGTTATCGTGATGATACTGCTTTTGTCGCAAACATATTGCTGAGCTCAAAAAGTTTGGTTATGTTTTTATTTTCTACTTTTTAACGCTTTCTAACACTGACGAAAACAAAGAGATTTGTTGCACAACATATGTTTTACCTTTACTTTATTTAACTGTATATATATATATATATATATATATATATATATATATATATATATATATATATATATATATATATATATATATATATATATATATATATATATATATGTATATGTGTTTATATATTTATTTTTAAAGCTTTATTTCAATAGTTCCTTTGATACATATTTCGACAAAGCTCTATATTTGACTAAGGATCTCTTTGCATTATTAAAAACTGTAATTACGAAATTGATCATGCTGTAGTGTTTTAACTTTCTATAATTGCTGTGTATTATCAAATAAATTGAAGTTTTCTTTCTTGGAACTAGTCAAAATGATCGAAATTAAATGTTTCGGATTTTAAGCTTTTTTGATATCGGCATTCATTTTGCAGACATAGTTATGTTGCAATATCAACCTGCAGTGTTAATATTGAGATCCAGATTTATATCGATCACAGCATTACAATTTTGTAATTAATAAAAAGTTCGAGCATAGTTCTATTTTATTTGCAACCATGAATGTTAATTATGTAAACTTTACGTTTAATATTCCAGCCGTAGTATGTAATATAAATTGAAAATAAAAGAAAGAAATGTAAATATTCATTAGATTACGATGAGAAATGCAATTTATGTGTTGAAAATGGCCAGTAAAAGAATAAGAAAAAGAAGAAAGAAAAGTTTCGTTTCTATTTGTGCGTGTGTGTGTGTGTGTATTTTTCTTTTCTTTGTACAAAAGCAAAAGTTCGGGCAAAGTACTTTCGTTAATCTCTGTGCCGAATTTTGCACGGACAATAAAACAGCGAAAAAGGGAAGTTAAACACTCCGTTCACAATATAACGTGTCGGTAATTTAGTGAGTGTTGTTTGTTTTCTACGGGTGCCTCTTCGAGGGCCAGCAGCGCCCGAACCCGGCCACAGCCTACGCGAGCAACTTCAGCACAAACTTCGGCACTTTACATCAAATCGTTTCCAAATGTAATCCCTGTTTTCAATATAGCGCGCTCGCTACGACTTCGCACTTACTTAAAAAACAATCGTTAATTGATCATTTATATTATCTTACTCGGCCATTTTGCTAAATACTCCGAGATACACAATGCGGTTCATGTCGTGTCGTACACATTCAGATTCAGAATAAATTTTCAAATTAACAAGCATATGTAAAGGAATTAATTACCGTGCCGTACAGCGAACTTATACTTAATTTATATAAAAATTTAAGGAAGTATTTCTCAAACCACTTGATTTATTGAATAAAATAAAAACCACTATCTCCCGAAGAGGTAAAAATTCGACTATTGCAAGTAGGAGATGTGAGGGATTGACTATAAAAAATGTTGGTTTTTCCTAAATTTAAACATTACATATTTTGGTCAACTTGAAGTTCTTATCCAAAATAAGAGCATGTACAAGTGAATATTAAATTTACCAAGATATTGTTAAACATTTATCTGGGACAAACCATAGAAACCGCACAACATGCACAAGCTGGACCCGGTCCTGGTCCTTGACAGGTAATACCCTACCCCTTCTCTGACGCACATTGGACCCGCTCATTCTACCCTTATTCAGAAGGAACATAATTCAGGTCCGGTGTAGGCTGGCACCGAGCGAACGCTATAGTGTATATACCCGTGTTGCCTTGATTAGAACATTAGCAAGCAAGCAAACAGTAGTCCCACCACGGAGAGACCGACCGCTACGCTCTTTCCCTGTTCTGCACTCTGTTCGCTCGCTCTGTCTCTCAGATAGAGATTGTGTATGTCGTTTGTGGTGGCTGGACCAGTTTTTTATTTCCGTAACGCCATTCCCCACCGTTGTGAAACGCAAGCCGTTTATAAGGGTTGCTACCTAATTTAGCCGGTTGATTTATTTTTTATTTTCTTGCTCTGTTTTGTCTTTTGTGAATTGTTTACATCAGCTGGATGTTTGTGCAAGGAAAATATGGGGTTGTTTTATTATTTTGCTTATTGTCAGTGCTTACATTTTTGATGCTCCTACAATGTTAGATGCTAATTTTTAATTCTATGCATTGTTAACCAGTTACCTACTTTTTAATCATTTGGACAAAGCATAGTATAATGGACAAGCTTGCGAAAATAAATGAACAAAATGAATACAAATATAACAGACAAAAAAATAAAAATCGTTTACGAGTAGAAACGTACCTATACGTAGCAGCTAGTCAATGTGGAAAAATAAACGAAAATACAATACAGGTGCGGGCTTAATTAACTAACCGGAAATGTTTGCATCAAGACCATTGCATCCCAATGGACATACACGAAGAAATTAATGCATTACCTACAGGCGGGGAATACGCATATTTTTATTAAATATATATTACCATGTTATGTAATAATTAATTAAATCATGCTGCGTACTGCATGTATATTTACTTAAAACGGAGTTTAAATTATTATAACTTATATTTCATAAAATATTTGTCGACATAATTGCAGAAAATTTAATTACGGAAACGGTCACAGGACAAATGGCCTGGTATGAAACGAAAATTGATGCAAAATTTGTTCCCATTTAGGTACATCACGCATATATTATGACAATTATTTACGCATTAATACCTGCTGAATTACGAGGTGATTGTAGTGTATCAAGAAGAGATGTAAAAAGAAATAAGTCTTCTGATATATACATATGGCTTGCTTTTTGCAATATAAATTGCTGTAAGATTATGTAATCTAATAGCAAGTGCAAATCTTGTAATTGACACCATAGTAAAATACATATTTTGAAATATAAATGCAATTCAATGTGGTTATAAGAAACTGTGGAATCACTTTTAATTCTCGTCAATATAAAGAAAATAATTACGAAAACTTGACGACCGTTTAATCATTATTTTATATTTTATTTATAGAAATCTGTGCTAATTCATCATGTTGTAAAGTACGTTTAACGCAACAAATGTGTGTATTTCTATTTTTTTTTTCACTGCAAAACATTAATTTTCGCATGTAATATATTCATGTATCCGTTATTTCGTTTTCACTTTTTTATACGTGTCGTTTATCACAGTTTCCCTGTTTTTCTCGAATTCTCCGGAACAAGGGTCGATATCCAGGAAAAAAGGACTGACAAAAAACTGCCCCGGCGATTCGTTTATACTTTTTCCAGTAGAGTCCGAAAAGCTTTTAAGCCAATTCGCCTATTGTCATTGAATTTCACTAATCGTTTTTATGGTCGTCGGAGTCGCATCCCCAGACTAACTAATTTATACTCGACAAATGTTGCAATTCCGGTGCACATTGCAGCGTGCATTAACTCCATTATAATCCGCATATTAGGAGTTGTGAGATTACCTGACTTTACATCTGGCGAACGGGACGAGAAGCGTCGCATCGCGTCGCGTAGCGTCGACTCTTGTCGTAAATGTGAAATTTTCAAATGATTTAAATTTCCATTCCAGCTTCATTTGGGATAATCTCTTTTAATTTCTTCGGCGAGTTGTCCAACTCGTCGTGTTAGCGATCCACATTTGTAACTTCTCTAATATTCATAGTTTGAACTTACCATAATTTTAAGGATGATGTAGTTTCTCGTTGATTGTTTCTTAATTGGAAATAATTTACAAGTGCCTTGATATGTACATATTTGATTATTAAAAACACAATTTAAAAGTTCAAATGAAATCATTTTCAAAATGTTCATGATAGTGTGATGGTACCAGTGAACGAACATGTTTTTCTATTCAATTTTGAATTTCAAATCCAATCAAAGATTGCTAAATTTCCATGAAATCTTATTTTCGAAATGAATTTGAATTATAGTACACCAAAGCATTTTATGCACAAGCTAGAGGTAACTCGACAGCTAAATTTTTAATGTTTTCATTACGCCCCTGTCGCTCTATGTGTGTATAGTAGACAAATTCCATCAGCTGAATGCAACAATTAATGTTAATGTGAGCTTAATTTTTCATGTTCAATTTAAAATTGCATTTGAGTATAGAACATGTGGTGGTAGTAAGTGAGGGTAGCAGGCGTAGGTGAGTTAGTGGTTGGCATGTGTTTAATATGGTGCGAGTGATAAAACAATCGTTTTATGATTTAGTGTGTGTGAAGTACGTGCCACGACTGTACTAACAATGCACATATTATATGACCGTATACGACCGAATACGTGTATACGTACTATGTTCAACATGAATTATTACATATGTAACTGCTATTTGACCAGAATATAAATATAAGTACACGTATAAGATGTCACCAATTGCTATATTTAGTTATAGGAATTCATGGAAAATTAATACACAACATAAAACTATCAAGCATCATACATTTTATGATGATGTTATAATTCATTGATGTAAATTTATGTTAGTTCCTATTCACACACTAAGCTAAACATTACATGGCACAATTAGAAAGAAACTTAGATCTAAATATGTGGTATTTCGTTAATTTACTTTGCGAGTATTTATTTACAAACATAATTTCGATTCATATACGTTATATATATATATATATATATATATATATATATATATATATATATATATATATATATATATATATTTATATATATATATATATATATATATATATATATATATATATATATATATATATATATATAGGCTTTTTATATATATATATATATATATATATATATATATATATATTTATATATATATATATATATATATATATATATATATATTATGGTCGAGGCTTTATATATATATATATATATATATATATATATATATATATATATATATATATATATATATTCTTAAAAATATATTGTCGAGGAAACACTAGTTTAATGACAAAATCAGAAAGAAGCTAAAATTTGAAATAGGAAAAGCTTCGTAGACTCAATTTGAGAATACTCATACAAAATATGAAATTACGAGTTATATAAAATCGTTATAAAGATATATATAATTATTTTCTTTTGATTAATTAATTTTGTTAGTTTTAGTCACAGAAATATGCAATTAATCTAAAAATATCTTTGAACCATAAAGAAATAACTTGAGGAGTAATTTAAAATGTAGCATTTTAAAGATTAATCCTAAATAGCATTCCATGCAATACCCATATAAAAGCGCATAAAACTACCGGCAACTAGACGACTAACGGACGAGTACAGTATAACTAAATTACAATTTTAATTACCCTCTCGTAAAAAGCACATTCTCTTTATCCGCAAAGCTAAAATACAAGGTAGCACGTTGTGGTCGTAATATAGAGGTAGGTAAATAAACACACAAAAATGTACGTGTAAATAAATAATAAAAATGAAATGAAATATTTTGTCAAAGCTTGTTGTATATGTTGCCAAGTTGGCGTAAAAAGGACCACATAGCAGCTAGCAGCTTAATTTAGAGGGATATTCCTAGCGGGGCTATCACACTGACACAACAGGAGGAGGATAATGTCTTTTAGCCGAGACAACTCGTGACGTTTCCAGAAACAACCTTTAGGCAGTTTACATATTTGTCTGCTCCAACTATAGCATCATTCATGTTTTTAATGGAGAATTAGACACAGAGATAAGGTTTTGAATTTCATGACATAACTAGTGGAAACCCATTACGAGCTTTAATACATTTTCAAACGTTCATACAAGCAAAATTAACTTACATTATTATATAAATTGATTGCAGTAAAATATCTTTTCTATTTCAACACTAATAAAATACAATCAAGAAAATATTCGAGTTCATTTAATAATAAATCTTAGTTGTGTTCACAAATAGAAACGTATAAAAAGCGAAATGAAAAGAAATAAGCGCAAGGGGTTGCCACACGCTGTATTCAAGACTTATTTTCTCAATTTCACGTAAGCGTGCGTCGCGGATTACAGCGGATTATTGTATCATTCGCGATTGAAAGTGTTTTCAAAAAGTGTAAGATTAGATTCGGACATAGTATATATATATATATATATATATATATATATATATATATATATATATATATATATATATATATATATATATATATATATATATATGTACAAAAAAGCTATGGCTGTAAGTCTCAGAATCAAAAAAAAGAAAAGCCCCAAAATACGTGTTGAAATTACCTAATTTTGAATAAAATAATAATCGTCGAGAGAGAATATTAATGAAAATTAACGTCAATAAAGATACGGTAGATACTGCGGAAACAAAAATAAGGAATATCAATATTTTCTTCCGTCGTCCATGAATAAAAATGTAAGTGTGCACGGATCCGATAGTGTCAGCGATTCGAAATCGAAATCCGTCAATGTACGGTCGAGTCGCTTCGGTTAGGGGTTCGGGGTTGGCTCGATCACTGATCATTATGCGTGCTCAGTTGTTCAGTTATATTGAGCGAACGGAGCGCTGGGGTTTCAATGACGGTTTCTTATCTGAACGCTACCACATGCAACGATAACCCACTCAAACACTTTCCTCTATGGTGTGTCATACAAAAAAAGAAAACTGCTCCCTATGATAGGTTAGTTCCAAAAAGGGATATTCGAGAAAGTATTCTTATAGGGAACGATTGTCAAAGATATATTTTAGAATTAATATAAGGGGGTGTTTTCGAAAAAAAAAAGAACTATTGTGGTAAATATATTGTTTTCAAAAATATGAGTGCAGGTTCAGGCCAAATACAAGTCTTAAATTTATGGTGTAATAATTTTATCTTCAACAGTGTTTAAATATTCATGATTACAATTTAATCGATTATTTTAGAAACAGAATATATGACATAAGTTCGTATTTGAGATAAATTAAATAAATATTTTTTGAATAAAAATCTATACTTTCAATTGAAAGCCTCTAGATAATATTGGTTACTTGGTTAATCAAATGTCCGTCAAACAACTTCAAAAAATGTGCTCATATGTCATTCCTGCGGAAAATGTCACTTCCGTCGTTTCTAAAATAGCCGAATTACTTACATAATACTTCCTTATATACATATATACATTTTGCTACCTAATTGAAAATGGTTGATATATGACAAAATTTCTCTAATCTTGAACCAGAAGCATATTTATTTATAATCTTGTGGGCCAAGGATCCCTAATTATTTGGCTTACATCAACATCCTATATACACACATATACTTGTTGTGATCTCACGTTTGTTTTTAACTGCTGACATCAGTGTCACCAAAACGAGAATGCTTTTTAGATCATATACATTCTATATGTATTTTTACCATCACCTTGACTATTGTTTTGTTAATACTTTTCTACATGTAAACTTCTAAGATACTTGCTGCTAAATTTGCATTATTATTACGAAGTAAGTAACATTTTAAAAACAATTTTTTTATTTCTTTATAAATCGTAAAATAGCGTGATATAATTTTATTGATCATAATTAAGAAAACCCGTCAACTAGGGAAATTCAGGATTATTGGAATATTAATGGAAGAAATAAGGCACTTATTTTATATGTCTTCAGTATTTTCACAAGAGAATCCCCCCCTGCAATTTACATCCATAGTTATAAATTTTATCAAAATCAGGGAAAGATAAAATGTTTTTTTTTTACTTCTGAGATTGACACTACGAAATACAAATTTTACGATGAGTTAAACATCAGAATATACTTATATATGAATAGAATATCTAATAAATATATATAATTTCGTCTAAATTATGAGCGGCAGAATATACGAACGGTTATATATATACTCTATAGTAGTATAATGTAACATAATAATGTTACAGTAAAGTTAATATTTGCTCCGTCATGTGGCAGGTCAGTTTGTCTATAGATATTATAGTGTATTAATGTATAAATAATGTTGAGCACATATAATACAGGCTAGCATGGTATAGGGACCTACCACAATTTGTTATGTTGTACGACCACCGATCTCAATGCTTTTGTGTGTGCATGTATGTGTAACTTTGTTATTAAATTACACTACATGGAAATGTTAAACACCGTTTGTTTGCTGGCTCGAAATTTGCATGATTTCGTCGGTTTCTAGCTAGCTGGCGTGAACCCGAAGCAACAAATGAATTGAGGATAAGTCTATTTACCCTGCCGCGAACAGATCACAACTGTAAATATCAAATTGTTACTATTACATAGATACTTATAGTTTGATGCAACTCATGTGTTTGTTTATTTGCATTGCCAATGACGCAAATATTACAATTAGGGCTAAAATCGCCTATTCAAAACTGTGGCTAAGCTAGTCACTTAGTACTTTTTGCGGTAGAAGATTCACAGTCACAATTCAATGTGAAAATAATCAATATCATTTTAGGGAAGTTCAAAAATCTATATTTCTGTTAAAATAACAATTGTAATAATTTTACTTTTTCGAGTAATACTACATAACTTGCGAGCCAAACTAGCAATTAAAATAAGAAATTACAAATAATAATACCGCTTGTTTATGATAAACACTAATAGTATTCACAGCTACAAAATTAACGTATTACATATAAATGTTGAAGCTTTGAATGCTAAGCTAACATCATTTGTCATCAAACAAACTGGATTATTAATTGCAAGTTCTAATCTAAATGTTTCATTTTCTCACTGTGAATGGAGAATTTGCTTGGTGATGATTGATGAATATCGATTTATACACTTTCAGTTTTGTGTAAAAATCCAAAAGATATATAAACAAGATTGAAAATAAAAAAATCATTGTCAATTGTAAAATGTCTACCGAACTTTTCTGGCAATCACATTTGTAAAAGTACAAAGTATCGACTAACAGTAATTTTGTTAACCTGAAGTGAAACAAAAGCTGTATACATAATGTATGTATTTCGGTCTGCGAAATTTCTTTTCCAGTAAAAATTTTACAACCACCGATAAAATTTAACGTGATAAAGGTCACTGACTCTAAATTTGACTTATATTGTTCCACCTATTTTGTGCAAAACGAACTCAAATTCACAACAGAACTGCAGAAAAAATTACAAAAATATTGTCGAAGTAACGATGTGTCAATATTTATGAGCATTGAACACCTACAGTGCATTCATTTCGATTTTTGTAACAAAAACAACCCCTTGCAATGCACATGCGCACTAGCGACGCAGCCCCCTTCGCAGTACCAGTACGCAGTAATGTGAGTCTATTCTATTTGGCAACTGGTGCGTAGAAATTATGGATATATGTATGTTGCGCTTATATGCCACATAAAATATCTATATATACAACAACACACACTGGGAGTTGCAGTAAGCTTCAGTAATTCCGTTCAACAGTACCAAAGACACGAAGTGCATTTCGGCACGAATGTTTTGGCTCTGTGGATGGTTTTCTTTTTTGTAACACCCTGTGTACTCATGAAAACACTCATAATAACGCTGGTTTATTTCGAGAGTAAGCCTCCGGTTTTCGATTCAATCATCATTTTTGTGATGATTGATGGCCTTTAATATTTGGATAGCGGAGATATTAAAAGTATTTTTAGGATTTTAATACCTGCCGAAACATTATATTAATAAAAGTCAAAACAGTGAATTTCACACGGATTTATATTTTGGTTTCAGATATTAAATATTATAACCCTTATTTTGATTATTACAAATTCGAAATATAGATTTTTAGTACGAGGATTAAAATATCTATAAATAATAAAATAAAAATGTTTTTCAAAAAGAATCCTAGGCACCAATGCCTTGAGCTCACCGTATTTTCTATTCAGTGGATGGTATTACTTTATTATTTATATAGAAAGGATTTCATTCACCTCTGAGGTTCTAAATAAAAAAATCTATTTATAACCACTGAATTTTGAAAAGATAAAATATAAAGGATAATAATGACAATGTTACTGATTGATTGCAACAATAGATAGTCATTAAATTTCTTGCACTAGTGTTCATAATAATTATAGATATAAAATGTCTGTAGAATATAATTATTTAAAAAACTATATTGCTAAAGATAAAACATCTTAGAATTTTTAGTAGAATACTTTAATTTTTTAAATAGAAAATTTGTACTTCCGTACAACAATCTAGAATTATATAAAATGGCGGCTTGTTAGTAAACGCAAAGATATGTTATTTTTATTGCAAATGATGTACCACGAATCGTTTATTAAAGGAACCGCAATGTTTCATTTACCATGGTAGCTGATTAAATTTTAAAACCCCGCTATTTATAAACTCTAATTTTAATTAACCAAGAATACTGTTCCTCACAATATTCTAATTAAGCCATATAGTATACACACAGTATGGTTTCATGTGTTTAAACGAATTAACAGGAATTTTTACGACGTTGAAATAAAAATAGAGGAGAGAAAATGTGGAAATCTGTGCTATAGAATAGCTCGCAATATCTTTAACGCTTGTTTCCTGCTGAGCATGCGCGTTACGGGTGGAGTTGCTGCGATGACCGGGCAATTTGCACTACAAGACTTTGGCTCGCTACACGTTTATAAAAGGGGTAATGGCGCGTATGGTGGACCCAGTCATACCTCCCGCTAGATAATGGCCAGCGAACTGAACGCTAACAGTTCTAACACCCTAAACTATACAGGGGAAACTAGCTGCAGTATATACGAGTATGTTGCAATATAGTGCAGCTTTCTTTCTGTGAATTTGGATTCATTCTTTTATATGTATACATGGAATAATGTATAACCCACTTCCACTATCTGCATTTAAAGAATGAACTTTCGTTTACGTATTATAAAGCATATGTATTGCATTTTGGTGAGATATTTATAATATTTTATTACAAAGTTAGAGTTACCGATTGTATTGTTGACGCTTTCAAACCAAACTCCTAATATATATCTGAAGTGGCTTGCACTCGACTTCCTTTTACGCAGTTTTTACTAGATATATATATATATATATATATATATATATATATATATATATATATATATATATATATATATATACGAGTATATTTATGTACATATTAGTATGTATGTATGTATATACATCAAAATATCGTACGACGAGTTCTGGGCAAATGATTACAAGAGAATTCTATAGACTTCAATCTGGATTTTCGTCACACTATAGTCGGAAGTAATTCTATATGAAAATGCGTATCAGATCCCATCTAGAGTAACAGAATGGCAAGTTCTTCACGCGTTCAAACTAATTTGACGGGTACACGACGTGCTAGGGAGCTATAGACTTGGCTTTTATTGCGTTATAACGTTACCGGGTAACTCTGTTATCTTTTGATATTGTAAGAGGGCGCCCAGGTAGGTGTAGTCATATTTATATTATGATATACCTACCTGCTACGATACGGCCACTCACTGATAAAACAAACTGTTTCATCGGAATTATTATTATATAAATAGTAATTATTATGCTTACGTAAAATTTGGTATTCAATGAGTAAATAAGAAAATAAGATTTATTATTTATTATACCCGATTCCGAAAACAAATTTTTGCTCGGTCGAAGACCTGAGATTGTGGCCGCATATCATCTGAAGGTACGGCACCGATATTAACCAAACTTGGTATAAATATTATAGGAAGTATAAAAGAGCTATAATTTTCAGGCGTGTAACATTCTTGGAATGAAAATATTTTTGCTCATACATTTGTACTATAATTCTTTCGGGCGGTAGCAAGACCTGACATTGCGACCGTATCTCCTCGGAAGATACCTGGTAAATTTTAACCAAATGTTGTAAACATTTAACCTCTTTGCATCTTAAGTCTGTTTATTTCCGTAGCTATAGGGCCCTAGAAATTGAAGTCTCTCTTACTACAGACCTTAGAATATATTTGAATGTATACCAAAAAAATTCTACATAAGAAGTTTAAAGTCTACGACAATAAAAACAAATGTCATTTTAAATATTCAATAAAATAAATGCTTAACTTTTGAGTCTTGAATTGTTTTCTCTCCACCAATCCAAGGCCGTTCACTTTCTTGGCTTATCTTAACAAAAAGTAGTAGTTGTAAAATGAATTCCTCGCCATTCGGCGACTTGCAAGGATTGACATTTGTGGAATTAATGTTTTTAAGATACTTGGCGCTGATGATTTAATATAATTCCAAAATCAGAAAATATGTAACGAACCCTTGTTATAGCGAGCCCTTAAATTTATTATTTAGGAAGTTAACTTTCATAGGGCAAAGTTCGGCTTAGCTTTCGGGGTATTCATATTCCGCAATGCTGTACAAAATTAATAAAAGTTTAACAACCAAATTTCATATATCTTTTCCCCTTCGAGCAAGAACTTCATCGAAGGAATTACTTTGCAGAAGTCATCAAGAAAGGCCCATTTCAACTCCACTTAGCAGTTACTACCTTTCGTTCTCAAAATCATCCCCTCATTCGCGATACTTTACTTTCTTAATAGTTCATTAAAGTTGTCTAGACCCAGTACGGGCGAACTCTGCTACGGACCATTTTCACTATTTCCAATCTGACGAAATTCGATTTTCCTTATTGGCACAACTCGGTATTTCCCATGTAGCTGGCGTTCGTGTAGCAGGTTCGATTACAATACTAATAGTGGCTAGATTAGAATGTATTTAGTTCTATTGTTTAACCATGAAATCGTTTAGTTCAGTATAGTCCTCGAAGTTCAAATATTGGATCATGGTATTATGATCTTAATTGTACCCTACATGAATCTTATTGTATAGCTGAATACGAATATAGATAATTCTTCATGGAAATATTCTGCAACTATATATTGTCATGCTTTATTAACTTTTTCACTAATTGGCTGGAAGACACCCATCAGATCAACCATAAACTATATTTCTCAAAATTCATCTATATTCTTGAATGCCTTGTATGCCCACTTGTCTTTTAGTCAAGTAAACTCCTAAAACGCTCATGCATTTATCTATCCATATGCGCCACTAATTTATCAAAGATCTTATTTCCATTTATGATTCGTCTGCCATATACCCAATATTCACTCTCAACTGATACACACATAATGTTGCATCCCTATAAATATTTCTAACCTTCTTGAAGCACCTAAAATTTTAGAACCTTCTCTTCTATCAAATATTGAAAAATAATAAATACAGAAATTCCTATATAACCTATAAAATATTGGTCAAATAACTGTCCAATTCATTGATAGAGCAATTGTATTTGACGTCATAAAAGTTCTGCAGAGCAAACATAATAGCACACAGTTGACTTGCTCCATTTTCTCGCTATAAAAAAGGCAAAAAGGAAATAGAAAAAAATAACACGAACAAATCTAAGCTTAACGATTTATAGGACGATATTATTTGTTGAAAAAGAGAAAATAGAAAGCAACACACATTAAAAGCCAATCATATTTCATCAGAGTACAAAAAACGAAAAGGAAAAATGGCATGTTCGTGATTTTTGCTCTTCCGTTCAGAAAAAAAAATTATATATATATATATATATATATATATATATATATATATATAATATATTTATATATATATTTGGTTCCATCTCTAGTTTAGTATAATGTCTACATGGGTAAACAGTCGTTAAATTTTTGTTGCCAAATTTTGCCTTTACCTAGTTTGCCATAGTCTTTGTGGCAATGTGCCAGTATCTCTCTATATATTCGATAACGAGCGGGTGACGAAAATATCTGCATTACGGTAATGCCAACCATGACAATAAATTGCAACATTTTTCGAAATATAATTTTGGTAGATGACAATTTTCTTGTGCCAACGCAAATAAATCATATTATAAATGAAAATCGACGAAAATGACTGAAATTTATGACAAGAATGATCTATGATTTCTTGTTTCATTTTTAGATTCAAACAAGGAGTATACGTTTTTTACTAAAATCAATATTTCATTGCCTAAGAATCTCTTTAAAGTCATATTGAACGAAAATTCACGTTTTAAGCTTGCTTGCATTATTATTATTAATTTCTGAAATTGCATCTGTATGTATGTTGCCCGGAAGAAAACCTAATATTTTCCTAACGCGCAAACGGAACGATTTAGAGAAAAAGTAAAACATTATTATGTGAATTTGGTCAGAATATTGGCTCTATATGTGCCTGCAATAAATAATAATGAAATACATATTTCATATGCACAAGTGTACGGCATTGCAGATTGCTTTCATTGTTTATTTTATAATTAAATTAATTCTGTCAGACCAATTAAATCAAATGAAAAATATAGTAACAAACATTAATATCTCTCGCGAGACTGCTAAAATTACCTGTAAATTACAATTTTTTAATGTACGCGACAATTTTAATTAATTATTTAATTGTAAATAATTAATCATGTTGCCAGATCCCGATATATAGATTATAATTGATTGAGATTTATTAGTACGAATTAATTCTTCATTAATAATTAATATTTAATTGGTAATTGCATATAAAAATTAACTACGCTTGTGATATACATACATGTAAATTACATATGTACTTACAGTTGCATCAATACATTACTGCTAATGAATACGGATTTCACATACCTGTAACAAAAAAGAAACAATATTACAATTTGTTTAATGAAAAATAAACAAATACAATTAAAATACACAAATCGAATTGCAGGAACGTATCTTAAATATAAGTAAGATAAAACAAATGGTTGCAACTCTGTTATTATAAAGAAAATAACGTAGCTTGCATCAGAATAGAATAAAAATCTGAAATAATTAACTATCATTAATTGACATTGACGCATTGGTTGTTAAATGTTATATCGCTATTAACTTTAATTTTTTATTGTTTCTTATATAATCATGCCTAAAATCACAACTATATATTTCAACGGTGATAATTATCTATTAGACAATATAGCGTCTTATATTAATAAATGAAAAAAATTGCAAATCATTTAAAAATGTTTCTTATAAATTCAGATGAAAGAAAGAATCAATTTACAATATATCTCGGTACCAGTAAGTATCTTGTTAATTAAAACCGGAAGTTCTTAAAATAATTTTTCTTTTATTGTAATATCTCATCATAATTAATTAGCTTCGCAAAAACTTTAGTAAATTAATTAATCAAAATTATCATATTTTATGTATAGAGTGCCAGAAGGCCCAATCTTTTGTTAATAGATAAAAAAGAAACAAAACAAAAAGGAAAAATAACAGATGACAATCCCACAGTGATGTCCATCATTGGGCAATCTGTCTCTGACGAGTGTTTGTGTCACTTGGTTTCGCCCTCATCACCACATCTATTGTCTATCTCACTTTTACTTTTCCATATAGATTTAGTAATTTTGGTATTCCCTAAGGGTTCACTGTCACTGGTATTTAACAGACTCGACGTGATACGTGATGGATTACTATATCACCCTGTCGGTTAAATACAACACCACCAATTTTAAAAAATATTTTACTGCGAGTGAATTTATAACGACATATTGAATCTAAAATATAAACTATCCATTACATTTAGTGTATCTGTACGGCTTACGCGGAGAAAGTTAGGTCCTTACTTGTGTGTTCTAGTCATGGTGCATGATCTAATTTTTTTTTTCTAACCGAACTATAGGTATTTGCTAAACATGTAGAGAAATATAGTCATATAAAAATTTATCTGAAATATTTCTGCAAATGATGTTGATCTTTATAAAATGGTTTTAAAGTGAAGAGAGTTGCATTGCTGGTCGGATTCACGTCAGGAAAGTTACCAATTGATCAGAGTGAAAAATTTAGTGTCTGAGACATTACAGTAACATTTTCTTTTAAACTATTTTAGCAACATATACAGTACAATTATTTCTTCACATTGTAATACATATTGTTCATAAAAGCATCATTATTTGTAATATGTAAATAATTATTATAATTATTTTACTTTAAATGCCATTTTTGATAAATGTATATTATCTTTTCATTATAATGTACCAGCAAATTTTGAAATGGATAAGATAGAGTTCATAAAAGCATCATTATTTGTAATATGTTAATAATTATTATAATTATTTTACTTTAAAACCATTTTTGAAAAATTTATATTATCTTTTCATTATAATGTATCAGCAAATTTTTAAATGGATAACTCTCCTTAGGGACACAAAAATGGAACTATTTGTATTTGCTAGAAGATAAACTCAACAAAATAATTTAAACCAACCCAAATGAGATCCAATTACTCCTCGAATACAATTACGTTTGCAAATATGATGATATACGTCATCCGATTATTTTGATTACGTGAAAATGTCATCTGTCCGAGTTTGAACATCTGTCCATTATTATTATATCGACCTAACAAGAGACATCAGTGTAACGATAGCGCGCTGTACGCCTACGTCGGTGGTGACGAGAAAATAAGCAAAGACAAGACGGTGTTACGATCGAGATTATTTCGCCGTTAAAATTAGACAGGATCTTAGTGGATGGGTGCAACTCACGTGTCACCCAGTGGATTTTAAAATTAAATGTGCCATGACATCGTTTCTCCCCTATTATTTAGTTAAAATCACGCTGATTTGGTAGAGTGCCGAATGCAAAGCTATCCGACTGTGACTTTTTGATGGCGTGTGTTCGATGAGTTGTTTATTTCAGTTACAGCAAAAATTAAATTATGCAATAAGTCAGCGAACGTAATTTATTTTTATAAAAACAATAGGCGATCTCAGTTTATACATTGTGTACTTGTTCATTTATCTCGTTGGCATTTTTAGCACCTTAGGTATCAGTTTTAGAGTATTGTAGGTGCAAAAGCGCATGCGCGTGGGTCATACAAAGACGGAACTCATTCGGTTAACATCGCTTGATCTATGTCCTTTTTGATGTAACAATTTAGTAGTAAATTATGCACATTTTGAAATGTTCCATTTTTAATCAAAAATTTTTCCGTAACAAATAGTTCAAAAAAATTACCTGTTATAAATATTCACAATATTTATATGTTATAATTTCAGATAACTGTGGTATAATTATGACATCTCCATCTAATAAATATTCTTAAAGTGGTTTATTTTTCGGCGTGATTGACTACGATATCCCCGTAAGGTACCGATGCCTCATTTGCTTTTTTTTTATCTAAAAAAGAAATATTCATCCGGCACATACGCCACTAGTATACGTTCAATAAATAAAGTTTCGAATTCAAATATAGAAGCTAACTATAGAAATAAACTTAAATGATTTGAACTGCACTGAAGTAGGAAAAAGAAAATATACCCTATCGTTGGTTTTATTCGATTACGTAGTAATAAAATTTCCCTATAGATGGTAGTTTGGCTCCCCTTCCGTTAAATTTATACACACAATACCAGCCGCGGCAGCCTTATTAATTTTTACCACTACCCGGTTCAAGTAGTGTCATATTTTACCGAAACCTTTCAATAATCCACGAGGGCGTCGGATTGTTTTATGGTCGGCTATTACTTACAGATGTTACATACAACGTGATATATATTCCTAGGGATTAGAGTAGTAATCGGTGCATTCCGTACTGGATTACTACAACATGGAATATTATTTGGAAGTGATATACAGAAAAGTTGAAAAAAGATGAATTAAATATGCGGATTGCAAGGGTAAGCTATATTCAAATAAGCAGTCTTTTTCTGATAAAGTACACCATCACTAGAATATCTTAGAATGAAACTTGTGGGAATGTTTATTTTTTTACTTATGGAGCATTTTTTCTTTTACTACCTATTTAAGCAGAAAACCTAATTATAACTACATATTTATTAAGAGATAAAATTATAAAAATCAATAATGAAAACGATAGCCTTTGATTTACAAAACAACATTTTATATTTCTCTATTATTTTTATTAATATATTTTTATTTTTTTTTTGCTATTCTGGTCATAAATATAAAATGCCGTATAATATCTTGAAATTATTTTGGTATCATTAAAAAGAATTTGAAAAACTTTGTAGGAATAAAATAAGGCCAACCAACAATCCAGAAAATAATGAAGCACCGATCAACTAAAGTGAAATGACTAATATTTTTTTAATACAATCGAAACACAAAACAACAAGTGCCTTCAATTTTGTCTATGAATATACGTTGGGTTTATTTATCCGTTCAAGTGACACAAAAATATATATATTGATATCCTTACAAGCAAAACAATATCTATGTTCGCAATCTATTGATCCATCACAGATCCAATTCCATAAAAAACCAATCAGAGAACGATATTATCCACATTATTACACAATAATCCTTGGCAAACAATCGCATCTGCTGTCCTGAACCTCAATTCCAACCTATCCCTTTCTGTCACATTCCCTATAAATGCAATGTTTTAGGAGGGCTGGCCCCTTCGCTACAGTGGTTATGCGATACGGTTGGCTGCCTGTATGATGATTGTCGGCATCATAAAAACCTAGTGTGACCACTGTCCACTTATCGCACCCATTAATCACACGGCCAAACAATCAGATATCTGACCAACGCTGCGGGATAGGCCCCCCATCACTCTGTACCCAGTACGGGACTGATTAGATGTGACAGGAATGGACATCAGGGAAATGAAGTTATCTGCATTTTAGAGGATATTGTATATACAATTTATTAATAATTGCTTAGACATGCACATTTGCGAAAGTTATTGCAAATTTGTGTTTCAAACGACATTTACAACTATTTAACAGTATAATAAATTAAATTATACATATACTTGCATAATATCACGTATATTCCAACAAAATTTGTTTATGCAAAAGTGAAAAACAGATATTTTTTTAAGATACACTGATTTTTGTTTGTTGAACATTTGTAACCACTGATTTGAGGAGATAATCCAAACATATTTTGCAACATAATTAATGAGAATCAAACAATTCGAGGGTCAACAATGATAACAATAGTTTTATTGAATATATTTTTAATCAAAATGGTTATTATTAATTATTATTACATGGCTATATAACGAATGTCTGGCAATTGGAATGCTCAATCTACTATCTTTGTTCTTAATTTTGCTTTAAAATTGCATCTACAACAATTAATTTCAATTTGAAAATATACTAGAACTATTTGTATATTTTATTTTCATAAATATTGATTTTTATCCATAAAGCATATATTTCCCTTACTTATTTTTACAAGCGGCGATAAAATTAATCTAAAATGCGAGTAAATATCAATATCCTTATCAGTTATTAAATAAATAATCCAGGTAAGGCAGGTGCCTGTCGTCATAATAACAATATAAAACGCATATTAATGGCAATTAAGTATACTTTTAAGTGTTAAAATATTCACATATCACACGGAAACTATGTGATTAAACATAATTATAAGTTTCGTTAACGAATGCATAAGTTTCAACACCTATATAATAAAAATATACCACTTAAATAATGGCTAGTCAAAAATAATTAGTTTTATATAATCATAGCTAAAAACCGGTTATATAACATATTTCAACGGGTTAACTAAATACTCATAAACACGCCAAGATCTTGTCATACAAACAAAAATTAATTAAAGTCAGGTTAAGATGAAATGGTAAAATTTGCAGCACCCTTACTGATATTTCTTGTACATATATAAAATTTGTAGATATTTTGTGGCATTTTTATATAATTAATATTATTTTATTAATGATACAAACTGTAATAATATTGTTGCAATTTTGTTTTAAATTTTTAAATTTATTGGTAAATTTACTAATTTCAAACGCAATTTCACAGTAAATGGTACATTTCTACTTTGGTGTAAACTCCAGCCGCTTCCCTTGCATAATCACTCTAGCTGTGTAACGGGTTCAATCACGAGAGATAATCATATTACATCGTTCTTAAATCGCAATTCTGCATAATTGCAGCGCATTCAGCAACAACGAAACTATTCTAGTGAAAGATGAGCAGTAGTACCACTCAACACTGCTATACGTTGTCAGAGCTAGCCGTAATATTTCACAGAACATTTAATGGCACAATTATTATTACTTCAAAGCCATATTTCATTCCCTTCAATTCCACACATAAAATCATATCTAATAGTTAGTAATCGCGTTCGCGACTCAACAAATAGTGATTATGTTCACGTAGAAATTCTAATTTAATTTTCCAGCTAGATAATATATACAATCTGCTGTCGAATGATAAAATTATGAAACTCCGTATACATGGTCAGAATATTGTTAAAATATCATAAATAGTCTGAACCATTCTTTGTTATTATTTTGTAATTATATGGTAATAGTATCCACTTATATTTTACTTTATTGATTTTTAGAGAAAATTGATCTATCTATTCTCTTGGATGTAGTAAAAAATAATATATTATGGACTATCTTCGAGATGATATGTGAGAAAACAATTTGAATATAAAATTATGAAACTTTATATTAAAGTAATGTATGTGGCCCGGAAGTAAATATCTAAACCGGTATTGAAAATTTACTACTGCTACATTATTAGAATCTCGAAAACGACATGAGTTTGCGAAGAAGTAGTAGATATAAAAGTTTGTATTTATATCAAAAAAATTACAAGAAAATAATTTTACAAGCTTGGAAATATTGAATTCATGAAAATATTCGAAATTGAGATTTTAACAGAAATACACTTGACCCTCCCTGATTCACATATCACTATTTTCGGAATGACGCCCTTCCAGCTTATTTTAACTGATAAATATATATATACATATATAGGTTGCATCCAGGGATACGTATTCGGTTTTTTGGTAAAAATAGGAAGAATGAATGTCAAAATATGAAACAAAAATAAAGCGACATTATGAGAGATTTATCGGAATGCTTCTCTAGTAATAAAAACTAATCAACGTACCAGAAAACTTCTACACCCATTCATTAATTATAGGTACAAGAAAATTCATTGTCGAACACCGCAGATTTTTTCTTTAATACAATTCATATTGATTAAAAATCCAAATATAAATTATTTAACGGTTTCAAATTTGGTTGGTAACTTTTTACTCCAGCTTTAGGATACCATAGTAAGTACTAAACACATTCTGTAATAGCCAACAAAAAACATCGAGTAAATTGTAAGGAAACAAATTATGTTTGTCCTCATAGTGTTTTTTTAGGATTTAAACCCAACACTAGGTTGAAGTTGACAATGTATTTGTTACGCATTTAAGTACAAATTATTATTTTAGCCGTTGTACAATGTGTTAAAATAATAAGGAAACCGAATGTTCGGAATGTCGAAAATCCTTTCGACAATTAGTTCGAATGAGTAATAATCTAGGATTCCCAAGACACAAACCACGGAAATTTATAACTCTCGCACGTTTCACGCAACTGAGCCACACAGTACGACAGCGATATGCAGCGTCAGACCTATTAATACCTTTAACGAATTGAAAAGCGCCGCTTGTAAGAATAATAGTTGTAGCCCATGTGGCGAGGCGTATTTTTTGCGATTGCACGGAATTCTAGCGGTTATTCTTCTTTATCTGTGAAATGTGTCAGCGGCGTATGTCGCTCATTAGCGCGGACACACAAAAAGATGGCAATCGGCGCATTGTGTCTCATTTAACGAGGAATTTGGATCCGATGTATCCGTATATGTCAGATTTGATTTCGCCACAATCATGCTTCAGAAATAGATAATATTATTATATTTACTGTTAAATCAAATATTTTATATATTTATTATATATTACAGAGTATATTATTTAATTTGTTACGAGTTTTTGCAATGTTTCTCATAATACTTGAAATAAATATGTTTTACAATATTTTCGTTTTTATTTCTACGCAATTTAAAATAATGTAATACCGGTATTTCGTCATAATACGACATATTATATCGAAATACCGGTATTATAATTATGATCCGGTATTGCAATTATACTAATACTGACATATATGTTATATATTCTTAATGCACCTATATTGAAGTTGCTTAACCGGAAAGTCTCAGGAATAGCTCAGTAAATATGTTGAAGAAGAGCAATCCCAAACACACACACATAGATTATTCGAGCAGCGATCTGTTTCATCTGTTGAATCTGTCTAGGTATAAGCCCTGTTGAATCAAATGGATTTACACACGTAAGCTTGTATCTGGGTTTGTGTCTATACGTGTGTACGTAATCATAGAGTCGGCCTAGCTAGATCCTTGTGATTAGTGTCGTGTCTAAATCTGAACTCTGTGATCTAGCAATCTAACAGCACCGATGCTATCTTAGATATGTATAACTATTCAGATAACACGATGCCTTTGATCACTACAAAACATATTTGGAGATTACAGAATAATTGCTATTTACTACTTCATATTTATGAGTTTGTATCTATGTATCTGTTAATTAATCATCATTACAAATACTAAAACATATTGGCCTTTTGACGAGCAATGTTTTGAAAAAATAACTTCATAATTTTCTTGGACGAAATCTGACAGAAAATATTGTAAACATGAAAATGTATTAACTTGAGTATTCAACGGAAACACGCGTATTAACCTTCCTTAATTCATAATTACTTTTTAAGTGCATGTTGAAAATAAAATATAGTCCGGAAACAAAATCCAAGCAACCATTTCTTATTGCTATTTTTTTCATTATCTCAGAAACGAAACGACTTAGAGCAAAAACTGAATGATGTATAAAAGTTAAAAAAAAAGCTATATAAAGCCAAAATCTGCATTGTGTAGCATACAATAATTTTCAAATAAAGAAAATATCCATGGGAATCACTCTGGAATACTCTAGTAGAACTGGAATGATTAATTTATCAAAGCTTCATTAAAAACAAACTAAAACGAAAAACTGGTGTTTTATAGTATCAAATTTTATTGAATAAAAGGAAATAAAGAAAAAGAGTCTGGCTCGTTCAAAGCTGACTGCGCTGGCTTGGTAAGTCGCTGTTAGAGCGCTATGCCGCAGTGAGTAAAACGAACCTATTAAACCCCTTAAACCCTTTGTTAGACTTCAATAAAACGTAAAAGTGTGTCATCATCATTGCCGGCCAGTCAAAGGGAAAAACGTACACCGTTAAATAAATCCACCGCTGACTGGCCCGGCAAAAAGCAGATCGAACCCGTTTGTTCAAATTTCTTCACTCGCTTTGGCAGCACCAAACGAATAAATAATATCACACAAATGAAATTTCCTTTTCTTTGCGTGGCAACAATGTTTCGCGAAATCCGAAACATAATTCTCTGTAGCGGCGAACCCTTGTCAGGTCTAGTTACACAATTGTGCGATGTATCCTGTACGTACGTATAGTAACAACGCAAAAACACGTAAATTTTAAACGGAGAAACGGCGGGATACAGGTCTGTCCGTGGCAGAGCTTTTCTTCGCTCCCTTCCCCACATCCCTCTCACCCTGGTTTGCTTGAGCAGCCAACAAATACTTTGTTGTTTCTGTTGTATTGTGATTGTGTTAAATATACAAATGGTGTATATACCTATTGCTTGTTTCTAGACAAACACAATCCACTACAAACAAATATAGATGATATATTTTTTGATTCCTCAAATTCTTCAGAATAATTTCCGTGGTTTTAAAGGTATTTAATAAAAGCATACATTGTAATCATATTTTTAGCTCATCGTACAGTGTGTAGAAAAAAGCTATAGTTCATAGTATTAGATATAATGTTGCTGCAATATTGTCAGAATTTAAAATATGAGCCATTATATCAATATTTTCACAATCTTCGTGAATTTTAAGAGATTTAGTGAAGGTATATACTGATAAATTCATTTTAGATCACCGAACCTTGGGTATAAACGAATCGTTTGTTTGTAACATTCCAATACAATTTCTTTGATTCTCAAAATGTATTTCAATGAAATATTGTTGTGTAAATCCTTAAGTAAATCAGACAATGAAAATATCTTTATAAAAACATATCTTCGTATAATGAATAAGTTATTATAAATTTACAATAATATCGCAGTACGGCAAGCTGGATGCATAAGCGTACACACCAAAGCCTATCTGTGTTGTAACAAAGAAAATAACTATATTCCATTATACTACACATAAATCATTTTTATTTTCCAAACGTAAATCGAATCCGCAGGTAACAGGTTAGAAACCATATAGACATAGGTTTTAAATGTTTCTGTCCGTGATATATCGTTTTAAATGAATATGAAATATAATGATTATTATTGTAAGTGAATAAGAGTAAATGATTTAGAATTTTATAAACTCAGATACAAAACATGTATTTAAACAATTATAATTGATTCATTTATAAAATGTACGCATTTTTTTGTGTAGGGTTACGAAATTTATGTGACACAATCCCGTCAAATTAGCTGAACGATATTTCAATTGCGCAAAATTGAACGGTCAAATTGAACGAATTCAGATGAAGAAAAAAGAAAATTGTGGCGCAGTTTGGTGATATTAAATGCGAAGTGTAATCAACCACATGATGAGAAATGTCCGCGTGACTTTTCCTATAAAAAGCTCGTCAATTTCATTAATCGTAAGCGCAGTGCGATTTGCACCAATCAACGGAAGCACCAACGAGCGACGACGAACGAACGAATACTTTCTAAACGATCTTACAGAGCAGCGCGTTCACTGTCATTTGCACGAATCCATCTTCCCTCTCAGTCCAACTCATACACAGCCAATGAGGCATTCGTTATCAAGAAACTGTCTATATTAAAAAAAAAAGGGTTTCCCGATAATTAATTGACTTATACACAGCTGAGAACTCTCATTAACCGATATTTATCACTCGTTCTAATTAACATTTGTTTTAAAGTACTTTTATTTAACAGGAACGTCTACTTCAAAATATATGTTGGGATAGTGTGCTAACGTTCACAAATTCATAGAAAACAGTGGAGAAAATTCGTTTAAATAAAAAACAGAGGTGCTCAATAGAACTACCAATATTTCTATGTAATGTTTCTAACATTCTTAATTTTTATTAATGTTCAAATTAAAGTCTAATATTTTATGTTCCTGTTTTGCTTTAAAAGATTATAAATGATATATAAAAACGAGACACAAATCCAAAATTCGCTAATGAACAGCATTTAGTGTATTTTGTATTGAAGCTTGTTATTTAAATATCAATTTAGTATACTTAAGAATTAATAAATTTACGTTAGCAAAATTGTTAATAGTTTGTAATTTTACTTTCTTATATGATAACTTAGAAGGAATTATTGTAATAATAAAAAATATCGAAATTGACAAGTTTTGGCCATTACTATTTTCGGAATGACGTGTATATATATATATATATATATATATATATATATATATATATATATATATATATATATATATATATATATTACTTGCTCTAGTTACCTTTTCAATATTTCATAAAGGACATGAGTTAGAAGAAAATTGATTCTTATAAAATATCTAGCAACTTTTTTTCAAAAACGTTTTTCGAGAAATATACGCACGTTAAACTAGTTACAGTACATATTTATATTATTTCGTAGCAGTCGCAAAAAACACAAAATACTACAATGTTATATATAGGTAGTGAAATTATAAGAACCTGAAGGCCACTCCAGCTTTATATATATTTCTTACTTAATAGTTTAGACATATTTTACATCATTTCTTACAGATACTTATGTTCTTAATTGTTCGCATTCTCAATTTACACTGTGAAATTACAAGACACTTTGGTATAATTGTGTAGTGGTTTCACAATTTTACGAGGTATATATATAATTCTCTTCGTCACGACTATTTTTTCATTTTGCATTCTTTATGGGCGGCAAACACTTTCTAGGGTATACTGGTAAGTAGTTCATGGTTTATTTTCATTCATTTTAATGCACTGGAACTAAATGTTCTTCGAATCATCGTATTTTTATTATTAACATATAAATTACATATATAATATTCGCAAAGTGAACACTGAAGGTTGAACGGTCTGTACTACTGTGCCAACCAACCGGCAACGTTGCTGTTTGTTACACATTTATTATAAATAGTATTAAAAAATCTTATACGATAATTATAATAAGGCACAAGTAAACAAGTATTATCTTTGGTTCCAAATAGGTGGCGTATCATAACCCATTTTGCGAATATTGATTTGGAAGCATAATTAAACACGTTAACTATCGCCGCCTTTTATCGGAATTTCTGCAGACGCCACAAAATATTTCGTCAGAAGTGTCAATCACGATGCTCTACGAGATAACTCATAGTTGGCAGTATTTATGAGATCCCCATTACGAGCTATCTCGTAGTCGGCAGTCAACGTGTTAATATATTTTTTAAATATACTGTTTGTACCTATTTGGTTTTCAATATTATTCTAGAATAAAGATGAATATTTCACATTCCAAAAATATTTAGGTATTCCTTTAATTTCTTAAAAATAGATTGTAGAACATACAAAGGCGTTGTTATTTTGCAAATTCGTAATAGGCCGGAACTAAAGTACCGAAGCCATGATGTGGGCAGTCACGGAAGGCGTGAAATGTGTGGATCATTAGCAAGTGTAAACCGAATCCAAGATCAGATCTTATACAAGTTGTAGGCTCACCCGTTCTTAATGAGACGGAAATAAATAATATTTATGGTAACACTAGACGTGTCGCATAATATCATGTCGCCTTTGTATATTTTCTTCGCATTTCTTGTCTTTTTCTTATTTTATATTTCCATAACATACATAGTATATCTATTCAAGAGGTCAGAGTGAAATAGCGCATCATGAACATGTATATTTTTATAAGGACATAGCACAGGGTGAAATAGCACATCAAATCAACATTTATTTGGTTATCTTGAAATGGAATAGTATTTAAAATATTAGTTTTCCAATTAAATAAGTTACAGCCTTATTAGAACTATTCAGTGGCAAACATTCAGGATGGCAGGTGGGAATATCTGTATATGACAGGAATGCCGAGAATTTGCCTAAGGCATCTCTGCGAACTGGGCGAATTGGATATTGCACATAACTAAACAAGAAATTAACTAAGCCTGTGGACAGACATGATCTATCAATGATTATTAAATAATCTACACGTCGAGATTATTATTTCAATATATATATATATATATATATATATATATATATATATATATATATATATATATATATATATATATATATATATATTATGATGGCCATTAGGATGTTTTCTTATATTTATCCATAATCCGTCATTTAGAGCACCGAAACTATAAGCGTTATTGCGAGTTTGAAATGCGCCTGAGTACTACAAATTGCGTTGAAATAGGTATATTTAACCCAAACATAGGCCTTATGGCCGACTCACCGAATAACCGTTCGAAAAACATCCAAATATATGAGATAAATAAATATTCGAAATTAGGACGATGTAAAAATTATTTTTTGATTTCGAAAATATTACACACACGGCTATATACTAATACCTTTATCATGTGACGAATTAACTATCATTATGCCAACAAGTAATATGTGTACTACGTTTGCATAATTAAACTACTGCAGGTAGCCGGAAACAGTGGCGTATATATAATATGTGCACTACATCCATTAGCTTCCATAAAATAACCAGAGGATCCTGAATTTAATCAAAATGTTTATATTTCTTTATATTCAACATAATACAATCCCAGTTTGTATGAACGTACACATCTGGTTTTATCGCAGACAAACGAACTATTTAGTGGCAAATATTTGTGAAACAATTACCTGGACAATCTACAAAGAGACAGGTAAACAACAGTTAAAAATGATTGTTCTGCACAACAGAGAGATGCAGGGGCAGATCTGCATACTATTTGATATGCAGTGCGGGCTGGATGACTGGTACGTGCAATGCGCGTTAACAAGGTTAACCGGTGCGACCGCCACGCGTGAACGAGTCTGCAAACCCGCTGAACACGCGCGCCTCAAGCCCTCACAGCGGTACAGCTGGTCTAATCATTTCTCGAACTAAAACGCTGTTATGCTTGGATACTATATGGACGAGATTCGTTCGCGTTTTCACAGTTTTATACTCGAATCCACTTGCAATTGAGCTGTGGGTTGTGCAATTGACAGAATCGGTTGTCGATTGAATATGTTTACCTCTATATATCTCGAAATCAATATGGATGAGGGTTTATTGTTGAGATTCAATTGAAGGTTTTCTGATAGATTGGAATTTGATAAACAGATGGTTTTAGATAAGATCGAATACTATAGCTCTTTTATTGCAGAAAAAGAATTTTAAATAGTTTTCCCAGAAATTAAAATAATCTAATTTTCCTTAAATTTTATTCATTAAATCTACCGCATATAATAGGAATGGATAATATATATGTCCGACTTCAGCTTTATTTTTAATGATGAAAACATAATTACAACCAATGAATTTGGAAGTTATAAACCATACCAAAGACACGATCAAATAATTCAAGACTCAAAAGTTACAGATATTTATTATTGCATATTTAAAAATCTAATAACTTTTTGTCGATTTTTTCATAAATTAAAAAGAGTACGTGTATCTACCACATAATATGTATAACAAATTTGAATTGAATCGGTGGCGTACTTTTAGAAAAAATAGGTGACTACCGCTCAAGTCATCCTAGAATATGAGTTTACATTTTCAGAATCAGGAAGATGTGAAATCAATTTTATATAATTTTTCCCGAGAATAATACAGACACTCGATTGGGTACTAAATTTTATTTTGTACATACGACGAACTAATAACCAACCCCTATTGTATTTGATAAATATCGATCTATGTTAGAACGAACCATAAGCATGAAGAAACAAATGCAGGTCTCAGAAATTAATCAAAAGTTTGCCAATAAAATTGAATCCATATTTAAGTGAAACCAATAAGCCTTATTAAAGTTGTAGAACTAGTTTCTAGCGTTATAGATGATGGTAGGGCGCTTTCCGTCCTCTAAAAGCTACAATGCCACTTACTATAATCCGCTTGGTAATTTATTTTCATAAAAACAGCGAGCGGCTTACCAGAATTATTCATAATATAAAATCTTCATTGAAAACTTGGATATAATACCGCTAAGGTTAATATCGATCAGAAATATATTTCCTTTTTCTTCTTCTGGTATTCTGGTATATTATAATCTGGAAAGTTTCTATTTGAAATACTGAATGTTATAAACATGTATTTGCAGCATTAGCGCTTGCTGCTTACGTAGTTACTAAGGAGAGATTATTATAAATACCATTGGAATTTGAAAACTTAATATTTATTAATTATATAAAATCTGAGTAATAAATAGAATATACTCATTTTACCAAACTATAAGGGAAACATTAAAATATTTCTGAAATTCGTAAAAACATATCAAAGATTTATGTAAATGTGTTTCGGTGAGTACATCTTCTAGATATTTAAGAAGTACCTACAACCACTGGGTATACTTTATTAGACTATTTCGAGAAAAAGCATCAGTGATCTCGCCTCCATAACAAATAAAATCGACTATCCTTCTGGTCTCATGCTCAATTTTCTACGTAATTTCTTGTTTTCGGTTTTCTTGCAATTTCGAGACAAATTCTCGAAATGAGACTCACGATAAAACGAAACACTGTATTAATGTAAATGTTCGAACTCGATATTTGCATGTTAAATATATATATATATATATATATATATATATATATATATATATATATATATATATATATATAAAACATAACACTTAAAGCTAGTATTGAAATAGGAGGAAAATCTGGTACTTTTTAAAACAAAAATTATGATTCTTATATAAATTAAAGAAGACTTGCATGCAAATATGTTAGAAACCAACGAGCACCGAACCAGTAACCATTATTTGATTGCTTTTTCAGCTTCATTATATTCCCATATAAATTGTATTCCTTAATATTACAGTATAATATTGCTGCGCCTTTATTTTCATACAAATATTTTTTAAATCCATTATAAAAAGCGATTGCAAAGTGAACGAATAAGCAGCGCAACACAAATGAAAATCTCAAAACGAATCAACAGACAAATGAATAAATAACGAATGTACAAGAGCCGACAATATACAAAATCCTATTTCCCGCCATTAATAATGCAACCGAAATTTTCTTCTATGAATATTAATCGTTGTCCTCATTTTCATAGCTGAATAGGTTTAATTTAAGAAAGCATTTGACTATGTGCTGCCGTGCGCTAAAACCGATTTTGTCATAAAATCATTTTGCTTGCATCACAAAAATTGAAAAGTGATGGCAAAAAAATTCTCCATCCCTTCTCTCTGACAAAAACGTTATATTAATTTTACTTTCATAACGCTGTATTCACCCTCTGCGTTCTATATGCATGTACCACTGGAGATTTGGGAAATTAATTTATTTTTCTTTGCAAGCTGCATTAGGATTCGTTCTGACTACTTCACTTGTTTTTCTGCTTCGGTTCAGTCAAAAATAATCATTTATATTTTTAAGCCCAGTATTACAGTTAAATTTTGGTTTAAAATTTTCATAGTAAAGATTTTTGTGTACTCTAAAATCAAATGAAAAACTGGAGTGATAGCCATAATACCGGCCATTACAAATTTATCAGTTTCTTTAACGACAAAAATAATTTATTTATCATTTTAGTGCCTTCTGTAAATATAAATATAGAGAAATTACTTGAAAACATTTAATGTGTATAATCAGCTGATCGAAATCATAATTTAATATAGAATCTGTATTAATGTAGTATCCTATAAGTATTTTCCTAACTCAAAATATTAAATAATATATATGGAATAGATAATATATTTGTTAGAGATTCGAGTGAAGGTCACTCCAGTTGCAGCAATTTACAATATTTTATAATAAACATTTAGGATTGAGATTTGTCGCAAAACAAGCAACAAAATAAAAGAAATAATTCTGAGCTGACATCTACAGTGAAAATGTCATAAGCTATAAAAACGATAAAGTAAAAACGTTGAGGCCGATAAGTCAAAATCAGAAGCCGTCAGATTGCATTGTTATATGAAAAGAACGTCCTTTGCTATAGAGCCACAGTGCACAGAAGAATCAGAACCAAACAGAAAAAATATAAGGAAAAATGAATTAGATTTTCGAACGCTAGATTAAGCCTTTTATGTAGATCAAAGGCATGAAACATCAATCAGATTCTTATAAAGAAATAAGAAATATGCACTGGGTTGAGAAATCATTTTCAAAAACATACTTCAATTGGAATAAAATAAAATAATTCAATCCTTTGAATACAAGAAATAAATACAACTTTTTTTCTCTTCAATTAACGGGCTAACAAAGTTCGTTAACTTAATATTTATATTAACTCTATAACATGCGTTATTTGCAATATTTCATAGTCACCCAAAAACGGGCATAGTGAGTAAACTACTCCATGAATGTAATCGATGATTATAAGTGTAACAATAGAAATGAACAACCTCTTAATCTTTTAAGCGTCAGTTATAATTGTTGCTAAACTTAATTCTGCAATAATAATAATATTCCTAATTCCATTTATATTGAGGATCGATTGATTGAAGATCACGTTGTTAACATATTTATATATAATAAGTATTCGGTGTAAATTCACCAAAATTGTTACTAAAAATACAGAATTATGACTCTTTAACATTTTACCAAGGGATGGGTTGAGTTAGCTATCCCAATTGAATAACTCTACTCTAGAATATGAGTAAGTAAAATATTAATAAGTTTGGTCAATTTACTACATTCCAAGATTGCAAATGCTTTCGCATTCAGAACCACCACTAAATTTTATGACAATCAGAATTATTTAGCAGCATTTCACAAAACTTTTACTTAAAACTCTGCGCCATTTCAAAGATACCGAATCCAACTATGTATCTCAGTGTATAAAATATGAATCAACAACTGGTTACTTCGTATAATTACTATACAACCATTTATCACCTAACCCAGCCAAACCACGTGATCCAATATCTGTTCTCCACCAACTTTTTTTTTACAAAATATTCTGATAAAAATTTTGTAATATTGTTTGAAATTTAGACATTCATGAAAACATTAGTAAATATTGAATCTGTTATTACCCTATGTAAATTTATTAAATTTAAAAGCGATTTTCAAGAAACAGGTATGAAACATAAAATTTTAATATCAATAACGTATTTGTAAAAAGTGACGTTTCAGATATAATAAAATAATAGTAAAAGTAAACCTGTGTTATTGGTTTAAAAAATAGGAAGTTAATTCCGGGCTAAAATCAAACTACAAATTTAATATTGTAATCCTTAATACTTTTTGCTATAAAGCATTCACACAATACGTCAATAATTCATCTAGAATATCGTACAAGAAATTACAAAATTGCTGTGTATATTGCCGAGGATTTATTGTATATCTTTAATATATTGGCAATATTTTAGATTTACTTAATAAGGACCATGAAAATTTTTATAAGACTGTACAAAACCTGTAGTTGCAAGAAACACTTGACTCTTGACACAATAATCAGTAACATACAAGTTAATTTCCTATAATTCTCAACGCGGTACTAGCATGTTAGGAAGTAATAACAGAAAAGAAAAACTAGGTTAAACTGTGATATTATTACACAGTTGTACAAAGCACTTATATACACACAGATATTTCAAGGATATTAAAGTCAGAAAACAAATAGATTATTTCTATACGAATTAACTACGGTAGCAACATACAACTTACAAAAATGGCAATGAGATTTTGAACAAGTTGCTAAACCAATAAGAGTATAGTTTAATATGTTTGCTAAATTCAATCAATCTTTGATATGTATTTAATTAAAATATAGTAAACATATTGAAAATGTAACAGGTTCTCCTTTTTCATAAGTATTTTGCATTCAAAATTATTCTTAGAATCGTGTCATAAGAGTGAAATGTAATTTATTTTCCTTAGTACCCCTACAACCGTAGTTTCCAAATTGGCCTTTATGGACAAGTACATGAAATCCGTGGTGAGAGACACGGGAAGTAACGCTATTCCAATTCAGTTTTTAACATCAAAATAACCAACAAATTATACCAGTTCCTACCTTAATATAGCCCTGGCTTTGACAACTGCTTTCACCCTTTCGATTAACACTAATTTGCACATTATAGTCAAAGTCTTTATCATTATTTTGGGAAAATAATCGCACATAAAAAAACACATGAGCACAATGCCGGCCATCGCCTGTCACTTGTATACAACTACAAGGTTACTTGAACTCTGACGATTGCAAGCACTCACAGGTAGCGCTCATACATTCGTTTATTAATATTAATACAAATACATATTTAGTTTTGAGGGGTTTAACATTTTGTTTGATTTATAATGTTGAGAATTTTTTCGGTTATTTAATTGTACATTCGTAAGAAACAAAACAATATTACAAAATAAATTAAATATTTGAATATTTCTGCCAATTTGGAACAATATTAATTAATTTGAAATAATTAAATGATTTTATGGTTCGAAATATTTCTTTAAGAGAAAAGCCATTGAACTTTATAATAATAACATTGAATGTATTAGGAATGACAAACGCTTTGTTAAATATTGAATTTACTAGTCGATTTCGAGCTGGTGTACCTGTATCAAATAGTTTTACTAGCAGTTTTATAAAAAAAATTGTCAAACCGTGAGTCTGACAACTGTGCATGTGACATGCTATGAACTTTTTGAGAACAATATTCAAACAATAGTTTCTCATATCTATCATTTTGAATATGTGCAACTATTTTGGAAATCTCGACAACAGTAAAATTTTACTTCTAATCTAAATCCAAACGGCTTTTCACAAATATATCTAATACTCAAATACGAAGTTTTGTTGTTCGAAGTGGAACAAATTTGCAAATTAATTGCATATAGCAAAAATGTCGATTTCAAAAATATTACCCGAAACCGCACCTGGATAAACATTACTCTGAAATGTAGAAAGCGTGCGTGTTTTGGCTGTGAGCGTTTCAGTAGGAATTAGAATTATGTGTGAAATCAATGATAATGTGGTGGTAAGCAGGGCGGCAGAAGCCATTATTTTCAATGTGTGCCCGATGTTAGGCGGCTCTTCGGCGGCTCTTCGGCGGGCGGTTCGGTTGACTTGTGTGTGGCGCCTGAATGTCGACCCCGACCCCGCGAGCTTACTGCAAAGTGGGTGATTTGTCACTTTTCCGTTCCGTTTCGTTACGGATTTACTAACCCAGTCCGAGTTTCGCAGTTTTCTCTTTGATAAACACTCGCCACCCTAGCATTTTGTCTCTCTTACATCAAAAACCAAACATTTATATATACAAACACACACACGTTAATAAAAAAAAAAGGAGCAAAAACACTTCACCCTTACTGAGCACATGTAGTTATTTATAACTTCTCTGCTGTGATCGTCTTGATATATTGCATATCGAAGTGTGTGTGTGTAAAAGTGTAGAATGAATACTGATTCTTGGTAAAATGGTTTTTAATGGTTTCACCCATTAGTAATATTTTTGGTTTGGAACTGTGGTCGTTTAACGATTAGGGTCCGATTTCAACATAATTTATTCTTCAGGCAAAAATAACCTTAGAATATATACTGCTATGCGTAAATTTTTGTTTCACTAATCTTACCAATTTTTTACAACAATGAAATGAACCGAATTAATTAATCTTTAATACATATATAATATGTGAGTTTATAATTCGTGCTAATCGCATTTTAAATTGTATTAGCTTTTAACTCCTGGGATTATTTGGCCTTATAAATCTGACTCCTTTAATACTGATCTTTGCTATATTCCGTTTTAAATTCACCCTGCGATAGCTAAGAAACAAAATCAATATGTATTGCAACTACGGAAACATAAACATTAAATAATTATTTTCAAATAGATATCTTAAATTATTATAAGAACTAATGTTGTTTTCCAAATTATTTAAAAACTAGCATGAGTAATCTGTTATTTCCGGTAGATATTATTTAAAAAAAAAATACTGGATATCCGGATACCCTATCTTAAGTTTTAATTTTTATAATTTTACATTCAACAATTTTAACTCTGGAGCGTAGATACAGACACTTACACAAAAGTCAATCAGAAAATAGTCAAATTAAATTCAGGGATGGTCAAAGCGTGAATTTCCATAATTGCAAATCATAATATTTAAATTTAGAATATTCAATAACAAAATTGAATATATTATTGAATTCTATACCTGCCAATTCAGAGTGTACACATATTTATAAAGTTCAGGGGATAGTTTTATATTTTATTATGTTAAAATAAACAATTTTTTTTTCTAATTTGTATCACAAGGCATTGGTGGAGGTAGCAATGATTTATTTATGATATCAATTATGAAAACTAATTTTTCTTGTTTAATCCATATAAAATATCGTAAATATAAGTTGAAACCGTAAACTCGTAAAAGACAAAAGAATTTGGCGTGACCTTTATAGCAGATTTTCTTTTAATATAATAATTTTAATTGGACCACATTACAAAGTCAACATTTAGCTAGTTCAAAATTAAACAAATTTAGATATAATTGAAATCTGGAGTAACGAGCACTTACTAAACGAAAATATTTTTTTGATGTTTGCGTGTTGTTAAGTTGGTACTAATGAGCAAAATAGCACCATTACTCATACGGGAGGAGACCTAGTTAAATACAGTGGTTCCCTCTGCATGGCAGCCAGTAGAAACAACTAGTTAACGAACTAATTATATAAAATGGCAGTCATTTCCGTGTGGTTGTACAGTCTCTGCTTCAAAACTTTTCTTCAACGAAAGAGTGAGAGAGAGAGAGAGCGACAGATATGGGATGATAATCTGAAATATGCATCGAAGTATCGCATAAACTGCATCTGCTTAGAGTAAAACCACAGAATATGCGCGACATTGCATTTGCATAGCGCATCTATATCATCCCCTATCCCATGATCGCATGAGTTGCAAATTTATTCAACATATATTCGGAGCAACAATTTTAAACTTCCTGATATATATATATATACACATATGTCTGGCGAACAAATAGGGAATAATTGTGACATACACCACAAGCTTATTTGCAGAAACCAATCATATGAATCGCGAATAAAAATCAAATGAAGTTTACAGATTAATAAAACATCAATTGAAGTAGGTTGTGTGCCAGGAACTAGTAGAGATGCACTGAACCTATCTTGTTCTGTGTGACTGACAGAGGAAGGTGCAATTGCGTCCTGCAGCTGAAAAACAATCCGACACACGGTATACAATGAATTCTGTATGCTCGGTCTTCTAAAACCAAGACGTACACAGCGAGTTTGTATGTGAATTCAATCACTATAAAAATATGAACCATCCGTTGTATTTTTGATGATATTTACAATAATGTCTTGATATTAATTAATGCGTTTCGTAAAAATGATTCAGCTATGAATTGATCAACATCAACCTAGATTATTTTCACAAGTTTTTATTACCAAAACATTGTAAACACCATCAATATTGCCATGGTTGAGAAATGTTGGTAAACGAGTTGGTGCCATCATCATGACACAAAATATACATAGTTTTTCCCTTTCAAACGTTGTTTACGTGTTTGAAAAGTACTAACAGCTCTACACAACACTATTAGAATAAATAAATAAAAAAAAAACGAAGCCACTTATACAGTTTTTGGAGCAGCTGAAGAGGCCCTACTACACACGTCCCGTTCAAATAGTGATTGATGCCGATGCGGGAGGTGAATTGCGCATGTGCCATCGTGAAATATAATACACCTCACTGAACAAATATTTTAAGTTGTATTCTGTTCAAATGATTATTGTGACAGTTACCAGATGGGACTGTAATCGCTTTTAGTTACGTTAGATCAAATCTCTACTAGTTTTTATTCTATATCTATACACTTATAATAAAATACAAGAGGTATACTTGTTTGAGATTATTATGAACTTTTAGATTCCTTCTTCAAATAAAATAATGGAGTGACCTACACTCAGCTCATTCATTTCACAAAATATTAATTTACACGGACGTGATATTCATAACAATCTTTTAGTTGGGCATAGACGACGCATTTAATGCTTTTATAGGATTTTTAAACTCGATAGACGTTTAAGTAATCGATTGAAAAGAACCAAACTATAATAGAACGGCCAGTCCATAGGATATTACGACGAAAACGTTTGTGAATTCCAAATGGGTGTTTCTTACACATGGTATGCTTTTTACTTTTTCAACAATAGTTGCTTAAATCTATGATTTAGTTAATTTTTTCTCTAACCGTTTTCCTGAAATCTCAGAACTCCTATATCCTTAAAATATATAAGCTATAATTAAAGATATTAAGAAATAGTACTATTTTAAAATTTTCCTTTGGGCATTCAAACATTGGTTGAGTTAATAGAAAGAAGATATATTTTCTTTTATTCTAAAAACGAGTGAATAATATAAAATTCAATCAATGTCAGATAAATATATACCAGTAGTTTAAAATGATCCATGTATACATTTGTACATTTGGGATTATATCTTGTTGAAAATTGAATTGTTGTTGTTGTTGTTGTTGTAAAGCATTTTCCATCAAGTGTGCCAACAACTGTACTGCTTGGCATAGAGTTCAGTGCAGGAACTATAAGGATGGATATAATCGTCGTTCATGTGTACCTAGTAAATATAACACTTATCTGCGCTGCGTGGTGGTAAGTTCTCTCAGCTGTGAAAGCGATAACTCCCTAAATCCGAGCCTTGGAGCGTTCCTCGCCTCGCCTTCTTGGACCGGAGGGGAAACTTCTTTTGCCAACATTTAATACTTGCCCTCACCCCTCTCTTGGTCAACCCCTAGTGCATAACCTAACATAGACGTTCTTATAATGGCGGAATTAGTTGTGTTTGGATCTTGATTCAGAGTTCTTGAAGTTGCATTGGGGTAGTTATGAGATCTTTAACCCTTACCCCTTATGTTAGAATATATCCGGAAAAATATTTTGCCACTTTCAGTCCAATGCCATATGAGAGTAAGCTATGATTTAGCATCTGCGTGAATATTTATTTGGCCGCTAATGGTAAAATATTTATTAACACCTACCATATTCTACTGAAAGTGTGTATAATTGCCAATTATTTAGTTTCTAACGTTTTAGTACAAAATTATTAAATAAAAATATTTTGCAATATGAGTAAAATTCTTAGAGAATTTGCGACCGGTATCAATAGATCAACCTTTTGGAAAAGAATATTTGAAATATCATTAAAAGTACCTGCATGAGAGAAGGCTGTCATTTACCTAATATGTTAATTTACGGCCCAATTTATTAACCATAATTTTGCAAAAGTCAGACCAAACTAATATTTTATAAATTATAAGAAATATTTTCTATAAAATTCATTAACAATAGTCAGATAATGTATTTAACGTTGTCGTGTAACTGGCTTAAATTCTATGTTTAATGAAATATATAAGATATTTTTACTAATATGTATCTAGCATAGTCTTACATTTTCAAAATTGTAGCCAAAAATAAAGAACAATTAAGTGGCCACCAAAAGTTAGTTAATCCCTGGCTTAATAACCATAAATTATAAAAGAATAATTAACTGATCCCTAAAATATTGAAGCATCAGGTACGCCAGTGTGATCTTATTTGGCAAACGGTCGGGCACAAACAGATTCTTTCGGTAAATCTGGTAAAGTTAGTAATGCGCGCAAGACATCGTTGTTGAGGGCCGAGCAGCCGAGCAGCCAAGCAGTCAAGCCACCGAGCGAGCGTACGCTTCATTTCACCCTCACTCGCAATGAACTTTGCGAAATGTTTCAGATTTTGGCGTTCGATACGGTCTGCCTGGCCGCCCGACCGCCCGCCCGTTCGCCTCTGTCTATATTCGTCCGCTATCTTGTTTAGCCGCTGGCTGTAAATTCGTCGGAAATAATTGTTGGCTAAATTGATTCGGTACCGAGCAACTTACAAACCGTATCTATCGCCTTCACTTTGCCGCCGCGTCGCGTCGCCTGCGCTATCGCCAACGCCTTCATAGTTTCATATATTGATGAAGAAAATTATATTTCCGCTATCTACACAGCACTCTTGATAACTTTTAGACTGAAAGACTCTTATTGACACAAAAATGTGGAATTCTGTTTATAAAGTTTCAATAATGGTGTCTATTGCAGAGTGTTCTTTAAGGTCAGATTGTGAGCTAGACTGTACAATTGTTGGAGAGAGAACTGGAAAATGATCGATTAATTTTATTACAAAACATCTTAAATTAATAAAAGAATATGGAATGCAATCCTTCCTGCAATATTTCTTAAAAAATATATTTTTTTTTTTCTGTTTCGTTAAGTTACTGCCTCCTCATCCAATGTCAAATAAGATTATTGTATGTATTATGGAATCACTGATTTTAAAAAGAGAATTTATATACTCAAAATGATAGAATATATCATGAATTCGAACAAAACTGACACTGAGCAAATTTAAATTCTATAATGTTGGGATTCATTTTGTCGACTATAAATGGTAGGAAAAAGTGGAAAACCTGGTCTACTTATAAAGTGCATTTATACATATATAACATATTATATGAATTACATGAGTTGTGATCTAATTCACTACGTTGCCATTACATTAAATGTAATGCATACAGGTTAAATCTTCACTACCTATATTTCCACTAACGAGAGAGAGAGAGAGAGAGAGAAAGAGAAGAGAGAGAGAGAGAGAGAAAGAGTAAGGTTTTATTAATGTTTATATGAAGATGTCTTACAATTTACGCAGCGTGGAAATTGCAATGATCTACATTAATTAAGAAATAAATGCATATAATTATGCACAACTACTAAATACACTATACAACTATATATTTATGTTAATTACTTGGTATTACATATGTATGTATGACTGATGTGATACATAATAAATTGCACAACTTCTCGTCAAAGTGAATAAAATTAAAATACAAACCCTACTTTTAAAAGATATGAATTTAAACACAGTTTAATGATAACAAATATATTTTGTTGTCCTTACTATAAAAAAATATTTTTAAAATGTTGTATGTTGTAATTTAAAATTACATTTTAGAATTTAATCGATATTAATTTTCTACCAATTAATACTAAATATTTGTTCTCGCAACCAAGTCAGAGAAACTAATAATAGTTTTATTGTATGATGTTTTAATTACACGACGTTAAACTTCATCATAAAAAGAAAGATTACACTTAATAATAAAAAGATATGGCCATCACTTTATGTTGTTTCACAGAAAAACTTTGTTGAAAGTAAAAAACGACTAGTTTATCCGACACAAAACCACGTTCATCTTTATGTACTGTAACGAAAAGGCATTTTTCTTTTTCGTTCACAATATAAGTATAAAACACCAGTAAATTCAGTACCACTAGAGTACTCTAGTGATCACCCATTTACCTTACGAATTTTATTTAGTATGGTTCCTTGGTTTAAACTTGTAATTTTGGCTGGATCGAGTCAGCTGTGAACGGTACTGACATCGCGCTCTTTTCAGCCGGCCGTGATACGATTCGCAACACGTTTATAGGGTTTAGTTTTTGGTCATATATCGAGAAAAGATCTTACATAATTCTCACATATTGATTCTTCTATTTTTTGAGCTAACTATTTTGCTTTATATATCTTCTTTTGAGTTATATTTTGTAGTAAATTGAGATTTGAGTAGACCGCGTGGTCGCATGTAGTTTTAGTTCATTTATGTGATATACTTCGACCTATCGCCATACTCATTTCTCTTTGATTTCTTTTTATTATTCGCCGCGTAGTCCATGAGGGGTTTGCGTTTTAATTTTGAGTATTATGTTATTGGTAGCGCGAAAGCGTGATTTATAGTATCATTTATATTTTTGGTAGAGCGAAAAGCATGATATTGAGTATCGTAATTTTTGGTTTTGAGTATCGTGTAGTATAACAAATGTATTTCTCTTATTACAAGTAATAATGATTAGAAAGTGCGAGTATTCCTTTTGTTTCTAGAGGAAGACGAATTGGCATGTACTTGTGATATACTTTGGAAATTATTTTCTTTACAATATAATTTTTATTAAAAAATGTGAATTAGCATTGAGCATGAAGGTTCTCTTTTTCTCAATATATATATATATATATATATATATATATATATATATATATATATATATATATATCTTTTCATATATACAAATAATTAGGGCAATATCACTTGACCTTAGCGCGTAAATTGGTGGCAGCACGGTAGACCAACGACACTTATAATTGAAAGAAACAACACCGACATCTTCGTCCCACAACACTTTTTTCTCGGTTCCGCTCATTTGTTCTAAAAGCTTTCTTCACACACACACACACACACACACACTAATAGAAGCACGTTGAAACAAGCCGAGAATAGCGCAAAAGCGTCCGTACGTACGTCAATCGTCGTACATACCGGTTCGTGGAAACTATGGCTGATGTAAGCGCGGCACAACGGTAAAAAGTTGCCGACCACATCGGTATAAATCTTAGCAGCTGTTCAAGACAGAATGCACCCCGCCAACGATTCGGGGAACCCCCTAAGGACTTCGTTTATCTCGAACGGTGCTAAAAACGAACAAGTTTTTATGCATTCACAATTTTTTCTTTCCATTTTTTATGGCTGCATCGCACGATGCTGTGTTTCTTATTTCTTTTTCCGATTGCTCTTAGCAAACGCAAGAAATTATTTATACGTTATTGATTACTCCTTGATGAACGGTGCGGTTTGAAGCATGTCTTAAGTCGTTTTGATGATGGATTTTTCTTTTGAGAAATACTATTAATGGCTTTCTTTGCCCGCCGCTGTTTGGTATTTTTGTTGTTGAGGCGGCATTTCAAATTGCCTTTATAAAAACTTTCATAAAAACAAGTTAATCCCCGATAAGTCCGTCAAAATTACAAACCAGCATTCATTAAATTTTCACTTGATGCTAAAAAATTATCCGGTTATAAATTAAGTAATATTGCAACCCCATCATTACATCTTATAAGTTTACCAAGCATATGGACGAACATTATAATTATTAATTTATAACTTCAATCTGAAGTACATTATAAACCTTATAATTTTTTGGAAGTTTTGATCTATTTAAAGAAGATTAGTATTAAGGTTTCGCATTTTGGAGCTTTCTGGAAGTTTCAGAGTAATTGGATCTAAAAGCGTCGGAAACTACTTGGGCACTCATATTATATGTATACCAAATTTGGTTAAAATTGGATTAGTACCTGTACAGGAGATACTTCCTCAAGGATATTCTTACAAGTAAGGTACCAGCATACTACATTTTAAGAATCAATTAGACAATAAAGAAATATCTGAGCAAACATATCCTTCATACCGTAGTTGTGTCAGACACACGCCCGAACACTAAAGATAACTATATGTAGAAAATTCAATTCAATTGTATAAACAGCAAATCTATTTACAATGACAACGGAACAGCATTCACTTTTATGATATAGTATCTGGAAAGATAGTTTAGATTATTGAATAAAGCCATTTTGTCAAGCATACAGAAGAAAGCCAACAACGCAAATGGCAGAAAATATTTGAATGGCAGACGATGGGAATGTAAAGCAATCTGACGTCGTCAATTCAATGGAAGTTATTTTGCCCGTTCGTTATAATGTTTCACTCAAACAGTGCAATGAGGGAAAAGTTGGCTGTGCGCTGCGCTGCGCTAAACTATGCTAGCGTGAACAAGTTCCTCAACGGTCGCTGATGGGTGGTAGTCCCGAAGTCATGCTTCATAAATAATGAGTCTCCTCCTCTCTGTTCGTTTGCTCTGCACGAAAGTATATTGAAAATAACGAACTCTTCTAAATATATTCGAAACTTGCACCGGTACCATCCGCTCATTCGCACGGCTTAATAAATATGTAGAGTTGCTGTAATGGATGTGGACCCTAACCCCTCACCTCCCCCAGTTTTGGTGGGTTGCTTAAAAGACTCGCACAACTTTCAACGATATTTCATTTCCTATTTCTCCTCCTTCCGTTGGTTAGAAGCGAGGGGAAGGGGGGGGGGGGGGGTGTGTGTGTGTGTGTGTGTGCAGTTTACAACACGAATCTTCTTCCGGTTTGGGTTTCAAAGAGAGAAAAAGTCGAGAGTATTTCGTATTGAAATATTTGAATGCAAACATTAACAGAATGTATGTATGTATGTATGTATGTATGACAATGTTTTGAATGTGTTCAGTAAAACATTTAGTTGGACGCGATAATGCTGCAAAGTAAATGTTGGAGCCAAACGTTCTAGATACATTGTTCAGTATAAGAAAGTCATTCTCAGTTGTGCAAAGAAATAGTTACTAATATGTTATTGTTATTTAATTATTCAACAATATTCATTGATAAATGAAGAGAAATTCATGTTTGATGCTAGGATTCCAAATCGGAGTCCAGTAGGTGACAACTTAGAATAGTAGCGTTTACTTATAATTTAGATATTACCTATTTAATTTTTTACTTATACTATAGTTATTTCTTGTGTATAAATCATACAATTCTATGGAATAATCATACGGACGGTTAGTTAATCATGGACATATGTATGTATGTTGGTACTAGGCATAAGTTTGATTGCATTTTTTTTAATGCAGTTTGCCTAAGTTTTAATTCGGTAAGAAACGATTTCATCTTTTATTTTCCTATTCTTTTCTTTAATGTTAGCAATAATTTCGTAATGTATTAACAACAATAACGCATATTTTATGAGACTACATATAATAATAAATACAGGATATAATTGTTAACATATAAAGAATATTCATCAGATCTAACTTTTGTAAAATTTTAAAAAATAAACTAAAAGCGCTACTCTTCGAAGTTCATTAACCTTAAGAAAATGAAAATCGAGGAAATAATATTGATTATATTTCTTCATGATAACTGCAATTTCCTTAATATCAGGAGAAAATAAAAATCAACTTGAAAAAAGTGGAAACATCAAAGCAATAAATTATATGCAAATGCATTTGCAATCAGAACTTAAATTAAAATTGAAAAGGAAAAATTACAAATCTGTCTAAAATAAGCAATTTATGTCGAAACTTTGAGAAAAATACAGAAATAAGAGGGGACGATATACGAATTTCAAAATTGCAAGTTTCGAAGATTATGAAAAAAAATTAATTAAAAACCGGTTGATAATTGTAAGGGATAATACATTTTTAATTCAATTTTCTAGTCGAAACTCTTGGGGTATAAATCATACCCTCTGTCGTTATATAGGACTCGTAAACAAATGTCAGAGCGAATTGGCACAAAGGCAGCAGCACATCAGGGTATGAAGCCGTTTACAGAGCATGACGAGTTACGTCACGCTTTATCCCAACCCATTTGCCTTGCTTTTCCCATATTCCAATGTTCTGTGTTCTCTGTTTGACATAAAAGCGACCGAAATCGATTGAATATGACAGAAATGGTATGAATTGTTTACGACGTCACATCTCTCTGTACTCTAAGAATTATATATGGAACGAACACACGGCTTCTAACATTATGTCATAGATGTAAAAGGGATCTTCACGTCGAAGAAAAATATTATTTGATACAAGTTTGATCGTATTTGTAAAGAATTATAAATGAATAACTGTTCGACGTGAAAATATAAAAATATTTTAAAACATATATTTAGCAATGAGTATTTTTGAATGTATACTATACTTTATAACCATTTAATTATGAACATAGTTTGTTACTAGCCCAGACTGACCTTATTATAAAATGATGAAAATAATTAAATATGAATACAATCCTTTGCAAAGTATTATAAAAATATTGTGGAATATAAAAATTTAGCAGAAATATGCAACTGCCAAGTATTGAAAATAAATCAATAAATGTATATACATTCATTCATTGCTCATTGTAAATCATACCGTGTGTAACAATATTTTGATTAGTTTGTTAATTATATTTATTCAAAATACATGCACCGGTGATTTGTAACTATAAACGCATTTATTTTATAACCAGGTTATATTATATATAACCACAGTTGTAGTTTTAAACAAAAATGCATCTCGTTTAGAGAATTCAAGTATTTTGTAGTCGTGTTTACCATGCACTGAACACCTACATATTATGTAATCGTAATCCTTGAGCTAGTAATTTCATTTGCAGTATATCACATATGCAAATAAATTGTTCAGCTTTTATTTCTTTTTGATATGCAGTTAGAGATGAAAAATATTACGATTGCTTAATCAAATGATGTCATTGCATTTAATAGATCAAATTATTATTTTATATTACTCCGTAATTTGCACCCCGTGGTAAACACTCTATGTTAAATGTGAGCAATTCAGTCAGCAGATTATTCAAGTTGCACAATTTGCATGGATAAATTAATAGTTTTTATTGTTGAAAACTGTGATTGTGATAAATAATCGGTAAAATATTCTTATACTGAATCTTTTTAACTTACTTAACAAAATCACGAAACTACTAAGTAAACTTAACTTTCCTAACACATTTCACAAAAATAACACATTGTCTTAATACAAATCAACGTCATAATCATTTTATAATTAGGGCTTTCATTTACTTAGCTTTTATCTTAGTAAGTTACGTTATACATTTTAATTAAAAAATATATATATTAAAGTGCAGACGATTATTCTAACATTGTAATAAATATATCCTCTAATATTACCCCCAGTAAGCTATCCCCTTTACTCCTTCTGTTTTTTACCTTAATGGAGGTTCCAATATTTGTTAAAAACAGTTCACGTAAATATTTCAAAAATGCAAAATTGATGGCCAATATTGAATATCTTTTATATTACAAGCAGAGTATAATTTTTAATTTCAATCGCAATATTAGTTCGCTAAAAACTCAATTAATCGTTTAGAAGAGATTTTTTGAATATCAAGTGAACTTACGTTGTGATTCAAATAAATAATGAAATTATAATTATCATCTAATACTGTTTTTTACTATTTAAAAAGATTTTACTATATCAATAACGTTGATCTCGTGCGATATATTAACGGCAATATCGCAAAGTCTAACTTTATTATGTAGGAAATATTTGTTATTATATATGGATTAATATTTTGGTTTTGCTTATTCCCCGAAATAAATGATATGTGTGGAAAATTTCTTGCTTATTTTCATTAATGTGTTTCTTAATTTTCCAATGAATTTCGTTCTTATTTTAAATATGCACAGTCACTGAATCACTACATATATCACATGTAAGTGCATAAAATTTCAATACAACAGCATATCTTCAATTACATTTTAGTTGTCGGTATTGTCCCATTAATAGATCAACAGTAGTACACGTTGTTCATCTATGTACATGACGACTTCCTTCGCGTGGGTAAATGTGCGCATATGAGAGTATGGGCCCTGCAGTGTCTACACAAAGCAGGCATTGAGTTTACCTGTCTAACACACAATAATCGGAGAGTACGACGGTTCTGTCAACACCTCAAGGCCATGAACGCAGGAAAGAGATAGAGAGCGAGTTTCAAATGCGAGAGAATGGGGCGATTTTTCAACTTCTTGCTCTATAGCTATACGTGCAAAACACAAACTGTCATCTTTTATTTCCCTTTCGATTTATCATTGTTTGAGGTTCGCACTGCGTTATGTGTTTACGTGTGTGATAAAAAATAAGACGACACGACAGTAGTAGTAGCAATGCAACTCGAATGAACAAGTCCGTCGTTTACTTTCTAAATATATTTTACTATGATATTAATTATTTAAATAATGTTCACATATTTATCATCTGATCGTATATCACTAGACTAAACCAGTAGATTTTGCACATACGCGCAGAAACAGAAGTAATCGTGAAAACAATCAAAGAGAATCAAAAAGTATAATTCTGTTAAATAATAGAGCCTATACTACGTGTAACGCCTAAATTATCTTTCTAGGACATTGAAACATTCTTTAATGTAGGTTTGCATCGACGCATCTAACCTAAAACTTTTTATTTTATACAAAAACTGTGAGCAAAACTAAAATATTTTATCCATATTGCATAATAAACATATAAAAAACAATGACACCACCTTCCCATTCATGAGAAAAGTTTGAAGATGATCATCACCGTGTAACACAACCGCAAGATGCACACACACACACACACACACAGGAGATTTATCTAAAAGCAAAAGGAAAAGTAAAAGAAACTGCAATAAACAAAAACGTCCGCAGATGGCATTACCATCAATTTGTCACAAGCAAACAAGATATGCTTTTATATGAGTAAAGAAAAAAAGAAAGAAAAAGATATGGAAAAATATTCCCAAAGGAATCGCGTATTGTGTGTCAGGTCATCGGGAGGAATTTTATGCGGAGAAATTCTGCTCGACAAGGCAATATCATATAATGTCACACCTTACTAGGATTCTTATTAATGTCGTTTACCTAGCTACTATTTCAATAATTATTTTTTTCACTATTAATAGCAACAATTTTGTAAAAACATGTGCAAAAGGTTATTATATATTAAACTTATATAATAATGACTTTGCGGCGTCAGTAACGTTATTACAAATACTTAAATACAAATTTGTCTAAGAGATTAGTTCGGTGTGAATCAACAAAGTTTCTTCAGAAAATTATTTATTTTTAAGTGCCGCAGGTGAAATTTTATCGTAAAACAACAAGACGAAAATAAGAAAAGTAAAAAATGAGCGTATTTTCATCATTTTCCTATCGGCGCGGCGCAGTGTGGCATATACGTAATATTTGAATTGTTACACAAACTTTTGCTCAGCTCTACGTTTTCTCTGGAACAGCCAAGTTCCAATGGAAAAGTTTCTAATCCAAAGTAATCCATGTGCGAGGAAAATGTATACCTCGAGTTACCAACACTGGTGCACCTGAAGAATGCCAGCGAGTTACATAAGTGACAGTTAACTGTACCAGAACTTTGTCCCGTTCTTTGAGAAATATTAGAAGCAAATCAGATTTGGATTGAACAATTGAATGGTCGATTCAGCCACGCATTTCTTTGGGATATATTTAATTCTTTACTTTGTTTTTGGATGCAGGAACAATTTCTCAACTGGAGATTTTAACGGAAATAAACGTATTGAGCATTCTAGTAACAAATCTGATTATTTTCGGAATGACGTCAGAGTGCTTGTACGAGTTTGTGAAATGAAGCCAAATATAAAAGTCAGCGATATTAAAATATTTTGAAAGTTGTGTAGGATAAGTTTTCTCAAAAATACTACCATTTACTAAAAAATTGTTCTTGAATTTAGAAAAACCATAGCGATAAATATTCTTTAATATTTTTTAATAAATATAATTCATATTAAACTTGTGTAGTATTTCAATATATTTCACTGTAATATTTGTATTTTTAACCTACTATTAAGTATAGCCGTATTATTTGTGAATGTATAAAATCATTTATTTACTAATATAGATCTTTACTTGGCCAGACTTTTGGAAATGTATTCAATATTTCCCTGGAATGATAAGATGCTTTAATCTAAGAGAGATTTTAATTTTCATGGGACTATTTTAACCTGAAAAATGTGATTTATAGAAGTAAATGATGATAAAGAAGCTAACAAATATATGCTCGATCACATTATGGTTATACGTATTATGAATTTCAGTATCAAATACAAATACAAAAAAAAAACGAACAACAATAACATATTGTTTTTTTTTTATACGTATATGAAAACCTAAAATAAAACATAATCAGTAGTTTTTTATCAGTTTATTGTTCGCAACATACATATATTCGTAAAACAATCACTAGTGAAAATATTTGAAAACGCAAAATATTATTTCGCGAAATAAAATCACCCTAGGCGTGTTACGGGTATTTGAGCAATATATTTCGCCAAACATGGAAATACAATCAAACAAACATACACTGCAAAAAAAAAAAAAAAAAAAAAATAGAAGCAAATTCAATAATATTGATTTGTATTCTGAATCTCTCCCCTAATACTATGATACTAAGGGGTAGGGGGTTTTGTTAGCATGATGGAATTTGTCGCACGATATTTTCTATTGTGTTCATTTTTGACTCCGGCCAGGTGGCTGTGTTTAATAGTGCATACGAGCCAACCAGGGGCACACTTTCTAACAGGGTTGTATTTTATAATTTGTTGCTTGAATTACATTGGTGAGAAATATATAAACATTTCCATTTTGTTTATTATTCATATCAAACAGTTATCAAATTTATTCATTCAAGTGTATTGATGATCTTAAACATATTGGGTGTTTGCACTAAAAGAGTATTATTAAGATGCTATTTCTGCCATCTGCGGACGTATTATTACAATATTAACATTATAACAGAATCTTGCATTATTTTGCTATTAGTTAAGCCAATTCTATTAAAAGAGAAGCAAAACATTTTTATAATAACAGATAATTATGAAACCGTTCCTGAATAGTGGAACCTTAGTATACACTTTTCTATGAAAATATTGGACAATTCATAACACTATGGCTGACTAGTCAGGCAGCTGGGGGATTGTGTTTTGGAAAGGGTAGTTGGGTAGAAGGGACATATTGACTAATATTTTAATCCATTACCTCTGGGCTGTCTGGTTAGCAGCCGTTTTGTATAGCGATCGCCAACACGATAAAGTTATAACAAATCAATTATGTGTTGTAGCTAAATAATACATATTCATACAACAATAACTGGCTACCATCATTGTTTGGCTTCATACTGATCCGATGACAGAGATAATAGGTTCAAATGCCTTCATATTTACTAAACTATATTTAGTTATAATACAATCGTGTTTTGTGTAAATAAACACATTGTTATTAATATTCGTTGTTTAACCTGGAAGAGTAAATAGTAAATACGTACACAAATATTTTTATGATACACACTGTGATATTTTGTTTAAAAAAAATGTGTTTAACTATAATATATATAATAAGGATAGCAATAACAGTTTTTAAAGAAAGAAAAATAAATTTCTATATATATCTAGTGAAAACTATGTATAAGAAAATCAAATAAAGACCACTCAACATTTTTTAAGGAAACATATGATATTCGTCTATCTTTACTTAGTATTTGTTTATATGGACAATATTTCGTCATTTCGAGTTATTTTAATATCGGTTACTAAATATAAATAACATATTTGTTTACGAGGTTATTCTTGGAAATGTCAATTCAAGCAATAATTAATAGTTGGAATCGTATGTTCAATATTTGAACGAATCATTAAATATATTCATGATACTTGCACATTACAAAATAAATTCATGTTTTTCAATACATAAATCAAGTAATCAACTAGTCTACCTCATTTAGAAAAACTAGACGTTAATTGAAGATGAAATTATAATTGTTTGTTCCATATTTACTGATGTCTCAGAGTTCAAAAGATATTTGATTTTTTCAACTTCTATATTTGAATTTACGTATATTATAAATACTGCGCTAATTAAGGAACTTATAATTAACAACGTGAAACTTTATGCAAATATAATTGATGTAATGATGAAACTGATAATGATAAATATTTATTCAAACTCCCAATTATAATGAGCCGCTATTGAAACACTTGTACACCATATAGAAGAATGACAAAAATACATCTATTTCAAGGTTCACTAAAATTATAATTTAACTGAACACTTCAAAAGTGTATATTATGTTAAACACTCTTAAATTCAAGATAAAATATATTTTAAATTCGATTTGATTTTAGGAGAACTTTTCACCTATAATCACTGTAATCTGATACAAATTACAATTCGAAATGAATAATAAAAAAAAAATACGCAGATTCTATGATTATATTTCATCAATGTTATAAAAAATATATGAGTATAAGTGCAGCTAGTTCACGATAACAACCAGTCCATATAAAATATAAATAATGCATAGGTCTGAAACCGCGACATACTAGAGGAGGCTCAGACGTGCCAACACCAAACATCTAAGAAGATGATTCCATCATTATTCTAATTAGATATACATTACCAAGACATCAACGTGGTGCCGTTCGCTCACTAACACAAATAATGAATGAGTACATTCTGTAAACTTGCCAATTACATAGTCGGAAGTGCACTTAGTTCACTAGTCAAATTCTAATCAAAAATCAATGCTACCTCCTTGAAATGATATCCAACATGTCACGTGTGAATCTGTTTCTGCCCACCATGTATATTACAACATTGACAGTTAAAGTATCAAATTACAAACTATTCTATAATTTAACTAATTTTTACATGGAATATCGGATTACACAATTTAACATACACAAAAATGACAATATTGAAAATGATAGCAAAATTAATTTTGTACCAAACTAATCAGTGTGAATAAGTAGATATGGCACCAAATATATTTGTATATGGCTGTTGTGGAATCCATTGCAATGCTTAATTTGTACGACACTGGTGACACATGCCATTGAATAGATAAACAAGGACCAATGTTAACAAACTGACTAACTTTGGATATGAAGTATCATAGTTTCAATATATAACTTAAAATATAATATAATATTACCTACTAAAGGGTGAGCTTGTTTAAAAAAATATCAAGACTTTTTTTAACTAGCAACTTTGTTAATTAAAATGAAAAACTGAAACTCTTGCGAGTCGATATTCGATATTCATATAGTTTTTAATTAAAAATAGCAAAATCTAACTTTCTAACGAATTTAATAATGCAACATTTTGGTAGGTAACTTAATATTAAAACTTAATTGGCGTAGAAGTTGAACTGTTTTTATCATTATGATGAAGTTTCATTAATTACGTTCGGTTAATGGAATCTAATGTAACTTTAGAGTACTCCTTACATATGCTACAAATTCGTTAATAGAAATTCCAACCTTATCAATAGTTATTTGAATAGTAATAGGTATCCAGATAAATCCGTAATAATATCTAAAAGGAAATTTTTGAAGTAGGTACCACACACATCACAAGAGTTTCTACAGGTAACCACAATGACTAGGAGCATTCGGTTCTAATATAGAATTTAATATAAATGTGAAAATATTAATATTGAGGTTGGTAAGATAAATGTGGTTTTAAGAAGTTGGTCGTAAAAAATAGCAGTAAATTTATTACGGTAAAATTTGCAAAAATATATTAGCATATATATTTAATGTAGAATGTATTGAAAAGTGTAAAAGATATATAATTTATGTTTAGCTCGTCGTACGAAGTACAGAAAAAGCATTCGTTCGTGTGTCTGTAGCATTCTCGGATAAAAAAAATTATAACCAAAAGTGTTTGTCTCGCCCCCTCTTAATAATGCCTTTAGAAAATAATTTTGCAGACAAATTACAATAAAATGTAACGTATCAAAAACCAAACTGAATATTTTCACACCAATTATGTTCGTAATTTTCTTATAAAAAATAAGGATAACATGGTGCTCATATTAAAAATTCAATATTCTGATGTTCCGTCTCGTAGGTACCTAAATTTACTATGTCATCAACTAAACTTGATTCACTCTGAGTATTTTACATATTGTCGACAGAGTACGTTACTGTGCTTTCGTCTTTGACACACACACATATAGAAATTACCATACCTCCGTCACCACTAGTGTCCAATTTATTCCCAACATCAGTGACGGGATCCATTAAAAACACCAATACTGGAGACATTCGGATCTATAAGTTAGTGTAGCAAACACCGTTAGATATCACATTTGTATTGTATATGTGTTTGATATTCACAAATGGAAGCCGTGGTGGCTGTTTCGTGAATGGATTTAATCCCAAGAACAGGTCCACAAATCATAGCTTATTAGAAAGCTTGGCCGCTTCGGCTACCGAAAGCTCACGAGATCGGGTCACCGCGTTACTCGTGTAAGCTCTCTACCAAGCAAAATCAATTTTCTTGCCCAACCCTCTGTGTGTTTGTATAAATTATTACACGAACTCGGGATATTCAAGATGAAACATTTTATGTCTACGGTTTGAAACTTAACATTCAATATCTTTAAAGAAAACATTGAGTTTCAAATTAAATACCATATATCATACTCTCCGGGCGCGTATTTAAATTTTTTTTATAAATGTACGTTGATGTCGCTAGATATTTGACAATATGGTTGTTATGGCTTGTGCTAGGACTTGTTAGTTATTTAATATTTGGTATTTATAGTGCATTTTAATTTTGACTGTAAGAGTTCATTCCCAGTGAGCCAATTTGAAATTAAGATTAGAAATTACAATTACTAACACAGTATATTTTCTGACAAATATTGCTAACGATCTCAGTAACAAAATATATAAATATGTATGTACATCTACTATAGAACAAAATTATTTTAATTTTGACCTATGACAAAACATGAATTATAAAAAATTCCGTGTAATAACATAATTATCAAAGTAAACAAAATATACTGATAACACACTGTACGTAGTGACGAATAATTTCTACTTCATGTATTTTAGAAGCTAATAATATACTATTTGTATAAATAAATACCACATTATCACTTGCACTTAATTCGACTTTTTTAACAGCAAACAACTATAATCGACTATGAGTCAACAAAAATATGTGACATGACAACACGCTAGACAGGAAATAACTGTCATAATATCTAATTAACTCCTGTTTGAAATGTGTCAGATATTTATCGACTATCCTGTATTATACACATGATTGACAAATGTTAGGTAAAGGCACGACCGACGTACGTTTCACTACTCAAAATGTTACGTACTTTATTTATTTTATTAAAGTAAAATATTTGAGAAAGAAAACAATTAAAAAAGAAACATATTTCTAACTACTGATATTTCAAGACATAGCAACCGAGGCAAAAGTAAAAGAATTAGAAAGCATTTATATATATATATATATATATATATATATATATATATATATATATATATATATATATATATATATATGTATATATAAACTCACTAGATTATTAAACATATTAATACCGAATAATATAATAATATTTTCAATAACAATGAATGGTTCATTGTTACATAAATTCGCACAGAATAATAATGCTCGCTGCGTATGTTTGCATAGATGGAATATTATGGGGCTGAAAGCCATATTTAAACAGCGAAGATATTAACATGAAATCGAAATACAAAGCTTCTAATCGGATTGCAATAGAACGGTACGAATTTTTATTAAATCAAATGGTAGAGCATAATGAACTGGGTTAAATATGAAGTTAAATTGGCAAAACTATAAAATATATCTTAGATAAAAATGTACTTGTAAAATTTAATAACTACCCATTTGCCATTAAAGATCAAAAAATTATTTCAAATATATTTTTAGCTTGATAACCTAAAACAATAATTCAAGGATCTATTAGATATATATTGGATATCTTTTGTGAAATATTTTAAAAGTATTGTCAACAGTTACTAATAATAATTAAACAGTGCAAAGTTAATTCAATTTAAAAATTAGTTTGGTTCGCAAGAACGTAGATAAAAATATAATATATATTCAATTAACGAAACAAATTAAACAATATTGGAACAGTGTTCTTCCAAATACGGAGTGGACAAATAATACATGAAAAAGTATGGATACAAGTATATCAAAATAAGAATAACAAATGAACATTGAATATATTGTTCGAAAAGATTTCTATGCATACAAACCGGTGCGCACCGTTGAATCCAAACGCATCCGAATGTACAGCATTCGTTGTGTACGGATATAAAGGAATACACATACCTGGAACAAAAAGAGGACAATCAGAATCTCTCTCGGGAGCAAATTGAAATTCAACATGTACACAATTCTGTATGGCGAATGAACCATTCTACGGATTGATTTCTACTTATGTTAAGTGCTTCATTCTATCGTTCCATACGTGGATGTCGAATCGTTAGTAGTAAATGAAAACGTTGCCATTGTACTTCATATTGAACAAATACTACTATTTTTACTAGGTTATATTATTTGATTAGTTCTCTTGGGATTAGATCTATTTTCTAATCAGTGTAATAATACACGTTTTCAGCATCTCAGAGTTATTTTAAGATGACATTATACGTTGGTATGCAAAATAAATTTTTCCTCTATACCAATAATGTTTGTATTTGTTTTTATATAGAAATTAAATAGAAGTCCTTAATTAAGAACATAAAATATGGTGTGACTAAATTTGTAAAAGTGAAAAAAATTCAAATTTGTTCTCGTAAATCAATTAAATCTTTCAAATAAATCCTTGCCTTATCTATATCTCTGAAATGCGCTCCCGAACACGTTAGATGACTAGATCATATAGTGAACACTAACTAGCTTCCGGTACAAACTGGTTTCTTGTGTTTCAAATGAATTACGTGATTTACACTGTGAATTTGATTTAGTGTTAGTGGCGCCGCTTACCTTGAATGATTGCACTAACGAAATACTTGTTATCTATTGTCATTGTAGAATATAACTATGATTCGTTAAAATGATGTAAGTATAGACTGATGCATAATTAAAAATAAATTGAAAATATATATGGTAATTCTTGGAAAACTAATTATTTTCTAATATAGAGTTGGAGGTCAGAATTAATCTTTAATTTATGTGGCATAAAGTTATATTTAGAATAGCAATATGGTAAAAGTAACCATGTCCGTTAAAATGCCATACGTGTAAAAGCATAATTATTTCCATTCTCATATTGTAACGTTCAAAAACATTTCAATCACAGACATTTATTCATATTAAAAATATTCTACTTTTCTTAACTCGTTTTAATCATGGGGCAAAAAGAGCAAAACTAAACCATTAAACTTTGGTTCTTCTCAAATATAGGAGATTTTTTTCCGGTCTACACACAAACATTGAATTTAAAGTCATAACTTCAAAATGTTTAACCTTATATAGAGTTAATTCAGGCAGTATTTTAATATTAATTTATGCATGAGTTTCAACAAAATCATTTATCAAATTAAAGCATGACAATCGCGGTATAGCCGAATGTTAAAATTAAAACAAAAATTAAATAATAATCGCATCATTTTTCTATTAAATTAATATAATTGTACCATAAAATATATAATTATATTATAAGTGCAATTGTTTAATAGGAATACTTAACCTATGAAATGCGTTACTAGTAACATATCATAGTTACCTTCAGTTTAATATAGTCAACTGCCAGTCAATCGTAAATGATTGAATAATCTCAATACCAATTTTGTTAAAATCTTCTTCTTATGAAATCCTACATAAGAGTAATAAAAAATATTTTAATTATTATCAATATGTTTTGATTGATTTCTTTTAGGCGCAGTTTCGGGTTCTGCATCAGCCATATTCCCAAACTTTATATTACATAAATTATTTCTGTAGAATATTCTTTAACTGGCACAAATTCGTGTGTTATTAATTACGTCGTACATCTGAAATCCGTAGCACTATTAATATCTGTATCAGTATTAAACAATCTATTAGTTCAAGTATATAGCAAAAGGTGGACAGCAGATTCTATGTGTAATCAATTTTGGTGGACGAGGCTGTTGTCGATAAACCATTTCATTTATTCCATTTATTTTTTCTCTTTGCTACATTTTCAACGATTTGTGAGTGAGTGTGTGTGCGTGCGTTGGTGGGTGATCATCAGTATGGAATTGGTCAAGCGAAAATCATCGATTTTTATTACACACATCACGAAAAGAGATTGTAGCAAATAAATCAAAACGTGGAAAGTCCAAGAGAAATGATTCGATGACGACGCGATTGAATTTCGTTATGTGAAAAAGTTGGAGGAGCGAGATCGACGATGATGACGCGGTCGTGGACGTGAAGCAGCCGTGCTGCGGCGCACGTGTCCCACGCGCTCCAAATTGTGGTCGACGTGAGCCGAAAATCATACATTTTTATACGATCGACATTTTCGCATATATTTTTGTCTGTCAGCGGGAAAACATCGCCCGCCCCATGCTCACAAGAAAACAATCAAGATATATTGACAACGAGCTGGACTTATAGTTGTATTTGTGAATGGTAAGGTCATTATTTCGACGGCTAGATTTTGTTATATTTGTAATAAAACAAGATTTTCTAAATCAAACATAGAATCAGGGACAAATGCCTTCTATTTGCCGTAAAGCGTGTGCTTATTACCAATAGAATATATTAGGTAAGCAATATTATATTCACTATGTAATTATGAGTAAATAATATCTAATTATTGTGATATGTTGAATTTGCATGAACGATAATCGCGTTGATTAAACTAATCGTTATATTAAATATTGAAGTTATTTCTGAATTAAATATGATTTGAAATAAAAATGTTGTGTGAACAAATTGGGCACTCACATTATTATTATGTGTACCAACTTTGGTATTAAAAAGATAAAGTCAATATTTAAAAAGGATGAATTGAAAAGCAATTTTATTATTTCAAATATATAAGTAGTATAACAGTATAGTAAACGTAGATAATATTTCATTGAAGCGATTTTATTTTGGTTGGAAACTTTTGAAACGGTGAGTTGGATATGTGGTGGGCACAGTTCGTTGATGCAATACGATATATCCAGAGTATCCAGAATGGTGGCAACCGACCAGCCAACCGTTGTTAGTTTATTACGGAACCGAAAATGTTTTTCGACGATTCCAAAATATACTTGTTTGAAACTCGATACTTTTCAGCAAGACGATGGGGCGGGACGGCCACACATTATGTATGTATAAACATGTTTTTACACTTGACAATAACACGATTGAGACGCTTTCATATCCGATAACCTCTGTTTCTCGACAATTATTAACTTGCTTCACTGGAAATTGTAAATCTTTCAAGATTCCTAACGGCCTCAATAACTATTAGTCTCCACTTGACTTATTCGTTGTATGATGATTTGTGTTTGACAACCCAAGTTACTATCGTTACCGTTAATAGATTTTATTATTTATTATCGAATGATCTACTTGTTTTTGTAGTATTAAATATCTTTGTGATTTTAATTAGTAACTTTTATTATAATCAACTGACGATTTCGGAATAGTACAAAAGCAAAGGTTTTATAAAAAAAATCCTACAAATCTTCGTATATCTCTAGATTCTTTCGGAAATCTTTACATTTCTTCGGGAATCTTAGACTTCTTTCGGAAATCTTTACATTTCTTCGGGAATCTTAGACATCTTCGCAAATCCCTACAAATCTTTAGAAAGCTCTTGAAATATTAAATTTATTTTTAAAGTTAATTTTTTGTGTAGTAACTATCCAACTCTTGCACTTATGTTTGGAGGATAGCGCATTAAAGTTTGATTTCTGGATTAAATAAAATGTTTAATTGTTCAGAAGATCTAGATTGAGTTGATAAAGTTTTGTGCAGGTTTAGATATAAACGATAAAAAGATACCACTTAGCTTATTATAATAAAAATGGAGAAAGTAATCACAAAAGCAAATGTTTGAAATAAAATACATAATTGAAATATGTTAAATAAAAATGATGTGCGACAAAAGTTTTAAGTGAACAATACTCGTAAGTCACCTTGTGAGTAGATAGAATAGATTTCCATATAACGTTATCCGATAGGTAAATGATAAGAGATATTGCTAGCATGGTGGTCTAAGTACTTTGAAGCAAGCGCAACCTACCTACGATATCTGAATTTTGATTCGAATCACATTAATTCCATTATCTGATAATTGAATACGTGGAAATATCAATGACTATTGAATAATAAGCATATGCAAACAAGCCCCCATTTAACACAATGGCGGTTCTTTTTAAAATCAAATAATACAAATGTTATTACCGAGTTCTGATTACTAAGCTTTGTTTGCAAGGGCCATAATGATTAAGTTTCTACATTATGAATCATAACCACATATATTTTGACAATTTCGTTATGGAAAATATTTTAATAAGCATGAAAAAAAAAAAGGAAGGAAAAATCTGTCACCCCATTTTATGGAAAACAGCATGAAAATTGAAATAGCACAATATTTGTAAAACAATACTAAACATGTTTATAGCCCTACACTGAAGTTTCTTAGTCGTATAATCAAAGAAGTGAAATTTACCAAAACAATAAAAGAAAACAATATATTTTAATAATGAAATATGAAAAGATCTTTAGAAATATATGGCTAGGTAGAACAAATAATCTTTTCAAATGAGATTTATTTTCTTTTGTTCTTAATATAAACCTTAACACTCCCTTAAACCCTTTGTTCTGCATTTATACATTCAGATTTAAAAAGCACACTGCGGTAGGTGAGTGTATTTTATGAGTTGTCAGATATATAGCATTGCCCTCCAAATATCAAAATACGTATTAATCTCAAGGATTACCGTTATATTAACTTTCGTTGTTCGGATACATTTTTACGGAATAATACATTTTAAACAATCCACGAATCAATTCGAAACATGTTTTCGATAATACGACTTTGTGCATTCAAATATGTGAAACTATTATTCGCTAAAGTGTATTAGCACAGTCCGAGATTTCGAGCAGCTTGAAGCCTCCAGATAAACTTCGTCATTGCCATTTGAGGGAAGCGATGAATGTATTTGCTTAATTTGTTAGATTAGGATATGGTTAGTTTTAGTAATGTGGAAGTTAGGAATTGTGTTTGGGTAAGGTTGTTAGTAGTAAAGTGAGGATTTCGTAACAATTCGTAAATTAGCTATTATTAGTATTCGGATATGTGTCCCGTTGCTATTTAAAATCCCATAGCCCTTATATTTTTCAAGTTGTAGGGCCTCTATGTTGAAATCTCAATTAAAGAAGCCCTTGTGGATATAAAATAATATGGTATTTTAATTCGCATGAAATTAATTTCAAAGTTCATAAGAATGAATTTAAAACAATAATTTGTAAATTTAAATTATTCAATGAAACAATTGCATTCAATGTTGTATCTGGTCTCTATATTCATGATGGGTTTGCCATGGAAGATAGGTTTAACTTTTCAATTTAAATTTCCTTAAGTAGAAATCGATTCCACTTAACATTGTTTCATCCGGAAATTATGTAAACTTTAATTTCCTGTTCAAGTAGTAGGAAATTTACTTAAAACAAAATAGAATTATAATCCTCGTAAGAAGAGGACCTGTCTTCATTTAAATGCAACAACCTAACCTAAAAATGTTCTTTTCTTCTTTTGTGTGGCCACAATTCGCAAACCACAAAAACAAGAGTGCGTGGGTTTTGAGGAGTGCCATTTGACAAAAGCATTAATATGGATTAAAATAGTGTATTACGTATAGTACAAATAAGATAAAACATAATAGACGGTTCGTGGAACTCGATATATATATACTAACGACACGTATAATAAACTAGTTGCGAAATGTTACCGCAGTCAAATAAAAAAGAAAGAAATTGAATACAATGCTGTGTGGCTTGGTTTGTAGGTGCATGCGCAAATATATTTAGATCTTGATAGCGAAATTGTTGGGTTGAAAAAACGTAAGAGTGCTTATTTGCATAATTTTAGGTTGGGATAAGTGTTTTGGAAATTATAGGGTCGTTTTACGAAAATTGGACGAATTTATTGCTAAAAGTTGGATTGTATCAGGGTATATTGTAGATATTTTTAGAATGGCTAACTCAAATGTTTACAAGGGTATAACAAGCAACGTACCAATTATTCTCCGAATTGACAGTTTATTTCATATAAATTAATTTTACGATTCCAAAGATATTTATAGCCTATACATAATAACAAATATCTAATAGTAGATTATTATTTATTTAATAAACTTTGATAATAACCAAAAGGCTGCACTGATCATTCTCTCACAATTTATGGTATTAATTAACATATTTAATTAATATTACTGACACAAAATATGAAATGTTGACGTCTTTGGGGATAGAGTCGGATCGTTATAAATGTTATATCCCGATTTGTTCGGAGCAAGCAAGTTATGAAATCACGATCGTTTATTCTATATCGCCTTTAAAGCGATTTCCCAGTCTGGACGCGCCCCGATCTCAACTTCGCTGCGTCCAGAGGGGCATGATCTTGTCTATAACGTGGATTAAACATTGTAAACGGTCCCAAATTTAGTATTTCTTTCGTACTGGTTCAGGACTTCATTCTCACCACAGTGGCGTTACCAAAAATATGAAGTTTCAATCATTTTCCCTAAAAATATAATACAACAGTAGGAAAAGAGAAAATTGTAGTTATAAATATCAACAAATTTAATATAAATAATTTGAAAATCCTTAACGCACAAAATTAACTAATACTTCAACTAAAACTTGATTAATATTCTTCTGGGTAGTTAATTTTCTAAAATATTACGTTCTTAATAAATAATTCTGTTGGAGCTGTACCAGCCGTCGTATCCCAATAATAATTGTAGAAATTTTAAGTTCACCCTCGGAGTGCTCCATTTATTTCATTTTGGTATTTACCACTAGCGACGCGACTCATCAATCTCACGAAGATAACGACAGTTTCATTGGGTAAGATGGATAGCTGACTAGGCATATCGCCAACAATAAAGAACTGGAAATTCTTCGCAAATTAGCAATTGCGGAAAAGAATTCGTTTCATACATGGCTGCCATTTGTCAAAATAAATTGCTTTATCAAAATGAACTGCAGTAAGATATATATCTTGGAAAATATATATGAAATATTTGTGTGTTTTTAGTATAAATTTAACATGTATTTGATCAGAATAAACAAAGAGCAAAATTCCACGTATAATCATAGACAGATATGTTTTTATCTTATCCACGAACACCACCAAACACGTCAATGCGTGCCTCTCAATTAACGAACATTCGCTAATGCCATAATAGAACAATAAGTCAAACGTATTTATTATATAATTATTTAGATTGAAGTAAATAAATCTTTAATCCTTGAAAATGACGATTAACGTAAACGATACGCATTGTGCAAGCTCAGACACCTAAGATACATATAACGGACGACTTAAACTCGTTCGTACATCAAGAGTTGCCTGTATACTTTTACTATATTTAAATTAAAAAAAAAAAAAATTGGAAACAGTAAACAATGTGGTAGGCATATCCCAATGAAATCGTCAAATGTACGCTTATGTCCCTGTTCACTATTCGTGAAGCGTTCGACCGGTTTAGGCCCAATATTCCAAGCACATCGCAGACTCTGCACTTTTTGCTAGGGCACTCGTCGCCGGTTTAGCAGACGCATTGGGCTGCCATCCCTTCGAAAGCCATCCAGTGCGTATTTTCTACCCTCACGTACATCCCTTCGCCCCGTAACTAGTGACCTCAACATCGCCGCGTCGACATTAACGAATACCAAGACCAACACCAGGGCATATTTCTCAAAACCAAATTATCAGCTCCACGTGCGAAGAGTTAAAATTTAGTGTTGTATTGGGAGCGAGTTGAGACGAAAATTGTTTTGTAAATTAATTAAATCCTGTGGCTAATGGAATTCAGGCCACCCCACTCATATACATACATATATGGACAAGATTCTCCAACATTATATACTATTGTTTTTGTACTTAATTAATCAGAACGTAATTTTGGCTGCGTGATCAAATTTTCTTCAGTACTAGCATTTTATATTAAATTTAATATATATTTCTTGCCTTTATGCAAAATATCTTGTTGAACATTCTTGTACGTATAACCAAATAATATGTTTGGATATTCTCCGGTTCATATTATTTTATTACTAACAAATAAAGTTCCGATAAATATACCTTAATATTGTTTTACTTTAGTATTCTCTAAATGAAGTTTTCCAGGTAGTACAAAAAATGTAGGAGAATGCATCAATCTTCTATTTAAATGATCTGTTGAATAATTGAAGGTTTTATTCCGGGTTACTAATTTTATAATTAAATTTTAACTATCTTTTGTTGTAGAACGTTCTCGAAAATAGTTGATATGAATTCAGAGATGGTAAAAATATGTATATTTCGCGATAACATTATTTTACTTTAGAATTCGTCCAAGAGAGTAAAAAGAGGTTATGTGAACTTGTGTTACAAAAGTTGTGAAACAAGTTCCTGTGTGTATGTGTATGTGTATGCGAATTGCTTTTGTTTTGGTGTTAAAATACCCCATATTTACATTCCAAATTAGGACGATGAATTTATGTGCAAAACTTACACCATGTTTCTGCATCAATAAATTTATTCGCATATAATTACATTTTTTTTTTCTCTTTAGAATTTAATAATAATTAGTTTCATATGCGCTAACGCTGTTCGATAATTTGATAATAATCTAGTTTGATACTTCAAAGGAGCTGATAAGTGGCCTTAATATGTGTTATTTTATTTGGAAAATAGTAGCATGCACTCCTTGTTTTGCAACTATAAAGCGTGCATAGCTTAACGTTTATTATACAATATTCTCATTAAATTAACGGGATTATACATACTTTGATTTGAAGCGTTCAAGTTTCAACGCGTCTCTGATTAAAGATACATTTTTGTTCACTTAATCTTTATAAAAATTACAAAGGAATCCCATATAACTAAAGAAAACAGCTCGTATTCTGATAAACATTATTTTTAGATCGTCCTACAGTAAAGTACAAAATTTGGCGTTTGGTCGTCTTTCTGTAACAATATCAGAAATTTAATATTTCGCACAAGAATTCGAATGAAATTTTCCCGATTCTAAAAACACGTATAGTAATATTTCATTAAATGTCATATTTTATGATGAATTCATGTAATTTCAAATATTTCAGAAACAGTTTGATACATTCTAAATAGCTGGGTTATTTTTAGCCGCAAATATTTCAAAGTAACCACTTTTATATCGATTTTAGCAATGTCATTATTTGAGCCCACTAAATATAGATAAATCCTATTCGAATCAAGTAATGGTATTGTCCTGACACATATTCCAAATGTAATTATCTTTTGTAATGCATACAGTTCGGACGAGTGAAAAAAAAAAAAAAAACACAAATTTCATGTAGGTGTGTACCGTACAGTAAATTACATGAACTGACCACCAGATGGGAGGGTGTTTAGATTTATGTATATGCGGCCACTGGCGACAGGGCCGTTTTAATCATTCCTTCGTTTAACAAAATCCGAGAGTCGCTCCCTTTCGTTTTTACTTCCTATGTTTCAATCTTTCCCCAAGCATTATTAAATCAACTGAAGCACTCACGTCTTTTGTTGGCTGCTGCAATTCTTTATTGTATTTATCGGCGCGCTCTGCGATCATAAATTTCAGTAAGGCGGTGACATTGATGGGTCAACTGAGGACAACAACGATTATATCGGAAACGGAAATTAAATTGCTACGTTTTGAGCCAACAGTTTTATCGACATACTTCAACTGACTTGCTACAACAAAAATTTCAATTATGACAGTTCCTTACTACTACATGACTATTTTTCTATTATTTTCTTTTGCTTGTTTTGTGTTTGTAAGCATAAAATGAAACAATAATATTATTTCTTTGGTTAAAAAGTAATACATATAATATGAGTGCAATATATTTTTATATTTCCAAAATTAGGGGGCCCAAAAAATAGAACGTTCCTAATTATTCTTTTTACTTTATTTTACGAAGTTATACGTAAGCTTGAGGATTTTCCTTACTACAGTGCATGTTTTACTTAAAAACTGATTATTAATGTTTTAAATCTGCAGCGTTATTTTAATTGCAAACATTATTGTTATTACAAAAATGTTTTAAACTGATGGCAAAATACTTGCTAAAACAAAAGATGGAGCTAATTTTTAATTCCTTCATAATTTTATTTACAAAACCAAGTAGTAATACTGACCTACACGTCCACAAATTAAGAATTCATAAGAACAAGTAGTTGCAGAGTATTCCTTATTTGGTATCAAGTCATGTTTCCTTTTACGTTTTATCAATGAAGCAATGTAGGATAAAATGAAAAAACTTGCAAACACAGATGCAAAGTAAAAACAAAATGTTTTTTATTGAACAATTTGTTGGTATCACTGCCAATCAGTCGGCAATTGCATTTTAAACACCCTCAGCTCGATTTCAAAGCCTATTGAACACCCATTGACCTTTATTTTTATATTTTGTTTACAAAGCACTTGACGCGCATAGTTTGTTGCACCGAATTCACATTACGCTGTTATGCTCGCTCGGTGGTCGCCTCTTAATGAGAAAACTAGTGTTCTGGAATGTAACACTAGTGTTAAACTACCCTATTAAATTCACAGAAGTTTAGATTTATTACTTTTTATGTTCATGATGTGAATTAAGCGATTTGAAGTTCAGGTAAAACTCATGGATAATTCACCAAGGATTTTTTTCCTCGAAAGAAAATTATAAGAATTAATCCCAGTCCGTCTGGAACAGAAGTCATGTGTATGTGATACAAGTTCTCTACAATCAACGTAGTGCATTGTAAATGTGTCCTTTTTATGAAGATTCAAAAGATTTTATAATGATATATGCCAAACTTCAGTTGTCACCCGTGACCATCATACGGTGTGCATCAGCGCCACCCACGTAGTTCTCGATTGCGAATACGACTAAGCGCTATTTAGGGTATACACGTTCTTGAAAAGTTAAGCATCACTTAAACGGAAATCAAAAATCGATTTTGAAATTAGTATGATGCCGATGACAAATCTTAGTAGAACTGTAGTTCAGAGCGACCAAAGCAAATGTAGACAACATGCTGCATATGCATGTGGTATGTGTAAGTGTGTGTGTGTGTGTGTGGGGAGAAAGACAAATGCCCTTAGGTGCTTCATTATCATTTATCATAGTGTAAAAAGCGTAAAGTGGCGGGACGAATAAGAATGCCCAGGCCAGGGACCGGGCCGGCCCGGACCGGTGTAGCTCTAGTGCACACATACATAAAACAGCAAAATTGGCAAAGTGATTCACGGTGAACAACGGAAGGGATACCAACATAACATACATCTACGGATGCTACAACGTTGCTTCTTTGTTCGTCTTTGCAAGCGAGCACATGCAGGCTCGAGTTCGAGTCGTCTAGGTGAGCGCAGGTTAGGTCCGAATACGCCAATTCTCGTTAGCGTGCACTGATGACAGGAATGCGTTGCCCATTTGACCGGCCATCGCTGCTGCGCCAACGATGTGTGTAATCAGTCAGTGCTGCCTGCAGTTGATACTTCCGCGAAAGATACATCGATAGCCGAACATGCGTTTCCATTTTATTATACAAAGGTTGTTTGTTTTGCTTTATCTTTTAATGCTTGTTACCTATATGAGATTATTATGATGGTATATTATTAACTTGTCATTGGGAACATTGCTTGCTCCACCTTGACAGAATAGATTATTTAGTGTGCTTCTGGATATAACAAACTTCAATTTCCTTTTCTTTGAAGTTCTTTCGGCATGTTTATCAAATCCTAGAGATCGTTAGGGTTGAAAGGTTAAGGAGAGCGGTCCCCGTCATATCATCAAAACTAAGCCAATTTTTTTTAAAATACTAAATTACCATAGTTTTATACATGATTTTACGAAAAATAATTTCATTTACAAATTAACCTAACCAAAAAGTCAATTTAATGTTGTTAGGCTCTATGTACATTTAATTTAATTATTTATTCAAAACAGTAAGTAAAACACATGACAAAAAATATAATAACAATTTATGATATTTACAACAGTTTCCAAAAATGCAAAATTGGGAAATAATGTTTACGTATGTAGACATATCTTTAATTAAATCGTAATTATTTTGAATATAAAATTATGAAGTGTAAAGTTAATTATTCCTCTATATCTTGCGAAAAAATGGAGCCTCTTAAAACTGCCGTTTACCATATTTTTATTACAGTAAGTAGAGGTTATTTTTTTTTCTAATTAACCCATTTGTATATTTCAAAATGTAAGAACAAACGTTAATTCTTTAAATGTTAACAAATGCCCTCTATACAATTAATTTAATATAACCTTGTGTCCCAGAGCAACTTAACGATAGTCTTAAGATAGACTATAAAATACTATTTTTAATGAATTTTATGAAAAATATTTGTAATCAAATATATAATTTGCTGTTAATTTAACAAAATTGTTACTAATAATAGAGATAAAATATAAATGAATTGGTTACTTCGTAAATATATTGGGCTGCGATTTTCATGATTAGACGTAGCCCTGTTAGGATGGGCAACTACAGGAATTCCGTTTAGTAACACTTCAATCAATAGCTTAGTTATGTTTACTAAATTAAAAATGATATCGCGAAATTCCTCCCAAATTGCTTAGTTTGTAAAAATAATCGCATGATATGTCTCGATCGCGCACCTTTTATTTTATAAATGTATTTAATAAGAATAACAATTTTACGAATAACAACAAACACTCCTAACACCGATATGCCATAATCTCAAATAATAATAATATTATTGATCATTAATATTAATGCGAGCACAGTTATCAAGTATGTGTTATCAATATTAGTCTGATATTACCTTCAGCCAAGCCACAATTTTGTTTGCATACCAACGAGGAGTAGTAGCCAACTGATACGAACGTTTATGTGTGTGTGTGTGTGTGTGCTATCCTGATAGCCATTGCTCTAATTCTATCTTTGCTTTCGTGAATACTAATATGTGTGTGCCTGCATCTGTGTGTGTGTGTGTGTGTATCTGTGTATCAATTGTCTACAACAGTAATATGTGTACTATGAATAAACAAGATAATTAGTACATTGTGATGATACGGATACGGTTAGGTTGCCTTCATAAATACCACTGATACACCTACGCACAATCACATTTTGTAATGGATATGTAAATATTCTATCATCATATTATCGTTATGTTACATTGAAAATTCAATAGGAAAAATTTGAGCTTAGAATGCGGTAAATTACTTTTTAATTAATATCTTATTTGAGAATTTTCATCCATGCAAATGACAGTCGTAGTCGACAGGATGAAATTACGTCAATGCTCTATTTATAAGGTGTATCCATGATTAAGTCTACAGTTACAAAAAAATTACATGAAATATCATCAAATGGTTCAATTACACAGTTGGATCGGGAAGGAGTGCACGGTATACTATGTATCGTATGGGCCAATAGTAATTCTGTTCTAGAATATAAGATTTAAAAAATTGTATTATATTTTTTATTATAGGCAAGAAAAAATGTAATTACCCAATTTTGCTATCACAACTAATTCTATTTATGCTATATATTTTTTAGAATATATTTTAAACCAAATACGATAAAGTGCAGTATTATTTTCTACGAAATCGAATATGAAATGCCAATTAAAACCTCAGTGAAATTCATAACCTAATAATCATGTATTGCATCATTTTCAAATTAGATTAAGAAATGTGTGTGCCCTAATAATTTCTCGCTATAATATGTGAATTAACAATGTATGCACGGCGTGCGAATTAAGGATAAAATTGAGCGTGAATTAACGCTGCACTGGTCAGTAGACTAAAGTGGTTTAATGAGGAAAACAAATTCACAGGCGATTTTGCATTATTTTATCATGTGTGTACTACGGAATGTATACACATATAGTTAGTTCAATTTGTAGTAAATGCACATGAGAGTTAATGCATCGTGAAATGACGCGGTTAGGTTGACAACCAATGTGACACCCACCGATTCTAGGTTTGGTTCCCGTTCATACGGTGATTAACGCTGAACCAGGAAGGATACACCAAGTCACAACCATTATTTTTACATTATACAAAATTAGTATGACATAATAATAGGAAGTGAAAACAACGCCCGTGTTTTACCACTAACCTCTCATTATTTTATTATTGAACGTAGTACGTCTAAAGAGCCTTAATTATTTCATATGTTAACAGGAATACATGTTTTGAGCCAAGATCTTGAAAACAGCATGAATAATAAATATGAAAATTGTAGATACAAAAGCGTTTTGCAACATTTCCAAATTGCTTTTAAAATTAGTAATTTTACATGTAAGTCACCCATGGTAACTACATTTATTAAATATGTTATGATAATCACAGCATTTATGTTCTATAACCAAATTCAATACAAAAATAATACTGTGAGCCATATCAATATATCTAGTCCTTTATTTTTGTAACATCAGCTTTGTTTGTTTGTTTGTCCTGCACTGACTGATCAGTTCATGATTTGTCTCTCTTTCCACTTACTTATTTTTTATACATGTTCGTTCGTGATTTGTACAAGAAAGTTCAGTGCAGAAGAATGGAACAATATTAGCGATTAATTTGGTTATCTCGGGCCAATGAAATGCAAACAAGAAGGGCGACAAACAAATAAGTATAAAATAGTTGATGTGTATATATATTTTTTCCACTTAAATTCAAGTAAAGTCAAAGTGGATCGGTATTCCTTTATTGTCAAAGTGGTTGGTTGTATATCGCGAAAGTCTGTATCGAGTCGACGGCGACGTGTCGTGTCGTGGCTCGACATGGCATGGCGTTATGTTGAAGTTTACCCACAGGATGTGTTGCCACAAAGGGCACAATTTCCCGTCTCTGAAGTCCACTTTCAAGGGGTCAAAAGTTGTGATAGCTCTGTGTGGGAAAATAGCCGTAACGTTATTTCGTATGCATTGCTTTTATCGACACATTGCATTGCATTCGTGCCTATATACATGTATATATGTATATGTACATATGATGTAATATACACACATACATATATGCATGAATTGAAATTGAATTGGCACTGAACCCCGAAACTAGTTCAGAGTCTATTGTCATATTTCTCAAAGATATTGCACATATTGAAAATATTATCAGGAGTCAGAACATGCAAAAACACTTAAATCTCTTATAATATGATTGCTTAATTTATATATAGTTTTCATTGATTGCTCTGACTGTACTGGCCCCAAAATAAACACTATCCTGGATACTCCAGCTTATCCAGACAAGAAATAAGTGGAGGATACGGCAATAGCATCATTTAAGGATAGTTAAAAAAAATTTACAAAACTACAAATAAGTTACTGGTTAATTCAATAATATGATTAGGATAACGTAAATGTAACATTATATATATATATATATATATATATATATATATATATATATATTATATAAAAAAAAATGTTTTCCAGCAAAAGTTTCTAGACATTTTAATATCATTTGCATGTATATACTTCATTAACTCATACCGTTTTCAAAATATTGAAACAGTATCAAGAGTAAACCGTAACTTTCGATTAAAATATCCTTTTCAAAAGTTGTTCTTACCAGGGATATACAAATCTTTAAAAATACGAAATGTCTGATTATAGCGACATATATTTATATCTATATTTATTGGGCGTAGGTTTTAGATATCAGCTAGTACACTCTGAATAACAACTATTTCAAATTATACAACTTGAAATAGAAATTTTCTGTTTTACAGTTCATTCAATTTGCAATATGTTGCGCAACATTATAATTTAAAGCTGGTGCCGATTTTCTGCGATAACTGCATTATATTATAGTCTTAAATTACTCAAAAATTGAAAAGGTTGTCTGTGACTAAGTTTCAGAAAAAGAATATAATATGATACAATCATACTAAATGTTCCTGTCATATTTATCTGTATCATTGAAACATATATTTGACGGATTAATATTTTTTTAAAGTTTGATAAAACACTGTTATTAATAAATATATTAATTAATTTGGAAAGCACATATTGTTTTCAACATAATTATTTGCCAGATAACATATATATTATTATTTACGTCTGATGCAGATTATCACTTTTTCACATATAGGTATGTGCATGTTACATTAGCTTATGAAGATATCATTTTAGACGGCCATGTCACAGGAATTGAGCCTGATATTTCTTTTTTGAAAACAAAAATACCTATAGGTATATTTAAATGAAAGACATTTTTTTCAATATAATTTATTTAGTTTAACTTATTCTATGAGTAAACATTACTAATGCAACTAAATTCAATCAAATTTGATTAAAAAAATACAATTTTTTCTTTTGCGAAAAAAAAAAAAGGTTTGATGACACCTAATTTTCAAAGATTCAATAATAATTACAAATTCTTATGCCACCCGAAAGCGTAAAACATCAAATTTTGTATATTTTCCATTCCTACAAAAATATCCAGGAACACATTATACTTGCGTATATATTACGTATTTGAACGAAAGATAATAGGCAAATTCCTACAAGAATTATCAAAAGGTCAAAGTTGATTCTTGAACTGGTATATATAGTGTTCACTTTGGCTAGACTCAAGTTATTTGGTGAATTAAATTTTTCGTGATAATGAACAGTGCTGTGGTTATTTTGGCAGCTGTTTTTGCTGCAACAACAGTTAATGCGTTGCGTAAGTAGTGTAATTTTCATATAATTACTTCCTGTATTACTTTTTGATAAAATTATAATACGCGCATACATTATACAAAATATCATTATTGTGAAAACATATTTTTGTCCATTTTAGAGTCAGCTATTTTAGGCTCTATAATCAATTTTTTGTTATCATTTCACGCTTGACCTATGGCACAGGCCTTTAGTTTTGAATGTCATGGTTTTGTCATGTGGAACTTGATAATTTAGTAGTTTTTTATTTTAGTAGTAATTGAATAGGATATCCTGATATTATAATATGGACATAATATGAAAAATAGTGAAATTCTTCATATACAGTGTAGTCTATAAAAAATTGTTTTAAATAAACCTTCTAAAATATATACACAAAAGAGCTATTGCTTTCGGTTGAGTATATGATACAATCTCAGAATGAAAAGTATCAAATAAAGAAACTTTTTTTACGTCTACCTGATTTTGAAAGTAGGTATATACTTCGATGTATGTTACCTGCTCTAAAAGTTGTCATTTACCTAATTTTAAATTTGGTGGATATCTACCGCTTCTTTTATAAAATCAAATATATTCTTATAAAATAAAAACAATCTATAAATCGAATTTAACACGACTAAATAACTATCCGATTCTATATAATGAATTTAATAGTAAACAATTTTTTAAACATATACTGAATAATTTATTGGCTTTAATTTTACAAACTTGTTGCTAAAAATCGAGAAAGAAAAATGATTAATTCATTATCACCAAAACAAAACTAAGGTAAGCGAAATTTTAATAAACAAAATTTGTAGACATATTATTCTGCAGTGCTCCCTATATAATTCTTACCATTGTAACTGTTATAAGCTACCCAACTGTAGGCATTAATGCTTGCATCTATGCTTGTCTCACAAAAAATCTTGTAGATATATATGCTTTTAATACTATCTATTTATTTTAGCTAAATACATTAAAAAATGCAGCAGAACTGTTAGTAATTTGGAGGAATGTATCATAAGAAGCACAAAAAATGCATTACCTCACATTTTCACAGGTAAATTAATAACTACTTACTGAGAGATTTTTTTTAATTTGAAAATTATAAAATTGATTTAAAACAAATTTAATATTAATCAAATAAATATTAACAAATATCTGAAAATACGTGTATTAAGGTGAACCAGATTTGCAAATTCCAAATTTAATGACCCTTAATCCTGATGACCAAGAATTGGTAATCGATGAAAATGTAAAAATCTCACTTAAAAATATTAAAGCTCAATCTGAAATGTTGGTGCCCGTTCTTGCTAAGTAAGTTGACAATATTTAAAATTATGTTATCAAATATTTGCAATTTTACTAATTTAATAGCATGGATTTTGATACAAATACACTGACTGTCGGATTCAAACTACCAACGTTGGTTTGGCGTGCTGATTTCGAGACCATTGGCAAATTTAAGGATTTGGAAGAAAAAGGGAAGATAACCATTACATTCCGTAAGAATTTTATTAATTAATAAGTTGATTCTTGGAGGATTTGCAAAATAGTTGCAATGAATTCTAGCTTTGATTAACAAAGATGAATTGTTATTTAAATACCAAAGTATTTCATTTATATTATTATATAGGTTCAATACAGTTGAAGTACATCCGAAAGTTGGCTGCAAAAGAAATTAATGGGGCCAAATATTTACAAGTAGAATCTGAAATTACAACTGGATCCACAGAGGGCATAGATATTGTTACGCATGATCTAGAGCATAAAGGACACTCACATTCAGGTAAACATTATAATTGATGTTGAGAATTTAAACTAATAGCCGTACCTTTTCGATAGATAAAGAATCAAAACAATTGACTGAATTGATGGAAAAGGCAAAAAAACCTCTTGAAAATACCTTGAAGGGGATTTGCGGATTTTTAGTAACACATGTTATAAATGCATATTTAAGAACAGTTACAGCGGACCAAGTATTTTTAGCCTAAGCAATATGTTAATTAATCAAAAGACATTAATGTTTTGTTGTAATAATAAAATAAATGGAAAATATCTGTACACATATTCACTTACCATAAAATACAGTACTTCACAATTTTAATAAATATATAGTAGAGACTTGTCAAACACATAATACAAGAAAATTCAGTTTTAGCACGATATTTCTCAAAACAATATACAAATATGACACTGTGTGTTATCTCTGTGTTATTATTTCGATGTGACAGGTCAAAACTGCAATAATAACGTTAAATTACTTTAATTAGTCAGTCAGACGGTAGGTCAGAGGTTATCTACGTGGAATCATATGCATAAGTTCTTGAACAATGCATTCATATTCAAACCACACTGACTATAGTATTATTTTTCAACTCATTTATGGTGCATTGTCTTTTCTATACACGCGCGTATATAAAATTTTGAAGGTAATGTTTTGTGTTGGTTTTTGAGACTACAGTAAATATAATATATTTATAATTCATACTGAATTCAGTTAAAGAAAATAATTTTTAGGCTATTCTGAGAAACGTTTTATAATTACTCCATAATCTATTATTTTAAGTAAGAGTATTATCATATTTGGCAACCATCGTAAAACGATATAACGTCCCTGAAAGTAGTTCGATTTGAATAGTTTTATAACTTAAACGAGTGCCATTTTCAATGTTCTATTTTGTCCCACTTTTTACTACCTTCAAATCGTCACAAATTAAAGATAAAGATATCGAAATTTCATTTTTTTTTTAATATTTGCAGTAACAATAATTAAATAGTATTATGAGAAAATTATAGAAATATCAGTTTATTCTCTACAAAATGACTTTCCAGTGTAGAGTGGATTTTCAGGGATGCTATTATATTTTTTGCTTATTAGTAGAAGAGTAATTAAACAATTCATGATTCAAATTCATAATTATAAAATAAAAAAACGCCCAGAATTTGAATCCCAAATGTAGTGTACAAATCCGATCATTAATATAGGAGTAGATTTTAATTTTACTCAATACACAATATTACACCAGGCGTATAACAAAATCGAATGTTAATTATTTGCACGTCACTAATCCAATGTTTTCATTATAATTCTCGCAAATTCATTTTAGTAACAAACAAACTACATATACACACACTGATACAAAAACACATGGCCAGAAAAACTAGATTCGAATGAAACGAAAAACGATTGAAATAGCTTGTACACTGCAAAAACATGGTACACGAGTTCAAAATACAATAAATTTTAACAGAAAAAGCACGGCATATACATATATATATATTGTGTTTGTGTAAAGGTAGCATAAATCTTGTTTTGCACAAAAATAAAAAAACCATATTACAGTTTGTACATCTATTTCACCATACTATTATCTATACAAGGAGAATTAAAATTGTTCCACTTTACGATTGTCGATGCCTGTTTGTTTTGTACGTAATTTCCTCCAGTGTGAATTATTAAAATTAAAAGAAATATATATATGGCACAATACTTTAAGCTTCAATATAATGACCAGAAATATTCTTAATATAGGTGAAATTTCAAATAGAAAATATGTATCTTATTACTGAAAAGTAATACGACGTTCGGATGGTTTTAATCGAGGAAGCCCAAAATTACTTTCATCTGTATTTTGTCGATTTTCTTTATGTTTGTATTTTCATATTTTGCGGGCTATATTCGAATAGTTAAAATATACCAGAGTTATTCAAACTATTCTACTTTCTATATGCATTTAAAGGCGAATAACGCAACGATAATGCTAATTTTGCAACCCCTTTAATAGAGGGTATAAGCGCTATGGTATTAATTTTATGTTGCCTATTAAAAAGTACATAACAATTTTTCTTCATAGTAAAATAGAATCACTTTGACAAACAAAAATTACAACTCAACTAATGATGAAACAGATAAACGATAATTTTATCGGCGGCGGTACTTTGTTCTCTGCACGCTTTGCTCATCGTTTTAATTGCAATTTTTTCCCAACATCTCAAATTATGCTTGAACAAGCGCAAAAAATCGACCATTCAGTTTTGAGTACGTACGCCAGGTCTGGCACTAGACGGTGAAATAAAAAAGTGTTGATAGGAAATAATTCGAGCGTATCGTTTGCTTGCGAATTATGCATAGTTATAGGATAATGATTGTGCATTGTGCTGCTCAGCGCTGTCCACTTCCTCGGCAGGTGCTAACGAACGGCACTTGTGTGTGTGTTAGTTCAACTATTCGTCGAAAACCGGTTCAAGTCGCGTTGGTCGACCTCTTCTCGCAGCCACCATGAATCCAAGTTCCTTCCAAGTGTTATATGTATATACTGCTGATATTATCGTATGCGTGTTAATGTGAAACCCCCTCTTAAATTAAGGTGCGTTTACACTGTGTATATGACAGCGTTGCGATAAGATGAAGATACCCAAAGATAACATGTATTTTACCATTATATTGTCATAGAACCAATTGCACTGTACGTTTTATATTACTCAGGAATTTTCGTAAACGCAATACTGACGCCTGTCAGTTCAGAAATAAAAGAGTTATTGAGTTTAAATGCGAAAGGAAATTATTGAATCTTTTTGTTGCCTTCAGGGAAATAAGACAACACATTCTATAATATTCATAATTATTATTTCTATACATATATTTTTATTTTAATGTTATATTGTTTTAATTTAAAGAACCTTTGTATTCATAAAATTAATTATGTTTTATACATTTTTGAATGTATTCATAATTCAACGATTTCTCAATACAAAAGGATTGTTGCTTTTACAGCCTTATAATCCTAGAAGTATTACAATTATAGAGTTTTAATTGAAACAGGTACTAATAAGGTACTCATATGTATATATTTTAATTAAAATCAGTATATGAGTTATACTTTGATTCCGCAAATATTACAGATAACGTACGAACACTATATCTCTTTTCTACGAAGTCTAAAACTATCAAAAATAATGACAATTATATTTGATTACATATACAATTTCGGAGAGATAAATTGAGAATTGAATGTACCATGTGTATTTTTGTTTTGTTTTACTGATAATGTTTCTAAACGACACCGAAAACTTACATGCAATTATGCTCTTAGTAAAATAAAAATATTCGTTTTAAATTGAAAAAATATTGAACATACTCACGAATTTTAATTAAAATTTCTATAAAATTTAATTTTGAAACACAAAACTATATAAATAGAACAAAATAGTATTTTGTTTAATATTTCATATTACAAGTAAGTTGAAACTGGCGTAATACTGTGGTGATATTGATTCAAAAATAAATTGAAAATGCATTTGATCAGTGTCGAATTCGCTGTTCAAAAATAATTCAACACGAGCCAAACAATAATTGTCTGCAATGTTGTCAATACATTAACAAAAACAGAGTGGAAAAAAAATGAAAAATATAAAAACAAAAAAAATGCAGGCCCATACACAAAGTGTATTTGTTCGGGAGTCGGTCACCAATGATTGTGTTAGTACATGATGTCGATTAAATAATGTTTCAATTGAAAAATCTGCGTACTGATTTTTGTCAGTCAGCTATAGCTATAGGTATATACAATACATGTTCATCAATATTCCCCTGTTATTTTGTCATGTTTACCAATAATATTCATATACGGAACGGCAATATTTACTCATTAAAATCATTCTAGATGTATTGGTTTTTAGCTAATTGCAATATTTGTATCATTTTGAACTCATAACATGGATTAAAAACTTATTTGTAAATACGAAGATTTTCGTACTCGAGATCTCAACGGTTTCAAATTTAGATACATTGTACAAAATTTCTTGATGCTCATAGCAATATTAATGAATGACAAATTTTAAATTAAAAGTGATATAATGATATGTTAAAATTTTATAATAAAACATAAGTAATAATTAATTCTTTTCGAAAAACAGTTACTTTAAAAAGGTTTTCTATTCGCTTCTCGATATTATTTACAAACACAAACAAAACAGCAATAGAAATTGAAAACAAGAGTAACACATGTAAAGAATAAGTACATTTCGATGTTTACAACGTCATCTGCCGATAATTCTGATGGTATACGTATTCTGTATGAGTTTAGTGGGTCACATGACGCCGAACGCGTTACAAATTACATGTCAATGTTTTAAGAATTATTGAGCCATATACCATAAATCAAACACTTCAAATTGATTTATTTTTCATGGCAAAAGTTTATTCCTTCAGTGTACTTTGTGCAGTATGTAGGACGTTCCAAATTCAACTTTGTGATAAGTGATAACTCATACATTAAAAGTTAAGGTTTATGATGCATGAGTTGCAAGGCATACACTATACCTATAATATACTAGTTTTATTGACGTCTTTTATTACTGATAACGTTTCTATTTGTAAACTTGGTACCGTGTTATCGCCGTCGTAAACGTCAAATACCTGCAGTTGATTGACCAACCAGCAAGTGCATAAAGATAAAGATTCTTATCAGAAATGTTCGAATATTTTCTTGTTACTACTGTCTCCTGCTACGTTTATGTGGAACACAAGATTATTTACATATATGTACCTATTTATGAATATCAGTATCATATCTATCGAACCTTAAAGTTGAGTTTACGACTGGGCGTAGTCATGTTACGCATATGCACATGTTTGAACATGATGCACTGAAATCAGTGCTTCGTTTACGCATGGCTGTTCCATGCCAAGTAACGCATATGCGCGCATATGCGCTCGGCCTTCAAAAGATGGATATACAGAAATCCTATCTAGTGTTTACGCTTGATTTTCCACCATGCCACGTAAACTGCCGACGCATAGCCGTACATGAACATTTCAACTTTCTGGGATAGCGCATGGTCAAAGCTTATAACATAGGAACACAGATGGCCAGCCTAGTCTGGGTAATACAGATACCTTTATTATTTTAGTTTAGTTATTAGAATAGAGGGGGCCAATATTTAAATAAATTAGAAAAATGATATTTTAAAGAAATTAACAGTTTAAATGCAAATATATCAATGAATACAAGATCAAGGCTGACAGGACAAATTGACGTAGTAAACTGTGAGTGTCCGTGATATAATTACCATTGATTAGGTCTCATTTTTAATAGTAGTTCCAGATATTGACGTTAGGGAAGAGCAAATAGTTCAATTACATGCCACAATAAACGCCACGACAAGACAAAACTTGGTCGGATGCATAAACACGCTCGCATATGCGTAACTTGGAATAGAACAGCCATGCGTAAACGAAGCATAAGCGCTTTGATGGGCTATTCGTAATTTTAATTTCCAATCGTAAACGCCATTTTAATGCTCTATATTAAGAAATATGAAATTTCCAGATACACATAATCAATGCATATGAAATATATGTACAGTGTCGTCGGAAAGTTTGAAAACGAAATTATTATATTTAATATATATTTTATACGAGTCCATCGCAATAACAAATGACACAATTTAAAAATAGCTTTATGGAAGTAATTAAAGTCTATAAAAAGATACCTATCCATTTATATTATAATCTACTTTATTATTTACACAACTCGATTTAATTTCATAATTATTGTGACGTTCAAGAACGTAGCCTTTATTTTTTTACAATATAGATTGTAGGACTAATTAAATATAGAATATCAATAATATTTCCGTTGCGGCGAGGATATATTATTGGCGAGCACGGTGAAAGTTGGGGTTCGATTCCTGCCCATACCAGTATGCACAAGAAAAAAGAAATGTTCTACGCATGCATAAATAACATATCTATATTATATATATATATATATATATATATATATATATATATATATATATATATATAATATCAGGGTAAATGCCAAAATGTTCATATGCATTTGCAACTGCGGTAAAACGAAGCATAGTGTAAACGCGCCTTTATCATCACATCAGCATGCAACTTATATTACTAGAGTGAATATGTAGTAACAGCCGTTGTAGCAAGAGATGTGAAAATCGTAAGGCAGAGCAAGCGAATGGTGCCAGTGTAGTAACAGGTGTACAAAGTGCAAATGTGTATGGTGCACTGGAGTACTAAGAACACTGTACACCACTTCATATAGTATCTAAGTACATATACACTGGCTTTAATAATGTAAAAGCCCCGATATTGCTGATAAACTTTAATGAGAATATTCTGGTTTAAGTTCGTTATGTTTGCATTATTATGCAAAGGTTTACTCAACGGCTCGTGATTTCAAAGCCTGACTGCATCATAAAGTGCTTCCTTCATATTTTGCCACATTTTAATGCAGTCCTAATTATATGGTTTGATATTTGGGAATTAATACACCGAATTTGATACTTGACACACTACATTTAGAAATACAAAAAGGATCTTTCATTTATTGTGTGAGTTATGGCCCAAATAATTAAAATGATATTAATGTAAGGAAAATTAAGAAAAAAATTAAACAAATGTTTATCAATGTCGTTGTTTAGATTTTTTCAGCACTAACCATTTAGAAGAGTATAAACTTCACTACAATTAAAATTTGTAATATATTATTAATAGTCTAAGGTTTTATTGTAAAGTAGTTTCATTGTGTTGCTTTTGACGTTCAATGTTGACATTTACTTATTTGTGGTTCTTAAAAATTTGAAAACGTATGAAAGTAATAGTAAGTTTTATAATAACAAATTGTTATATTCTAATGATTGTTTTACATGTATTAGAGATTTCACTACAATAAACTTTCAAAATTCATGATTAAAAAATAGTTTTCTTCAGGAAAAATATTTATTAATATATGTACTAACTACATGCACTGGTGGTTGCACCAATGTTTGATATTTTATAAGAACTTTAAAAACAAGCTATGAATATGGCGGTAAAAATAATTTTGCAAATATTTCGAATATTATAATTAAAATTTCGTAAATATGTATTTCCATGATTATGAGCAGTGGCGTGGGCTGATAAATACCTCGTTAACAAGTAAAATAAAGATTATTTTCGTAGTAAAAGCAATTTCAACTAAAATGCGGATAACATCGTTGAAAATACAAGCATTGTTAACCAGTAACCGCACGGTGGTGGTGCAGTGGCAATGGCAAAAACCACTACGCACTAGGAAAAAGAAGCATGATTGCGGTGGTGGGTGATTGTAATCCCGGTACAGAGTTGCATGCTTTTTTCGGCTAAAAACACGTTATATAAATGTAATCAAGTAATTAAAACGGTACCTAGCAAACCGCTTATCTCGTAAGCTATTCCGCGAGGGCACTGATACTGTGTATGCATACCAGGAAAAATATATATTCGTCTTATCAGTTTTACCGTAAATTGTCTAACCCTTTATCTACCGCTAATGTTAACACCAAGAATCAACACATTTTATCAAAGTTTAAAACCGAATTAGCTTAGCCTTATTTAAATAACATTCCTATTTTCGGTAATTCCCCAAGATAAAACTACCGACACTGATCATTTGTTTATTTTCATTTAATACAAAAGCTGAATGTTGTACAAAACCAATGGAAAGTACAATGAAATAACGAGCATAGTTCTGAAATATTGCATTAACGCAATGATTGGTATAGAAGTAATTTTTTACTGCAAAATGAAAATGTGTAAAACATTTATTATTTTTAGTGTAACATAATATATTTATGTGGTTAAGCAGTCAACATAGAGCTTTCTCAAATAATAATAGTTTTTCCTCTGTATTCCTCAATTGTAAAGAAAAGGTATTCAAATTCAACAATGCTAGCACATTTTTTCAATTCGAATTAACCAACCCTTCTAGCTTGAGATTGACGAATTATTTTTGAAATAATTTTAAGTTTCTTATCCATGTTTTTATGTAAAACGATAAAATAGTAATTTACAAATATAGTAGGTGCAATAATTTAGTTTTATTTGCAAGAAAACATCCGGTAGATATACATATAATAATGTGAGTTAAACATTATACACGTGACGAGTTCAAAGTTCGATAAATTGCACGAGAATGACATACAGGAACTAAATACATAACAACGTGAAACTCGTCTTATCAACTGAACGCAAGTAGTACCTACCGAGTTGGTAGTGAGTGTCACAAATGCAGCTGTAAATCGTCTGTATGCACATATTATTTGATGCATATGCGAAATGTGAGTCAGATTACGTGTTAACTATACAACTTTCATGACACAATGCTACTACACTACTGCATCAACTATACAGCAATACTCATAATTGTGCATATTAGAAGTCAGGCATGATTTCAGTGCTAATAAACACATAAGATGAGAATACTATTTATAATCTTTTTCTCGTCGCTCAGTATGTAGGAAAAGATCTATAGTGAGCAGTATAAAAGAAATTAAAAAATTGACAGCGAAATTCATTAAATATTTTTTTCCGAACATACTTGGATGGGCAGAGTACCGTTTTATACCGCATCAGTTTGTGCCACTACCTTGTTTTAGACTCATACAACTTATACATGATGTATAGTCCTGATTTGTGCCACTACCTACTACGTAACTAGCAAAGAAGTACATATTCTAAAGGACAAATGTATATTGGAATAATGAATTTTCTTCTAAAATGTTAACTTTGCTTTCATTGCAGTGGTTTGAATTGATTTATGCCTATCAATCAGGTTTGTATACATATTTGGAATATTTTTAAACAAATCAGTGGTTATAAATAAGCGTTACCATTAAAATATTTGTAGTTATATGAAAATACTTTCTCATATATATAATAAAAACTACCTGCCTATAATTATTCCTTAAAATAATGAATATTAAAACCAAAAAAATTACAGAAATACTAGGTCCTTCCAGTAAAATAAAAGATTTCAAATTTAATAAACTTGGTAATAAAATATTATATACGAAAAGTTAAATCTCTGGGTTTGTTTAAATGTAAGTTATGAAAACATTTTCATAAGACGCAGGAAAAATAAGAGCAAAGGAACAATAAGTAATAAAGCAACGCACTGTGCACAAATAATATATTTAAGAATTCTATTGGCGTCCCGTGTTAAGCGAGAGCAAATATTTTTCCCGCTGGGCATTTGGAAATGAAATAAAACAGAGAAATAATAAAAATAAAAAAGTTTGAAGGAAAAAAGAAGCAGCTGTTGTGTTGACATATTGTATTTTATGGGAAACCTAATTAGGTAGCGTCCCACAAACCACCAACACCACCACCACCACACAAGTACAAACACACGTAAACCATAATTCAGTTTTCGGTGACAAAAGTGTTAATTCGTTTATGGGTTTCGACGAAAAATTAGGGCGACCGAAGGGATGACGAAAACCAAATTTGTCGTCTACTTTTCACCACTTCTTCAAAGATATATCATCTTAATTTATTGTCTATAAAAGTTATATACCATATTTGTTTTATTATTGGATTCTAAAAATTAATACTTAATTAATCCTAAACGGGAAGCGGCTGATTCACAAAAGTTTGTGAATGAACGAAAATAATAAATAATACCAATAAAGATGACTAACGAAAGATTTTTATTAGGATTAATTCAAAAGAAACTTTCCATTCAGCTATGAGTAGTGCACATTACTGTGCATACATCGTAGATTTAGCACAACGCTATCCTATTCTCTGATGAATTGATGATGAAATGCAACATACCGTTTTTAATAACAGCACATAATCCATCAATAATCCTTTCATCCATCGGCTGCAAATGTGATCGTTAAAAGGGGGTGACATTTGTACTTTTGTTTATTACTGTAATGAAGATGAAATTTTATATTTGTTTATGCAAAGAAATTGGATGAAATGCAAAATAAAAACAAATCATGTGATTTCTACTGCATACAACAAATTCTGATGTTATATTTAAATCCAGATCAGAATGTACACTAGCGACATGATCACCATAATTTTTAAGATCGCTGAAGTACACCAGAGCTAAAGCATTCGGTCGTGTGTCTATTGCATTATTGGACCAAAAATACGTTCTAAAAACATTTGTTACAACAATTTTGCAATTATATGTAAAATAATAAAACAAAGGTAAATATACGTAAATATAACACGAAAGTGTATTGAACTATGAATGTTGTACCTACGACATAATATAATATACAAATGCAAGTCACGGCAAAGATAATAAATCAAATTTCGAAAAAGTTCATTTAATTGTTTGCCAATAACAATACCATGAAAAATACGTTGTGCTATAGGTAGATGTTGTTTTGTCATCGAATATAATGGTTCTCCATTATAATGTACCGTATTTGCATGCGTCGCTTCGGGGGCCTACAGTTCTACTTTTTCGTTAATAGCGTAGAACTCATGCATTTCATGACAACGAAACTGCAAAATCATTCTATTGCTAACGAAATTATTACCACGATTTTCATGTCACAATTCGGTACAATTGTGGGCAAATATGTACCTCTAATAAATCGGGGGAGTTCAGTGCTGAAAAAATCATTCGGCATAGCGATAGATAAAATATAAACTATGGTTCAATTGTGTTCCTTTTTGAATGAATTACATCTGTCACTTACCTAATTTCTATTTTCGGTAAGAGATGACTTTCTAATGATTTATTTTCTCTATTTCCAGTAATAATTTCACAAAAGTAAGATCAAACTGCTATTCTAAATACTATTCTTAAACTATAATCCCATTGAATTTGTTTTATATAGGGCAAGTTTATATTTATGAAACAATATTAAAATGAATTTGCTAGGAAATATGTATATGAAATAATAGCCGTTTCTTACTTTTGCTAAATTGTTACTACAGTTAATAAAATAAACAAAATATCAGTAATTTTGCCTATTGCCCAAATACATCACGAAATTTTTGTAATGTTGTTTGTATGTATAATAATTTTTATGGTGAATATGTACTTGCATAACTATAACGACAGCTTTAATGCAAAGAAATACATTGTTAATGTAATGAAAATGAAAAAGTTGCCATTTGTTCGAGTGCCATTTGTTCGTCTAACCAATGGGTGTTATCGTGTCTTATCGTTTTTCGATGGTTTTTAGTTATGACAATACTTTTATACTAAATACATAATTGCCCTGGCCCAACAACAATTAACAGCTGAACCAAATGTTAAATTTTGAGTTTTCACTAAGAGTAAATTTAAAAAAAACTATAGCCGCTAAACGCTGGGATAATCAGTAGTTAGTAGTATTTTGGAAATAAATGGGCATGTTTTAAATTTAGGTCGAACGTTTGTATTCCGTAAGCATCTTCACAACGCATAGGTTAATGATTTAGGCACTTAAGAAAACAGTGACAAAAATAAATTCCCTATTTTTAAAACCAGGAAACGCACCATTTGTATCTAAAACTGCCGTAGTATTTTACCTTGCTTACATATTCCGCTCTGGATACTGACTGCATATATCTTTCGATGATATATTTACGCCAAGACAACGTTTAATGTCATATTTAACTATCTTAACTTTATATTTTTTCCCTGTAACGATTCTATTTTGCATCAAAGAACACTTATCAACACTTGCGCTTTTTTAAATTATTCCCTATTAGGTATACGAATATAAATAGTTTCATTATTTAAATTAGATATTTAAGGGAATTATAGTTTTCTTCAAATCTTTCCAGACCGTCCCCCCACCTTTTTAGTTCCATCTTGCTTTTTAAACTTATTTGTAGTGTGAAACACCTAAAAGATGCTCTAGTCCTTGGACAGGTTATGTGCTAACATTAAAACAAAACAAAAATCTACAATATACTACGTTAGACTATCTAATAAGTATAATCATATAATGTGTTATATTTTGTAGTATATATATTTTAATTTATTACTATTTAAACTGCAACTATTCCGTAAAACACTTATAATGTGACTATATTTTAGTAAAACAGTAAAACAGGTTTTAATTTTTTTTTCGATGTAAACAAACCTTTTGATGATATAAGTTTGGTTAATTAACAGACCAATTATATCAGATAATTTGGAAAATCCAAAATATATTTATGAATTCAATAGGTACAATATAAGAAGTCAATGCCCTTTGGCTCTAACAATAATAACAACATTGAATGAAAGTGAATTATGGGTAATAATTATAACTGCATTGATTTCCGTCAATTGTATGTATGGGAACAAGTATTTAGTTGGTCTATCTGATTCAAAATGTTATATATGAAGGTACTACCGGGCGGAAAACATTAATAAAATATAAAATATTTGATATGATCGCATGGCATAACAATAAATACTAAATCATTTGATTTCCGACGCAGTTATTGTTGTCCAACTAAATTTTAGTTATGGTCTACTTCATATTTATATTCTATTCTAGCCAACAAAAATTAATAATTTTTCATTTCAATTTACAAATGACAAACATATTTCTCTTTCTCTGTAAAATGGTATATACAAGCAAATAATTGAAAACATTAACATTTCCTAGAAGTGATTTAGTATAAAACGCAATTTACAAATGGCGTAGAAACACAGAAATATAAATTAATATTGAAAATACATGTTTTATTAAATTCAAAGGACATTAAAAAGAAACAGAATAATTTAAAGGAAAAAGGAATTTCCTTATATATTTCGGTCAATATCGTTAATTAATATCTGATTGCATAAATTTATAATTCAAATAAATAAATTTGATTTATAGTTAATGAACGAATTCTCTTTCTTAACCTTCTATAGAAAACAATTTAATAACCTTTGACGCATGAAGAGAAGATGTATTATTATTATTGCGCTGTCACAGAAGAATTTGATCAAACTTGATTGGTGGTGAAAAACCAACACAAGATTCGCAACATAATTGTTTGAACGGTGAGAGCATATTAGTGCATAATTCACATTTGGCAGATCGTACTTAGACATTGCAAATATTTGTTCAATAGCAAATATTTGAAATGAATAAGTTTCCTCTCAACTTTGGCATGGTTCACGTTCAATCTGTCAATATTTGAAGTAATCCGTAAACTCTAAGTCTAATGGAGACAGTACACAAAGCTGATAGGCCAATGTGTGAAGTTATCCAATGCTGGATTAGTCTATGGATCATTATTGTCATCACAACCGGAACACAATTCGGAGGATGGAATGGAGAGCTCTGCAAACCGCTAACCCAGTCCACAAGTAGCAATTAAACCGCAAAGTGATCGCACTGCATTACATCTGCGCAAGCGCAACAAAACTCCAAGACCTCCTCCATATACGCTTGCCTAATTGTGATGCATCAGCCTCATTGAGCTCGCTGCTCCATTGCAAGCTTCCAGTGTTTCTGTTTAGTCGATATGGACAAAAAAAAACAACATTACTCTCAAAACAAAATTTGCATAATGGTAGTTTGTAGTACTTTATTTGGCCATTGAATTGCGGGAATTTTTCCCTATTTATTAGCCACTACAAATGGTAAATGTTGCGTGTGTGTGTGCGTATCGCGCTTTGTAATGATTTTATTATTTGGTTGCGCTAATTGCTCGGTAATGTTTGCAATTGTTATAGTTTTGAAAACAGGGTGATTTCGCTGATTGAAATTTGGTTGCATTTAATTAAATACATTCAATTTGTAGGAAAATGCTGAATTACAAATTTGTTTGCACATTTTTTTATTCCTCTTTGGTTTGCGGTAATATTGTTATAATATATTAGGTAGCTATCTTCCATTCGATACATATACATAATATTTATATAATATATTTAACAACAGTATATACACATCGAATGAATTGATAGGCCAAGACCAAATTGGAATGGTTGTTGCCACCAATAGCTTTTCAGTGTCAACGTACCAACCCATAAATATAAGAAACGATCAGGATGTAATTTGGCAATCCACTGTTTAGTAAAATTAAATCCTATTTCCAAAAATGTAATTGAAATATTTTCGCCAGGTTTATTATTTGTGTTACATATTGCTGATTATAAGCTCTCCTGCTAATTATCAGTTATTAATTATTTGATTATTGATTACTCTAACAAAATACAAAATCAGTTCTACTAGTTAATTAAAATTAAAATCCATCATTTGGAATAATGCGAGCAGTTCGCATAATGCCAGCCTTTGTTAAAATACAACGGCTGTCATTATTTGTCTTGTAATTAATTGAAAAACATATAATTGTTGTTTTGAAGAGAATTGCGTATTATGTTGGTCCTATTGTTTTTAAAATTAGTCTTCTTCTGTCTATTGTTCAAAAATGAAATGCTGTTTTTAGCAAACACAATATAAGTTGCTTTTCATATAGTCTGTAGACGTACGACATATTTTCGAGTTACAATTCACCTTAAAAGTACTACGTCCAAGTGTGTGCGGAAGTTTGGAGAAAACTAAATTCTAAAAGCGTATATATATATATATATATATATATATATATATATATACGCTTTTAGAATTTAGTTTTCTATATATATATATATAGATATATATATATATATATATATATATATATATATATATATATATTTATATATATATATATATATAAATATATATATATATATATATATATATATATATATATATATATATATATATTTATATATATATATATATATATATATATATATATTTATATATATATATATAAATATATATATATATATATATATATATATATATATATATATATATATATATTTATATATATATATATATATATATATATATATATATATATATATATATATATATATATATATAGGCTATTTACGAAGACAGTTTGCTGTCATCATCAGGTAATTTACGAATGGATCCGATGTTGGCGTAACTTGCGTGTATGAGTTTCCCGATCATAACAAACCATAGCGTTCCTACTTTATAGCCAAGTGTTAACAACTTTAAGAGCAAACATTTTATAGTATGTTGACATTGTAATGTAACTTGGCTCGGCGATGATTGGAAATCCCGACTAGACACACATCAACACATACAAGAGAAACATTATTTGATGGCACCAAAAGTCTATGATTATTATACCTTTTAAATCAAATCATAGATAAAACATATGTTAGTCATAAACATTGAAAAATAACATAATTATTAATAATTGGATTGAACGTGTTGGAAAATTTATTTTCGTGGCCGAGACGTTAAAGTCATTTTCTATAGTTACTTTTGGTTACATGTCGTTTACTTGATTGGCCGTAAGATCTAGGATCGTAGACGCATCTTTTCTGTAGGTAGCGAATCAAAACACCTTACGTTGGTAACGGCGAATTAGCTTAACGGTAACAATGTTTTGTAGCCGGTAAGACATGTCATAGTTAATATAACTATGATACTAATAATATGCTTGCCTTTAATATGGGAAAACTGGATTAATATTTATAATAAAAACAAATGTTTGTTTAGTGACAAGTACATTTGTTTAGAAACTACTATATATCTACCTATATACTATAATTTAATTTGAACTAATTATGGTTTTAAATACAAGTATTACAATTTAATTCAATTGTCAGAAACATGACTATATATTTATTTAGTAATTGAATGAATTGTATGATAACTACAATTGTTTAGAAACAGATTGAACATTTGTTATAATTTAAATTGTAATAATCATTGTTATTAATTCAAATATTCCGATATAATTTAACGGTCAAAACCATTATTATAAATGTATTTAGTTATTGAATTTTAGTATGCGATGGTAGTTAGCATTATATCAGTGAGCGTTATATATGATTCCCCGTGATATCTTACGTAAATTACGGGAGTTAGTGTACCGAATTTGTCAGTATATCAAAGTTAGTTTTAGTTTAAATACGTTTGTCAAGTCTGTCCCGTCACACAACGAAATTTACGTGACAAATCTGTCCACAACATAACCCAACTATAATTCCCCCAAGACAAGTGAAAGATCCCCGTTCGTGTCAAATTCGTAACGATTTCATGTAAATTTCTAAGTTGTCTGAACTATCAGCTATTTTATCTTAGATTGTTGTACTTTCCTAGTTTAGATGCCATACTTGTATATGTCAGTGTCATGTATTTTGTATGTCCAAGAATTAAATCGATAAGTTATGTTGGTTATGAGAAAAATACTAACATTTCTGAACAAATAGTTTTAGTTATTATAGAAAAGTGCGTGTAAGTTACGAAATTATAATTTTACGGAAATATCATAGCTTACTATCAATAAGAAGTAATCGGGTTAATTTAAATAACCATCCATAAACATGTTTGGTTAAATAAAATTAATCATTCTTTGTAAGTGACGTAGATACTGTTAAAGGCACAATCACGTGCAATGTTATGGTAGCGAATGTATAAAGCGAGAGTTATTAGTTTAGAGTGAACGATTGGATGAGCGGACGTTCAGTCCAGAACAATTGACTCAAGTGGTCCACTCGGACACTCGCCACCGACACACCAACGGGAGGGAGGCAATAGACCCGTTATACTCTTGTGCCGTACCTACATAATTGCGGCCACCGATTGCCGCTGTTATTAACCAAACACCCCGCTTCCCTCTTATATCAATTCCATGGGAGTGCGTTCAATTACTAAATCTAATTGATATTATGCACATTGGTACTATATATTCAACAGATAGATCATTATGCAGCTTAGAGATAAACAAGAATATTGACACATTTTCTTTTTGAACTCAATTGTGGCTGGTAAATATTATGAAGATTTAAAATCTATTTATAGATAACGGCATAGATAAATGATTAAATATCTTAGATTTGTCAAACATGATTGCCAAAGCACAGGAAACCCCCTAGTTTTATATTAAAACATAAAATCTTTTGAAATTTGTACCAAATAATTTTTCATAACAAGATGATTTCTTATAAAATAAAAATGTATATATGGCCGGTATAACGAATTACTTTTATGTCGACTAAACTTCTGTTGTGTTGTGAGCTCAAAGGCTATAAAAATATATGAAAATTTTTATTTATGAAATTTGAAATATAATTAAAAAAAATATTTATATAATACTTTTTATATTACTATAACGTATTCTTAAATTGTGAACCCGATAAGATGATTAAACATATTAATATTGCAATTTAAAATATTGTAGCGCATTGGGTTGAGTGATCACCTTTTAAGACTGGTTATTCTTGCAATCAATAAATAGCAAATGTCAATATTGTTTTTAAACATTTTCCCTCTTCAAAAGTCAATGGCAGTAAATTGGTTTAGTTCATTTAAACATCAGTTGTTAAAAAAATTTTTTCCTTATAAATAACAAAATAAATAATCGACTAAATAGATTAAACAGTGAGCTGAATTAATTGATGCCAGTAAATGTGCTTGTTTTTTTGTCGTGATCGTACCTAAGTAATATAACGTTTAATAACGAATGATAGTATTTTCGTTACAAATTGTTGTGCATAATAATATATCACATATATATGAAGTACCCCGCGTTTCAATTGTCCATTGTGACCTCCGCCTATGTCCACTTGTACAGGGTGCCCTTGCGTGGGCCATTTCTGTATCAACGCCCTGCCTCGTTTGCGACTGACAATCAGTGTCACTTTCAGGCAATACACAATGATATACCTCTACCAACGATTACAAACTTCCTCTTCTTCTATATATATATATTGAAGAAAATCAGGACGACCAACTGACGGCTTGGTCAAGTGTCGAACAACATTTTTTGTCACATTTTCCGTGAAGTTTGATCATTTTTCTGTGCAGGAAATTACTTGAAATCAAACAAAAAGGCACAAAAAGATGACAGCAAGAACGAATGAAAGGAAAAAGTCGTGCGTCGAGAAATAACAACGCCAGAAAACGAAAAATGAACCGTAGATGAAGTATTGGAGAAAAGCGTTTTGTCTTTTAACAATGGATGCTGATTGAGACTGAAGAGTATTTTGTGAGTGTGATTACTTAATTTTTAACAACTCTCTTAAAAATAAACGCTATCTCGGAGAGTTCATTCAACGAAAGTGGATAATTTGAAATAAATGAGTTCGTACAAAGAATACGTGTGGATATTTATTTAATTTTAGTACTAGATAATTCCGATATTTCATAATATTGTTGAATTTTGTTTAAATTTCGTTGTTACTGCGATAACATGAAAGCAGTTGGTAAATATGAAGGTTTAACTTTTGTTTTCAAAAGTTGGATATTCTATTTTAGGGTCATATACCAACTTTAATGACAGACACACACACAGAGATAATCTCTCAAAAATAGTCGAAATCAAACTTGTAAAATTCAAAACGTGTATGTCCGTTCTATCTTCGACAGTATTTGCTGTAGATCGTTGACTTAGATCATGTTTTATTTACTGCATAAACAAATTAAATCTGCCTGTTTATGTTTTCGTGTAAATTTATGTAGATATAATAGTTCCAAGTTGATTTGTATTCAGGAAAAGTACAATATTTTTTTTATTTGTTGTTGCATTTTGCCGTAATCCGGATTCTCGTTCTGGTGCAAAAAAAAGTCATAAACACCGTTCATTACCACCATAATATTCTTTAGAATTATTTCTCGTTCTCTGTTGGCCACTTGTGCCCGCATAATAACGGCCATAATAACCCATTTATTCCAAAAGAACAAAGCCAGACGCGAATCTTCATTTGCAATTCTTTTTAAAAATCGCACTAATTTTTTGCGAACACAAATTCATTTGGTTTTTATTTTAAGTGGACGTACTAATTAGTGTGGTTTTTTACTTAATTTTAATTTTTACTATTCAATTAATTTTTCTTTCCGTTTTAATAATTAAGAAACTGACGTCAAAATCAGTCGAACAAAACGTAATATAATGAGGATTGTTTTGTTCAGTCGTTAAAAACTCGTTTAAAATGAAGAGTTTGTGATCGTTTCCCAAGGAGTCGAGATATTTAATTCAATGTCAAAACAATAATTTCTATCATTTTTTATGCTCCCCAGTATAAAAATATTTCAGTATAAAAAAAGATATAAGTGATAAAATTAGTATAAAAGTAATTACTAACATGAAGCTACCATATTATTCATATAATTAAGTCCTAAATAATAATTAATCGCAAGAGAATTTAATTAATAAAACTAACATTTGGAAGAATTATTATAATGTAATTAGATGTATCCAATGATTTGATTTGTGAATGTTGACAGTACACGCAGTGTTAAACAGATATGTACCTGCTTAAATTTAAAGTTAGCATGTAGCTGAGTTAAGGTATATTTAATGTCTGTGTGTTCACCTTCAAATTTTAATATGAGGTTAAACAAAATTAATTATAAAGCTATTTGTAATATTTCTTTTTGCAAGCAGTTAGAATATGGCTCAGTTTATGTAACACATAAATATATTAATATTTTACAAACTTGTGTTTGTCACCAGTGGCGTAAAATTCAGTTGTCTGATTAAATAAATAAAATGAATTACATTAATTCCAAGCGTGATATAAAGCAATATGCAATATAGGTACAATCAACTATCCTACAAGAAATATGAATTGGATTGATAAATAAAATTGTAAATAATATTAAAATGTAAAATAAGGATGCGTCATACTAGCTAGTGTTAAAAATTTAAGCATGTGAAATAAGACGATCCATAATGGCTGGGCATATTTTCTATGCTTGAAAGTCACGATCCCAAGTATGAAAAGACGCTCGCTCGGCTCGACGAATAAAATCCATGCATGCAGCATATAATACAATATGCCTATAATCCAATCGATTTAATACAATATAATATACTCCGTACGTATACCTTGATGGTTGGTTGGCCGTTTAAGTATTCACCGAACATCCCCTTTAATCCTCTGGGCACACACAGGTTAATTTATATGATCTGCACGCGTGTGCTTCGCTTCTTTAAAAACTGATCCTCTTCGGGATATGTAAAGGACGTGTATATGTGAATAGATCGCGCCGAAGCCACAGCTCGCTCGTTTCGTCGTATCTCATGGGCAAACGTCACATGCACAGATTTCAGATTCAAACAGTAACCTAAATCTTATTTAGTCACTAGTTCGGACTATTTGTTTAAAGTTCATTTATTTTTTATCTCTATTAATCATTTTATACGATATATCAGCTCTATTCGCTATAATTTCAATTTCAAGTATTCAATAAGAAATACGTCCAAATTATTTTTAATACGACTCTAAAGCAATCCAAAAAAGTCAACCTGATTTGCAAACAGGTTAAATTTAGTTGGGAAATATAGATCCAATTATGTTGTGAGTGGATATATTTGACCAATTGCAGTATTACTTACAATTATCGAACAATATCTGAGATTAAATAAGATAATCACGACGGGATACATGTCGTGTGCTTACTTTTTATTCTGAACTATTTATTGGTAGCTTTCTAAGGTTTCCCAAGTCAAAAGCCATATTCTAGTACCGTGTATGACAAATTTAAATGTGATCCCAATTCATATCACTCTGAGCGCGGCCATGTTTGAACGACTGATCTCAGTAAAGATAATAGTAAAGTAAAGCGGTTATACTTCTTGTAACAAAACATCACGATTGGTGTTGGTGAAGTCGTGATCTGCAGAATTATGTAGGTATTGATTCGTAACGGTGTATACGGGACTTCGTGACTAGTGCTCTCCTGGTGTTGATCGCCAAGATACCAAAGAGCTGATCGCTTTGATACCTTCTAAGAATGGTCATAGTTCATTACGCGAGCGGGAGAACAGGAACGAATCACAAGAATGCATATATCGGCTGAACGTGTTTTAAGTGCGTTCAGATTAGATATGTATATTTATTTAAATAGCGAATGACAAACAAATAGAACATTCCGTTTGTTTGTGCTTGCCGTGAGAGCGTATCGCCATATTCAATGCGATCGGATTGATTTTGATGACATGCTGCAAACTTCGACCTAGGTGTACAATTACAATTCTAAGAAATCCAAAGTACTATCTGGCATACTTGTGGAATTTTAGGTATCACATCCCTGCATATTAAAGTGTAATTAAAATGAGGCCATCCAATTACCGGTAGTAAAACAAAGTTCCAACCGTATATGGAACGAAGCAACAAATTGAACCAATTATGGACACTTTATCCTGCGAGTTGTGCATGTGTTGTAATTTAATGAATGACAAATACACAAATGAAGTAAAAGATAAAAAGCCATAGCGATGTACAGAACAGGCAGTAGCCAGCCACGGGCAGAGAGTTCATTTGGTTTTCACCCGAAAATAGAAATCAATTGGAGAACTGTCATGTTGGCGTGTTCCATTGTTTAGATTGTAACACAATGAACTGTTACGGACGCCATTCCGGTGCCTGGCAATGGCAACACCGTGTGTATGCTCGTGGAATTTGTTTGTTATTCTCGCTTTCCGTTCAGTGTGGCACATTAGCCACTTTTCGGACACCCGCAACACCCCTAATGAAAATATTTTCTCGAATTAAACTCGACCAATCACAACTGTACCAGTTGGTTACTAACCTCCACACAGTATGTGGACAGGTGTTTCTTGTAACCTAATATATTCTTTTTACGTTTTTACTTTTTTTGGAAGAGATATACAAAAATCATGTAAGAAACATGAACTCAAGATTTTAGCAAATAAACACGCTCTTAGTTTACCTAAATTGGGAAATGACATCTGTGTATGTGTGTTATTAAATTATATTTAATTAAATTTTGTGGCACTTTAGTTTGAATTATTTTCGGTAAATGTACCATTTAGTAAAAAATTACTTTGTATTACCGTTACCGTAGTTAGCACACATATTGATATTGTTTCATGGCAATAGTAGAATTGAACCCTAAGTTAAGGAGAGGTATGTTTAAAACAAATTCAATATGTTGGACATAATGATAAGTTGCAGTATTCTGCAAACGTTCACATATACTTTGTAAATATCCTTTGCTGGTTCAGCAAAAGCAGACAAAAGAATGTATGAGAGAACGTGTGGTGGTGGTATTGCGCGAGACAGCCAGAGAAAAGGTACCTACATAAAGTTAAATCATAAAACAAGTTATAAAGTGCAGTGTCGCGCAGTGGTATATACCTATAGGTCTCTCACAAACACTACGTGAGATACGGCACAATAAGGATGTCACGTGGTGATTACGTTTCTAATTTTGCTGCACAAAACTTACACGAACCTCGACGACTTGTTTTACACTCACCTTACAAGTGTTTTTATGAATTATCTGCCAACTATATTTATATATGAACGTACGTTTAAGTGTACTGTTAGTTTACTTCATACCCTCCACTTAATAAACATTTGATCAGTTTAATATTCCATTGTAGTTAATTTATAAGATGATATTAGATTATCTATTCAAGAATCATAAGTGGTACAACAGTTTGGATAAGATGAATATGAATTATGTATACATCTGATTTTTATATTCTTATGTGGCTTTTCACTATATAACCGAAACATTATTTAGATCACGGATTTCGGTTAGGCATGTTGTAGGTTTTAAAAAGGGAAACGCTGCTTCTGCATAATATAATGTTTATATATTTAAATTCGTTTGATATTCATACTGTTCTCTTTTTCATATTATATAGGTTATGCAGGCAATGTTAAGTTATTTTTGATATCAAAATTAAAATTATTATTGTAATTCATAAAATTATTTATATTTTAACATAGTTGATATTATGGTTATAGACATTATAAATAAATAACAATGATATTACAAAAGCAATACATATCATTACTGCTTAATCATATTTAGGCTTAAAATTTAAGCAAATTTTAAAAAAACCGTATTTTGTGTAATAATTTGTTAAATGGTTAAATATTAATTACCTTATATTATGAGCACATTGATAGATCTTTCGTACATACCTAAAACAGAAAAAAAAACATAAATTAGAAAAAATATCAATTAATATTCTTACAAAATATCTTCTTAATTACATTGTGATTTTATCTTGATACAATATTGCAATCATTATTTATTAGGTCAGAAATTTCATTCTAATACAATGTTACTTAATTAATTACAAAGTTTTCAATTAAAACAATAAAAATTGTAATACATCGACGTACTTGCCGCATTGTTTAAAACATATTTTATGAAGAAATAGTAAAACTGAATACTATGGTGAAATGTTTGCAAAATTAAAGTTAAATAAAATATGCTAATGTCATTGAAATATATAAATTGCGCTCAAAAGTTTGGCATTTAATTTATGCATTATAGGTTGTGCAAATGCAAAATATTTAACAATAACAGGTATACATATGTATTTGTAATATTATTGTTAAATATTTTCAAACTGTCCTTTGTATTTTTAATGTTAATATTTAATTTAGGCAAATTTCACAAAATATATGTAAATATCCCTAGATGGTAGAAAAAGTTAGAAGACCATGATCCGTATAATTCAATTTTAGTCTGACCTCTAAAGATTAGGTCTAATGTCAGCAATGAGCGTGTTCTTTCAAAATTAACTAATAATATAAAAAATATTCGTAAAGTTAAAAAGTGGAGTGGTAGTAGGTGTTTGATAATATTTCACACAATATATTCATCCCTTTTATCAACACAGCAATGTTTTATATTTGTAGGTTATTCGTGTGTTTTTTGGTATGTAGTTATATACCTGCCTGCTGCCTACACGACACGGCGAAGCGTAAAAGATCTGTGGCGATATTATGTTAATGCACGTACACTAGACGGTGTCTTATGCGTTTGACAAACATGTTACAAGCACACATAAGTGGCCACCATTTATTTCCAAAAGTCGTCATCGCTTTTCGTTCGTTCGTTCGTTTGGTCGCATCACATTGTACGCACAAGAAAGTATCTTTCACTTTTTCGACTTTATAACTGTTTGCATTTATTAAAATAAAACAACATTGGGTTCAGTTTGAAAGGGGATTTCTGTATAAATTTCAAGTCAAGGAATCGCGTTTTCCTTTTGTACCTTCTTTACATTGTTTTGAAACATTTTACTTATCATACGGGAAGAAATATATTTGAATTATAATAATCTTGAATTCAGCTCCGGCCTCCGTCAATGCGATTTACAATAGTTCTAGTCACGAATAACTGTTGGCTAAACCGACTAAATATAATTTATTGCTGATCATAACTCCGAATCTCCCTACCCTCCTAAAACGATTTTGGTTATATAAATTTAATTTTTCTTTCGTTGACGAAGTATAAAAGGAAAGGAAGTATGAATAAATCGAAATGCACATGTAATTGTATTTTACAGTATCCAGTATAGGGCACTGTAGATTCTTAATGTACAGATATTCTATCTCCACTTGCCATGTGCCGCTAAAGAATCTCACTTTGCCCGCACTTATGTTTCGTAGTTTATTAAGCGAGGGCGCATCAACAGTCAACACAACATCTCAAAAGACATCTCCGATAACCCAACTATTGAAGAAGATTATTTCTGAACATCAGGTGAACCAAATCCAAGAAGATTAAAACACCAGGGTGAATGGAACAATTGTCGAAACGAAACGAAACGAAACACGGCCCTGTTTTGAATACATATTCTCTTGTGAATATTACAAGAGCAGCGGGCTACGTTGATCGTGGTGAGTTGGGTTTAACATGTCTAGGGTACTGGCACGGTTACCTTATGGCGGTGGTGGTGGTGAGGTAACCGTTTTCGCCGCGCTTCTCGTCTCCTCGGACCATAATGCGTGCTGAATTCCGCCTGGAGACGTGTAATGGCTTTGTTAACATGATTGCTACCCAAGGGCTCTAGCCGTGACGTGCCTTTATCTTGACGTATCTCGTATACAACACCGGCCAGGTACACTACTACCCTTATACTCCTCATGTGCGTTCTAATATTTTAGTACATGTTCGCTTACACCTCTTGTACAAACGTGTTAACAGCACTTGCATATATGTTTTGACCTCCCGGCTGCCTAACTGTGTATTATTTATTAGAGTTTCCAACCATTTTTAATAAAACATCGAAATATATTGCTATACTTATCTACTTATCTTGATTTATTGTGACTTGGGTGGTAAAGTTATAGAATGAGACCCACTGTTGGTTACGTTCACTATTTTAATCTGAAGAGCCCAGAACAGAAAGTAAAATAGGACCACAATACGAGATGACGTAATCCCATGAAACTCAATTTTTGTTTTCTCCTTCATTCATATTATTAGTTACCTAGTGAATTTTGCTATTTTCCAAACCAGTGTAACGCAAAGATATTATTTTGAGGTTGTTACAAATGCAAAACAAAATTTTATATTTTCTTTGTACAAAAAGTATGGAACCCTAATAATATATACTATATATGGCATTCATATTTCATAAATCATTTCTATGATTGCGAAAATTATAAATAAAATACGAAACTGAATGACTTGCATTAGTAAAATATTTAACATCAAAGAAAAATGTAAATGTATAGAAACGAATCGTTCGTTTGAGGGGCATAAATAATTTAAAAAAAAAAAACGGCAACCGTAATACGTCGTAAATCTAGCAATCGTGTTTGGCCACAAACTCTTTGCAATTGTTGCCGCCGCCACAACATAGGTCAGTTCTATGCATACGTAAATTCTCGCAATGCAATAGTGCCTCAATACACCGTTACATTCATAAACAAAGGCAGACATCTCCCACACGCCTGCTACGATCGTAGCAACACAACGTTGTAGACCTGCAGGATGTGTTGCCCTGCGGCCTAGTGAAATGCCATTACTCGAGCGTGAGGCCGACAGAGATGGAACATTACAGGTAGATAGCGACATTACCGACCACGGGAATTAATTAATTTTACTTTGACATTGTTGTTACGGCTATGTTAATTGTTTACAGCCAGGGAATACTAATGCTGTCTTAATCAACGTGTAGAATTATTAGATGACTAAATTTACTGATGACATATTCCAGCAGTTATGGAGTTTTGACAGGAGCTGGCTTTAGTTTGGTGATTTGAAGTTTTGCTGTTTGAAAGTTCAGCTGAATAGAAGAGTCAATATGTTCCGCATTTGAATCCTGATTTCACAACCGAAACTATTAATTAATAAGAACACACAAAATGTCTGTACAGCGAAGCGGCACTCTCCAAAATTATCTTTGGTTGAAGTTAAAAATAAAGAAATTACAATTATATTACCACTGATTTTTTTACTAAAGAAAACTGTTTTACAATAATTTATATTTAATAAAATAATTCAAATATGTGTACACACTTGATAGGTGGTCATAAAACAATTCGCTGCATAGCAATGTTTCATTGAATAATAGTTTCAAAATAATTCAATTTAATATTTTGTATAGCCAAATTATGCCATTTTATGGGAAATACGTGACCTTTTATACGAGTACATGTATGTATTCAGACAAAAATTAGGAGATTTATGTAAAGTTTGTTATAACGGAGAACAGAAATAAATCGAATTATTTTATCAAAAAATTCCCTCGGTAATATAACTTTGTTATAGTTCGATTAACATGGTGTCTCCATCTCATGTTTCTTTCATAGTCTTTTTCTACACATTTCCATGTAAAACCAGGTGCAAATAATTGCTATTACTGGTAAATTCCATTCAAATACAAAACCAAAGTCAACAAGGAATCATCAGCAACAACTCGTCGAATAGTAATGCATTTAAGCTGGTTGCTTATGCATCTTGAAATTTTTTGCATATAAAATAAAACGAAATCACAGCAAACCGTTGTAACTATGGTAATCTGAACATGGACATTTACATCCTATTATTATAATGATCGTAGGGCTGCATAGACTACGGCGGCGACCCGACCCGGTCGGTGATCGGTGGGATGGCTGGTTGCACTGAGCTGAGAGGAAACCAGTGCGCGGACCTGCACAGACCCGTGAGCTCATATTTCATCCCGTGTTTGCGTTGCCTCAGAATACATCATCACATCCGCTACCGGTTGTCGCCTACCGTCGCCTACCGTCGCTCGCTCGCTCGGTCGCTAGTCACTGCAGTTTGGCTGCCAAGCATGAGGAGACAGTCTGTTTGGGTTCGCCAAAGTTACCAGGTTATACGCGCAAATCAAGAAGTTTGCTGCACTTGTTTTCACACAAACACTAAAACAAAATCTAACGCCCCGCTGTAGTAGTAGTAGTACTACACGTTATACTTACTTTGAATTCCTAACGAGAAGTTTTTAAATTAGTCGCACAGCACACCGCTCGTTGCTCGTATGCTAAATCTGAATTAGCAAACCGAAAACTTGCGTCACGTGTTTCATGGATGTTGCATTCTAGAATTACTTTTTACGGTTTGATCTTTTCGGGTAAGAGTTATAAATATATGATTAAATTAAGAAAGCCTTCACTTGCTTGAAGCCTTCTAAAATAATCAAAACTTGCGTACTCATAAAAATATCTGCAATAGGTACTTATTATCAAAGGATATGTATTTGTAATATATTTATATTATTTAGGTACACACTACAAACAAAGATAGTAAAACTACGAGGTTTCCTTCCGTAGTATATATACACATTCTAAATATTTTTATCTTCCACAGTATTTACAGTTAAGCGCTCAGAAGCACACACAAAGACGTAATTACGATAATAATCAATATTAATTAATTTAGACTCCATTACTTGTCTTTTATTGTTGTTTGCATAATAATATATTGATATAAATATAACGCTGTTCCGGGAATATGCAATTCACAAATTATAAACTAATTTTTAGTATACATTTAAGTTCTTGTGGGAGTGGTAGTGGTACGTGTTAGTAGAGTTTGTTTAACCAATTTAGTAAACAGTATAAAAATGCCAAGTACCTCATTACAGCCTTTCTACGAGAGGTAACGAATTTTCTCCGAGCGCCACGACGTTCGTAGTTCCTTGGCGAAATGAAGTACTTTGATACCTAACGACAAGGCGCCAGCGATGTTGCTAACCATATAATACTTGGAAGGAACACTTGAACTTTAACTATGTTTGTTACTGTTTTAAGTGATGCACACAGCGCAGCAACTTCACTTCATGAAAATGCATTCATAATGATCAAACTTTTATTAATAACGAAACTAGAAAAACCATCATCTACCAACTTTATCCGTATTTTATTTTTTACATTTTACATTTACAATTTTACACACAGAAATTGATAATCGCTTTAAAATAAAGCCAATTTTCTTTTAAATCATGACCACAATTTTTTTTGGTAAATAATTCATTTATTAGTTTTGTTACATGTGTCTGTCTGTCTCAATTTCTGAAAGTACCGATACGATTTTAAGATAACACGCTAGTCCCCCAATTGGAAGGATAGTAAGGTTCAGAATATTATTGTACATATTATTATGACATGCGATACCAGCAACTTAACCTAAACATCCTGAGATAAATTGAATAAGCTACCAAATATAGTATACATACAAACTGTAACCATAGTAACCATATAGTATTTATAAGAAATTCTTGTGGTGGTCACAACACAGATATTTCATAACAATGTAAAGTTCTAATACATTTTGGATAAAGTTCATAGTGGACAAATGAAAATTGAACTAGTAAGGGAGTTATGACCAAAATAGTATCAGATCGACGCAAAACAACAATAACAAAAGTGGCGCGAAACAGCAATAAAAAAACACGGTGATATAGACAGACCATTAAACAAAATAATAGCAGTAACCCCACACCCGTCGCCGATTTCATTTCAATCACTTCTATACAGTATTTTCGGGGGTGATTTATTGTTTTTAGCGTTTTTTTACGATGACCGTGGGGTTAGGTGCACGCATACATGTGATGATGATGATGATGATTTAAAATCAAACGACATAGAATAATATTTCAGTCACGTATTAATAATACGGCCGTTATACGTGCGAATCAAACATGACGCCGTTTTCATTGGACTCCTCCGCGCCCGGTCCATTGTGCAATGGAAAATAATGAAAATTGCTCAAATGACGACCACATACGGAAAAATGTACGCCAACTTTTTCAGTTGCAGTGCCTTTTTGTTTGCTTTTTTATGACAATTGTGCAAACAGACACATATGAAATATGAAATCGTTATATGCATTTGAACACTGCATGGATAATGTATTGCAGCCAGTCAACTGATATGCAATATTTGACAGAACTCCATGAGAGCGATCACTTATCCATAATATTTAGTTTTATTTTTATGTCTGTACGTTTTATTTTTAAATTTTATTTTTTTTATGCATACGCTAAATTTGAATTGAAGCTAATAATTTTTCGATATTTGATACCAATTTTGCCTCTGTATAACAATTATTTTTCGTTTCCAATCAGCAAGTTATTTTACGAATATAGCAAAACATCTGGTTCCTTACAATGACACTCATATGTTTTTCTTTCCTTGACGTAAGTATTGTAATCATGAAAAAACTGAAACTTGAAATTTTAGCAAAACTACCCTTTTTGAGCTATCCTACTAATTGCCTATTTTCGAGATGACTGATTGTTTGTATATGAGCATTAAATAACTCGGAACGAAACCCATTAATATTTGAAAACTATACCTTTTTACTTTGCTGAAAACGGCAAAAATTAGGGAAAAAGTGATACAAAACTTATATAAATTAATAATCTAGGAAATTTTAAAACATCTTAAGTTTCTTGTGAAATGTTTTCTTAAAAACTTACAATTTACCTTTGAAATCATTTTATTTTTATAATGTAAAATCATTTTCATATTAATCTATTGCTTTATCAGCGAATATCAACTAAAAAACAAGTATTGATAACATGCATATATGAATTCAGCTCAACATATATTCTATTTTGTAAATATATATATATATATATATATATATATATATATATATATATATATATATATATATATATATATATATATATATATATTTATATATATATATATATGCATGAGATATATCTTTTTGAAATTAAGGCGACGAGACAAAAATCTTTTGTTAAGGTTTTTTTTATCAGATATTGTTACAGACACAACGACCGATCCTCGTAGCTTTTTTGTACACTGTGTACGATGAGCTACAAAACATTCCGAGTTTTGTAAAAATATCTGCTCATCATCTCTCTGCTTTTTTAACAAAATAATATACTCAGAAATATCCATATTCCGTGATAATTTGTACAACTAATGTATAAAATTCAATCTGAATATACAAAGAGAAATATGAATGTAAAAAAAGTTTTGAATTTAATAAAGCAAGTTGAACAAACCAATTTTTCATTCCGAGTTTTGTATCAAAACTAATCGTGATCACGTCATAATAATTGCTATTCATTGAATTGTTAGCAAATACACACATCACATTCAGTAGCGGTCACAACCAGAAAGCGAATGGTATGTTTTAGATCAACGGCAAATGCATTCTCATTCATTCTCTACACACAGGGCCATTGTTCACGCATAGAGTACCAACAAAAACTTTAAATCATTAATCATGATATACAAAATGACAGGGTTACACTTGACACTGTTTTGATTTTTAAAAGAGATCGCCAAAGGGGCATGCCTGCTCGTCCACATTCAACCAGTTGACACGCTCTGTCCGAATTAATGCCAATGCAAAGCGGGATTAATGGAACTGACATACAAGATTACATATGTACAAAGATTTTTGATTGGCACATCAGTTTAAAATAGTGATTTGGAAATTATTATTTCTTAATTTCGAAATGAGAGATTTTTTGTTATCAAAAACTCAATTTATAGGATTCCAAATTCAATTAATCAACTTCAATTATAATGAATACTTTATTGTCTAATTCAAGCCACTTTCGCGATAATTTAAAAGTAGTATGAGTAAACTCAAACTACCTTATTTATCTTATATGCAGTAATAATATAGGTATATCAATATTGAAATACATTACAAAATAAATATTATATTTTAATATATTGATAAGGCGGATATTGAAGAAACAATCTATATTTTATATTGAAGCAACAATATTTTTTAATCGTAATAAATAATAAGCAAAATGATATAATTACAGAGTATTACTGTCGAGTATTGGTTGGTTTAGCAGTTTGCTTGTTTTAAAATATGACTGCAATTTTCAAAATTTAAATTTCAAGATAAATATTTTGAACATTTTTCACTGAAGAGCTATCACATATAAATACACAGACATTATAAAATTATAATTACTTAGAATAATAGTATTTGGAAATATAAATTTAGTTGAAATATTCTTCGAAACGAATATCAGTTTTTATGATTTTATTCACCTCAGGCATTTCCTATGTGAGTCATTCATACCGGTGTATTTCTCAGTACAAGTGCATTCTTTTAGGATTAGAGTCATCCTTATATACAAGGTCGTGCAAGGTCAAGCGTTTTATTACCAATACATAACTACAAGATTTATGTATTATTCATATTTTATATTAATTCAGGCATTGACAACTATACAAATACCATGATTTATTAACTAAAGGTCTATTTATTTTATTTACTATATTTCGGTTGGTAAAATATGAGGGACCATTTCGGTTTGTAAATTCGTTAATTACAGAGTTTAAAATAAAATCTCAACTTAAATAATATGTGAGATTTTTCATCTGGGTCTTTGTTAAATTAACTACATTTTTTCTCGCTTTAATTTAATATATTTTTAAACTGTCTGAGCACAGTAATGACTTGAGAAACGTGCCTAATTATAATCAAACAGAAAAAAAAATAGAAAAATTAAATAAAGTCGTATCCGTTTGCGCAATATCCGTGTTCTAATTATGATATAAAGACACCTATTCATTACAAACTTCGTTGTTAATTATTAAAAAAGTTCAAGCTTGTTTTACACAGATTGACGAAGAAAACTTCAATTTATCTATTTTGTCCTGTTTCAGCTTAATTGTCAGATGTTCTCGAGATATTTACGCTATTTTTACATTTACTTGATTATCTCGTCTATTAACAAACGTTAATTTTTCGATTATTTTTCAAATACATAATTCTTATTCTAGTAATAATATGATTAATCAGCTGATCGAAATGACAAATATTATGTATATGTTATGTATATACCATCACAAAAAAAAAAAAAAAAAAACAAAGAAACTGGAGAGCCCCTCAGCGACTTTCATGTCCTTTCATTATCTGAATTATTTATGACAATGTTGTATTTAGTTTAAAATTCACCCTACGATTGCTTTGAAACAAAATCAATATGTATTGTAATTTGTAATAAGGAAAACGAAAATATAAAATAACCATTCTCGATAAACTTAACAAACAAAAGTTATTTGAAATTTTTATAACTTCAACTTTTAATATATTAACTTCTTCTCTAATGTGTGTTCATTTCGATATATACAAAATGATACATAAGTAAATTAGTACTTTCGCTTAAAATATTTCTTTTTCAAAAACCCTAAACTATATTACTATATTTATGAATAAAACTGAACAGTACCCACCAGTAAAATTTTACATACAAAAGTGCACATTGAAAATTTTAACAATGGATATAGAATAAGATGATCCTATATCGATAATGCGTTGAATATAAATTAGGTTAAAGTTGTACATGCATCGCGTGCCAAATTTTTTAAATTCAAACCACACAACCGATACAAATATCAGTTAAGAAACATAAAATGCCATAGTCTATGCAATACAATCGACAACCAAAGAATGCAAGGCAAATAAAAAAATTCGACCAGAAACTTTGGTCGAAAAATATGGCTCGTGGTAACCTTGACGGAGCGGAGGCCAAATGCAGGTGGCATTTTCCATGTGGCCGCTTGCGCTCGATGTTGGCTTGAGCGGTCACACAGTAGGGACACTTTTGGAAATAGCGGTACACGTTTGCTTCACGCTGACTACAATAGTCCAGTGGTCACTGTAAATCATATGCCACCCCTGACGACCATAAGTTATTCACTAGTTATAAGTATAATGGTTGATACATCTGTTAGATTTTCTGGCTATTATTATTTTTATTTATTTTTCGGTTCCTATGCATGTCTCTATTTTGAAGCAATTCTTACGAAATCCTAGTGACATACTTAATACAGATGTTCACACCAAATTTGGCCGAAAAACATTTACAAAAAGTTAGACTACTGGAAGTTATTCTTTTATGTTTTGACTTTATAGACTATAATTATGTAGTTCTTGATGTTAAGCTGGTCGTACAAAAGAGCCACAGTATGTGATCAAGTATCTGTATCATTTTGGAAATCAATATATTGTGCACCAATTGTTAAGTTCTATAATTGTTTCATGCACAATCTTGCAAATTGGTATCCAATGCCATACATCTATCTCTGTCAATTATATCGAAAGTTGTTTAAGATTTTTTTTACAAATCAAACAAAAGTAGTTGCTAGTGGTCGCCGCTTTGTTTACAGCTGCGGGAGCTTATTTGGAAATGAATAACCAGTTGCTAGTTTGGAATCACATAAACAATTATTTATTAACATCAGGCGAAACACTTTTATTCCATTTGCTATTATCACCTGGCAATGTAATTAGATAACAACAATCGTTTGTGTGTGTGTGTCATGTAAGTCATGTTACACTAGGGAATGTGTTGCAAATAAACCACGTGGTATGGCTATAATTACATAGCTACCCGTATGATTGTGTGTCATTACTACTCGACTGTATTATTAGTAGCTACTTACGGAATGAAAACAAACCAAGCAAATTACAATTATGGCATTTCATACGTTTCATCGATATGCCTTCATGCAAACATTTGTATTGTGTTTGTTGAAATTTGTTCACGCTAATTTGAGAAAGCATATGTTTATTTACTGCCTCCGCTCCTCCGACAATTTCGGATTGTTAGATGCAGGTCAGGTTTGTATACCCAGTTCAATTTTTGGTGTAGCGTACAAACAACCAAAATATTTGTTTTACAAGCGAGCAACCGACATACTTCCAAGTATACGATTTTCTGTAATTTCTTTTTAATTTCGCCTTTATTTCAGAACCCGAACGAACACTATAGTTCATTGCGCGCATACTGTTTGACTAGCTCAATATGATTTCCAGAAACTAATCAGAATGATAAAAGTAATTAATTTGTTTATTGTTTACAAAACTATAGATTTGCCTACAGGTGCACCGTGTACATATAATTATAAACAATCTAGTTAACATTTTATAGTTAGTCATTATTTTGTAATATTTTGAAATGTTGTTATTAAGAAATCCATTGACACAAGCATGTATTAATTATTAGTATCCAATTTCAGTATTATAATAAATTAATAATGGATTTACGAAAAATGTAATGTATTATTAATTTTAATTCTATTAGTAACTTTTTATATTTATTTCTTAATCAATCTTTTATGACCTAAATATTCAAGAAACGATTCTTCTTATTAGTAAAATTAGTTTGTAAATAGATGTTCTTATTGTAGTTTCTACAAAACTGTATCTATTTCTAAACTTCAGACTAACAAAAACAAACATTCACTTATGTCACAATAGTGATCAATTCCAATACAAAAAATATATATAAATTAATTAATTATTAAATATCCAATTTTAGAAAGAAAAAAACCTCATGAAATTCATGTCCGCTTGAAATAAAAAATTGGTCCGCCATTAGTTTTCAATGTCATCCGTTCACAAAAGTTTGAAGAGAGCAGAAGGGCAGGTCTTTGGTCTTACAAAACCTGCAGAGCGGATGTAACGTGTAACATGAGCCGATATTATCCGTTGAAATACTTTGATATGTGATACAGATAGACAGCGCGAAACTTGTTAGCAATGAACGATGAACGTTGATGTGCTCGCCGAAGAATGCAAAATATACGGTACATGACATCGTCGTCGCGAGGCACGGAGCAGGTGGCTTATAGAAAACTTGTTTTTTATTTAATGTATTATTTATGAATTTTTTGCGTTGCTTAAAGTTGAGAATTGTTTATTACGAGGTGTTAAACTTTGATTAATCAGTAATTGAAATTTGCCAACAAATGTTGCATGCACTTAATGTGAGTAGGTGTTGAATATTAAATTAAAATTGCAAATGAACTGCTGTTGATTAAACTATAGGCAGTATTTTTATCTCCATCATTTTAAATACGTTTATGTATGTCATCACATGTTATTTGTATATACTTGGTCATATTTTCCTTATGAAACAGATATTTTTGTTATTATAACGACAATTAGAATGATAAGTATAGCGCGCATTCAACGCTTCCTAATTACGAATTCTTTTTAACGGATTGACAAATTCTGAGATTCCCTTAATTGAAATTAACTAGTGTAGGGCACTGCAAATGATTAATAATCATCAAAAGCAGAAGTAATATTTTGCATTTATGTATGTCGTAAGATCTTCAATAATAATAATTAAATGTCATTCTCTAAAAATTAAACTGATGGATAAAAATAGGAAGTGCTCTCATTTTACTGAATATACCACGGTGAGCTGGAAGCTATACAGCTTGCATCAACAAATATCTAATAATTTGTCAAACCTGTTCCTAAACACATAAATTAAGACAAAGATCCTAATAAACTAGTGGCGGTAAAATCATGTAAGATATCGATATATTCGAAATTGTATATGGTAAAGAAGCCTCTTTAGGTTGAAAGTGAAACTGGAGCTAAAATAGAAGCTGGAAAGTTGTGTGGCATCAGTTGAGCGAGGCACCGTATGCCGCACTGCACAGCTATATAGCGCAGTGAGTGCTCTATCCTAATAGTGTTGGTTGGCGTTGGCGCCAATGTCACAACAGTTTTTTGTCACTAGATTGCGGTCATTTATAAACCGAAAGACAATATTACCGCTAATGGCGCAGCGTGTGACAATTTACTTACTGAAACGAGGTTACAAACACTCGGTAATGTATCGCTAACTGTCTGCCAGTCTACTGCAGCACATATTTATCTTGCATGCGGCGACATTTTTACGCATGCAAATTAGTATAACGTTAGTTTGACCATTTATCTGCGCTTTTACATTTCACTCGCTGCATTCAAACTAATCACACCTTTCATCTTGCTCATGTATGCTAATTCCTAATTCATTTTTAGCTCTCAGACATCTCCACAATGAGCACATAGTATTCGGTTTTGTTCTGGAACATTCTCAGAACCTTTACACAAAAATACGACGGCTCCCAGAATCTCAATAGAGTATTAGTTGATTTGCAGCCTTCTAAATAATTTAGTTAAACAATATTCTATGTTTTTGGATCAAATAACTAATTCATCATTTAAAACATCTAAAATATTAGTCGCTTTATCAAAATGAATTAGAATGGTGATAATTAAAAAATACTATAGTTGATTACTGTAATCTGTTATTTCTGTGCAGACTTCATTTGGTAAATTGTCAGTATCAATTTAGTAAATCTCAAAACGTGCATTCCCGTTCTAATCCTCAGTATAATACTTTATGTGATTACCATATTTTCTTATAAAGTTCATCCAATATAGTAATAAAAACATTTTTCTTGATACATGTTTCTCCAGATCTTTGAATAATAGTGATATTTTGTAACTATAAAACTATAAAAGACCCATTTTTAAAAACCCTATTTATAGGAAAGGCATGAATATATCCTATAATAACTATAGTAGTTCAAAAACTGTACGTAAATCAACGGGACATGTTGACAGTTGATAGAGTATATTCAATAAATTATCTCTAGACATAAGATACCCTGACCACGTCAACACTGACTGACCCAATAGTCTGATACTCGAGTGCACCCTCATCACAAATGGTGGATATAAATCCATAAATTATTATCGATCCGCGCAATAAACCATAATACACGAGAGTCGATCGATCGCCATGACGACCAAGCATCGCACATTGATTGAGTTCAACTTAATTATCTCTGAATGACATAATTGGAACTCTTGGTCAGGGAACTCAATACCTGACGCTCAACCCCTATATCAATGGTCCTTCGTTCACTATCTCTCTCTCTCTCCCTATCGTCGTATTCTCACCGATCTTAACAACAATTATGGTATAATAATGACAGTTGAAGTATGCTTCAAACATTTCAAATTTAATTATCTTTGTGGCTATATTCCTGGATTCAACACAATTATTTTATATAACTAAAATGAGTATAAATTAAAACAATTTTTATTTGTTTTGCAATTTGCGAAACATAAAATGCGGAACGAATGAGTGAAATAGTTGAATGTTTAACCAAGCTATCGGGTTAAAAGCACCAGTTGGCCTTGAAAGCGAACGTTATATATATGGCAATAATCTGAACACAAAACGACCACGATATATACTATCAAGGTGAACGATAATATGGAATATTTCCTGTAGTTTGCGAAAAACCGAAATTCTTTTACTTCTACGAAGAATATTTATACATAATAATAACGTAAATAAATATTCTGGAATCGTTATACCACATTAGTTCCAGGATATTTTAATGGCTAACGTCGGTAAAAATATTACTTAATGTTGATATATTTTATTGCAAAAATACTAATAAGTTAAATGATATTGAATTTCTTGTAAACAACATAAGGAGTGCTAGACAGACGCACTTATACAGTATGTATTACAAATTGAGCTATAGTGCTCGATCATATGTCTGTAACAATCTTGGAATTAAATAAAAATTGCATAACATTCGTTTCTTATCTTCTTAATTCCAAAAAAGTTTAAATCTCATAAACCTGGATGTATATTTCTTGGTTAATAATTGAGTGCTATATCTATCATTACAACATGTAATAATATGTGATTTTTGCAATTTGTAACAATAAAAAAAATTATTTTGTATGAATTTTAGAATATATTAAGTATATGAAAGAATTTTTATTATATATATATATATATATATATATATATATATATATATATATATATATATATATATATGTATATATAATCATGTATTTATTAGCATAGTTTATAACTTGCCCAGTCCAGCTGTCATAAGTCCTTCAACTCAGGTTACCTAGATAATATTTGGCACAGAACTTTGTAGTCGCAAGTTTTCATGTGAAATAACACGTAAAACATTAGCTGTAGATCAACATACAAAGTGTATATTAAAATTATCTCAGTGGAAATAACTCATGAGCAATGATAACTTACCTTGCACACAAAGAAAGAAAAGGAAGCTACCGCAGAAGGGCAGAGGGGGTACTAACAATTGAGTTAGGGTGAGGTGTCACTGGGGTTCGCTGTGACGTCCGCCGCAGAAGTTTCTTCAATTTCTCCGACAGTCTTCAGTCGGGTCTGCCAACCCCACAGAACAATAACGATCCAACTTTCGATAGCGGAAAACTTGTCGTACAGGTACAACTCGTAGTGTGAAATGAAACCATGAGCGTGCGTTGCCGCAACGAAAGAGGGCACATTTTATTGTTTGATAACAGGAAAAAAAAATTATGATATTTTCTATTTGGGCGTCTCAGCTGATAGGTCTTATTCTTTTAAAATGCATGATAACCAGAAATTTAGGAAAATATAATTCCAAGATTTGACATTTGCATTTTTCTTTAAATCATATCTTTAAATTCTTCAACTAATGAAGGAAATATTAATTTTTTGTTCGACAAAGTTCTTTGCGAAAGTAATGATAATAATTTGCACAACACAACTTTATAAATCAAAATATGAGGTTATAATTTTAGTACAAAAATATCCAAAAATTGCTCGTTTCAGACTTGCCTAAAGAAAATTAGTATGAATTCCGATTTTTGGTTGAAATATTTTATAGTTTGTATATTTTACCAACCAATGTTCAAAATTTTATTTTCTTTCCCTTGCCTGTCGTCCAATACCAAATTTGTTTTTTATTTTAACGGGCACGCGAGATTTATATTAAAAACACTGGTCTACTGTCATTTATATCACTGCTATAATAGTATTATGATATTAAACAAATCTATTTTATATCGAATGGCGAAACAATGTGATTTTTAAGGGTTTAAAATTGAAATAGAAACAAAGCCTGTTTCAGTGGAAATATTGTTTATATAATTAATGACAGTTACGAATCGGCTGTACTCGGGTTTTTAATTCAATTGCGAACACAGGTCTTGTTGTTTTGTTGACCGAAACATTCAATTATTATTACGTTCATTATATATTTCAACTTGTTGTAGCGTGTATATGTTTGATTAATTTGTAATAAAAACTGTATGATTTTGTTATTCAGATTAGTTACAATTATTTGTTTTATATAAAATATTTGCAGTATATTTATAATGGGATCGTGCACAAAAATTAACTTTTAATTTTAAATGAAACATGATAGTATATACTTTCAGTATAAATTAAATCAATTAAACAAATTTCATGAATTATTGTTAGCAAATTTTATTTATAATTGTATTTTAAATAATTAGCATTTTAATTATATTTGTTCAAGTTTATGTATTATCTTTTAATTAATTTTTAATAATCAAAAATATGTGGTAGCTATACATTATTTTTATAATAATATATTTTAAGATATATTTACTGACACAAAAAAAGACGTTTTCAATTTGTCAAATCCACTAAAATAAATTTTGCGACGAATCAAAGATAATGGTTTGGGAAACTAAAATTAATGCCAAATATTTTAGATTATATTATTTGCACAAGTGTGTGCAGTTACAAATAACATGTAGTTTCCTAATGAGCAAGTCACCAATAAGAGTTACAACACTGACTAGAGATGTAAATTAGACAAAGCGAAAAAATATTGATCGACACAACTCCTAATGACTCACAAACATTGAATAACACCAATTTCTCAATTGAATCCTTTCTCTTTCCCGTTGTTTGCACTGAAAATCAACAATCCTTGCAGCATGCTGAATAATTCATGGTGTCGTCTATTTGAAGTCCTTCCATCGACCGGAATCAATATTTTCAGGACGACCAAACAATTGATTAGGAGAAACATCGCCAATTTTGTCAATGATCACTGAATTGATGCAATTCCAAACCCGCCTTTGTCAATTTTCGGACCATACCTTTGAAGATGATTTAAAAAATGTTCAAAAAATGTTACGTCTTTGACATCCTTTGTGTGCTCCCGTAGCCTTTTTTTGTTTTTTTGTTTTGGGGTTTTTTGTTTTGTGTGCGGTGATTCGTTTGAAGATTGTCACTGATATTGATGGCTACCTGTCCTCTGATATTTAATACTATAAGGTTTTTGCAAGCATTTTCATTATATTAAATCCTATTATTACATGTGCGGGGATATTGGTCAATGTCTTTTCTTTTTCCTGTTGAACTTAAAGATTTATCGTTTCACCACAAAAAAGAAAAAGCGATTTATAAAATCAATCTTGTGTTCGAATTGAAGGTATTAAAATTTTCTTTATTAAATTTCAAAATACAATTTCTTACTTTTGTATATACTACATTTTCAACGGATTAGTTTAAACGTATTATATTTGTACAATATTATAATAATTGTTGACAAGTGTCAGTCAATCTAGTCAATAATCGAACTGTTAATAAATAAATTATTATTATTATTAATATACTTGAATATATAAAATTTGAGTGCCCACGAAGTTTAAATCAAAGCCTAGCATTATCATTAATTATCTTTAAATTAGATAAGGTTTTTTACTCTGTGAGCTCCAAGGACAGAAAATTTACCATCAAAAATAATAATTTTAAATATTAAGTTATTATAGAGTATGGACTGGTTATTGTTGCAATCAATCAATAACAATGTCATTATTTCGTTTTATCTCTGCACAATTCGGCGGTTATAAATAGGTTTTTCCATTTAAACATCAGTGGTAAATTATAATGTATTTTATAGAAATAAAGAAATTCAAAATATTCATTAATAATATGGTGAGTTGATAGCATTGGAGCCTATGCTTGTTTCTTCTTTTTATATATGTGCGGCCCACATTTGGCTAATAAATATTTTCGGTGGGACATAGGTTTTTCTATCGTTTCAATATCGTTTGAACATTGTGCAAATATATATATATATATATATATATATATATATATATATATATATATATATATATATATATATATATATATATATATATATATATATATATATATATATATATATATATATATATATATATATATATATATATATATATATATATATATATATATATATATATATATATATATATATATATATATATATATATATATATATATATATATATATATATATATATATACACGGCCAGTGTATATAAGTTAAGTAAATGCAAGATAGACGAATTTCTTAGATACTTGTTAACAATAATTATTTTAAAAAATTAAGTGAATCCTGTAAGATTAGAGATTAACATAATACAAGTAAAATACATTTGCTTAGACTTATGTAAGATGCAATAAAAGTACAAGTAAATGCTTTCAATATCGTGTACTCGAATGTATAGTTATTAAGTTGTTAGTTCGTCAACAAACGCATGTTTGACCACAATTAACTCAAACTTAAAAAATAAAAATAAAGAATCCTAAAAGCAAAAATAAATAAAATCGAATTTTCATATATTCAACAAATAATACTCGGAGAATGTGCGATTTTGCTATTTTAGTGCTTGATTGGTATTTGCAATTCAAGAAATACTTTTGGAATGAATAACTTTAAAATGGCCGTGCAATATTTTACAGCAAAACACTTCGCAAATATTGAAACCACACAAGTGCAAAATTTAAACGTTTCTATATTGAAAGAGCAAATATACATTTTTTTGCAACGTCAAACTGTATGTCAATATTGAGGTATCGGAAACATTATATATCTATACAAATCTATTGCACTGAATGTTCCGAGAAGTATTTATTTTATTTTGTATTTGTCATATTTTCTGTTGTATCCGGTAAATCTATAATCCACTGTGTCATCTTTTCACACAACATTCTGTCAATCATATGACACAAATAAACATAATAGAACACTAAATAATTGAAATGAAATTTGAGTGTCGGACAGGTAACACATAGTATTGTTATTTTGAACACACAAATTGAAGTGATAAGATAAGATAAAATAAATTGTTGTTTATCTATCATTTTTTTGTAAGTTTATCTAACAGCCATTGCTTCCATATGCTTTATAATTGTGAAAATATAAAAGTACGAAAATATATAAAATTAAATTACAATAACGAATCAATAAAATAAATAATTACGAGAATATTTTTATAAACATCTACAGCAATACCTCGCATACTCAGGGAAATCGGTTTCGCCAATATCCCGAACTCTTTGAAAACGGACTATTCGAGGAACTGCTAAGGTTGCCTAATGGTGTATTCACAGCGAAACAATTAGTAAATAGTCTTAGAAATTATAATCCATAAATCCAGTTTATATTAAGACAAACAATGTTAGCGTTGACAGCAACAACATTTATAATTAATTATGTTCATTTTATTGCTGTGAATGCCAACATTGCTTGTCATAATACATACTGGATAATTATTTTTAATTTCAAATCATAATTACTAATTGGTTCGCTATGAATACAGCTTAATGCTATGTGAAATTGGCACTTAAGACATTGAAACCACCGAAACAGGAAACCGCAGAATAAATAGAAATATGTATCATATCACATAACTTTCAAGCCGCAGAAAAACAGGACTAACTGTATAAAGAAAAAAAAACATTTAAAAAAAATGTGTCCTACTTTTTAGAATAAATTTTTATTTTGCTCAATTAAAATTTAGTTTGTTTTGAAATTATCAAGCCGGACTATGCAAGGTATTGCTGTATTTTCTAAATGAAGCAAATTGTTCTATATATATACTGGATGAAGAAATGGTTTGGCGTTCAAACTTTGACAATGAACGCAATTGTTTTATTAAATATTTTGAATTTCATAATGATTTATGTGGAATATAGTAATACTGTTCGAAACGTCGAGATAATTAAATAGATTAAAAAATATTTTATAGAGAATATTAGATATAAATAGACATTTTACTGTACATATATAAAAAATATGGTACTTATTACTAAAAAAGAAATACGTAAAATTTATATAATAAACATACTATTTACGAAAAGAATATTTATGCCTAATAATAATTCAATTAAGCAAAATTGCAATTCACACAATAGTTGAAGCCGCACTTCCATATAAAGTGCAACTCATAATTATTTTGTAATTTGCGTCAGCGAAAACATTGAACTTTGTATCACACAAATGAAAGACGTGAAGAATTGTAATTTGACGAGCGATAGACATAAACAGCCAAATTACCAGCCTACCAGGTATCCGTTAATTTGTGTGCTCGGTTACTGCATGACCTTGGGCACCTGAGGTTTGGTGACGTAGGTCGTAGCAAAAACTGCTGGTTAAGAATACAAAGTATCGTTTCTTTGTTTAAGTATTAAAATATTTAACAAAAATAATACGTTTATAAATTATATACAGAATACTTTTGAACAAGGTTTTAGTTTTATGTTTACTTTACTGTTAGGTACACATGAAACGCAGACATAAATCTTTAAAAAATTGTTGCAATTTGTAAAGAAATATAACGTGATGTCGTGCAATTGCAGTGCACGTTAGATGCACTTTTCAGTGTAGCAATAACAAATTGCTTGGACCATAACTTCACACCAGTTTACACCAACTTGCACGAGAACCTATTCCGACATTTTCTTTGGAATTTTCATTAAATTATCACTATTAATTTTTGTAATTATATTTTCGCGGATGATTTATAGGTCGAAGCGCACATAAACACTCGGTAGGCGTGTCTTATAGGTCGAAATGAACATAATGAAAGGTATACTTGGTTGCACTATATGATATAATATACATAATACTCAAAAATGAGAACGTAATTTTTCTATAATTTATTGTTATTATTGTAACATTTATAACAATTTTGCATGGCTTGCATTACTTGCTTGTAATTGCAAATACCTGAAAAAATAATTGATTTCATTTTAGTTCATTTACCTGCAACTGGTGATAATTTCCGCATGACGCACCATCTTGATTTCCACTAAAAAGAAAGTAAACATTCATAATTATTTAACGAAAATCAGTTAATTTGTAGTATGGCACTTGGGTATTTTACTAATGTCAATTCAAAAATAACATAATAAATTTAAAAAATTAGAAATATATTCACACAATAATAATATTTTCAATATATCTTCCATCAGTTTTTATTATCTTCGTGTTATTGTTTACAAAATTCACAATATTTTGCTGTCAATTTTATGGTTTATGGTAAATAACTGTAACTAAATATTGTATAACCAGTCACTGATGAAAGTATGTGACTTATTAATAAATTATTGCAATTTTTGCATTTTAATTTTCACAAATTAAAAAAAATTACTAGATAGACGAAAATGTTATTTTATCTTGTTCAAATCGAGTCTACTGACTGTATTGGTCTTATTAATTATCAAGAGGTGCCGTTTTATGCATGAAGACGAAATTGCTAAATGGTATACAAAATATAAACTCTCATTTAATAACATTGACAGGTTGTTAAGGTTGAAGGTAAATATTTTGTTCTAATTCTGATTTTCTAAATTATATTTCAATTTTGAATAGAAAATATAACAAATTACATATATAATCCACAAGTATTCAGAATAACATAGATTTTACATAAGATGAAGTTTTCTTTTTTAATGTATATGTCCAGTTATTCTTGTCGTCGTAATGTATAATTTAAACAGTTTAACTCATTTTAACAAATGTTATTAAACAGAATAGAATATAAAATGTATAAATGGCAACGATTAAAGTCAATAGCTCTACATATATGTTGACGTATAACAAAATATGTACTGCGAAGAATTTGAACTTCTAAGTCGTAATTTACGGTAAGTCTCATACAAAAGCATAGCTATAACCTATAATAACAGTAATAATAGAAATATTATTATTATACGACAAGTTTACAAAGATAAAGTTCGCAGAAAGAAACCCAAGTGGAAACGCATAAATTTTCTCGTCTTGAACATGTAATAGTTACAGTACAACACAATAATATATATACCGTATATTATTGTGATATATGAGCATGAATTCAGCGAAGACCGAACTTTGTGCTGAATAAAATACACTAACTGCAACCGAAATGAGCGACATTCTAAACACGTATTACATTTTAAAATGCATTACGTACTAGATTACCAGAAACGAACAAACAACCAGTGTTTATCGATTTTTAAAACACCGATAATAATGACACAGAAAATCATATCTTTTAAAGTTAATATAGGATTTTTACAGCAATACTAATATAATCGTGATCATAAATAGCAAACTTCATTATTTAATTAAAAAGAATTTAATGATACAAAGATAAGAATTTATCATTTTCTAGATTAGAATATTTATTCATTTTTATAGGTAAAATTTTATTGATTTTCTGATAAATAATATATTGCGATAAGAGTATTAGTAACCCAGATTTAGATTAACAACAAATCAATTTTAAAATTAATATCTGTACCATTTTTGAGGTGCAAGATAATTTTTTGTAAACCTCAATATACATATATAGTTATAGCTAATATATTTACAATATGTGTTAATATATTTTGTATACCTTGTCACTTTTTATAATATGAATATATATTTGTCACTGATATACATTTGTCTCGGTGTATTACGAAAAAATAGAAAAGTATTTGTTAAAACTGTAAAAATATTTCTTAAGTTAAATAACAATACTTACAATATTTTATGAATATGTTTATAAATTACATAAGCTTCTGGCGCAGCTTGTAGTTCCCTGAACAATCGTAAACAATGTGTTATTTCATTGTTATTTATAAACAAAAGCAAAAATATCCCAGGCTGTACAATGAAGTGAAATATTTGATATGTCTTAATAAAAGCCTCAATCATTTCCGAGACGGACAAGACGAGTGCACGACGAACATAAGAGCATCGTATTGTTGACATAAAAAGCACGTCTGAATAATACCAACAAGAAACTTGTCTTTTATGAAATATTATACTCCACAAAGCGAAGAGCGAACCCGGTCGCTCTCAGATGCTATGGGAAATTAAAATTGCTATCCAACAAAAATAATAAGAATTTCAAACATGTATTCAAGGCTGGCATTTTAGGTTTTTATGGCAACGATTGTTTTTGGCAAACAACACGTTTTGAATTTAAAATATTTTTATAGACTTTGGAATATTATGTTGCGCAGAAATTGTAATAAAAATTGGTCGTCCATTGGCCAGACAACCGTGTCGGTATATTATAATTAATAATATTAAAAAACCATTGCAATATTATTATGTAATGAATAAATAAAAAATATGTTGTACACATATTATAATTTATTTCAGTTTAAAAATCCATTCACTCCTAACCAAATAGTAATTATGATTAGATATTAAAAATAATTTAGTTTGTTTCATGAAAATAAGTGCTAACATTCACTGTAACAAAATTTACGTTTTAATTATAAATTTTGTTGCTGTTATGCATTATTTATATTAAAACAAATTGAGTTATTAATTGTAATTTCTAATTTTAATTTCTTATTAGCTAGCTGAGCATGATCCTTAATAGTTTAACATTGTTATAAATGAGAAGTTATAAATGTCTTTGACGCTTAATCCAAATATAATCACAAAGAGTCGTGGCGCTAATGTACAGCATATAATTCAATGCCAATAGCTATTTTTGGAAGTAAACTGTGAGGAATTCTTACACTATTGACATGACATATACTCAAGAACACACGAAATTTGTTAAGAGAACGCCACGGAAAGAAAACGTATGTAACTTCAATGTCATTATTAATCGCTATTTGCTCGTGAAATTCAGACCATGGAATAATATAAATTTATTTATTTTTATGCATATTCTTAACATTCCGTAAAATGTATTAATATTTCTGTATGTGTAATTGTAATAATTTAATAATATATATGCAAAATTAGTGTGAATTTGTGGAACGAAGACTTGACAATTGACATTAGTAAAATATCTTATACTCTATTTCAGATTATTAACGTAAACTCATTTGTTATTGTAAATATAAAGATAATAATAATAATAGTAGAAAATATTACATTTACATCTTGTGATTAAATAAAAATTACTTTAAAATTTAGATAATTGGACCAATTATAATAATTATAAACAACTTATTTGTCGATTAATAAATTACCAACATTTCAAAGTTACGGTAATAATTAGAACAAATTTTAATTTATATCAACTACGCTCGTATTGCAAAAAATTTAAGTTAATTTTATTTAGGTGCAAATCGTGTAATAAATAATTAAATTAATTCAGAATAACAAATTTTAATCTATTTTAGTTTGATCTTTTTAAGAACAACAATATACTATATATAAATTATAAAAATTATATATTTTTGAATATTGTAAACAAAATTTAATTTCCTTTCATAAATAATATTCAATTATGAATTTTCGTATATATACATTTAAAATACGCGCCAGTTATGTATGTTTTTATTCAAATGTACACATTTCTATTTATAATACTGAATAATATTATAGTTGTTTGAATCTCATTTTATTAAATTTAATTTTTCTTTTTCAAATGGAAATTTTTCAATTTATTTTACATGTATTTCAAATATAGATACATACCTTTTTGCCATCTCGAAACTTAACAGTTCCTTCAATGATCGAATTATTATCCATTTTTGTAGTTACGCATAAATTTTACTTAAAAACCCAACACCGTCATAACACCACAAAGGAACACTTGACCAACTCAAAAAACTAAACCAAAACAAAAAAAAACCTTAGTCACTTAAGTTTTAAACTACACTTTATAAACACAAATTGCACTAAATTAAAACTATTCAAAAACACTCACTAATATTACATAATTTGTTTATTTACAAATTTAAAATATAAATAGTTTTGCTCAACTTTTGATAAAGTTGAGAATGAATGATCGCGATTTTACGTAATATGCCGGTCGGTCCGAGATACGAGCGACATGCACTCAGTGACGACCGAGTTGGAACTAAATATGAATTGGTAGGTTGCCGTTGATGCCGGCTGCGCTGGGAAGCCCCGGGCAGAGCGATTGTTGTATACGAACCTCGCGCGCCTTTAAATCGGCAACTGCCATCTAGTGGCAGAAACTCGAATGGAGCATCTGGCGTTAAGCTGGTATTGATGAGAATTTTGCCGAATATTCGAAGCAGTTTTCCGGTGAGGCATGTCACAATATAAACTATATGCTGTCCGGTTGATTGGGTCTAAGTTTGTTCTTTTAGTCAACATTGTGCGAAACTGGTGGAACAATTTCAACTTTTGTTGCACACGCATATCAAAACCTATTTGGGGAATTTAGATTTTTATTTGAACATGATTTTTCGGTAAATGGTACATTTTACAAAAAGAAAATTAACGTTCTTCTCTCAAATTACTTAAAATCATCTATAATGTGATGTTGATGGGCATTTTATAGGGTTTTGTTTTTCACTAACAGTACATATTGAAAATATAAAATAAATAGTTGTTTACTGATACAAATCTATTAAAAATGGGTAACTTTATTTATACAATATTTTTGTTAAAATTATCTATGGATCTTAGTATTTATGTATATTTCTAACAATGAATTTCCTGCATTGCTTTATAATTATGTAGTTTTTAATAGTCATTAAAAACATGAAACAAATATTTACCCAGTTAATATAATGACATTTTAAAGATAGTTTGCTCAGTAAGAAACCTTGGAAAATAAATTGTAATCATCGAAGGAAATCATATATAAATTATTGTCAATGTAGTTACATACAAGATACAAAATAAATATTTAGCTTTTATTTGTAAAATGTATATATTGACTTCACTCGACTTTCATATGCGTAATTTTAATTATATATAATAAGTAATTTAATTTATAAGTATTGGCTTTATTTTGATTTAAATTCACGCAATCCACATAAAATGTTCTTGAATTGACTAACTTGTAGACTGTCGCGAACTAAACATTTTGATAGAATTGTGTAAAATTGTAAATATGCAATTCTAATGTTTCTGTAATACAAATCTTATCCCTATATTTGACCAATAGAAATTTACTTGATGTTGACATTAAAAACTGCTATAAATAAATATATAATAAATTTATGGCTGTAAACAAAAAATTGTAGCTCTGTGCGCGCAACTCCTTGTGCCCGGCAGACGCATAAAATTTTAATTTCGTTACGATAACAAACTTCAATAATTTATAAAGTTCCATTGGTTTTCTCGTTTGATCTGTGTGCCTGTGTTTATTTTCTTCGATCAAAATATTTGTACCGTCTCGTCCGTCTGACAGGGAGTCTGATCCCTTTTAAAACCCGATTATAAAGTAAAAATACCAACCAGACTTTTCAATTTGAAGCAAAAAATAATACTGTATATATCAAAGGTATATTAAGTCAATTTATCGGGTTTTTTCAATTTTCTTAGGTAGACATTTGTTCAATGTCGCGTTCAATTTCATAACTGACTGAATTTAAGAAATACAAGTACATGTATCGCCCTTCATTCCATGTTAATATGTCAAAATTGTCTTCTACTTTCGTGATGATTTGTTACTCATACATGATATTGATGTAAAATGAGAAGTAACGACTTATTATTTCTTTTTAGAGTCCATATTGCAAGAGTAAAACCAAACAATTATTTTAAATCTTTACAAACATTTCCTAAACAATTCATAAAATATATTTGATTTGAAAATCCCACGAATAAACAGTTCAATCCCATCGAATATCGTCCGACAGTTATACTAAATTCGTAGAAACCCAATGTCAGACGTATCGTTGTAGTTCATTTATTTTTCGGTAGCGGTGGCTCTTGTTTTATCTTTGGCCGGCCGAAAAAGTGACATGTTATGTGGGCACGATAACATGTTTAACTACCGCAAACAATGTGTTTTTAATTACTTGTACATACGCGATTAGTCCGCACGCATTTATTATGGTTATATTCGGCGAGTTAAGGGCTACATAAACCAAGGGTGACTATATTGTTCTCTATCACGCTATTATAAAAGTCTGGACGGATACACTCAATACATTCATATTTGTTTACAATTCAATTTTGTAATTATTTTAAAATCCCAGTTAAATTTAATATGGATTACAATTTAAATTATTTCGATTGTTCTTATTTCTCAAGTGGTTTACTGTAATGTAAACTTTTTCGTATACAAAATTTATATTAAATAAATAAGCTTGAGTAGCCTAAATTTATTTTTGTGTATAATGTGATTCGACGACATTATTTCTTGTGTGCACTTCAATAATTTGTTGAATTTAGGTCCCGCCAATGTCGCTTCATTTTTTGTTGTTGTTAATTTAGCTGTTAATTTAGATAAACAAGAAATATTTGCTCCGCACAGAGTTAATATGAATACCAAAAATTACCAGACTTCATTTCTTTCATATTTAGGGAAACGTGCTAATATTTAATATATTTTCGCATAAGTCAAATTGATATATTACTTTCATTGTTTAATTTGAGATTGTATAAATAAAATAAAATTTAACGGGCTTTTATTTATTTATATTTGACTGAAATCTCAACAAAACTTCCTCCTAACTAATTAATAAATCTTACCCAAATAATTAAAACAGACATTTGTATAGTTACCTGGATATTAGGGACCTTTATTTAAAGAAATACTAATTTGCTAGACAGAAAATTTTAAAACAAAAGTCCTCCAACAAAATCGTTTTAAATTAAAGTTAAATTTTAATAGATTTTCTATCATTTTTTCAATATTATTTTGGTATAAAGACCACAATTGCAAAAGTCTCAATAAATAAAAAAAATGCAATCATAGAATTTCCCGTTCAAATCCCAAGCGAAAAGTATTTATGATAAATAAACAACCCGTAATAGATTCACGAATATAAATAAACAATTTTTTCGTTAAATTTAATTTTGCAGACTTTCAAACAAATCAAACAAAAACAAGCTTGGCGAATGAACGAACGAATGAATGGAACACATTTTGTTTGCAGCAATCTACATTATAAATAGGGCGAGCGATGCTACGCAATGCCCAAAGTGAAACGAAAAAACAAGAACACATTTTGAAATAGCGCAAAAAATACACATCGACGTTCGTAACCTACACGTGTGTATGCGAGTGTGAGTGAAAATGATGCATGTTCGTATATCACTGTCTGATGTGTAAACTGCGCGTATGTGAACGGAATGTGACGATTTACATCGGTTTCATTCGCTAATGTCCCACTACGTTTCATCTAACTGCAGTTCGCTTAATTTTAGGTAAGTTTTTTGTGCCAATTACTTCACAGACAACGATTTGTCTAGTGTTGAAAATTGCAAGCTTTATGAGAAAAATACCTGGAGTGGTCTTCACGCGGTCATATATTTAGTTTTCACTATGACTGTTATATTGCATTATTGGAGCTTTAAATTCATTTTACCATTACCAAGAAATATGTTCAAATACGATCATTCAATATATTGTAATTTGTTTGAAAAATTATGAAACAAAAGTTGCTAATAATTACTTTTTTTTTCTCACTCATGCCGTTTTCGACATCATTTCAATACATCATATTTTTATAGCAAATTGTATTGGCCAGTGATTATGCAATTCTCGTCACGTCTTTCAAAATTTCATCTTTGGTGTAGTTCGTAGGTATAGAAGAAACACATATAGGCGTTATATAGATATTTGTCAAACTATTTTTATGATACAATACCTCCATTTAAACATTGTCTAAGCATGTGATACCATTACATTTGGACTCACATCTTTTTATTTGTCTCTATATAGTAGTTAAATTCGAAGCTTAATAGTGTATGTAAATAAGTAAACATTTTAGGCATGAAGAAACAAAATGTAGTATTATTTGCATATTTAATAAAACGGTCTTCTAAGAAGAAGAACCTAAAAAGGAGAAAATCCTTGATAAACCGATTGTAATTTACGAACAAATTAAGATCTTTTTAATCCCGGACAATAATGAGTTTCCTGCAATCGAATTACCTTAGCTTGAATAGGCAAATCACATTCGAAATTCAGAATCAAATTGTGCGGAACAGATTATATTTCCAAATTTTCCTTCCTTTCAACAAGATGCTCGCTAAAGAATCCATTGCAGTTTCATTAGCGATAATAATTATCCGAATTCGTTTATTTCCGTCTATATTCGCTGAATCCTCGTAATATTTTCGTTTTGTTCAAAGAAACTTATTATGTTATAAACGATCTTACATTGAATATTCGTGTATAGATAGAGAGATATGCATTGGTTAACATAAATATATATATTCTACAAATATATAATAGACTGAAGAAATAACACATTTTCAGGTATTTTTAGGGGCAAATATACATGAATATATTAAAACATTTAGCTTATTAATATATTATACATAAATACTATACTTAATTATTAACAAAGTAACTGTATTATAACCATTGCTATCCATATACTTATAGATAATAATATAATATTGTAACGTTCTTAACGTCGCGACGTCGTCGTTTTGGTGGTGGAGAATTTGACAACATAGTGTATGTTTGTATTTTTCCTTAATCGCTACTGACTATAAATTTATTTATAACACATGTAAAATAATAAATAAAATCCATATTAATTTAACCGTAAGTATCTTAATTATCCATACTTCAACAATCTCATATTTATATATTTTCTTTAACAACTTCTACGCACTTAACAATTATCCTTGCACTAACTTTTTCTTTTGTTTCGTCTAACTATTGTCTTCCCCCTACTGCCACGACAATATTTTTCTCCTCACTCTGTCCATCTATCTATCTCCGACTATTGATATCTGACATATATGGTATTTACTACGAATATTAACTATACGGCCTTACAAGAGTCACATAGTTGTGTATGTAAAAAATACCTTTTAAATGAACATTTAATTGGCACTGATTCAAAAATAATTTATTTAATTTTCATACATCCGAACAGATATTTTTCTCAAGTTGAGTGGAATAACAAGCTGCGATTGGTAATGAATAAATCCAGGCATCCGAGCCAGGAAACCATTGTCAAATTCAGTAGGTTGTGAAATATTTATATGTGCATTTAAAATTCGGCCGATTGCAATTAAAATGCAAATGACGATAAGTGGAAAATTGAGGGACGTACTACCCAACAGAAAATATTCGTTTAAGAAAATTCGCCAGTCTTGTTTAACGCATGAAAAATTTATCTCTAGAAAAATTAGGCAGACAGTTATGAATAAAACAGAATAATTCAGTTTAAAATGGTGGCTTCATTATAACAGCAAATGTTACACAACGAACATATTTCGATGTCTGTTTCAGTTGTGCTTACATGAAATTTTATGTTTTCATCATTTTCTCTTTTCAAAATAAACCCGAATTACTTTTCCTGCAGGAGAAATCAAGGAAATTTATTTTAATTACACCATAAAAGTGTTTCTTTTTATGCATTAATAAGGACCACACTCTTTTTATAGTACCATATCAGTCTTGTTTATTTGTTTGTATTGATGATTGTCTATTGCTTTTTAATGAGACTGTACTCGCATCGTCCTGTAGATTTGAACCGGAAATCCGATATTCTACCAGTATAGATAATTATTTCAATTACTCTTCGGCTGCTGCTTGCAATCGAATTGTCAGAGTGACATTAACAATGACGTTTCAAGTTTGAATCTGTTCAAATTAAGAGCTTCCCCAGCTTGCGAAATCTCTCGTCCAACAAGCTAGCTAGCAACAACGAAACAACTATAACAACAGCAAGGCAGCTTTGTTATATACTAGAGCGAAGATCTCAAAGGATCGGTGCGTTGCTCACTGACCGTTCCATGCTGGGATTACTAAGACAAATAAACATTGGCAGAGCGACGGACGACGCTGGAAAAAACAAGCTGTACTGCATTACCCGCATCTGTGACTGTTCGCGGCCTCCATGTTTGTTCTAGTCCGGTATTTGTCCAGCCAAGAACAGTCTTGTTAACCCTACGCGAATCTAGTATACGTACATATAGACTTGTTCTCTCTTGACCGACTTACACTGTTTGTCTATTGTTGTTTTTCGTTGAGTTTCTTGTGGATTTTGTTAAGTACATTGTTTAACAGTACGACGACACAATGAGCGAATGTCGTTAAATTATTAGTTCAATATTAGAACTTGGGCAGCAGAGATTTGCACAGTTTGGCTTGTACTATAACGATGTGCAATTGCAAGAAAGAATCGACGTTGAAAGTGAAAAATTACACTTTGCAGTAAGTTGACAAATTATTTAGAAATCATTTAAGAAGGTCACTTCCTCAAAAAAGAAAAACTTCTTATTGCCGATTCAGAAAAATTGTTTTTAAAAATAATTATATTACATCTACGTTACCCAAGTTACCACACAAATAGATATTGTTTTTATGTAAATTCTTTGTAAATGTCGAACTAATCATGGATTCACCATATAAATAATACATATTCTTTACATGATTATTCCTTGTAGACACGTCATTGTATTTTCGTAAGTCGCCAAACAGATACTTTATCATTCTCACACAATATATGTATATTAAATGTAGGTACTACTTCTATGTTTGTATTCACACAATATATTTATTGGGACCCTTAATAATAATTTTGGCGTTTAAGGGGACGTAGCATTTATTTTTTCATAAGTGTAAATTTATAATAATGTCGAAGTCTACTTTAATACGATTATCTACATTAAAATACGAACCAAATAAAATTAAAACACAGAAATGAAATAAATAATCAGACATTACTCTTCGAAACAGCGTCTGTTTTAGTAGTAACAAGCGCAAGTGTGCATGTATAGTAGTTTTCGTTCCCCATACATATACATATATATTTATATATATATATATATATATATATATATATATATATATATATATATATATATATATATATATATATAAATATATGAATGCGTGCCGCCATGCCATTAGTCACAACAGACGAAAGAATACAAGAAGAACAAGTATAGTGACTTTCGTGGCGTGGGGCGGTTGGCAGTAAGCAGTTTAATGGACAGTACAATATCGGCTATTATTACAGACACGCATCATGTGACGTCACCACAACACTGTGCGTACGTATATGGAGAATCAATAGGGAGTAAGCGAGACAAGAGAAAAGCGCGTGCCCATAATTTGTAGACGATTTTATAATCTTTCCAGTTGGCAGGACAACTCACTGACTGAGCCCAACCAAACGTCAAAAATCCAAGCGCGGGGGAGATACGACGATGACGACGACAATGGGCCGGCAAATTGAATGCATTGTTGATACGCAAAATTGCGGATGCTAAAAGAGAGAGAGAGACATGCGCCTTTTATGCTTATGTCATTAGTGTGCGCTGGAGGAAATACACGAACATTTTCTTTGAGTTAGCTGAGTAATCGCTCGCTCGCTTGAACCCTCATCTTGTCCAACTCACTCAACGACTATTGACGGTATATAGTACAGTAGTAGTAGTAGTACATATATACATACATGGACCATTTTAAGATAATTTGTTTTGCATTTACGTTGACAACAAGTCGGCGAATAAAAGTAGGAAACACTTGATTCTATCTACTACTAATGCCTGCAGTGATGGTTAGGTTCGTTATAGCGAATGCTTACAAATCAAACTTTCGTAAACCAGTGTTAGAGATATACTTTGATGCATGGTGGATACAAAAAGTTCACAGAATTAAAAAAATGTGCACTAAAATATATTTGGTTGTCATTCACTCGCTCCTAAGACGCATCTCTTCTGAAGGTCCCGCTCCTATTTTAACTAACTTTAGTATACATATAGAATAGGTGCCCAATTTGTGCTCGTCGCTTCTTAATTGTAGTATTTCTTATACTTTTGAAGTTTAATTGATGGTAAAATTTAACAGGCATTTTCGTAACTCGGAGAATGTATATAACTCATATACTCGCTTGTAAGTTAAAATATTGTGCCAGTTTGTACATGTTTATATTTATTGGCTAGCGAACCTAGTAGATAGATATACCTCATTGTAAAAATGTTTAAACTTCTGAAAAAAGTTCAATTGAAAAATTGATGCCCTCATAGCGAGTCACATTTGACAAAGTAGGCTTCGTGTTCAAATAAAATTATTTATAAATTCCGTGTTCGTATGAAAGCGACATAGGTAAGTTAGGTCGGAAATGTACAAAAACCTCGTGTCTGTTGTATGTATACCCAACGAATTTCCATGTAATTTCAAACAACTTTTAACCCCCGGTAAAGAGAAAACTTTTTCGACACGAAAACTTCTTCTTGATGCCTCGAGAATACCTTAGCAGAATTTATTTACAATCATTCCACAAGCCTACTAATACAGAACAAATCGAAACCAACCACCACATAGAAAATCGCAAATTTTGGTGCCACCACCAACCAATGCTTCTACAGGACGTCAAATATTTCATAGATCTCGGCGGAATATGAAATTATTAATAAATATGAATTATTACGAAAAATAAAATGTATTACTACTGATTTTTGATGCTACTACAAATATTTATGAGAAAGGCATAACTATTAAAAAGCCAATGTGATTTATATATATATAAATTAGTTGGTTGACCTATCTAGGATAAAAAATAAGAATGTAAATATTGTAATCCCACAAATGTGTTTATTGATGCAAGCGAACGAAGCGTTCAATTGAATAAAATCAATAACGAACGATTCTGCGGAAAACATAATATTTTCCCAAAAAGACGATGTTCCGGCATCACCAATATCGTATATCATCCGCGGGCACATAAATGGAACATATAAATTATCGCAGAGCGAACATAACGGGTTGTGATGCAAAATCTAAGTGAGATTGAAAATGTCATCGCTTCGCAAACACTATTACTTTATGGGAAAATTGAAACAAATCATGATTTATTGATATAGCGTACGTAACCTTTCACTGGAATGAAATTGTATGCACGACCCCCTTGGTGTCGATTTCGGTATCATGTATCGGCCTGTGTCGTCATTTTATTCACCCCCCCCCCCCCCCCCTTCCAACTCACCCCTCGCGCTAAATCCATCCTAGCCACTAATCGATCCGTGAATACAATAACCTAACCTAAACCACTTCTTGCTGCTATTCACGCAATAATTAGTCAAGTTTCGTACGAACTTTACGCGACCACATAAGAAGAGAATCCACAACGAAAAATACACGGAATCTGCCAACGAGGAAATTGTTCGGCTAGAAAATTATTGATGTGAGTATAAAGGTGCTTTATCATATTATTAAATTGCTTACAATTAGCCTTTTACACTAACGTTATTTTACAGCAACGGTGGTTTTCTAATTAGAGAAAATGTTGCAATACAGGAACCAACTCCCAAGTTGTACCAATAGTTAATGTCCTTTATTTGCTATACATTTATTTAAAATTTGCTACATCTATTATTTCCAAACGTTGAAGGCATTTATGTTATTTGAAAAACCAGCCATATCTTGCATTGAAGGAACAAACATACATACACATGTATTGATACTTTTTGTAAATATATATTATTATATTACAAAAGGATAGATTAATTTTTTGCTGCGAAAAAAATAATTAATTAGTTAATGCGATATCCATGTATACATCACATTAATTTACAAACTTCAAAAGCAATTTTCTATTGAAAAATTTTTCAGTCATATCTTGTTTCGAATTGAAATATCTTCAAGGTTCATAAAAATTACTATTTTTATAATTTGTATCGTTATCCCTGGACTTATATTTCCATCTTTAACTGGCGACATATCGAAAATAGTTTTTTTAACTCTGGGAAGTCTAAAATGAGCATTTCAGTTAAATCCACGAATTCCTTTTTATTTTATGATTAAAATACTTCTTTATAGATTTTATCCACGAGAGCAAAACCACGAAATGAAATAAGTTATAGTCCTAGCTATATATCTAGTAATAAAATTTAATGCGATGCTTACAAGGATTATGATTGATTACTTTAAGATTTATATTTACTAACTTTATTTTTCTAAATGGTTCGCATATTTCACTGTTTTTTTCTTTTCGTGGTTGGTTGGTGTGATTATATTTATATATAATTCGCAGAAATTTTGTCCTATGAAAATGACTTCAATGTTTTACTTCATTTGAAATAGTCAAGATAATAGATGAACATCGCTTTATGTGTCAGACATACACGCGATTAAAATCTGCACAGGCAATGTCTGTGCAGATTTATCATGTCATAATCACAATGATAGATCCTTTAAAATAAAGAATAAAATAGCGACTTTAAAACTTATCTGTAGTAGAACTTTTCGTAAGAACAAACTTACGGAAACAAAAAATGCTAGAAAAGTGGCGCAAATAAACATCGAGCAAGATTAGTCATGCACAAACTTGGCTGAACTATCGATGATAAATTATTAGTATCAGATCAAGTTAGACAAGACACACGTTCATCATCAAATAATAATCATAACCGACGTTAGCAACGAAACTTTGCGCACACAAGATGTTCGTACGTACACCCACACACCGGTAGATACATAGTGACGATAGCTAGATAACAAAATCGATAATTAATAAAACCGTTATAGAACAGCGAAACGAACGAAACACTCCCTTGACATCGATACCTTGCTACCAAAACCGAAGTTGTAGACATCGGTAATATATCCTCTGTTATCTTGTATCATTTAATTAGTAATTAGTTAAGGCTATTAGCCGATTACATCTTGATTAAATATCTAATGCTCTGCTAGTGCTTTCCCGGGACAGCCACCAAGATGTTTCAATTACGAACAGATCCGCGATTTCGGCAAACTGATAGAACGTCCAAATTTATTATTACCACGCTCCGTAATATTCGATGGAATTCGGTGAAAAACATTCACGGGGTTGATGTACCTGACAGTGTGAATTATGTAGTGAATGTTTCTTCACAATCATCACGTTTCAAATTGTTTAGATTAGAGTGTTATTTCACTTGTATTTGTTTTTCAATTTCAATTATTTCTAGACACTAAGCAACGGCATGGAAAATTAGATATTTGAGATATATGAATTTACATCGTGTCAAGAAATTAATAAAAAGGTAAAAGTACTGTTTATTTCCATGGATATAATTATAAGCATCAGGAGGTTTGAGTACTGGTATAGTGATATTTCAATCATTTGGTCCACGATTAACTGATAAAAAAATTAACCAAACATTGTAAATATTGTCTTAATTATTTGAACTAAACCAACTATCAAGTACGTATTAGTAATTTAAAACTGTATATGATTACCATGGCAATTGTTAAAAGATGTACCGTGTGAAAAATGGAACTCTTCCTGCAAACAGATTTCAACTAATCTTGAACTTCATGCAATCATTGAAATTCATGACCTGACCCTGCCACATAATTAATAAAAACTAATTACAAACACATAATCACAATATGAATATTAACTTCAATGTCACGTGGGCGACGCTTCATTTATATCACTCCCAAAGAAAAACTAAAAATGCACCGTGATAATAGAAAAAATATAGAGTGCGACGCATAACTGTCAGTCAAGGGGAAGATAATTAGGCGTCCGTCAGTGGAAGGGAACTCAGTAATAATGATTCGTGTAGCGGGGGGAAGACCCTTTATACAGGGACATAGGGCCTACACAAAAAATATGAGTAATTGTTTTTCTCCGTGTATACAGCAAAGGCAAATCTGCTTTTCGACGATTCAGTAAATGAGGTAAGGTTAATTTTCATTTTTCTCACCCAGGGTACAGCCAGTACAAAAATAAAAGTAAACAAGCAGAACGAATTTTAAATATTACATTTAGTTATCATGTTGCATAATAAATCATGCATATTTATAAAATATTTATTACTTATTTGTGATTTTTTTAAGAAATAGAGAGAAATGCGAGGATGTTTGAAGAGTGTTGTAATGAGAAACATTCAGTAGTTGAAGAGAATGATAGGTTATTAGGAATATTAGCAGAGGGTTATTGTAGTAAAAATGTGATTTTCGAGAGATATTTGTGGGGTATCACTGACTATATATCACACTAATATCATAAAATCGATGCAATTGGTCAATGCACTTGCATTGAATGAAGCAATACATGTAAATTACATTTCAGTCAACAATCAAAAGATCATGATTGATATTTTTCAAATGTTACACCCGTCATAAAAATCTGAAAGTTATTCAATCATCAGTGAGAGACACAGCTCGCGTTACCTTGGTTCAAAGTGAAAAAACACCTAATTTACGTAAACAAAAGAACCGAGAAACAAAAACTCTTGGGGTATCGATTCGAAAAATATTTATTCAAGAACAACCCTCGTTTAAATTGGAATATTCACACGCCAAACGAAAAGGAAGAGACGCGCATATAACAATCCCAGGGCTAGAAGATAGTACAAAGGGATTCGACCCGGGCCCCTCGCCGTCCATTCTCTGTGTGGACGTCAATCGACGCGCCGACTATAAAGTTAAGTTTAAAAAGGGAAAAGACGAACCGGAAGTAGGGTGTGCAAGTGTGCGCATGCGTGGACGCAACGTTGGCGGGTTGGACTGTACAGCAAAGTCGTTCGGCCAGAAAAATTTAACGGGCTAACTTTGCCCCGAAATGATGATCTTCGTTCAACGACAAATGTCAAATGCAGCAAGCGATGTTTTCCTCTTTTTTCTTTGCTTTGCCCTGTCCTTTGCCTTTTCCTTTTTTCTTTAGGCTTTCCTGGGAAGTTTTCTTCAATATGCTCACGGTTATTCTCAATCGGCAATTATTTCACGAAAAATTTGCCTTGTGTTATTGATTTATTTAGATGTTTGTAAAATAAGGAGCAGGTTCTAAATTTCTGCTGTGCCTACTAGTTGCGAAATAATAATGTACATCTGTATTTGACATTAGAATAAGAAAATGACATATTGTATACTAAAAAGAAGTATAAGAGATTTTAATGTAATACGAAATAAAAAATTCTGATCAATATTAACAAACTGAACTCTCAAGACAATTGAATATTTAAATATATAATATAAGAATTCGTTATTCATTTTCATGTTGCACCAATTCTAGACAAGAAATTTATATTAGTTTATATATGTAAATAATTTGTATTGTTTCAAAAATTTAAAACGCCATATTTTTACATAATTTTCTGTTCGCAAGCTGAAAATGTACTTACCGAACGAACTGAATTTTAGTGAGGTGTCGGATGGTAAATACTTCATTTTCGATTAAAATTTGTAATCACATACCTGCAACAAATAGAAATAAAAATTACTTTTTTTGATTATGAGTCAGATTTTTAAAATTATTATAAATCTTAGTTTCAAGCAAAGTCATTGTCGCAAAGTGAATGGTTTAAATGAATTAAAGGAATTAAAGGAATATTGCGAAGGAATATAATTTATTTGAAACAAAGTGGATTACCATAATTCTAATCACAAAATATTCACTCACCATGTCCACATTGGAACGTCTAAGATACGTTGTTGGTAACGCAGGTCATAGGTGTAATAAAGACACATGACATTAATTCTATTTAAATTATTAATTATTAAAGGATATTTTATCATTCAATGATTCCTATAACAAGGAAGAAATATGGGCATAGCATAATATGTCTTTCACGATATAACTCCAAGCTTTGCAATTTGAAAAGCCAATTATATTCTAAAAATAAAAATAAAGATTCTTATTTAATCCAATATTGAAAATACATTCAATTTTTTTCGAACAACCTCATCAATTTTACAAAACTTGACAAGTAAATTATATTTCCTAACGAATCAATACATTGCAAGGCTAAAACCAACAAAAGCCATTCCGTAATAATTCTTCAATAAAACATAACCTTAAATACAATATTTTAATAAAACACGAACAAGGGCAATCTCGTCTACGATTTCCCCGGCATTATCCCTGGGGACCTCAGTCAGGGGCCTTCGGGCGGCACGACCTCTTGCGCGTGCCCTAAGGGACCAAGGGTTGACACATGTGATAGAGGATGAGAACTGGTATAACAGTGCCAAAGATAATGACAATTCAATCCTTTCCGCTGTTCTATGCAAATAGAAAAGAGCGATCTAGTGTGCGGTGCACAATTTAGGACACGCTTCGTGGACCATCAGATTATCTGCAGTGATAACTAGTGTTATCCATGCATCCATGCATTTATGCAGTAGTTGTTGTCTGATGTAGAACGGAATTTAATTAAAAATATAGAGGACTAGTCGACTGTTAAAGCCTCCTCTATCTTAGTAGAACGATTCGAGTGTAGTCAGCTGTTATGTTTGTTTAGGATATTAATATCAATTTTTAAAGATTTACCATTGATGTTGATGTAATTTCGACACATATTTTTATATTTTTGAAATGATATTACGGTATTGCTGGGATATTTTATATAAACTTATTATTTCGAGTATTAACACACAGTAAATATGTAAGCAATATGTAAATATTTAAATGCTCGTTATAATTTGGAGAAATCTGGTAAATAACTAAGTGGTATTTTTGAAGAGATATTTAAAATGAATACCATATGTTTCATACAACGATACAATACTTAAAGAAAATGGACATATTTGTGTCTATTCCAAGTGTAAATTTGAAAAAATAATATGTGTGTTGCTTTGTCACTGATTTATATTACTAAAGAATCTGCGTAAACTTTATTGGCAGAGCAGTTTTAAAATTTCCAAAATATATATTGTTTAATATATTTTTACGACTTTCCGCGCAAGCGATATACATCCAAGTATATAAAATTAATTTCCAGAATCAGGATTAACAGAAACGAATTACTACGCCAAATCATTGATACATACACGACCGAGTAATATAAAACTGGACACATCTAATGAAACTCCAATGTGTAGCATGAATACATTCCAAATTAAATTATTTACATTCTACTGTGAAAAAAGTTGTATATGGTGTCAAAATTCACAAATCGTTGTCATAGTTACGCCACTGTTCTAAATAGGGGATGATCACTTTGATGTGAGGGATCTGAAATTGTCCACTAGCACAAGGAAGGTGCATGTGTGATCGATGCTTAAAAATTTATAAATCCTGTTGTCCATGGTTTAATATATATTTGAGTATTGCTAATATGTGTGATTAAACGAGTTTATATTCTGGTGCGTGTGTGGAATGAAGTCTAATATCCATGGCTTCAATATATTTGTCGCTCGTATACAGGGGTTGGTTCATGTATGTGTACGTATGAGTGAATGTGTGCGTAATACATGATAGGTCCTCATTATCCACCCGCCAAATTGGTGAATCACCAAAATTACGACAATGACTATATGAACACGGATTATCGCGTTGTCAACCATCTATATCTAGCTAGCAGTGGCATGGAGCGTTAAAAAACGCAGCATGTGAAATGTCAAATATAAATTAATTTATAGAAATAAAAATTAATGGCTGGTATAGGGTTATAAGCCTATGTAGTGTTTTTTTTTAATGTTTTTTATTTTATATATTAGCTTGTGAACATCCGATAGGGGTAATAATTTTATCAGTGGTTATACGCACAATTTTTTATTCAGTATATATTTTCATTGCGCTTAATACAGATATTCCCTCATTCATTGTATGTTATATGTTAATCAAACCCTTCATCAAGATTGATATAAATTATTTAACCGTTATCGTAGGATTTCAAGTTTATTGTAATAAATGATGGCTGATATTATCGTATTGAATTATGAAATAGATTTGGTAAGTAATTTAGTGTAGAATATGTGATTCCTAAGACAAAAATGTAATTTTTAATAAACTCCCAACAATTTTCCCACTCTGAAATTTATTTCCCCACAAAATTACTCACTATTTCCAACTAAGCTGGTTACACAAACACAAATATATATATATATATATATATATATATATATATATATATATATATATATATATATATTAATATGAAAATAACTCACATATCTGCAACACTCTCTTAATGAGAAAATTGCTCATATCGAGAAATGTCGTTGTTCACAGTGATGTAACAAGCATGTCTGAGGATCGCACCTGGTGTGCCATAGAAAAGTTCTCTTCCATAAATAATTCAGAGTGACCGTGGTTAAGGACACGTCGCCGTCGCGACCAGACATCAGATGTCAATTAGCACAAGTACTGATCTCGTGCTCACCTCACCTCACACTCTCACTCGCTATCCGCTACCGTTCACATTGATCGTGTACGTGACAAGCCTCCAGAACACGCTTGATTTGATAGAAGAACTTTATTACTTAGTGAAGAGAAGCACAGTTCGCCATAGTGTAGCATAGTGTAGCAGGACGAGTATCCACCGATCATAACGTAAACGATTTTAGTACACGCACCAGCCGCCATACGCACTTAAATAGGTCAACCAGATTACTTTGTCAAAGTGTGTGTGTTGGTGGAAAAGAAACTTTGCTTAATATTTTATCACTGTTTGGTTTTGTGCGGTCCTAAGTGGGCAAGTACTGCAGATTTCGGCTTATCAAATTATTCTCCAATATTAGGGACACAATTTAAATCCTAAATGTGGTAACGTAATCTTTTAATGTACGAGGTAAACCCTCACAAGAGAACACTGAATCTTAGTTCAACATCAATGTTTTAAAGATTAAAATCGTTCTTCGTCAAGTTTGTTTCAATTAAACTCTCGTTTGAATAGATTGACTTGTGGTAATAAATTAATTTGGGGCAAATTTAGATTTAAGAGTTTTTTTTAATTGTAGTTGCTTTTTTCAATCATTTGTCCTAAGACTGCAAAGTAAGAATACAAAGTATTTTTATTAATTCTTAGAATGTCTACTTGTACCTCTAGACTTAGTTGTTGCCCACCCACTAATTTTAGAAATATTTCTAACTATGGTTCATATGATGAATGAGAATATAAACCACAGATTAAAGATCAGAAATGGAGTTGGTTCATGTATCGGGTTCACGCCAGTTGATGTTTCGAATTGTTCAAAGTACAATAATGACTGTTTTCATTGCTTAAACTATCTTTAAAAAAATTCTATGTTCTTACATTTTGTTCAATGGTTTTTATTATCTGAATACATAATAATATTTCAAATATCACTAGATCATCTAAAAATATTTTGGTGATCGAAATGTGTCTAAATCGTTAATAATATCTCAAACGGGTTCATAGGAGGAACAATGCTTAACATATTATTATTATATTGGAATTTAAAATCAATAAAAGATATCTTAAACGAAAAATAAATAAATAAAGAGAATCAAACAACTGCGTCTGCTTTGTATCCCCAGAAGAACAAATAGATTTTATAACCGAATGGAAGATAAAACCAATTCCGTCAATAATGCGCCATCAATATCACTTCGAATGATCAAAGTTTCAAGACTGGTATGTAACATTAAACCATCGACGTAACAGGAGCTTCGAAACAGTAAAATGCAACCCTTTAACAAGGGTTCAAACGCCTGCATTCCCCCTTATACCTGCGCAACACTTGACAGAACCTGTACACCCTTAAACTTTAGGTAAATCTGCGCGTATGTAACAGTATGCCACTTGTCTATCTGTTATTGCTGGCAGCTTGGCGCAGATTGTCACTATCTCCTCACATTTACTCTTTAGTGTGTAACCCTTCAGGCCATGTAATTCACATCAGATGTAGGTATTTATGCATATTGCATGCGTCAAAGGGTTGTGCGATTGCCTGTAGGGACCAGCGAATATTATTAAACATTCATTCGGCAGATGACATGGCGAAATTAATTTAGAGTTGGAAGATTTTTTTGAATTAAATTACATTTTGTATGATTCATGCTTCTCAAATTACTTTCATACTTGATATGGTTGTAAAGGGAACTGCACTAGTTGGAACAGGTTTGTGTTACAGGTAAACCAATATTCATTTGAGAATTGGTAGAGTTTTCTGCTCTTGAACATTCATTTTGGAAACATGCTTTCCTATGAATTGTTACAAGGTAAATTTGATTGAAGACATCATAATTTTTTGTCCATAATTTCTAATTATTAAACAAGAACTGGCGCAAGCACCAGTGCTACCAGCGTGCCCAATCGCAGTAAATACAGCGAAAGCAATTCATTATAAGAACATATTCAAATTATTGTTTTATACAACAATGTATAATATACGACGAGTCTTTAAAATTTGGTTTATGTTGTTTTGAATGTTTGATGACATTTCATCTGCATTTAATATGAAATAAATAAATTTCTGAGTTTACGTATATAATTCTAAATCATCGACATTATACTCACAGAGCCGACTAAACCAAACCCAAGATTTATTTATGCCTGTGCCATAACAGTATTAAATTTCATAACCCCACATTTAAAATTGCACACACGGGTAACGTTAATATCGTTCGTTTCGTGATTAGCCAAGGACATTGAAAATTATTTGATGAACATTTCCTAATTTTGTTAATTAAATCACAGAAGCAAATAGTTTATATATTGGAAAATATAACCAAAAATATTACTGTCACATAACTTTTTCGTTTCACTTACAGATGGCGTTCAATGTCTGATATACTTCAAAATATATTTATATTATTTTTGTAAGCCTATGTGCTCACAATTTGAAAATACTTTAAAGACATAAAATATCTTAGAATTTTTAGTAGAAAATTCGAATCTTTTTAGTAGTTGACTAAGGCCTGCATTTAATAGGGCCCTATAACTCTGGCCCTGTACTGACAATTGAATTTAAAATGCGATGGGAACATCACGGGCGTGAAAAAAAGGGTATTAAGATATTATTGACAGCAATCTGCATTAATATATACAACATAACTTTATTGCTACCATAAAATATATGTTAGAGGTAATACCATATTTCAAGTTAAAGTAATCTCTCAAATAAGCAATTTCTACATAACTTTTTGCATTAAACTATCTTTATAATATATTGTATAATACATATGCAATGCAATTAACCCATTTATATCATAGATAACCTCGCTCATAAAATTCACGTTGCAAACAATCGTTAATAACAATAATATTGTCATCTGCAGATGATGAACAGAAAAAACAGCTACCCACGCACGTATCTCTTGCGATTAATATGTAAAAAGCAACATTCAATTATACATGCGAAAGTGAAGATAGAATGAGAGGAATTAAAACAAAAAAAGAATTAGCGTAAACGTTTAAATTATTTTGTGTGTGTGTATGTCTGGTACAGATGGAAGATAAATTCATTATCTGACGTTGAATTGTTGAGTTGTATAAGCGTGCATAGGGCCCTTAATTTGCATTTGTAATTTCTAGCCATTACAGGCCTGTATGGAGTGAGTACAGGCATCCTATTACACACCAACACACACACACTCGTTTAAATTGTTCCATGCTCTAAATTACACATATCAAAATGTAGCCATGGTTATCAGAACAATACACAGTTCAAAACATGGCAGATTCTCTTTTCGTGGAATATTATTATTATTGAAGATGATAAATATAGTTTTTAAAATCAATGTAGACCACAGTATGCATATGCAAGGTAAGGAGAAACTGGATTAGAACAGACACACACCCCCCCTCCCCCCTTACAATATTGTATTACGACGCAGCAATAATAAGCTTCCGGAGAATGGGAAACACACAGAGAGAGCTTTTCTTAGGGGAGTAGGCAGTGGAGGCGCGCGTGGACCTTACCGACCGAGTCGCGCGACCCATGTCAGAGAGAAGGTAATTACCGGCTGAGCACATCTCAGGAGACACGGTGTGTAGTACCTAGTCCTTCACTGCTCACGCTCACGCTCCTTTCTCACATCTTCATCTCTATCAGCATCAGCTCTTCCGTTTGAGTCGCGTGCATTCCTACTACCAGTCTACTACAGTCTGCATTAATCAACAATTGTAAATAATACAATGAGACCTTAAGTCTTTGCAATGACACGAAGCGACGACGACTGTGAGCGCAGGAAAGAACAAGCCTTGTGAGGAATTTTTAATTCACGCTTTGCTTTGTTTCCTAGTGTCGGTGTTGCACATACAATGGCATTATTTAGAATTAAATATTAGTTTCGTCTACGTTGTTGTACATTTCTTTTGGTTATTTACTTTGCAGATATATGTTGGTGCGGTTTCGCTGAGTTTATTTGTTAGTTATTTTTTTAATTTATGAATAATTAAATCACTCGTACTATAATAATCTAATGGTTTTATAAATAGTTGTTAGCTGTAGCTGAAATATATTTAATCTAAAACAGTGCAATATCTGCAGTACACCTAAATATAACTTTTTGCATATTTCTTTTCCATTGCACGAATACAGAACTCTATTATGTCTATAGCAAATTTTGATATTTACACCACACGTAGTCAGTATAGGTACAGACTTACATAAAATATGTTATACGCATGCGCACGAACAACCGTTCCTAAATTTATTTTAACTAACAACATCGTTAAATAATAATTAAAAATTACAAAAAATATGCTTGCAATAATAAGTGGATAAATAGAATTGTTAGGTAGCAGCTTCCTTCAGAACTATTTTAGAGAATTGACACCAATACCTCTAGTTCACCTGTGTATGGTTAGATGGCGCTGCAGGCTCAATTAAACGGAAATTATATCACTTGATTCATCGTAATACATCGAATTCTCTTTAGATGGCTCTACTTGCTGTATTTATACAGTTACATATGTATAATCACATTTATACGCTCACGAATTGTGTATCGTTCAACACGATTTAAAAGTGCCTATTTATTTCAATTACTACCCAAACTTTCGGCTCTTTCCTATAATTTAATTTATTAGCCATATTCATGCTTGACACATATACCAGTTAAAAATATATTTACGACAATCTTTCTCACAATAATAGCATACATTCAAAAGTAGATATATATATTAATATTTTTATATTTTAAAGAGACAATACATTGAAGATAAAAAGTATAAATTAAATCATCCGACTCCGAATAGATATGCGAGTGCACTGCGCGCATTACAAACCCAAAACGACAAAGATAACGATACCAATAACAAGAGAAGAATCACAAAAAGAAAACAATTTGCAAATAGTGATTCTATCTGATAGCAGTGAAGCAGACAGTGTGGAAATAATGGAATATTCAATATTTCTATCTAAAATATATACGTGGTTGCTGTTCTGGTTCTGATACAGCCGTAGACTTTGCATGAAATTAATAATACCGGAAATTGGAAACGTAATTGATTTTATTATAACGAATTGTATGCTGTGAAATTGCAATTTTTTTATATCATCCCATTATTGAAAATGGACAGAGGTTAGAAGTACTCTGATTCAGAATTGTCGAGCGTATGTATGTATAAACGCATTTGCAAATTAATTATTTATTAAATAATCTATTTTTAATTTAACTAATGGTAAATATTTTATTTATAAACCGTCCTCAATTTTTGTTTCAATAATTAATACCTATGATTTTAACATTTCATTATAAAACTGGGCTTGATAATTTTCAATTGCATGCATTAAAACCAAATCAAAAATTATGCACATTTATATTTAATGACATTGTTTTGTTGGCTGCATTAGTTCAGCATTATTTAGTGAACATCAAATTTAGCATAATTTTTGTTAAAATTTATTTTTTCATAAAGCCAATAATTCGATTTTCAAGTTTTTGCTCAGATTCTTTTTATATTGTTCTATATTTACTCTATTTTAAAATGTCCATAGTTTATATTGAGATGACAATATAAAAAATTCAAAACTAGACAAGGATACATTGACTATTTTTCTATCGGAATATTCTAAAAGTTTTATTCAAAGAAATGTATTAGCAAGAATTTTAAGGGTCAAACGCTTCAACTGAGTAGTAAATAGCATTGGCTTTTATGGCGCTACGATATTCGTGCGCTTCCCCCTGTAAGAACGGGCAACTATAAGGATTCGTCTTAACAATGGGAGCCATCTTTTGCGCGACAACATGAACTAGCCGGGCAAACGTAACACTTAACATTATTACCATTGTTGGAGTACCAGTAGCGTAAATGATATTTCATGCAAAACGGTTATAAATTAGGTGCAGACCATTCAATTAGAGGCAACTGCGTTCTGTTGTATCACTCTCAGCATTGTTGTTGCGGATGCCATTGTTGTTGTTACGCTAATCAAATTCGCCACACTTGTTGCATTTTACCAAAAGCTCTGTTAAGCATTCTGCGGTATAAAGCAAAGCTTTGTATAAGGAGAAATCCGCGTAAGGGCTTGGCATGTAATTCACGAATAATGAGCTAAATAAATGCTACACGATATTATAATGATGGTCATATATTATGGATATTTTCCCCATGGTTATGGGAAGAAAGTATTTGAAATGGAACTTAATGTGTTAAATACGAAAATGAAAGTCCATTTTGGCGATCCAAATGTATGAGCTATAAGATTCGTAAGATGAAAACCCGGTAAAATGATAGATTTTTTAATATCGGTGGTTGAACTGTATTCTGTGCATGTACTGGTTCACCTAATGATTTGAAAATATTTGAATCAATATTGCGGTTAATATCTAAAATGCACCAAACAAACATGTAAAATTGATATACGAATGCATTGAAGCAGTTAACTCATCGTAATCGCGTGTGCTTTGCATTCGACAGAATGAGTGAAGATTGCGTTTGAGTGGTGAACTGATATCTGCGCGTAAATGAGATCCAGATGGTTGGGAACACGCGAAACTGCCATCACACACACATGATGACGGTGCCGTAAAATGGAACTACAGTTTATAAGCGTCACAGGATGAATAGGCAGGCAGGCAGGCAGCAGTAGACACACCTTGTGCAGTCTCCTATAGATGGGCTGCAATTGACGCAGAAAATAACGAAGCCTGTTTTTTTTTTACAATTTATTTTCTCATCTATCATCGTATACTCTTGGTTGGCAGACACTTGGGGGTGTTTTGTCTCTCAAAGTAAATCACATAGAGATGCAACTTGCAAGGCATTTGTGCTATTTGGTATACAGAATTTCCAGCAATAGGAATATACGAAGAAGTGCAAATTGAGAAATATATAAAAACTAGACTAGATAGATTATTTTTTAGATTATTGCCTATTAAAAATTATCACACAGCATTTCTTATATAACAAAATGAAATTAGACGCCCAAAATGTGCCATTATCTGTATATATTTCCGACATTGTATAAATGAAAGCAAATTCAAAATAAAATAATAAATAAATAAACAATTAAATTATAAATAAATATTAAATTCAACGATATAAGTTTGAAGATTATAAGAAACATAGTATACAAATTGAGAATATTCTACTTTGAAGCTCGCAGCACCATCTGTGCGACTAACTGGGAACCGCTGCACAAAAAGTCAATAATACAACGCGCTACTTTTCGAAATATCTGGTTATACTTGTGATTTCTACCACCAGAGCGGAAACGCAATATAGCTATTCGATCAGAGATGTCGCCACCATACACATTTGAACAAGGAGGTTAACGGCCCGTTACTCTTTATTTTGAATCAAGATTTACTCTTCTTTAAACATGCATAATAAAAATAACAAAAAAATAGTGATGAATATTTATTAACAAATATTTGTCCCTGCTATTTTATTAAATTTTTATAGTTTTATTTATGGTAACACATAATAGGTTTCCTTGTATATATCTTGAATGGATCGTTTACCTGTTTTATATCGGAATAAACTGAGTATTAGACGTTTTTATAAAATGTAGGTACCTACCTATAAATATATAATTCATCACATTTCTCTTACTGCTCTTTAAAAAATATTTAAAATATTCAACACGTAAGTCTGTTCATAATAGTAGCAAATTCTAAAAAATAATGTTTTTAGCAGAATTAAATAATTTTTACGAATCATTTATAATTTTATAATAAAAAATATCTTATATTACTAGATTTAATATATAATCTAGTGTAACTACACTAAATTTGGAAATTATAAGTAAAAAATAAAACAATAAATAGAACGTTAACCAGTTTGATTGATTTTGATAACACAGTGAGAGTTGTTAGTCAGAACAGCCGAATGAAATGTTATGCGTTTTGTTTAGCTAAACAGGCTCGTCCATTAACTTTACGAACAACCATAAAATATATAGGTAAATAATTTACGGAACAAAATACAAAGAGAAACAAAATAAAGAAACTTCTGATAAGAGTCATTAATTTAAGTTATTCATTTAGCCTTTAGCAGTGCACGCAATCGTTGTCAAATATTCTGAACCCAATAACTAACTTACTAACTAACCTCTCACAGCGCCAACTGAACGAAAAAAAAAATAAATAGCTCCGTCCCTACCAATTTATATCGCTCGTTCTCGTACCCCATACATACATACATACATATATAGAGTTTGTGCGCACGAGTTCTATCTGGCGACCGATTTGTGGCAGACCATTTGATTTTATGTGGGCACATAATGTCAACACCAAAACCGTACGATAAGACAAATTGAACAATCCTCTCTATATTTTCCCATCAGTAACACACACACACACACACACACACACTATCGCAATATCATTTATAAACATAGAATTGTTGCCATGGTTACCAGGATAATAAATATATACACATACAAGAGTTCATTCGCAAACACACACCCAAACATAAACATAGCCAATAATATCTAGATAGCACCAGGCACTTATTGTTGTACATAAGTTAGTTGCACTTGTGGTTATTCAAATACATAAATAGTTAAATACATAAATAGTTGGCCCAGGATAAGCAAATCGGGTCCACGTCAGTTCAAGTTTCAGAATGATGCGACTGCAAAATAAGTAAGTATTAGGGAGCACCCAAAAAAAAACGACCTTGAGATTTTAATAAAAATATCTATTTTGAGGGTACCTGAATCCATTTTGACTATTTTCTCAATGATGCATGTGTGTGTGTGTGAACGCTCTACAGCCTATACTGTTCAACGTCAAAATTTGATGGTTTGAATTTAAAATATATTTACCCCAGAATAGAAAATCTCCTATTTTGAAAAGCATACTTCTACCGGAAGTGCTCGTTTACCCGTGTCATTTTTTAACCCTCTTGGCAATGCTGCATTTACAAAAAATAATATAGATATAAAAACTTATTATATAAAAAGTTATTCTAATTTCAAACAAATATTATTTCAAAAGTCTTATTCTAAACTGAACCATTCTCTAACAAATTGCAATTGTAGTTATTTTGTTTCAAATTATTTATTACTGTATTTGTAAATCCCTAAAGAAAATTGCAATCATACTTTACTATATATTGCAAATTATCCATGTAAGTAATAATATATTATTTTATATCCTGTACTACTATAACGAATATATATATATATATATATATATATATATATATATATATATATATATATATATATATATATATATATATATATATATATATATATATATATATATATATATTTATGGATAGTTCATTGCTACAAAATAATGATTTGCAAATCGATTAATATAGTCTAAGCAATTTTAAATTTTTATTGATTCGTGGCATAGATGCATACGCCTAGAAATGACAAGCTTTGACAAAATTGAAATTTCGTGATGCAAAATTTGAATAATGGAACGAAAACACATTCTATATATCAATGTTGAATGTCGACAAATATATCTTTATAAATCGGCTTTTATTCTAGATGGGTACTATGAAATCTCAAACAAAAAGAAATAATGCAGACAACTTGCATGGCAAAGAAAAGAAATAGGTCCAGAATACAATAATAAAGAAAGAGAGATGAACAGGGAAATTAAGAAAATTAGATGTAACTACAAACTCGTGTTCAGTGATCCATTATTTGTGTGCAACCTGTAGGGTGTAGTTATTATATAAAGTATTGCAGCAATGAGTAAAAGAATTTTAGAAAAATTGCTGGCAGCATCGTTCATCTTTGCGACAAATGGACGTCCAGTGCAGCAGTAAGAGCGACAGAGATACTAGCTGCTGTTCGTACGTACTGTAAACCAATATCAATTGTGGGAAGTACATCCGTACTCACCGTATGGTTCACCTCTTGCACACGACATTTGTCTCTGACAAAAGATTGCTAAAATATTGTGTCGTCGAGTGCATTGGTGTCATATCTATGTATTGTATATGGATTCACTTGACATATTAAATACAGATGATGAAAAGATTTACTATATGTACAGTACAGTACTAAGCATTAGGAATCGCTTTAATTTTGTTTTTAATTTTACATAAGGATTTGAGGCAATTTAAAGGAATAGAAACTTGATTTTCTTAACTTCAAAATTTACTGCGTAATAAATATTATTCGATCTATAATTTTTTGCTATGACTCGAATTTTCTGTATATTGGTGATTTTCGCCCGCAATTTTAGGATTCGAAATTTCACTATATGTTCATATGTCCGCAATTCAATTTTAAATTCAACAGAGCAAGCAGAAACATAATATGCTGTAATGTTTTACCAATAATGGATTATGTTTAACACAAAGTTAATTTCGGTAATCTGCTACCGCTGCCTGAATACACACAATCTAACTATTTCTATAATTGAATTTGAAAGATTGTGACTGTATATTATATATCTAAAAGAGAAAACATTAAATATAAACAAGTGCCACCCACTGTATACGAAAATTATTCCATAAAACAAGAAGAAAACATAAATAAATCTTAGAACGTGGAGTAGGCCTGAGGCTTTGTGTTCAGGTAACCAACCGCACAAGCACCACTTTGAATTTCAAATTTAATCAATAAATCCAAGTTATTTTCGAAGTAACTGATTTACAACAAAACATATTTATGTGCGTTTCTTACCAACAGCTACAGCGAAACATGAATCTTTCAAATATTGGAATACCGGATCTTCTCCTGTTGTACCGACTTCGTATACATATGCATATACTTATATTCTAAAAGCGTCATTTCTTTACACTTTTCGCACTGAAACTAAATTATGGCTATAAAATTGTCACCTGAATAAAAATATTTCATGTGTTGATGTATTTTCACGCAACATTACTAATATCATCGTATAACTGGACAGTTTTAGGCTCACTAAATTCAATTCAAGCACTTTAATGCTCGGTGCAAATAATTTAATATGTATTTCACAATATTTACTTGAATTTGATATTTGGATTTGGAATTTATAAATTGTATATTGGAATGATATTTATTACTTTATTTAATATTATTGACTTTCATTTTAAATAATATTACATTATTTTAATTGTCAATCTTTCATTAGAAATGATGCGACAAGTCCCACGGTTTTTCATTGTAAATAAGTTATAGGACGTGCAAAACTTTTGTTCGTAAAATATGTGTTTGTAAGTTTTGTGGCGTTGCGGTAGAAAGCAGCATTGCAGTGAAATCGGCAACCGAATTTGTTAGAAAATTAAGACCAACGAATGTTGAATGATTCAAAATGGATAAGAGGGAAACTGTTCAAAAATTAAGGAGTTCACGTCACTCAGGTATAAGAAATGCTTACTGTGCGATGCGATGCGATGCGATGCGAAAGACCGCTCTTCCGCAAGCAATTGATCCAATTCAAGTCATTCCGACTAGCGGTTCTCAACAAGTTCGATAAACCACATTGTATTTTTATATATGTTTCGAACATTTAAGGCACAGTAATTGACAGAAAACAAATAATAATCTTTATATCCAAAAGAATATCATTGCATTTGTGTCATACACTGATTTGTTGTAAAGACAATAATGTTCTTTTCAAATTATTTTTACTTCTGTGAAATTATGTGTGACAATTTTTAAATTCATTACATCAGTTCAAAATGTCCATAAACAATAACTGTGAAACTTAAATAATTCGTGAAAATACAAGAACCCTTCACACAGTTCACTTTCACTAAATATTCAATTAGTTTATTGCTTTGAGTGTTGATTATAGAAGGAAGAAGGGGAATATTGTATTATTTATGATCGCTGGGTTCTTTATATCGGTGTTTTAATTTTTATTGAGTACCTCTGTTTAAAAATAACGAGAATCAGAAACGGAGAGTTGAATTTAACTTGTCTGTCAATTCAGCACATTGTGTGAAGCATACAATATAATGGATTGGAACAACCAAAGAATGGCTTGAAAATGCGTAAATAAATGATGTAAGAAAGTAAAAGAAAATGTTACTTTTGAATTTCTTATACTAACTTAACTCATTACTAGTAGTGATGAATTGAATATAATCATTTACTTTCTTACAAGAAAGTATATTTCGAACTCGAGATAAACACATATTGACCATCCCTGAGTCGAACTTGATTATTTTCGAAGTGATATTTGTGTGAGTGTGTCTGTCTGTCTGTCTGTCGCTATGTAGCACAAACTGTCAAAAGTTATATTATTTTTGAAATGCATTGATAATTAAATATAAAATAAGGTAATGTGCCTATTGTATAATGTACAAACGAGAGTTGAGCTCAGATTTGAATATAGTGTTCAAAGACCCGTTTTGCCGCCATAGAAGGAGAATTCATATGAAGAGGGGTTGTGCAGGAATAATATTCCCCTTCCTCTCTCGATTCGGATAATGCCAGTCCGCCGGGACGCGTTCGCTTTAATCCGGAACAACGAGATAAATTTAAACCATGGATGGTGCAGCGGAATTTATGACTCACACTTTAAAGTGCATTTAATTTCCTGGCTAAAGATGTTCCGTTTCATGTACTGTACTGTGTATATGCCCCATACATATTACAGTGTAGTGAAATGCTAAATCTGCACTTTGTACCGGCGCGGCGCTGCGGCGGCGTCCTATAGCCATATAGTACATATAATACATATATGTATATATAGTTTCTGAAAAGAATAATATAACGCTTCCGTATAGTGCGATTAATATTGTAACAATGCGTGTAATAGCGATGAACGAATGTTTATCAATCTAGTGAAAAAATAGTGCCTCTGCCAGGATTTAACCTGTATAAATGGCAGTCAAATTCGCTATTAAAAAGATAATAAGTAAATGTTCAATTTTATAATCTCGGCTTGGAAAATAAACGAAATAAAAAGAAATTGAATGAAACCGAATTAAAGTTGATCAGCCAATAATCAGCGTAGATAATAAACATTCACAATTTAGTTATTTATTTACCTTGAAATTAATTTGCAGTCTAGTTATTGCTCCCATTTTAAATGCTGATAAATATAAAATAATTAGAGAATGGTTAGCAAGCACATAAATCCTCTAAATAATGAAAAAGAGGATTAAAATTGAGTATTATATAAATCCAATTATATCTAATTAGATTCGATGAGCCTGATACACACAGTTCTAAAATCCAATCGGAATCAGCTAGTGTATACCTATTGAGGTAAATCCTATAAATTATAAATGATCCATCCATTGATAGGCGTCCATATCGTCCATATCATTTATATGTATATATATATACAACAGTATAATATTGTACAATAGAGCAAACTCATACATTTACATTCGCACACGTACAGGAATAAATAACTAAGCTGACCGTACAAGTGTCAATATTAGTTGAACTGATTGAAAGCACAAAATACGTGTTCGCTGACTGCTTGCTTGCCCAGCGAATAGAAACGTCACTCCACGAATGAATGCAGCCCCTAATTGTATTATAGTCGAAACGCATGTATGAATACAAGCTGAATTATTTAATGCACTGCTCCAAAAATCCCTTATGTTTATTGATTCATGGAAATCAACACAGCTATTCTTATGTGGCTTTTCATTATTCAACATGATCTTATTACTCTACCCATATATGACGATGAGTCATAATATGTTTACCACATTTCGAAAATAAAAAAAGGTTGTTGAAGAGATGCGGCAACAAAATCAATTCAGGAGCTAAAAATTTAATATCTGTTGTGACAAGCACGAATACGAATCAGGGATGGTAAAAACGCGTACGTTAAAATCTTGAGTTCGAAGATAATAATACTTTCTATATGACTTTCTCTGACATAATTCAACGTAAACAAATTAATATGTGTACTACTAAACAAATTGTGAATGTTGTCTCCAGTATTTTGAATATTTTTAGAAGATATGGGAATAAAAAATCTATTTCCGAAAAAGGAAATAAGCTTCTGCAAGAGATTGGCATCTTAAACAGTCCTTATCAAATGCCTACCCCGTCAACTACTTTCGAAGTCGATCTGTATCACAAGATGTTCACCGATATACGAACGGGGGAAACGCGAGAAACGAAAAGTTTTTGAATACACCGCACTCAAACAGTTCGTTGGCACGTATGTTCTCAAATAGTACCTGGTACCCTTTAGATTATCCCTTAAATGGAATCCTTGTGTAAAACCGACCGAACCAGCAAAACTTCAACTGCACCACTACTACACTCCACCTACTTGATGTACATATTTAAGTGACGTGTCACGTACTGCGTAGACTATTTCACACGTCATATATAAAATATAAATTACGATAAGCCCGTCTTACACTAGCTAACAAACGCTTAATTTACAATGTTACGGAAATAGAATTGCTGAAACAAATTACTATAAAATATCACACTATAAAAATGGGCTATCGTAGTGGAAACTGTTACTGCAATATTTGCAGAAAAAAATAAAATAATGAACAGTAGCTCGGTATTAATTTTATAAGTATAGTTCAAAATATTTATTATCAGACGAGATGTATTATCTGATTCTATAAGGTGAGCTGGACCCATTGGTGCTTCAACTAAAGCTTCTTATTATCTTGTTTCATTCTAGATTTATTTTGTGTAATATAAAATTAATTAAATATTTTTTCATATGGTTAATTTTTCGGCGATCTGTAAATATTGATGATTGCTTGTTGCATCTGTTTTTGTATCCGCGAACTTTAAACCAATAATAGTAAATATTTGGATATATAAAATTGGTTTTAGAATCGTATATATTTGCATTCTGTTAAGTGAAAATGAAGGAAACAAGGACATGTAAGTTTACATTAATAATTAGACAAGAAAACTTGTCGTGTAACTATGTGCAAATAAATGTATGTACATACCTAACACGTTACGTTCGCTAAATTAAGTTTTGCTGCAGTTTGCAGACACTGCAGAGAAACTGAAACTATTATTCATACCATTACTGTCTTGCTAGAAAAACAAAACAATTATGCAGAGCCGTATTAATTATTGGCGTAAAGTGTCTTCAAATATAAATGTACTTTCAGTTTATAAACAAATAACATCGCGGCTCTCATATTCTTTAAACTTGAAATTTAATTACTTAAATAATAATCTATTATCAAAATAATCTTACTAATCATTAGTCGTAAATTTAGTGTTTGGTTTGAGAAAGCCATTCTGTAAAATCAGTTACATTACTATACATTCTATTGTTAACAGATTAATTTTAATGTAAGTAAACTACAAATATGCCCATTATTATGAATATTAGTTCAATGTTAACATTCTATTATCAAACATTGCTGCTAATTCTTTTAAAAACTGAAAGTATCCAATGATGACTGTTTAATATAGTTTTGACATCTTACCAAGTTTAAAATTAGAGATTACCTGTAGTAGTTCAAAGTGAGAAAGAAGAATGTCAATATATAAATATATATATACGTATATACTGGTTTTAAATGTGAGATAAAAGAGCAGTAAGAATTAGTTTCGCTTCGTTGGGAATGACAAAAACTTCTCGTTCTCTGCAGCATCACATAATGTGCAACTCGTAATTCATTTGAAAGTTTTCGTTATTCTCTTGTATGTATAGTCCACGTTAAACGTTTTGCAGACACGCTACACTCTTGCTTCTTTATCTCAATTGTAATTTGAACATTGTTGCACAAAGCACATTACTATAGCAAAGAATAAATATATCTTTATTGTGAAATCATTTTTTGAAAATACAGATATAAAGATTTCTAGCTATGTAGTCATGCAGTTTTTATAAATAGAGCTATAGTATGCGGTCGTCTGTGTCTGTAACATTATACAAATGAAAAAGGGCACATATAATTTTTCATGATTTTGTCTTTCTGATATGTATATATATATATATATATATATATATATATATATATATATATATATATATATATATATATATATATATTTATAAATAATTATATTTACAACAACAAATTAATAATTTAATAGGCATCAGTAATGTGAGTTATTAATAAATATATGTAAATATAAAAGAGATGCGAAAGACAACTCGTTTAGAATAAAATACAGAAATGCCTCATTAGCTCGTCGTACAGTAAGTACAAAAGAGCTATAGTGATTGGTCGTGTGTCTGTAACATGCTCGGATCGAAAAAAAATCTTAACAAAAAGTTCTTGTATTTTCGCCCTGAATCCAAAAATATATATAACTCATATACTTGGATGTATGTATCTCGCTCGGTCGGTCCGTCGTAAGACCTGAGTTTGTGACCGTAACTCGTCTGAAGGTACCGGGCCGATTTTGATGAAATTTGGTATACATATAATTTCCATGCCCGTGATGTTCCCGTCGCATTTTAAATCCAATCGTCTGTACAGGACCGGCGTTATAGGCCCCCAAAATTTGGAACCCTCCTAAATACTGCCCTTAGTCAACTTTTAAAAATTTTAGAATTTTCTACTCAACATTCTAAGATATTTTATGTGATTAAAGTTTTTTCAAATTGTGAGCCCATAGGCTTAAAAAAAATAATATAAATATATTTTGAAGTATATCAGACATTGATCGCCATCTGTTAGTGAAATGAAAAAGTTGTCTATTTGACAGTAATTTGTTTGGTTATATTTTCCAATGTATAAACCATTTGCTTCTGTGTTTTAATTAATAAAATTAGGAAATGTTCATCAAATAATTATCAATATCCTTGGCAAATCACGAAACGAACGAACGATATTAACGTTACCCATGTGGATGTGTGCAATTTTAAATGTGGGGTTTTTGGAAATTAAAACTGTTATGGTACAGGAATAAATAAATGTCGGGATCATAATTGGTTAGATTGGTTCAATGGGCTATGTGAGTATAATGTCGATGATTAAGAATTATATACGTAAACTTAGAAATTTATTAATTTCATATTAAATGCCGATGAAATATCATAACGATAAATTTTGTACTTTAATAATTGCTATCGCTTTTAGTTTTGTATTTATTGATGTGACCGTGCTCGCCGGAACGGCGAGCTGATAGCACTGGCGCTAGCGCCAGTTCTTGTTTTTGATATCAATAATTCATAAGATTAGTTTTATTCTTCTATTTTACAAAGTTCAATGACTTTTAATAGTCGTTTAATGTACAGAATATCTCAACCGTATTTAATAAATTGATAGAAAATGTTGTTTTCGCATGTATACCAACATGAGATTTTACTTTAATATTATTCTTATTAAAAATCAATGATATAAAAGCACCTACGTAGGGCCAATATTCACAACATGACATTGTATCACTAGCACGGAAATATCAGGTCGGGAGAACTATGCACAAATAACGTATATTTTACTGACCATAAATCTTAGAAACAATAATTAATTTTGATTTGCAGAAATTGATTGATTTCTTGAGAACTCCGGGTAAATCCAATTGAGGTCCAAACATGATCTTTATCGCAAATAACCCTACTTTTATGATACTTGAATTTTATGCACGAAATTTTTATAGGGCCATAAAACCGTTGAAATATATTCAATAAATTGCTTGTTTTCTACTATGAAAACGCTCATATGCTGAAAAACAAATTCCAAATTCTTTTTCTATTTTGTGCCATTATGTGCAGAAGACTTCCCATTCTTGAACTGGAATTTAAAAACGCATTTGGCCAACAAAATAAAAAAACCATTTATGGGACTATAATTCGCATAATTTTGTTTGTTGTCTTTGTCTACTACATGCATTCGTTTGCAGATGCACAAGAAAACGAATGGTATAGTTTATATAAATGTGGAATTGTAATACGTGCATGTGCTCTCTGTTGCACAAACTATGTTAAGGGTCATAATGTTTTGTGCAATTTGTGCCATTCTGTCAACGCAATAGGAATTGCACACGGAAATAACATACTTTGTAAACATTTGTAGATAAAAATATTTGTAGATTTTTTAACATAATTTGATGGTAACTATATGAATTTACTTCTGCTTTAAATTTTGCAGTTATCGATACTAAGATTATCATAAAGCAATGCATAAAATATAAAAACATATTAATTTACTGTATTAGAAAAAATCCAGTGGCCGGTAATATTTACTCACACACAACATACACACACAGTTAAGTATTATTGTGAAAATAGTCAAATCATAACAAAATACTCACACATTCGGACAATTATATTAAAATAAATTTGACATTGTGTGTTATTGTCATTTGTTGTAATGAAGTGTTTAATAAGAAAAGAAATTATCTGATAATATCTATAAATGAATGTCAGCTGTATCTACGTAAATATGTCTTTGTAAGAAATAGACTTCTGTACATAAATAATGATGATTGTGCGAAATTGAACGCCTGGCAAATTTCAATAAAACGGTTAGCGCGCAACGCCAATAACAATGGTAAATGCGAACTAATTTAAAATGGCTGACCTAATATTGGTAGCACGGTAAGGTATGTCTTGGTGAATTCCGTTTGCTTCTTATTGCCCTCTTTTTGTCCGAAACGCATCGATATTCAACTGCTCTTTTTCATAAATAATTAAATCTTTGGTTGAAGTTTCAATTTGCTACATATTTTCCTATTTAGAAACTGATAATTAAATAAGATAAAGAAATTAAAATTACTTACAAGATTGTTTGAAAAATTTACCATTAATTAGAAAAAAGCTTTTATAATTTGTAAATTTGTATGTAAACGTATTTACTGAATTGTTTCATGATATTCGTATTATCAACTATTTCAAAAATTTAGAACAACATTACGAGGGTCTTATCGTAATATACGTTGACACTCTTGTCAGAATATCTCAATACATATACATACAATATTAGTACAAGCTAGTTCATTGCAGGCCACTGTGGATTTTTATTTAAAAAACAAAATGTTGTGCTCAACAAATATTGATGGACCAGTTCTTGTTTATGACTGTACAAACTATTGAATAACAAGTTTTGAATTCGGGTTACAGTCGTGTGCAAATTGAATTTCATGGCAAGTGTAGAAATAGTTGTTATGTTTCGGTACGGAAACTATTGGAATATGTCTGTGCAAATAGTGTGCAGTGGTATACAATATGAGGAACATATGTTTGGTTCACTTGGGTGTGTCTCGGAAGGAAAACGGACGTGTAAATGGATGTGAAAGCGAAAACAGAAAAATCCAATAGGAAACTCAAATGTTTTCTTTTCTTATTATTAACTTTCGTTAACGTTCTACCTCTTCCACGAACGTACACACGCACAAACGAAGTATGAAAAACTCTTGGTTTCCCCTAGTCAGCTTAAAATTACTTGTCATACAGAACAAAATGAAACTGCCCCCAGAGTAATTCATTTCTAAATAGCTACGTACATTCTTTCTTTATAATTCTCGTTTATTTTATTGCGCGATTTTATGCGTTACTAACACATTAGGTACATGAAATGAGTCTATAAATATTATATGACTTTAGTAATAATATTGTTTAGAAGTTATATCGTAAATCGTAACGATAATGTGCATTTAGCAATAAAGATTTTAATATATGCTATAAATGGAACATGATTGGAAAATTAGTTTCTCAGAGGTATTTTTAACTTTCTAGAAAAGATAGATTGATGACTGAATCTACATACTATCGTGTCAAATTTACAGAAGTCATGGAACCTCTATTCAAAAGATATACTTGCGGCCGATATTGAAATATTTTTAATGGAATTTTTATCTTAAAGTGGCTAGTAGCCATGGTTACATATACTATTTCCTTTTTACCATTTTCAGTATCATATTTTTATTACAGAGTACTTTTTGTTAAAGTCAGCGATAAGGAAACTTAAGAATCCAACTCCGTTGATATACAAAAATCACCACTGTAATTTCTTTGGTTGAAAACGAACGCTAACTGAGAACCTTCTAAATTTTGCAAAACTGATCATTTAACTGTAAATCTGGAAACGGAAACCAAATTATTCTCTAGACAATAATAGTTTGTGTATTTTTGCATTATTTGATTTCAGACAAAGTAGATAATTTTGTGTACTGAATACTAAATAAATACACGATTTTCGCATGACTTGTGTAAGCAGTCAACTCATCTATATTATAACCATTTCATTTTTACAATCTGCTTCCATGCTACTCTATCCTAAATAAATGCTTGTCCAAATATGGTTATAAATGTCAACAATATTTAAGTCATTCAAATTCTTTCCAATTTAAAGTTGGTTTAGGCTTGTTCCTGGCACAAAAGCTAAATTCAGTCCTTATGAACTTAGGCAATGGATGCTTTTGGTAGCTACCGACTGTAAGTATGTATTGTTTCAGAATAGAGCATTTAATAAATAATGTATCATTCTTTAGGAGCAAAAATCCCGCGCACACGATTCTCTGCGAATAATATAGAAATCTGCCATTTATCGCTTTGTACAGGGAACTCGCTGCATAGTGGGGCATAAGAGCACATTGCTTCCATTGTCAATTTTGAATAGAGTCACTTTGAAGCGGCCACATTTGGTAAAAAGCGGTGCGCGTATATCTGCTAAATATTTCTTCACTCTAATTCTTCTTTAGCATTCTAGTATTCTCTGTTGAATGTAGGTGTATTGTTCGTTTCACAATATTTTTGAGACAAGAAAATTGAATTTCTAGTACCAACAATATAAGTGAAAATTTGAATACTAATATCGGAATCCACAGAAAATAGCCACACAACCATTTTCACTCTGGTCTTAAAAATTGCAACTAAAGAATTTGAGATTTTTTTGGAAAAACATGTTTTGAGCTATCTTGAATTGTAGTTGACTATCTTTGAGAATACGTCTTTTTATGTGTGCGTCTAGAATAGTAGAAATTGGAATACAGAATATATAAGGAAAACTCCATAAAGACCAATTTAGTCAATAATAGAAAAGAGTTGTGGGACAGAATGTAGTCAGTCGAATGCGCTACTTGACATGGAACAACAGAAAGTTAAAATACAATGTTGAAGACGCGCTGGTATTGTGTCTGTGTCATCAACAGCTGTGTGATTTCACTTCACTCGCCCGAAAAATGTTTAATCAACGAACGAACGAGCCAACGGCTTAAAGATGGAGCAAGGGGCATATGACACTGCGTTTCATTTATTTATTAATATTGTTTTGAGAACGCTTTGCCTTGTAACCTCTACATTTAAATTTTATGGTCACATTTAAAATTTCATTTTACCATCTTGACATTTATGATTAATTTGCAGATATATCCAATTTACAAAATGTTATTTTAATTAAAAATATAAATTTGTTAAACTTGGTGGATATAGGAATAATCCCCACATACTGTTGTCTGCTTGAAATTATAAAAGAAATTTCGCAAAAATGTAGTATTTACGTAAAATAGCAAATGTATGTACAAGACAACTTTAAGGGGCATAATCTGTAAAAATACGGTCTATTAAAAAATACAAACATGCGTTATAAAGCCAGTAGAAAAACTAGTAAACTCAATTAGGAAACACCAACACAGAGAGATAACAAGAATATGCTTTAAAAAATGTATGTTTGCATGGCAAAATACAAATATTTGCGTTAAAAGTTAAAATTTTCACACCGACACTAGTCAGACAAAGTCAATAAATTGGATAACAAAAAAATGAATGTTCAGTGTTTGCTCAAATTCTTTTTTAGTGACTTTTTGTTTTTGTTTCCATAACCATGACATTGCAAACATGGCTGTGAATATTGTCGCACACACTGTTAAATATAATGAAACTGGTACCTGTTTAACTCGTTATTTAAATAAATATTTACAGTCTTTTTATGGGCGGAGATTAAAAGCAAACAAACCCGCTGATTTAATCATAAATACAATATACAGTCTATTGTTTATTATGAAAAATCGGATGAACGCTGTAAAAATATTGTATATATATACGAGTTCCACAAACTCTCACCAATTACCTTCTACTACATGTGTGTGTTAGTATATAAAAAGCTATGCGTGTATTACTTTTTAACGGGACATCGACATTCATTGGTAAACTCTTTGAAAAATACTGCTGCAAAATGGATTACTGTTGTTGGTACATTGTGGATTATGATATTACTCTGACAGACATGGGCTCGCCGCTGGAACGTTCAAATAAAGCGTATTGATTGGAACGCAAAGGTTATATATTCTGACCATGTGTAATTTAGGGTTTTTAAATAACTTTTCTTGTAATTTATTATTTTAAGGGATGGCATTGTACGGTTTTAATTATTAGCTCGTTGTACAGTATGTCTAAAAGGGTTATTGCATTTTGTAACAACATTTATCATTGGCATTTATTCATATTACATCTCCATGGCTCCCAAAATAAAAATACTTGCACTTATTTTGGTTGCTCGTTAGTAAAACTAACTTCATCGATGGGCCGAGTTTAATCAAGATCAATACAATTTGTTCTGTCACATTTTAAAATCAATTACTTTTTTACTTCCGTATTTATTTATTTATTTATTGAGTCCCCTATGAAGTGTATTTAATATATCTAAAAATAAATCTATAGTGGCCTGCACTTGATATTCTTGTACGTAGTTTGTACTAGATATATATATATATATATATATATATATATATATATATATATATATCTCAAACAAACTGCTTCACCAACCAACCCACGACATTATTACACTGGAATTTTACTATTTAGCTTATGGTTTTATTACAATATCAAATACAGTTATTTAATATATTAAAATATTATATTTAATACTTACTTTTTCAACTTATGGCCTTAAAGAATATTTGGAAATTAATGATTGGAAAATGAAAATATTTAATAAAATTGTCGCTCTAGTTTTTCTTATCAATAACAAGTGGTTATTAAAATTGTTTCTCCATTCAGAAAATCAGTAGATATCAAAGTTGTTTAATTTGCTAATATTTACGTTTATAATAAACTCTAATTACATTCTGGCATGTTAATCACAACAGTATTATTTTATTTTAATAGTAATATAGCAGTTAATTATAAAATCAATAATTTTAAAATAAATTAAGTTTTAATAACTATTCATAATCTTTTATTAATTGTGCAAAGCCCTTATCTTCCATAATTATTTTCATATTTTGTGTATGTTTTTATTGTTGCCGTATCGTTTAACCAATCAACCACTTGGTTAACTAGGTGTGAATTATATTAGCATTTCTCACCTCAATTTTGTTGAATATTTCCATATATTCATATATATTCATATATTCTTTATTATTATATTCATATAACATTTTTGATTAAACTGAAAATAATAAAGAATAAAAGGTGATATCATAGGAATAATAAATCATAAACGGAGAGACTAAAGACATCGTTTAAAGTGTGTAGTGTGGTGTGGCCTGGCCTGGCCTGTATTTATTTAATATTTGAAGAAAACGTGAAGCACCTGAAGCTCTTAAAGCTTTATACATGTCACATGAAGTGATTGATGAAGACTTGGTTTAACCAGAGACGCTCGCTCTCTCTATTTAATATATGTCATACTTAATTGATTGTCGGTTTTTAAACTTTAAAAAAATAAGAATATTTGTTTTACACCTTATGTTACATTGGTACACCTGCCATCCCCACTTCAACACATTACTATACAAATAATAAAGGTGATAATGAGTTATTCTCTAACAAAACTAAACGAATATAGCGATCAAGAATATCTAGCATTAAAAACGATCATCGGGTAAATATCATGAATACAAGTTTATTTAATGCCGTATTATTTGGTGGAGGTGTCACAATTTAACTAAAATGGGAAAAGTAAATATTCTGATTTGATGTAATGTACACTATACACCACTAAGATATTTGATATACAGGCAAAAAAAATAAATGTCTGTCTCATAGTTCCTGTTTTTGATTTAGATCTTTGAAACTCATATATTTGCGTGTCTCTTATATGCTACGAGATAGAAAGAAATATGTTTTATCTATTTTTGTCGGATGAGTGATACACAGAATTGTAGATTTAAGGAAACAAATCTTCTAAATAGTGGAAAAGTGTGATGACATAAAATCAGAAACTAGGTTGTATTTACATAATTCATAAATTAGAAATACTTTCTTATATTATAAAATAACTTTGTATTTTTCTTTATAAATACATAACTATTTAATTAAACTAAAAACTTTTGAATAACATTTAAGCAAATGTATCCTTTTAGTATAATCACCAAGAATTTGCGGAAACGTAGTGATACACGCTAATGTAGCACACAGCGATCAGTTCAATTCAGCTCTTGAATACATTAAATTCATATGTAAAAGGAAACCAGTTCCGCAGTGCTAATTTCACTTTCATCCATTAAGTGTATACACAAACACACGGATAGGGAACAAATTCAATAAAACGCATTATATCTTGCGCCATGTGTCAGAAACTGACGCCACTACGGCATATCATTTTGTTTAATTACAATTTTGATATGTGTCAAGAGATAACGCTAATTTGGCATATCTCTAGGGTGAGGTTATACCGCTACACAGTCAGCCAGCGTACTGTTCCGATTGCTTGAGTGTCGCGCGGTGGAATACGGACTTGACTGACTACTCTGGCGATGATTCAAAACGGGCAAATGAAGAAAAACTATTTGGTAAATGAACCTTCATACTCAAGTACACATATTGTATTTTATTCAGTTATATTTTTGAAATATTACAATTATCATGGTAATGGTGATGGAAATTACGGATTACCAAATCGGAAACTTTGGTCATATTGAGAGGTCTCTTGAAAGTTTGGAAATAATTAAATGATAAAACGGTATCGCCTACGCAATAAATGGAATAGTATAATTGAAGATTAGTTTGGATAATGAAGTCATGAGGATACGAAATAATAAATTATCTATGAAAGATTTGATGAATATTCTTCTGGTACTAATGTTTGTTTTTCATTCATTTACAAAGTATATTTAGAAAAATACACCATTAAAAAAAATCGACAAAACAACAAAGCCGCAGAGACAAACAGGAAACAAAAACAACAACAACAAAGAAATGTCGTCGAATGAAAAGCATTGAGGTGACGTGCGTCCGAGATTAATCCGCGAAGTGAACAGGGAATCCCCAATGAGATACGACTCCAGGATCAATCAGACAATTAGCACGACAGATCGCACTGTGGGTTAGTGTGTGCTTCGAAGTATTTGTGTTGGACGCGGAACGAGCAAGGCCCAGCGCTGTCACATTAATGTCCACGCCGCCGCTTCTACTGCTGCCCGTGCTGATAGAGCTCTCTACTCCTAAACTTGATACGCCAATACGCGTTCAGAAAAACGAATCCCAATCATCTCATTGCCGTCACAACAGAACAAACTGACGTGTACATCATCATCATCTGATGGTGATGTATTGCCGTGATCACATCAAACACCACATATTATTATTCAGTTTGTTATTTGTAATAAATGTTTGCAAAAGATTTGACGTTCTGGAAATTCTGTGATTTATTAAATATGAATTGTCTTTACAATTAATAAATATTTTAGGTTAAAGATTAAACATATCATGCAAATATGCGTAAATGTTACGTAAATTTGTAAATGTTAATATATTAATTATAAATGTAAATGTAAAACATGTAAAATTAATTGTGGTATATACTACACATAGTCGTGATCTCGAAAATAGTTGGTATCAATTCAAAGAAGTTAAGAACGTAATTTCCATTAATAAATTCTAAATGAAAATGTTCATGGATATAATATTTTCGTTAAGACAAGAAAATTATAATAATATTCACCCTGAATATAGCAACTTTTAGAAAAATTATTAGTAGATTTACAAATCGTATTAAATATGCTTTCAATTTCGTGTAAATACAACATATATACTCGTAATTCTTATGCGTTGCTCTCGTTTGAGGTAACGAATATCAGAATTCAGGAAGGAAGAAGCAGAAGTGGAAAATGTTGTTAACGAGACGCCATTTTATTTTGGTTATAATTACACTTGATGCTTATCCAACGACCTACTTTTACTCGGCCAACTTAACTAGCAATAATTTGTTACAAAAGAGCATTACAAAAAGCTGCCCTTGCATTAACAAGGAACATGATTGCAACCGTAAGCCACTTCAGACTTATTAAAACGTTCTTTATTCTTAAGATTCTTCTATACTAATTTTTTTTTTTATCATTTCCTTTAGTATCTCATTATTAGCAAGGTCCATTATAACGCAGCTGAACTCAATAGTTCTACTTCTTCCCGCTAGCAAGCATTAATTATATAGTATCCAACTTGTGTGATCTAGTGGCTAGTGTGAACACCTATTTCTCTCTGTCTTTTCTCCCTATCTTTCTCACTCGTTCAGATTCGATACAAGGATGGCAAAAATGTGTATTTCAGTTAAAAGCTCGAGGTCTACTATTATCAAAATTACAAGACTTTATATGATATATCAATCAAATATTATATTTGAATATATTGATAAGGTAAATATTTAAGCAACAATCTATATTTTATATTGAGAAATGTGTGAAATTTGCCGACAAACGCGGTAGGAGTGTCAAAACTCTAACGCGATTATCGCTGATATAATAAACTGATGATCCGGTGTAGGTAATATGCACGTTTAATATAATCCTATATATGTGTGATATAAGCGGCACGAATGCTTGAGAAATGCGCTACCTATCTATGTATAGAGTACTTATATACTAGCTATAGGTATTCCATTATTATTATTATTCAGTGTGCATTAAATGCAAAAGGGACCGAATTACCCCTTTATTGGAGTCGTGTGCAAATAACACCAGCCCATGCTGCTGCTACTGCTGCTGCTGCTGCTGCTCCCTGTATTCGCTGGCCTATCCCATCTCATTTCTATTGCATGCGCTCTTCTATCCTTTGCTTCCTGATTCCTCAGTCAGCCCTGTGTTGACTCCCAACTCGCCGTTTTCCGCCCCTCGAGATGTTTGCTTTACGTCTTACGCATTCGAAGCCCAACAACAACGATCAACAGCTATAGCATAGCCGCTAGGCAAGCCAACTCACTATACCTGTGCTGGGATCCTGAGTTACACCCGCTAACGTTATATCGTAGTGGTTTGGTAGCTATAGCGTAGCGTCATGTTATTTGTTTATTTAAATACAGTATACAATTTGTTTTATACTTATTATATATTTGTTATTGTTCAACACTTACATACTTCACTTAATTTTCGTACGGTCTTTTTCTAACACTAACCTAATAATCTAACACGCACAGATCATAACATGTTCCATGACCTTCGTTTTAGCTAGCGTGAAATAAATTTCGGCGCTACAATATCGTCCGCTATCGTAGCACTTCATGTGTTAGCGGTCGTATAGATTACCGACAAAGCGTAAAGTTAGTAGCATGTTGACAAGGGGTATGGTAGGGGAAGGAAAACTATAGCGTAGCGTAGCGTTGCGCTAATACAACTCAGGATCCCAGCACTGGTCAGTGGCGGCTCAAGTAGGAAGACTTAAGAATATAGTTAATATACATCAAATCATCGCGAACCACCACAAATATACCTACATTGGTAGTAATATAAATACAATCTTTTTGTCTTTCCTCCCTTTTAACGATTTACGAGATAAAAAGTCAAACTCATTTTAAAGGTAAATATATCGTTTTAAAGGTAAAGTAAGTAAATTTACTTGTGTAGGGTAACGGATGTGCAACTATTCTTGGGATTAACATTTACTCTTAACAATTTCGAGGTATCAGTTTAGTTATTATTATAGCTGATGATTAATAAATGCCCTTAATAATAGAGTAACGTCTGATAGTTGAATGGAATTTAATAAATAAGAATATAACTCTTATTGGTGATAAAATATTATAATATCTGATGTAAAACTGTATTGTGTAAATTAACCATAAATTCAGTAGGTACTTCCTAAATATGCCACAGGATGGTTAAACGAACAATATGTCTGTCTATAAGTTGCTTCATACTAAAAAATGTAAATAGATTCTATATTACATTTTGCAATACTACACATAAATGGCTAGAGATGTAGTGGAATAGAATGTAGTACACCGCTGTTCACAATCTTGCTCTGTCTAATATAGTGGGTATAGCGTGCAAGTCAAGACGGAAACATCACAGTGACACCCTCTGGTAAGGAGAACGGAAACCCGGTCAACAATTGTACAACCACAGCAAGCGGGCGGCATAAAACGGTTTAATATCCTTGGCAAATTACAATAACCCGGTATGAACAGCGGGAATGTCTCTCACTGCATTATTTAATACACAAATTCATTACTGTTGCTTGTCGCGGCAATAGGTGACACTTTTAATTGGAACTTAGAACTTTGGGCATGATTGCAAACATTCAGCCATGGTTATCAAGTATACACAATGACACAAATATGCAACAAAATAGATATAACCCATTTTGTGTATCAGTGTCATATATACCTACGCAGTAATGTATCCATGGATAGCACATTCACACAGTCATATAGACACATATATGCGTGCGCATACTTTGGCCGAGCACATAGCCCTATTGTATGCGTGCTAATTAGCATTGTTGTGCGGAAATAAAAGTGTCAGATTTCCGTAATATATATGAGGTGTGATAACGTTATGTTATTTACTGTATCGCTACTTTCTTTTTAATTACACATTTATAATTTGTTTTGTTGTGATGAATAATTTCATAATATTTTGATCAATCTGATTGCTTTTTTCAAATCTTCATACCAAAGTTTATTTAAAATATTCAGACAATTTTCCGTTATGAATGAGGTCTCATATGCCTTGCCAGACAGACATTATATTAAGAACATAATTTTGATATTACAAACAGTTACATGCCTGCTTGATTATCTTTATGTTATGTCTAGACTCTACAATGATCATATCCTATCTTGAGCAAAAGATATCACCATCATAGTATGTAACTATAACAGTTATCACTACTCATATTATATTTCAATTTCCTAACTTTTAATTTTTATATTTAATTAACATATAATAATCGTTTGCACCACTCCAACTTAAAATTTAAAGCTAAACTTAACCTATAGTATTTTTACAGCAATGTATTTTATAATATTTTTTTCATTATCAAAATACATTTCAAATCCTGTGTATTGAGCACCTTAAAAATATTATCCATAAAGTAGACAATCCAAATAATTTAGATATAAATGTAGGGAATATGTTGTGAAAGTGTTTAGTGGTAAGTTACAGTGAAGTTGAAATCCGAATCTATCGTGGCAATTGATTCGGAATCGTGTAAAAGAGATAGAACTAGTGGGAAATGTGCAGCAGCGGTAGTAGTATGTATGAATGTGGCGTAGCCGCGTCGGAGGCCGCTATCGACGTGTTTCCAGTCATATTAGCCGCTAATCGAATCCAACTGATATGTTACGGATACGCTCGAGCTGTACCTACACATCGGATTTACTATCATTGCACCACTACCTGCGATTGCAACTGCATGTATTACTGTAATTGTACCACATTATAAATTGATACATGTTCTTTATTGATTTACTGGTAGTTAGATTTTTTACTGGATTGGGTATCCAAACTTATTATACATAAGATTTTTATCAATTCACGTTAAGCAGTATTAATGAGAAACATATGATCATTTTCATGGTAAAAGGAAATGCGAATCGACCACGTTATTATTAGCAGAAATTTATGAGCATATTTTTATAATTTAATTTTTTTATTTATACATTAGCAGTTACGTAATATTCTTCTAAATAAATATAAAAAAAAAAAAATTAAATCTACAAAATTTATTCTTGCTTTGTACCTGTGTACTGTCGATATCTTTATTTTGCAAGTAATAGTAATTGATGAAAATGAAATATGAATAATCTTTTACGTAAGTTGTATGTACGAAAAAAATTGAAATCGTTTTGAACTTGAGAATATAATGAAAATGCCCGATCTGAACCTGTGTGTGTGTTTTCCTAAATGAAATTCATGATGCTTTATATTTAAGTTTTAAATACAAATGGAAAAAGAAAGTTTTCATTTTTGAGAATAATATCTAAGCTAGTTTATTCTTGTACCTTTTCTACAAGCTCCAAAATGAAACTAGTTAAGATAAAAATAATATTTTGAAGAATCCTGTTTCGGAAACAACCAAGTATATTGGTTAAATTTACTATGTACAGTTGAGAAGTTTAGTAACTGCACTAAGTTTGTAGGTTTGAGAATGACGTAACTAGAACTGGCATAAACTTGTCAGTTACCACTGCACTAATTTCTAAACAATATATTACATACCAAGTCTATGTAAACAATATATTAGAAATGCACGTTGGTATTTGCAGCACTTCCACATAAACTTTATGGTTACCAAATGTAAGTATGGTCCCACCTTACACCTAGTAACCTAGTAAAACATCTTAATTCCACTATGTTATTTCATTAATTAAATAAAATTACCATTCTTTGCACTCAATAATAAATCCACAATAGTGTTAAAATTAATTCAATACTAATATCCATTCATACATCTGTATTAAGAATATATTCAGTACCGAAGAGAATGCAACTTATATGAAGGACATAGATGTAATTCCATAAAGATATCCAGGTAAGCCAATCTAAATCAATAATAAAGTACTCCACGGCGAGTTAAAAAGATATTACACACAGAGAGAGAGAGAGTTAAGTGTTTTACGAACACGACAAAACCACCTCAACTAGATAAAACAATAAAACCAACATTCTCGAGATATTTATTCGCGCATACAATGACCCTGAGAATGGGTGTGTGTGTGAGTGTTATCAGAAACAATCATTGCACGGCAGATGTTTTACGAACAGTTTGCATGCAGTGTGCCAGTGCCAGTGCCAGTGCCAGTTGCCAGTGTCAGTGCTGCTCTGTGCTATATGGCAATTGCATTTTCCTGGTCGGCCGGGCAAAAACGATGCTTTGAATTACACCGAAAGGGAGGGGACATTCTATTTAGCTGCAGTGTGCCCCCCTCCGCGCATTGCCTGATCGCATCTTTTTTTGCACAGCTCACGTCACATACGAGAGAAATGCAGATCTTTCCGATTCGATATAAATGTATGTATGTATGTACGCGATATGCGCGACATTGTGAATCCTACCGTGTCGATCGCTGACTGACTTTTAATTAAATTTTTAGTTTTGTCTGCCCATGCTCGGTCCAACTCAGCTTGGAGATAGTTATTGGAGCAGGAGTGCTTTATAAAAGTTGATATTTGATTTGAAATGAAAATCAGCTGCCAGTGTTCCAATTTGATTTGGCAAGGTGCGCATAGCGGTCACAGCTAAAATTCATACACTGTTGTTCTGATTTGGTATTATTGAAGTAAAATATAATGTAATTAGGATTTACTTAAATGAAGAACAATTTATTTTTATAGTATTATGCTTTGATTTTGCATTGTACTACTTTCCCTATAAAACGAAGTATTATTTTTAAATAATTATGGTAAACGAAAAATAAAATTAGCTAAGATATCGTCTAATTGTTTAATTTTAAATTGGTAATTTATTGTTAATATAACCTATTTCAAAAAATAAATCTGTTGTATAGGAATTTTGAATATCTTGAATCACAAAGGTGTTGCAACTTCTATATTTCCTTAGATAATATCAAATAGTACGGAAGGCATACAGAGATGAAAGGGTAATTGTGGCATACGTGTCATGTAGATCAACTGTATAAAGCTACAAGTATTAAATCATGAAGCGTAAAATGGACTTGTAGTTGCCCGTTGTCCATCTCACCAAACCTGTCAACTGACCATATTCCGCAGGAGCAACGCTTGCACTGCTGTAGCCGTCAGAGAAACGAACAGACAGACAGAGCGTGGAAAGGCCTCAGTTTCAGCGCGACCAGCGACCACATGGCAGTTTCCCCACGCCTGCGACCGACCGACACAAGCACAATCCAACGGGCGACCATCAACGATGCAAATCAATTTGGCACCATTCTCACACAGCATGTGATGTTTTTATACGCACCCGTACGTACGGCTTTATCTTCTTCGGGCTGTACGCGCCGCGCCGCACTCATTCGACCCTCCCGGGGATTACGGACGACCCGAATCTCCCCTCATCCCCAGCTCTCTTTACTCCTTACCCGTAACCCGTCCGCCCAGTCGCTGTACGACTAGTACAATGGCACTCACTAAGTGAACCTCCCGCACTGATGATTTCCAGTGACAATACTCGGCGAATTAATTCTCTTTATGTCTGTGTTCGAATTGGTTGATTTTAGGAATTAGTGAATTAAATGAACTCGTCTGTTCGTTTGTACTGTCCATTCAAAAGTACTTTTTGTTTAATGGCCAAGAACATTGTTCGTAAAATGTTGCTATTTTTGAACTGTTCATTTTAAAGCATATATATATATATATATATATATATATATATATATATATATATATATATATATATATATATATATATGTATATATATACATATATATATATATATATATATATATATATATATATATATATATATATATATATATATATATATGTATATATATATATATATATATATATATATATATATATATATATATATATATATATATATATATATATATATATGTATGACTTATCCCCGATCAAACTCGTTGCGCAATTTACGGACGTTTGCAAATATATTATAAAATCATTCTGTCATTGCCATACAACAATATCAATATGTGGTATTGATAAAACTTTACAATGAAAAACTATTTTAATATCAACTTTCATACGATTCACTTTTCCTTAACTCGCGTCGTTTTGGAGATATGAGTAAATTACGCGAATTAACAAGCATATCTGGTTGAAAAATATTTTTCAAAAACAAGAGATTTTATTGTTGTTATTTTATTTTTATTTTTTTGCCGAAATAATGATAATAGTGTTCACAACACAACTTAATCACATCACATCACAAAATATGAGGTTTAATATTTGTAAAAAGGACTGAAATTGATGTTTTAGAAAAAAGAATTGCTGGAATCACAAATTGATATCGAAATTCTGTCATATTTTTAAATGTTATATTCAAAATAACAAATGATATATAAAAACATGTAAAATATTTTGTATTTTATGTATAAAGTGCAATTTAGGTTAAAATAAATGTTTTTCTTATAATTTGGTAACCCAACGTATAATGAACCTTCTAAAATAATTTCGAAATCAATAATCACCCAAACAACTAATTCTAGGGTTATTTAGTGTGTGTAGGGATTCAAATCACTAGTTTCGCACGACGGACGGCCATTTGAGTGTGAGAGGGGTGAGATCATCGATAGAAACTAGTGAATGCCAGCAATCATTGTCGCACTTTCAGCCGAAATCGGATAAACTAACAAAGGATCGCGTTGGCCGCCACACCATCGCCACGCCACGTTCTGCCTCGATTTCTCTATCCTATATTAGGTACACACGCACGAGAAATAACACACACAGTGGTGCCAACAACACTACTATGGAATCACAATGGGATAGTAGACGTTTAGTTTATGAATTTGAAATTTATGGAAATCACAGGGTAACGGAGGTGTGTTTTGATACTATACTACGATACCTATATAGTTAACGGTTAGTTGGATGTTGAGCTGATTCGCCAAATTTATTGTTATTTGTCAACTGAATACGATATATTTCACACATTATTATGCATACATATACCTAACGTTACGCCTTTTCCTATAAATGAAATGGCATATTTACTAAAATGTTTCGTTAACTCTTTCAATATTTCTATATACCTTTAAAACATCTTCAAAATAGATTATAATATCTCCAAAACAACTATTAATTATCAAAAGCAGTTTTTAACAGTTGTTACCAAATGCAAGTTGCTTATACCACTTTTGGAGTCCTAAACTGATCATAGGGTACCTCAGATATGTCATTATTGCGAAAAGAAATGTGCGAACTTCTGAAAATGAAACTAGGGGTACTATGGTACTATGATGTTATTCAATGTGCATCTTTGAACCCTACTTTAAGCTTAATGTATTTGTATTTCACCAGAGCAGTTAAAGGGTAAAAGTTGTTTTGTAGTTGCTTAATGCTGGTTTGGTGATGTTAAAAGCTGTTTTGGAGCTGCTAACATTTGTTTTAGAGATGTAAATAGCAGTTCTGGCAATGCCACATACTGTTTTGCAATTACTAAATACTATTTTGCTGTTGATAAGGTATGTTTTGGTTAGTTAAAAACGGTATGGGAGATATTTAAATCTATCTTTTTTATCTAAACAATGATATAAAAGATTCACTGATATTAAAAATTTCTATTTCAGAAACCAGCGATGTCAAGAATATGTAATTCGCAAATTATATAAAAATATAACTATTATTAAAATGCGTTTTAGTGTATTCACAAATTTTTGTCTACGGATGCACACATTAGGACATATTTTAATTTACTTTTATATTACAACTTTGGAGATTCATCGTGTTTACCTGAATATGATTAATATCTGGCATTTAATCTTACAGACAGTATTTCTCAAATATATTCCGTGCAACATATACGAATACATTGTTAGAAGTGTTCATTTCATTTGTTTTGAAGCCTAGGGACAAATGACTAAAACAAAAACTGGCAAATCCTACGCGCTGTGTCCCATATTCCAAGCCAACAGTGATGGTTCCATTTGACTTTGGTATAATATACCTAGCTACCTTTATGTTTCGCAGGCAGTGGCGGGCGCGCCGCCGTATACGAATGTGAGCCATCTCGCACGTGTTTCACTTTTTAAAGTTGGCAGAGACTAATTTCAGATTAGCCCGAATGGAGCTTGTGAAAACACCGGCTGTGTCGCATCGTTCGTTCTCTGCGTGTTGTTCTGCGTCAACGTCGCAGAACACAAGCAACCTACGTATTTAAATTTTAAATACACACACACACACAACAACTATGTTAGTATTTTCAATGGGACGGGTGCAGTTGGAACAACTGAATTAAACACGATAGGACAAGGGTGTCCTGATTAGACTACGTTAAGTAAACTTTTGGGGTGATTTCATCATCTTTCTCGAACATTTGTCAAATCTTACCCCAATAGAAAATACTGATTGTTATAATCCCCCTGATTCATTAAATAATAAAGATCCTTAAGACATAAACAAATAAAAGTAGTGGCATATTATTAAAATTGGTAAATAATAAAATAATCATGTAAGTATGTGTGTATATCTAAAGAGATATATATATATATATATATATATATATATATATATATATATATATATATATATATATATATATATATATTTCTATTATTATACATAATTCCTATAAAATTGTTAGTAGTTTTGGATAGTTTCTATAATAACATAATTCCATTTTTATTCGCAAATGTTTATGTTTGATTGTGTGCAATTGTTGTTGGTATTAGAATTTAAATTCCTTACAAATAAAATGCGGTAGAGTATATTCTGAGCACAACATATATTTCTTTTGAGTGAATGTATTCCTATTATTTTTATTATTGGATGTTAAGGTGGCAGAGCATGCTTAATCGTGTAAGAAGATGACGAAGTTTTAGCAGGGGTGGTAAGCAGTAGCAGCCAGCAGAAGAGTTCGCGCCAGAAGGGCGAGGGTGGGTTCCGACGGTAACCGTAAATAGGAAAAGAATTCGCGTGATTCCGAATTCCGGGGGGTTAAAATGAATAAACGCGCCGCGGCATCGCAGGATATAAAGGATCAGGATTAAAGTGACAGTCGCACCGGGATTTTAAGCATATTATCCGAATCGAAATCTACACTACCATACACTTGCGCACATTATCACAACGGCAGAATTTAAATTTTATTTAAATAAGTTGACGCCCGCGCGCGCTTGCACTCGCCTTTGTCACTTTTGGTCCACGTTTTATATTATTTAATTTTAATAAACGGGATTTTGTGACAGAAAACATTCGCTTACATTTTGCATACCTACATTGCTTGACTGACACATGATGTATGTGTGTGTGTGTGTGTGTATGTACAAAATGTTGACAGATTTACATATTTTATATTTATTATTTTTACTTGAGTTGCATAAATATGTCGTCCCAAATATTACATGTAAAACAAAATTATTTTATGACATAATTTGTTTTCTTTTCAACAAATGATTACTTTTTATTACTTAAATATCCGGAAATTATGGATACAATACATAAATTAACATTAATACAGTTAAAAACATAATTCATGATCATCTTGGCCGCAGTGTCACTAAAGTGTTAAAATTTAATACAAAATTAAACGATTATTTTACATTTACAAGTTTTCATGTATCTCATGAATTGTATATGTTAGTTCGTAATGTATATGTTAGTTCGTAACATAGAGTCCCTGTAAGAAAGCTAAATATTTAATCGGATGGATCATTAATATTATAATATCGGTGAGGTGTGGCTCTATTCTGTATATAATATGGGCATATGGTTCCCACGTGTACATCTAGTAATATATAATACTATTTTGATATTTAGGTATATATATATATATATATATACATTTGCGTGTAGCATACCAAAAGTGCTCCATAGTAATTAAATTTAATCTGTGCAATAAGACTTATGCATATTATCAAGGTAACATTTTGAGAACCATTGCTAGATGAACTAATTATTAAATATCACTACTCAAGTCAGGTCGTTTTCCGTTTTATATTTATTGAAGTTTGTTATTTTTGAATGCAGTTAATGATGAAAATAATTCTTACGAATGCCGTCGTAATTATTTAATTAATTATTTATTACCGGTGGTAAGGCATCTCTGACAAGATATTCGATAATTATAATAAGAAAATGTTTTGGTATGCTGCGAAATTCAGTTAAATACTAACATTAACAGAACTGTCGATAAATACCAATAAATGTATCTTTATTTAATAATACGTTTATTTGACAGTCGCATAAACAAATAAATAACCCTAAATATTTCATTATGGGGTATTCGAATGTGAGTTAGTCACCAGAATGAATGTCCGCAGGGACTTTTGCGATGTGCAAGTCTTGGCAATTGATAAATCCAATAAGTTCCCCCAAAATAAGAGGCTTTGTCATTTCGGGTGCAGCGTATCATGTATTTCGGGCATTTGTAATCTAGTTCAGCTATTGTTACAACGGCAATCTGGTTTCAAGCGGCCTTGGACAAGTGTCAATTTATTTGTAATCAATTGGTATTATTTTTATCTGGCGTCGTACAGTTGCTTTTCTACATGTCCATATGAACTAATACGATAAAGTGTATATCAGATAGTGCTCTTTATAGATACTTTATTTTATTTAATACTAGCGATTGCTTTAATTTAATCTCAGATTCGATACTCATTCGATTTGAATTATTGACGCACCAGTTAAAGTTTGTATAAATAACAAATAATTTTCAGAAATAGTGATAAATATTTTGAAATTAATTTATTGCTCGTACTAATACGTGTTGCATCTGAAATGTATGATGGTATTAAAATATCGAGTCAAATTTACGCAGTAAATTATATTTATTCAAAATGAAAACTATTTTTAAATATTTTATTTCGTTCCATAGGGAGATAGGAACATTGCAGAACCGCTTTCAGGTAAAATAAATAAAAATGTTTCATGTCAAACCATTAATAATAAGCACAATACATTCTAATTTGATGAATCATAAAATATATAACGATGTTATGGGTGTAAAATAAATATATGAGAAAATTAAATAAAAAGATAAGGAAATCATATTTGTTTTAAAATTACTGATATGTAATCTTGATTAACAACAAAAGTATATATATAATGTAGGTTCCATAGTTCTCTTATAGCATTAATGCAGCACTTGAAGACACAGATAGGTATTTTAACAAAATAAACATTCCGTTATTTGATAATAATATGCCGCAAAAAAAAAAAATTGACCCTTAACTGAGATAATCTCCCTTTTTAAAACTTTATATAATTAACAGCAACTTTTCAAGAAAAACTCATATAAAAATCATAACGAATCTTTCCTATATATCGTAATACCATACTGTATTTTACCCTCGGTAATATAGTCTTTCAAAAACGAAATATTAAATTTAACACTTTTCTCCAACAAACAATTATTCCAGCTTAGACAATTCGCCATTCTCACAATCGACTTTTTACTTTCATGATCAATCCTTATCTCAAAGCCATATCTAGTGCTAAGTCTCTGTGGTCCAATAAATTTAACAATCCATTCAATCTCGGAATCATAGATCCACAAGTAACATTTGAAGATTTCATTAAAAGCAATCATGGCCCAAACATCATCAGCCTTTTGGACAACCTTTTGCAGCTCGACAGATTTAAAAATCTTCCCTAAATGATGTTTCTCTAAATGGTCCAGGACTTTATGGACAGCTCCCACCCATTTACAATCAAATTCGATAAATGGACAGCGATATTCTCGCATCGAGCAATCAATTTCATGTCGAGTAACAACGTCGATTGTGTCTTGCATTTCGCAACCATAGTCACAATATTGACACAAATAACTCATCTCATTCTGGATTTTGGATTGGCACAGTGGACAGATGGAGCTTCGCCTTCCTTTGCAATCGTAGCAAATATAATGTTTGGCACTGCATAGGTATCGTGGCGAGTTTGCTAGGAATCGCGCACAGAGATCACATTTTTCTATTAATTCGTACACCCGATTTGATCCGATTTTGGAGTTGTATGAACAACTAGGTTCGTGATCGATGGATTCGTTCCATTTTAGTGGTTTGGTGCAACCTCTAGACCGGTTTCGACATGGGAATACCATGTATTTAGCCAATGCTTCGTAGGACACGTTTCTTGGCTCAGTTTCGTTGCTACAAGTGGTACAGATGCTGCTTCCATCGGCTTGCACCAAAACTGGCGCGCTCGATAGGTACTTTTTGCATTTTATGCATAGTACGTATGGTAGTGGTGGATGTGATGTGTTCATTTTGAGGTTAGGTAACCAAACCATTTGGTTTACTCAACTTGAAAATCGATGTTTTTAACTTTCAGGTTAGGTTAAGAAACTTTTGAACGTTTCCCAAATATTTTACTTATACTTTGTTGTTTTAGACATCAATTTGAGGTTAGGATAATAAACAATTGAAAGTATATCACTATAGGGAACTTGCACACTCTATTAACTTTCACAGTAAATTACACATAAGGTGTACATGCAATCACAATATACTATAAACTGATTGATAATATTTTGCAAAGTTGATATTACAATGTTATAAAATGTATGACGCATAACAGAAATATGTTATTTTTTATGAACAGGATAAAAACATTTCATTATTCTGTTATCTAATCTTATCTTATCGCTATTCGGGCCACATATATTTAGCTTGCTATAAATAATTTAAATAGTTGATGAAAAATACTTGAATCGCTTGAATATAAATTATGTTTAGAAATAAAAACAAATAAGAAATGCAACTCTCAAGATCTGTTTGGTAAATACTGCAATGTCCTTCATTTGACTTTCTTATTACTTAGTTTTCACTATAAATATGCTATAGAAGTATTGTATTTTTAATTCTTCCATTGCCATAATAAAATGTTAATATGTGTGGTAATTAGGGAAACGGAAATATACCAAGACAAATTAATATAGTATACGATATGATAGTCGAGTGATGGCCACTCAATTTTATTTTTACATTCAGTCATTAGAGCGATACAATTGAATAAATTTGAAAGCGATGTAGGTTTATTTTTGCTATTTGGGCGATGAAGTAGCGCCATGCCAGGCCATGCCAGGCCATGCCAGGCCATGCCAGGCCATGCCAGGCCATGCCAGGCCATGCCAGGCCATGCCAGGCCAGGTTTAATAGTGCTACACAAAGTTAAAGACTTGCTGGGCTGTTCTGTTCGGCTCCTAATGACATTTGCACTGTTCCGCATTGTGTTCAAGTATAACTCGGTTCGTTAATATGAAAGCAGCTTGTGACAACGTCCTCCTCATCTGCCTCTTGTTAGCACATAATTTGTGTTGTAATAATGGCTTCAATTCTCATTATTATTTCGCCTATGTGACAAGGGCGCCGGAGCACAGGTTCCACGCTCAAATGGTAATGATTATTCCGGTATAGTACAATTCAAATCAAGTCTATGAGATCAATGGTTGTAGACGATTAGACATAGTCAACTTAGTACAACTTGTATGTGGTTTCAATTTGTGCCATTTTACGGTTCAATATAAATATAACTAATGTACGTTCCTTACGTTTATTACTGAAGTTTGTGTAATCATCCATTCGGTATAATATGGACGCGGGGCGGGGCACTACATAGTCAGGCACAGTACAGAGGATTTTCGCTCTTCCAAAGAAAGTGGAGAATAAAATGAGAGAAGAGATATGTCGTTCTCTAAATTTGATGCCCACAGCATATTTAAAGGAATAGGCGCGTCCAGGTGATTCAATCTCTTCAAAATTAGAGGAATACGAAAGTTACAGAGTGCAATAATTAATATCAATTTCGGGATGCTCTAAGTGTATATTTTTAAAATTATTGAAAATTACATTACATCTTCTAAGACTGCACATAAGAAAATAAAAATTGACTGAAGATGATTAATGAATGAATCATTTATTATGATTTTGAAACTCAAACGTGCAATAATGTAATGCTTCCAGAAAGTAACAGATTTTTCCTGAGACTTCTTGTTAATTTGTGCATTCTCTAGTCCACATGTGAAACTTTTAAATGTTTGTTTTTAAGTTGAAAAATGATTGCTAACAAATATTGTTTAGTTTAATATTGCCATCATAAATAGTATGCATATGATGTATTTTGACAAAATATTTAACTTCTTTGTTTCATTCATTTCGTTACAATATATAGATTCGCATACCATATCAGTAGGCGGAAGTAATTTGAAGGTCAAGACTTTTGACCACTCGCACTCGCGCGCGCCGCTAACTCTGAATTTCTAGAACATAACTAATAACAATAATTGTTATTGTGCTGTAACAGTAGGCATTTAAAAAAATGACTGTCGTCGAAATGGTAAAGCACAGTAATGTTGGTTTACCCATTATTACACAACCTCTGCTGTATTTTAATCACCCTTAAAACGTGAGTCAACTTTAAATCACCGTTTAATTTTAACGGAACCAACACCGGTTGCCCGCTGTAGTAGTAGTCTCCCATTTAATTGCGTTTCTCGTGCCCACAACCAACAAGGATAATTACAATTGTGCTCTTTAATGAAATCATTCAAATTGACCACACTTTTTTACGGCCACAAATATTAATTCGTATTTATCATGACGTGACATTCATTATTTGTTGATTTATTTAATAAATTCGTATGCGCGGCTTATAATTGGTATTTTGATGTGTACTTTATTTTTATTTTATGTATTTTTATTTACAATCAGAGCAAAACGAACATACAAATAAAATGTCCTTTGATTTTAAATTTTATTAATTGAGTTTTCATCATTGATAACAAAATTGTTTGAATTAAATGAAAAATTATTTTGTCAGAATAGTTAAAAATATAAACATGTCCATATATATATATATATATATATATATATATATATATATATATATATATATATATATATATATTAATTATGTACATTAAAAATTATGATTGCGAGTCACACAGATGTGAAAATATTCAGAAACAACCAAAGGATGCTCAAAACGTGTATACCCACACCCATGGCCGATCTCACTAAGACTTTTTGAACTATCGAATTACGAGATAAAAAAATTATAATATCTGATGTATGTGCACGGGCGTAATAATTACATGCCTAATATTTTTTTAAACACAATTATTTCAAACATAATTTTTTCATGTTTAACATTTCTGTAAGGAAATTGCCATGCAGAAATTGAAATTATCTAATTATTCTAATTATGAATCTTAAATTCCTAATAAAACTAGTGTAGACATTATTATATCTTGGCAAGTATGAAAACAGTTTACGATATAAAAAAAAACATATATTTGGTCAAATATTCGCCTGCATATTTGTACCATATATCGTAATTTAGCGAAAAAAATAAAAAGGAATATCTCTTAATTTATGTCCATAAAGCGACACGAGCAGATAGTTTATTTTTTTAAAGTTAATAGGCAATTCCTCTTATGATTTCGGGTTCGAAAGAAATATCAAATTTTATCTTGATAACAATATTTTCGTACCTACAACATCCAAGAAAGTTATAATGCATAAAACCAAAATATAAAGATTGTATCATCTTAAAAATTGCTCCAACGAGAGCCAGCAGTAGTAATATTTCTGCCCCAGTAAGCTTCTTCAAATCAAACCGTAATAATATTGTTATAAAAACAAGATTCGAATTTCGTCCAGTCCAATATTCAAAACAGATGAAATTATCAAATCGATAACCCGCTATACGTACAAAGATTAAATTTCGTGCTCCATCGGATTCATGCGGTAATAATTTTAGCGGGCCTCTATATGTGTATAAATGGCACAATATAATACTTTATCGGTTTCTAAGCTACGCGAGTGACCGGCGGCGAGTGCCATCTAAGCCGCCCCCTCAGGGGACCTTTCGTAAACTTGGACAAAGCAAAAAAAAAAGAGTTTCCTTTTTTTCGATGCGATAGCGAACACAATTAAATCTTACAGCACAATATGGAGACAAACATTTGTCTATTGATTTAGGACACAAATTTCTTCGCTTTCAAAAGTGATTTTACCCCGGTTTACTTTTTAGTAATAAAGGGACATAAATATCTATATAACTGTTCCTCGCAAATATAAAATATTGATGTTTGTTTAGATTTGATACATTTTAAATTATGTTGATAGTTTTATGTTAGACGCATTGATTTTATATCTTGAAGTACTCAATTATTTGACTAAATTGATTGTTCATAAATCTTATTTTGATAATATTAAAATTATATATGAAAAATGTTCCAAATGGTGAATCTGTTTTAATTCAAGGTGTAGCCAATCGTTTCGATTGTTTTATCATTATCGAATAATAATTTTAGTAAAATGAGAAAAATAATTTAAGATCAAGTTACCATCAAAAATGGCAAGCAAATATATTGTGATATTATCTAAATATTTACGCAATTGAACAACTATTCCGACTTGAATTTCAACTTAATACTATCATAATACATCATAGCTACACAATATAGTCCAAGTTGCGCGTTCATTTCAAATCTAAATTTGAATTAAAAAAAATATTGTTTTAAAATATTCATATTGTAAATTATATAAATAATATTTATATCATAACGACGATCCTGTAAATATAAATTTGAATATATATATATCAGTAAATGTACATATGTATGTATCAATATAAATCAAGATTAATATGCTCACCAACGTTCATGATGTAGAAATGATTCTCTTACCTGAAACAAACAAAATAAAATTACTTATGAATAACAATTTAACTCCAAACTTATTTGGTACAATACAAAATTGTCAAATATAGCCTATTAAATTTCTGCATCTAAAATGACTAGGGTAAATAGAGTAATTAAATAGTACGAGCTCAAACCTGCGTAGCTTAAATTCGAGCTCGAATATTTGAATTCGAGCATAAGTAGCTTGAATTCGAGCTCGAGTTCGAATAGCTTGAGCTCAAGCTAGAACCCGAGTAGCTTGAGCTCGAGCCAAAGTAGCTTGAATTTCATAATTGAAAGGCTCGAACATGCAGATGCACGAGCTTAAAATTATTCCAGCTTGGTTTACAACACTAAAAATTAGTCGAATCGAACAATGGGGATCTAAATTCAGCCGTGTTCATAGAATATATCAATAGATTTTTATCATGCTCCTAATACTTTCCTTATAAGAAAGTAAAATGGCTTTGGTTCAATTTTATTTTACTTAAAGTTCTGTAAATAACAATGGACAATGAAAAATATTGTTGTCATGAATCGTTTAATTTCCTCTATGAGACAACTACACTATAGCAGCCGACTACAAGATGAAATTGTGTGACGTCCGATTGTATCGTCGCCATAACAATTATGATTATTTCTCGTCTTTTTCATGTTTCACTTTAATGTGATATAACGGTCTTGTCCTCGGAAGTGAACGGTACGGTACGGTACGTACGGCACGGGGCGCAGAAGCGTTCAAATCGTTTCCTTTGAACGAAGAAGACCCACATAGAAGATACATATAGTTGGTGGAAGCGCGCGCGCGCCCGCCAATATCGCTTCCAATTCTAAACATCAGCTTTAACGATATCCAAACGCGTTCTTGTTAAGGACTTTTGTAGTCGGCTCCCGGAAACGAGAAACTGCGTCAGCAACTGGACATTATCCTGTCACATCTTTATATTATATTTCTCTATCTACCTACATGTCTCGTTATTTTTATGTCCTCGATATCTTTCAATCATAATGAAAATCTTTCAGTACGTGCTTCTTTATTGACAACGTTACTTTAACTATATATTTCTAAATACTAGTGACTTGTTTGACTGTTGCTGCATTTTCGTCAACATTTTTCATGATTAACACACCTTGTAGACTTCTTTCAAGAAATTAATTAAAAATCTCAATACATATGTACTTGTAGAAAATAGATTACTTTCATATTTTTTTAACACATTAAATTCTGTATTGGTCTGAACATTAACCGTAATTTGATGAAGCGTGAAAAGAAAAAATGTGTTGCGTATGTCGTATGTTTATATTCGGTATTCAGAAGCGTGAACGTATATAAGTACAGAGTGCAATGTCTGTTGGGAAATTGACCTGTCACCGGCCGGCAATGGATTCTGGCTAGAGGAAATTCAAGAAACTAAACTTCCTTCATAGCCACACCGTATCACCAACACCAACGACGCCCGTTGACAGTTTACGGCGTTCGGCGTCGCGTCGTGTTCGCTCCAAATACGCCATAAAAAGCGTAGAAAAAGCGGCTCTGGCAAACGAAGCCGATTACTATTCTGCTAAATTTCGCACTGTGTGTTACGCTATACGCTACGTTTAAGAGGATCCTACTCAAATCGGCCATTTATTAATTATGTACACTCCATTAAATTGCAAAATTATTTACGTCACAGAGTCGAGGATATTTTTGGGGGCCATAGAATGCAGCCTATGCTTTATATTGCATGAAATTGAATTGAATTTTTTTTTTTTATTATATTCATTTATTATTTTGTTTTAGTTAAACTTGAGTAGATACATTAACCATTGGAATATTTATTAACATATCTAGAATAATTATTTTGTGTTACAAATGTTAAGATATATATTTTCATATTAGTTTCAATAGGTATGAGACATTTGTATAAGAAGGTTTTATGCTGGACACAATAGATAGATGTTTTTGAATAACTAACGAAGATTTTGTATATTTGAAGAAAACAGTTTACGTTCTGTCTTATTTGCCAGCAATTGTTGGATGAAGTAATCATGCTGGATTTTTTTGCCGTTATCGTTGAGTATGAGCGAGAAAGCGCGCATTCGAAAAGTGTGAAAATATTTGTTCATTACGTGAAGCACAACGTACAAGAGAAACTTATTCTAAGGAAATGCCCGTGGCTGGCTGCAACGAAAAAGGGATTCATTTGAAACAAAAGAGAGTCTGGGAAAAGACTTATTTCTGGGTAAAACTTTATTCTCGTTGCCACTGCCATTGCCACTTCCACTTCTATGTCGAGTGCTGCGAACAAGGAATGCGCTTTTCTGATAATGCTCGTTAAGTTGTCGTGTCTTTGTGTGATCGGCAGCAGGAACAGCAGGACGGCGGGCGGCGTCTAGAGGAGTGTATTGGCCCACTTTGCGGGGTGAGAGCGGTTTTTCCTCCTCACGCAGCTATTGATTAGACAGCCGTGTTTCTAACGCTTTCTTCCCATTCTTACACTTTTTCATTTCTTGATATGATTCTCTTTATATCCAATTACAACTCGAATGGATAAGAATTTTTTAATTTAATTTACGTGTGTGTTTAACCTACATGTGTACTAAATTTAGGTAAAATCAACCATTAGAGGTGATGCGACTGTAAAGTTGACTTATATACATTCAGATACATAAGTTATACATATTTTCGGAATCAAAAATAGAACCTTTGTGCAACACATTTTTCAGTTACGAACACATTAACTTACTAACCACGCTAATAATGTTAGAAGATGCCTAAAATATGTTACGTTTTAAAATTGGAATCGCTGTATATTTTATCGAAATATTAATAAGTGCATTTTAATTTTATACGTTACTGTGAATAATTGCAGCTGCATGTTCATATATATATATATATATATATATATATATATATATATATATATATATATATATATATATATATTATGGTGCCGTGTTCATGTCTCATTACTCGAAAGTTGGCAAACGTAAAGAATTCCATGGGAAACTTTATCAGCTGCACACATTGATTTTGGACAGCCATGTCTACACACCGCAGCGCAGCGTGTAAGATAATAAAAATGTATCTCCCAAGTATTAATATCCGGTACGCAAAAATATATACGAAAACTTTTTCTTTCTGCGGAATATGATGGTTTTGGATGATAAGTCAACGCCGCGCCGCAATAAACGACCAGATCGGAAAACTTTGCCAAGTTTGGTTGGCCTGTTTTTTCTCGCTTGTCTAAAAGTTGCAGAGATATGCTTGGAACGTGGTATATGATTGTATCAGGTATGTTGTATGGATGTATATCGGCTTTAATGTACGCACCGTGATACCGATATACGTATGTATGCGTTACTGGCCAACTTTATTAAAGCCGTTTGTGTTGGCGGGTTCAATGAACTTACGGGTAATGTTAGTTGAACCACTAAATTAATAACTTTTGATGATGCATTCAACTGCTATTTAGTGGCTAAGTGGTAAGTACCTCTCAATCACTTTAACGAGTTAATTTTTGGTCGCGTTTGAATGTCCTGTTGTAACTACTCAATATTTCCATGTTTATGAAGCTTTCTATATTATAACTACACAGTTTGAAACTCATCTGCAAATTTTAATGGATATTAGCTTTAAAATTTTGTTTTATGCTAAATTATTTGATTTGAGTTTTAGAAACTTATTTTAATTTGAGACAGTGTGACCCTCTAATCTTGAACGACATTATAACATGTGTACAAATATGAGTGGCGGCTATAAAATAATTCTAAACACAATAATGAAAACTATTGTTTCATCGAATTTCTTAAATATCAAACATTTTAATTTGGTTGGGAATTAACCTGAAACCTTAAGAGGAGTTGCGTCCACAAATTTAGTTTTACGAGGAAACAACGAACGCATATGAATTATATACATTTTCGAAATTAGGAAGTCGTGGAAGAAATATCTGTACAAAATTGTTTTGATTCCAGGAATGTTACAGGCATACCACCTAAAACTATAACTCTTTAGAACTACTATATGCCGAGCTAAATACACATTACAGTATTTCAAACGGAAATTCGAACCACTTTTCAGCTACGAGTATTATGGTTTTCAGGTTAGACGACGGCTATTAAATTTTCAAGAGATGGCATATTGAAACATGTTGGGTATATATTAAGTTATGAAAATTATAAATTAAACGTTGTAGTGTACCATTTAAATATATTTTAATTTCGCTATCGATAAGCGTTTTGTTAATTAGCAAGTTGCATTTCGATAAATTAACCATATTTAATACTATAACAGCCGATGCCATTATATTGGAATGCCATGCTTACGAATACTATTCTATTTCTATTTTTGTTTCAGTAAAGTCCTTTTAGTTATAGTTAGCTTTAAGGAACTTTATAAATCCGTCCATAATAGCTTCATTATATTTATAGCGGCGGTATTGCGTACGCTTCCAATATATTTCGATTGATATATTCTGACATGAAAATGAGCACATTATAAATGAGCATGTATCATGAATGTGATCGCAGTAAGCGGATAAAATAGCGCAATTCGGTAAAGTCAGCTTTTCACGGATTCACGTCAATTCCATCCCGGATAACGCGCATATGGGATGGGATGGGTGAAGCTTCGAAGCCAAGCCAATAGTGAAATGATTAATACGTCGCGGAATTCAAACTTGTATAAATCAAAATGCACCCATTGTTGTCACGTCTCGTACGCGCCGCCAGATTCCCTTTGTCCCCACTCACCCGCTCACCCACACTGCTTCGTTCTCTCTCTCTCTATGTATGTATGTATGTATATACACTATACATATATATATAGAGAGAGAGAGAGAGTAATATGTCACAAACATTGAACCACTATTTCTCTTCAAACCCACGGAACAAGATATGTGTGCATTTTATACCTGATCCAGCACAGCTTTTTTGCCTTTTAATTCGTTTTAGAGAATTTGATAAATGTTTCACCATATTTTGTCTATGGACCAGTAAATTGGTGTGTGATGTATGATGTATCCATTACCACCATTTTGAGTTTGGGCCATACTTAGGTGCTTCATAATTTTTGCGCTTGTATGTCTATCTGTATAAGTGATAATATAGTAGTTGAGTGCGTTATGTCGACTGTGTATGTTACTGTAGCTGTGATTAAGTGCACGTTTCTGTGATTTTATTTTTTTTTAAATACAATAACAATTCATAGGTACCTGTTTCATTTAATTCGAGATTTTCAATTTTCATGTCTATGATATTTAATCCGTGCCGTCCCCTGCAGACACACATACATCTATATTTAATGCAATTCTATCATAGCATTGTTTTTCAATGATTGAATTTCCTGCATATTATTATTATTTTAGTCAATGTTTATTTTATAATAATGCATATTTTCAATTGTTTGGTACATTATATATCATAGCTTCATATATTGTTACATTTTACTTTCGCATATACAAAACAAAATTTAATAAAATATTCAGTACCAAATTATGGGAAATACTAGTAGATAAAGTCCAAGGATTTAACGGAGTATAAATCACAGCTTGAGGTTTTCGCTACACTGTATAATTTCCTGATGGCTTTATATAGGAAATAAAGAAATTTATGAAATGCGTTTTCCATCTATGTACGTAATTGATTAAAAGCAATTGAAATAAATTAAGAAGACATGTTCTGGCTAGCAAGTCACAAATATCATATAAACGAAATCCAGTATCGGATGGATTACAAATTGCTGTAAACAGTTGAAACAACAATATACGTACATATTATATCATTCATAATATAATTCCCAAGCAAGTATTTCCATCAGTTGTGAAGGTATAACGTGTGGGATGGATCGTATTAGTATAAAGTAAGAGAGCTTTATATTAATGAAATAGGCCAAAAGGAAAACACAATCATCAAGAAGAAGGAAGGAAGGAGCCTTGTTAGCCTCGTCTCCGGAACCCATTACTTTGTTAGTCGTTCGACTGAACAAAGTGGATTATTTTAAGAAGGCTGACTCTGGCTGGCTGGCTGGCTCTCTTGTTAAGATTTTGTGTTTCGATTCTATTTGACTGACGAGTGACTCTGACTCCGTGTCGATCTGTTGCCCTCGCCTCCCTTTCCTTTTTCTCTTCTTCAATCGTTTTCATTCATTTTTCTTCCGTTGGGGTGTGCGCGCAAGTGCGTTATCTGTCGGTTCGGCTGGCCGAACCTTTACAATGATTTGCGCCCTCGTTCATCTGATATTCTTTGACACTTTGCACCTGATACACGAAAAACAATGATGCCTGATCTTGGCACATGTGACGTGAATAGACCTTTTTTCGGATGCAGTTATTTGTTTTTGAAGCAAGACAATATGTTCAGATGGAGCAGGGATTATAGTATTGCATTCAAAAAATAATAAAATAACTCTTCAGCTTAAGAATATATTAATCTGCGTCTATAAATTCAATAAAATTAATAATAACTATAGCCTTGGTGCTTACATCTCTCCATGCCACAGTGCTAATAATAATGGAAAATTTTAGACATCGCTTTTATATCACGAAAAAAAAAATGTATTTAGTGAAGAAAACATATATAGAACCATGGTTTACTCTTGCAAATTTTCATATATGACGAAAGTAATACGAGTTATATAAAAACTGAATCTAATAAAGGTTAATTTCTAGAAATTTTTGTTTGGAAAATGTATTTTTAATTGTGAAATCACATTTGAAAATATCTATTTGAGATGCATGTTTCCCTGACCGATATACATATTGATATTCATTCACAGCAATCAAAGTGTGAATTCAAAATAAAATATAGCAATGTGTATATAAATAAAATAAAAATTATATAGGATTATTAATTATGTAGACAACTGCGTATAAGTCGAGTAAAGGACTCTCCAGTTTTTCGTACAATGATATGCATGTCAGAAAACATAACCAAACAAGTATATACTTTGTGACAAACATCGATTTCAAACAAAAACATTGAGTATAGAAGGGAATCGTACGTAATCCGTGTGCTAAGTGGTCCAGTTCACTGATGTTGCAAAGAGTGGACCCAGGAAATAAAAGTCCAAAGTTGCCGGGGACAGGAGAAGTTAAGGCGATTGGGCTGGGCTACAAGTGCGGAGGTACAAGTCCATGCCGGCAGATAATCCTGCGCTTCGTGCAAGGGATAAAAATAGGTTTGCTGCCCAGGTGGGTAGGTGCTGCCCGAAAACAGTGGCTGTGCGTCGGTTTGTGTGCTGTGCTGGCCACAGAATGGTAAATCTTCGTTGGCCGTGGTTGTTTGAAGTTCGCCGTAAATTGCACCGTTCGCTGGTACCGTTCAAAGCAAATGATCGCTCATTATTTCTACTTGATTTTCCTTTCTTTATTGATCAGAACGTTCGTTGCTTCCGCCAAGCTTTTGTTTCAATGTCAAGCGCACCAAAATCAGTACAGAAAATACACTCGTGTAGGTATTGGTGCGACAACATACATACATATTGCTTCCTATTCTTTAGTTACTGTTGCACTGTACAATTTCTGAAATATTTAGGATGACGTGAGTAGAAAAAATATGTTGGCTAAACTGAATGCAATATGATAAGTTGTTCTCATCTAAAAACTAACAAAGAAGCGGTATATATTTGGGCCTAGGTAGATCACGTCGCCGAAAAACTTTTTTGTATCGCGAAACCTGTATTCAAAGTGATTGTGAATTCAGATTGAATATTTTGATTGAAATTGAAAAACTTTTATTAAAATGTCTGGCGGTAACTCCAATGCTCAAGGGGCCATACATAAAAAAATTAATTAAAATTACCTACAATATATTCATGATATAAGTAGGTACATGAAACTAATTTCAAATTTCAACTTCTGCATATATTGCTGCAACCCCACAGGGCTTTTACACTGTTATTAATTGTGTTTTATTAATTTCTATCAATAAATGACGGCACATGTGAGCAATAGGAAGTATAAGTAAATACAATTTTCAAACTCATGATCGCTTTTGAATTTGCTAAATTTAATTGTTGCATACATAAAAACAAATTTGGTAAATTACAGTAAAATATAAACATGCGTTCTTCTATTTATGCACAAAAAATTGCAATGTAGACATTTTTACTTTCCATTACGAAGTAATAAGTAAGTCTTGTTTTAATAACAATATTAAACTAATGTCGGCATAGAATGTGATTTTACAATATTTAGGAAATTTCAAATTGTTTGTGTATCATTCATACATTATACATAATACATTTTAACCATTTACTAATTTAGTTCCTCACTTGACTACACTGGTTGGAATAATAAAATTGTAATAAATAGAAAACTTTTGTGGATGCGATGACAGTTGATTTATGTAAATTAAAAAAATGTCCTATCTTACAATAAATAAATTTATTTCGCCAAGACAATCGCATCAAACTTTTTTCAAACTGTTTAATTGTCCACTTACGAAAATTCCCAAGCACTAAATTAGCGGAGAAGACAGTGCAAATGGCGTTGATATTAAAATATTAAAAAAAAGGAAGAAAGAAAGAAAAGAAAAGTGGAACTCTTTAATTAATTGAATTCTTACGCTTAATTCAGTTTCTGTGTTCGTAGATATTTACTTCTGAAATTTGAAATGCTTTCATAGACAATCAGTCGGTCGGTCGGTCGGTCGGTCTGTCGGTTAGTCGTCTTCAAGAGTTATTTGCATTTACATTTCATTTCGAAATGCACCGATTCTGAAATAAGACGCATTTAAATCAAGCAAATAGTTTAATGATTGGCGAGCGTTCCTATATTACAAAGATATAAATCGCATAGCTTTCATTTTTAATTAGAAATATAAGTCTTTCATTATTTATTCCTGAATTGATTATTTTGTTTTCATTTTTAGGATATTGCGACTCGTCCAAATATTTTCAATCCAATTTAAACACAAAAATAATTTCGATATCTCACAATTAATCAAAATAAATTTCTCTTTAAATATATCAATAAATTTAAATATGTTTTACTTTCTAGGACGAAGTTTAACAGGATGTACCGCAACTATGAGACTAATGGAAATAAACGTTTTGATCTTCCTTGAATTCATATTGATTATTTTTAAGATGTGTGTGTGTGTGTGTGTCAATATTTAAAATAGAAGAACAATTAAATTGCAATATTCGCTCGTTCTCTTTCTATTTCAGTTTGTAATAACTAATTAAATGGTATAAATTGATCCAGAAAATATCTATACATATTCAAATTGTACAAGAAAGTCCAGTGTAGAGCACTGCAAATAAATGATAAATCTGAATTTTATAAATAAGCAATTCTTTTATTTAGCTTTTGTACTGTATTAATCATAAAATGAATCAATTATGGCAAATTCAGCAAGACAAATATTAAATCTGTCGTGAATGGATTAAAATTCATTAGGCCTTTCACCAATATAACGATATTTCATGATGGTTAATGTGTATTGGTTGCGCCTTGAAGTTGAAGAACCAATTCATAGGAAATTAACGCAGAAAGTATGCATGAAGTATTCGTATTGGGGTTTTTGAGCGCGACTATAGCGCCAATATTGAATGCTCAAGTTATTAATTAAATCCCGTTGCGGTCGGAACATGAACTCACTCATTCGCCGTTTCCTTACGAGGGAAAGTAGATAGCCCAAACTAAACTGGCCAACTACAATAAAACTTTGAATGAGCGGTTATGTATTATACGGACTAGCAGCCACCACGAGACTTGGCCAATATCACCCCCCTTCACCCTCGGCCCAGCAATCCTGCATTCGAGTACTTTGCAAATCGCTATGGCTATTTACGTTCCTAGACGACCATCTCGAGAGTTCCTTTTCCTTTTCTACAAGACTCTTGATGCAATACGATTATAGGCTATTGTAAAAAGCATTCTCTGATCTCTATACATATATTATGTTAATTAATATAAAATAAAATTTACGTGGTCCTTCATTGTTCATTTATTTACTACGTATACAGCATTACATTGAAGATACATGTGAGATAGTACTACTCAATTTTCATTAAATGATAGTTCATTTTCCTGGTATTACACATAATTATGAACATTTTTATTTTCATTTCACAATAATGATAAAACAGATATTAATATAGGAATGCGACTAACTGAAATATTATATATATATATATATATATATATATATATATATATATATATATATATATATATATATATATACATATACATATACATTTACATATATACTTAATTCACAAAGACACTTTAATGTGTATCTGTAACACTATCAAAATTAGCAAAAACAGAACATTTATCCCTCCTTGATTCCAAAAATATATATAACTTATATTTGTATGTAAAGTTATTGGAGCAATTTAAATCAAATTTGGTACACATAGACCGGGTATTCAAATACTCGGCCCACCAACAAAAAGGCAGCGGCACGCCGAGACTGCTTGAATATCTTTTCTTTTTATTAATTCACTGAAAACGGAAATAAATAAAATTTTCTTTAGTTTTACTGAAGGAGTGAATAATTGTGTTATGATGGTTTGTCTTTACACAATAATAAACTGTCTACTAGAAGTATTAAATATATAAATTACTTTTATTCTTTGGCTGGAAGCTTTTTCTCAGGGTGTACCATAAAAAAAAAAACGTTTTAAATATTCAACACGTAAGTCCTTTTATAAAAGTTGCATATTCCTAGAAAAAAATTTCCATACCATGCGAGCATGCATAATTAAAACAAAATGCATTCAGTGCATAAACTACGTAGCTTATTGGTTTAACAGAGAAAAGGGAAAAAATCTGGTTTAAATTCAACAATTACAATTCTCACCAGCTGAGCAGCGATAAAACCATCTATTTACAAGAGAGTTACAATTTGAAAATTCTTTGCACGTTTCCTTCTAGTAAAACACAATAAATTAAGAGGTTAAAAATGGGCCGGTTTTCAAATGTAAATGGTAACGCAGAGTAACAGAGAGAGAGAGAGAGAGAATACTTTTGTTTTTCTCTTTGTTATAGTAGTATACCGCGTGACTACCATTCTACTAGCCGAACATCATCTGAATTACAAATTTAATTAAAGTCTGTAAACTGCATATCATATCGTTTCTCTATTGTTTCTTTGTGTAACTGCCTACTCTAGCGCCGTTTTGTCAAAACAGACTTTCCGCAATATTCTTGACAAGCCAGCGGCAGCACACAACACATGTTCATGCTATTCCAAATGCAATTCTGCCCCGTCTCAAGGGTCCCTGCCAAACGATACAAATGTATTGAAAAGCTTGATTAAATTTTAAGAGGCATTAATTCTACCCCATTATATTGAGATTCAGCATATTGGTTAGTACCTACTGCATTTTATATAAGTTATATTTCATTTAACCTCATTTTATTCAGTTGGAATGTTTGTAAACAATAGATATATGGAAATTGTTTACTTTATAAATAAATTGAACTATTTCGACTTATGTATACCTTATAAACAACATTTTTGCTGGTAACGCATATCATATGTGGTGCAAATGAAACATCCTACCTAAATCTCCCATATCAGGAAAAATCATATATTTATCACTATTACAATCTTAGGCAAAGTTTAAAATGAAATATTGACATCCTAGAAATATTCAAAGTTCAGATATTATTAAAAATACACGTATAAATTTCTCCTGAATTGATATTAACTATTTTCGAAATGGCATCTATGTGATAATGTTTTCTTGAATGTGTGTGTGAATACAGCAAAATCTGTTTAGGATAACAAACATGAAATATTAAACAAAGTTTGTAAATATCCCAGAAGAAATTCTCCTATTGTTGAAAACAAAATTTAAGCCAGTAAGTGTTCATGCTACATCTATGTTATCTCAAAAACGGCACTAGTTTGCAAATATTATAGTTAAGGATATTAAGATATCTTAGCATTTATGTTTTAATATTTTAGTGTATCAACATATTTTTATTAAAAAAAGTTGGAATTATAATCGCATTTGAAAATAGTTCATTGTTACTAAGTAAGTTCATGATATTAGAAGCATCATCAATTGTCAAAATGTATGTCAGTCTAGTAGTATAAATGTACATAATATTAATTTCCAATAACATCATATGCACATTTAGACAAACAAGAAATAACGTTGTTATCTACAGACAGTTTCCTAACAAATTTCTATGAACCGGCAATTGAAGTAATGTGTGTGTGTGTGTGTGTTGGGTTGAGTAGAGGTATATATGGGCGATGGTTTCACATCATCAGTTCGTTAGGTGTGAATTTCGTTGTCTCCATTGAACTGAGCTTTTGAGAGCAAGTGTGAACTCGGTCGGTAACCGTAGACAAGCAAGCGGCCCGTAACACCGACACTCGCATACTTCGAATCGCTTCAACTTCCTGACAGCCGGCGAGCTTGTTGTAACTTGACAACCAGAATTCAAATAGATAACATTGTATCATCCTGGCCATCCGTGGCATAATAATAATACCAGTGTTACACACTGGTCTCTGCTCTGCTCTTGTGTTCTGATGCTCAAGGTGCAACCGAACGAACACTTTTGTTGTTTTGTTGGTCTCAAGCACTTGACGGACGTACGGACGTACGCCTCCTTTGTTCCAAACCATCTTGTTTACACATTAAAATCATCCATCATAATACCTACGAGGATAGGAGATAGCCACTTGCTTGATATATGTATGTATACTGTGTCTGCTCTTTACGACTCCACATATTTGGCTCTGCTACTCCACTTGACTAGAAATTCGGATTCTTGACCTCTGCACCATTGTTGCGACTGTTCTTCAATTAGGAAAATTAACATCTAACTTTTTGTCACATAGCAGAATACAGATTTTGATTTATTTGTATGTTTTGTCGATTCAACGATGCAATTATTCTATTTCGACGTTCCCACTTATTTTGTTGTACGAGACTAAATATTTTACGAAACTATGTCCTCAAGATATTACTTTCGCACTACTTTAAATGTTAAATATAATTTTCCTAAAGCACTATACAGTATTAATATAGTACTAAAGGAGTTAAGGAAGAAATTAAATTTATGAAACATAATAACCCTGCACTTGTCGTGACATAGAATTTTTGAACGAATGTACAGAACACGTCCAACGCGATTTGAATACAGACAGTTGTATTGTTTTTGGTTGTATGAAAGTCCCACTACTCCGTCAGATATTTCACATCTTTGTCGGCCAACTAGGCAGCCAGGCAGCTAGGCAGCTAGGCAGCCTGACATCATCATATTCTCATGTTATTCTTGTGAGTGACATTTGCATGACAGTTTTGCACACTTTCGGTAAAGGGACATCGGATTGAGGTTGACAGCCCAAGGGAAATAGCAATCGTTTTGTTTATTATGCGCTTGAGAGAATTGAAAACACATTGTTGTTATCATTCCTTACTATTTCGCTTCTCTTGAACAGTTTTGGTATATTTGATATATTTGAAAGAATTATTACTTAATTAGCCTTGCAAATATAATGATTTTTTTTTATTGATATGCCTATTTCTAAGTTTCATAGGATTGTTTGAAAATAATGTAAGCATAAAGTAGAAGTGGAGGTAAAAAAATACTTTCAGTTTGCCAAATGCAAGAAAACATATCAGATCCAGATTCAATAATAAAAACAATTACTTTATTAGATATGTTAAAATTAGACAAATAATTATTTATGACCTTCAATCTTCAGTCTGAAGAAATTTCAAAATACTTCAAGATAAACAATCTTATAATTTCTTGTATATCAAGCGAGGTTCCATATTTAGGGCCCTCTAACTACTGAATTATTTAATCTGACAATATTACAGATACATTATTGTTCCTATGTACCAATTTTGCTAAAATATTTCGCTCCTTACGATGATATCGTGTTTTATTGAAAAACGTAATTTAAGGTAAAATTTAGAAATCATATATGCATTTACAATCGAAAGCTTAAACAATTGGCTATTCAAAACAAAATAGAATGACAATATTTCATGTGAATTTTGTATAGTTCAAATATGATCTTAAAATAGCCGTTGTCAAACATATTACCCCTAGTTCAGGGTTCATCTGTCCCATGTCGTCGCGAAATGGCCGCCTCGACTCGGACGACGTGATTAATGTTGTTTAAGATTTATGACGGCAATAGTCGATCAACACACTGTTGTATGCCAGCCTACCTAGCTACCTATGCCATGTAATTCGCTCTGTCTGTATCCCCAACGCAACCTGGTTCAAGAGCGAATGTCTCTGTGATCGATAACGTATTATTACAACGAAAAATATCCCGATTTTGATGTTCCTTGTGTGTCGCATCGTGCCATCAACCTGCTCTGTTATACTCGTAACTTCCTTGATTTTTTATAGATGCATATATGGAAACAGTTACCATTAAATATATCTTTATATTTAGTTATAGTTTTGCATTATTATTTCAGATAGTTATTTCACTATTATATATATATATATATATATATATATATATATATATATATATATATATATATATATTTATCTCAACATTCAATATCCTGTTTATTTTGTCGTACGCATTATGTGTACAACATAGTTAAGTAATTGTATAAATAATATAATTAAATATATTTTATATATGAATTGAATTCCTTGTCAGCATGAAGCTTCCGGATTAAAATCTCAGCATAAGAAATTGTTGGATCTTCGCAAATTGTATAAAGTATTCATAGGACATCTGGGGTGTACTCGTCTCAAGTAATATTAATAATATTACAAATGTATCTGAACAAAAATACTGAAATAACTACATAGCTATCAATTAAGTGTGCCCGCATCATTGGTTCCTTCGGCTAGTAAAGTGGGTCCTGTCCTTTGCAGTTTGCTGCTTGATTTGTGAACTTGTCTTTATCTTTCTAAACTAACAACGGAACGAGTAGAAAACGGTTAAAAATCGTAAGATTTTGTAGTACTTTTTATATCTCTTCCAATGCTGTGCAACTACTTTATGCGATGACGTAAGAATAAACAGTGTTCACATGAGACACTGGTGACGTCGCAAGAGGCGGAGAAGTCAAGCCACATGGTTGTAAGTTTGTCTAATAAGAATTTATACGTATGATAGGCCACACCACTATCACCATATTTTATCAAAATATGCTTAAAACAGTATATGCATGTATGTATGTACGTGTGTATACAGACACACACACACACACACACACACAACAAAAGCAATGGCTGGAATGATCCATAACTTTTCTCTGTTCACCGTACGCGTATGTATGGTGCTTCTAAAGTTTCCGCGGCGGTGCTGGCACACACAGTGTAGCAGCTCTCTCTACATTGTGAAATATGGCGCAATTCGTAATTTTATCATGTCCCAAGGAGCGTGTCTTAACAAACCAACGGCTATTTTTAGATTTACCTCAGTTCCCACACATTCTGTACTTCTCTTTGCTTTGCCATTGAAAACAGTTCATCATTCACATGTGTACAGACTCTACTTACACAATGTTTCTACCTCTAATTATTATTTTGGGAAATAGACAATTGTGTTGACTAGCTCTGCGTTTATTTGGATTAATATTGCGACTTATAATTTTATCACTATACTGTTACAAATTGTTATGTACTTAAAACTTTAATAAACTTTCAAGTATACATACATACATTTTCGAAATAAAGAGCACCGGAAATAGCTTTCTGTGTAAAATTTCTTCAAAACCGAGAATATTACATAACAACATAAATTAACCGTACGATGAAGTAAACATGTATAATATAAACACAAGTAGTATTATTATTATTATTATTATTATTATTATTATTATTATTATTATTATTATTATTATTATTATTATTATTATTATTATAGTGGTTATAAGTTTTGAAATTGCTGTGAGATTTATTTCAAATATAAATAAGTGGGAAGTTGTATGTCTGTCGTGCAGTTGTTATTATGTAGACTCCGAAAAGAGCAAAATTGTGGCAATAAAGAATGCAAGAGCGCTGCTCCGCTCCGCTCCGCTCCGCCCCGTTCCGCTCGCTTGAGATATGAAACCGCAAATATGAATGTATCCTTTTTAAACGTTCGTTGCACAAAACACAAAGTTAAACATCAAATTTAATGGTACATTAAAATGCAAAAGTTGGCAAATTTTAGAAGAGTGTCGGCTGTCTCAGGAGTATCTATCCTCTTGAAAATTTCATGTGACTAAATTATTACAAAGTAGGATCAAAATTCCCAAATGTGGTTGCGCCTGGAGATCAAAGCGGGCAAATTTGTGAGAAAAAAAAATGTTGTTAAGTATTCGCCTGTTTAAGAAAGTTTACTTAATGGGCCAACTCTTTGACGAGCAAATTTTTGTTAACATCATTTTATTTACTAATTTTTAACTCGCCTTCACTAATATTAATTACACATTTTCTAATCAATAATTAACAATTTACTTCGCAACACGTTTTTCACGCACATCGCTTTAAAAGCAGAGGTGGATTTAAGAATACTTAGAGCCTTTTTGTAAGAAAATGTAAAAATACGTTTTTGCAAGTATTATCGAAAATGTAAAGTGTTTCACCTTATGTTAGATGTAGAATATGAAATTAAAGCTGGTTTAATTATCTCCAGATTTTCTTTCTTTGCTAAGTCAACAGTTCACATGGAATGCAAGGCGGAATGTACGCACGGCGTGCAAAACTACTTTTGCACTCATAGTATATATATATATATATATATATATATATATATATATATATATATATATATATATATATATATATATATATATATATAATGAATTTGGTTAAAATTGGCCCAACACTTTCAAAGGAGATGTTGCTACAACACAGTATATGAGTTATATGTTTTTGAATTCATTTATCATTTTGAGAATGTTACAGACGCTTCTCAAAATACTGCAGGTCTTTTAATCACACTACAGGGTAAGCAAGATACACGATCATTTAAATTTGATTAAAATGTCGTAGCCAACACGAATCTTACAACTCTAGGCTGAGTTATTTTATGTTTCATAAGTACATTAAGAAGTCGGTAGCAACTAGTCTAGTTCTAATTTCTAGCGCGTGGCGTGGCGAAGAATTCGTTTCTATCGTAAAAGCATCGTGTCCGGTTACAAACACGATTAATATTAACCGAGACATTAACCGAGAGTGTGCATTGTACGGTGGTAATAGTGGTTCAAGTTATTACACGAGATATTTAATGATGACTAAGGACTGTGGACGGCGGCGGCGGCAGCGGCGGAGGCGTTGTTCTGTTTTAGCCTATACAATCTACACTGCGCTGCGCCGCGCCGACAGAAACTTGCTCGCTCAAAAGTTTTGATGGAACCTTCAGAGTGTTTATTGCCGACAAATTCAATATTGTACGACGACGGTGAAGATATTACAATGAACTATAACGTTTTGTGATACAAAAATTATGTATTTATTATAATAAGGCTAATAATAAATAACCACGGTGGAAAATTAACCTCTTTAAACATTTACCTGATGATGACCGGGAGAAATATAGCAATAAATATTTTAATTTAATGTGTAAAATCAATATGTTAAAACAATGGCCCACCATCCAATAAATAAATTTGGATCAATGATTGCGCACTCATTAATTTATAAATCGTCTAAAATGTCTGATAAACAACGACGGGTTTGTGAACGACTCAATTATGGTGAAACTTAGGTATGCTACAGATGCACAATGCAGTGATTTTGTCAACTAGTTGAAAATGTGCTACAAATAAACATAATACAAGTGTGAGTGTTTTGGCTGGTGATTTATGGCACGCTTCATTGTTTAGCTGTGTGGTCTGGTGACTGGTGCGCCACGCCACCATCAGATGCTGGCGGTTGCAAAAGTAATGACATTGATGCCAACACACACTGCTGTCTGTGGTTGCCGCAGAGAGTTATGGTTTTATGTGGTGGTGTGTCTACCACTCTTTTCTGCTATGCACAATTTAAATTTGTATATACCGCCATCCGGATACCAATAACATGTATCCATCGTGCGGTTATATCTGACCGCGCCTCTATTTTTAGTTGGATTTGAACTATATTTTTGTTCTTGTTACTAATATTGTTTCACTGTTGATTAAATATGCATTTTTAAACTAGGTACTTACATATTGTATATACATTATTTAGTATTATTGTATATATGTTATATTTTCTGTTCAATCTTTCCTTAGTCAAGAAGAGCAAGCATAGCATGCTTATAATCTATGTCATTAACAATTAGGGTTAGTAAGATAACATATTTATATCCAATGATTTGTAATGAAGAAATCCGAGAATAAAACATATTTACAATCACTATTTTTTGAAGAGATAAACGAAGCATGCGGTCTGGCCAAAATGGCACAAAAGCAAACAATTTGCGACCCAACAATAAAATAAATTGTCTTATTGGGTGTATGTAACTTGAAAACTATTCACTGCATTTGGCTTCAATACATTATTAATACATCAATAATCTTGGAATATTTTACTGATTCTTTTCTTACATATAAAATATATAGAAGAAGTTTCATTTTTTTAAGTTTTTATTTAAAAGCGATTCGATATAAAATACAAGAAAAACTACTCGACCCTGAAATTTTATATATTTCTAATTTGGTCAGCTTCATCAGATGAGATGCGGTTACAAACTCAGATATTGTGACCGACAGAACGAATGACACACATCCCAGTATATGAATACTTACATTCTAGTATTTTTGGAATCAAGAAGGTATGAATCGAATTTCAGTGCAGAATAATTTGATTTCAAAGAATGTTACAGACTCACAGCATAACACTATAGCTCATTATGTACCTACTGTACGAGCACTCAGTGATTTAAGACTATCATTTGACAGTAATGTAATCTGTGATTGTCATGAAAACAGTTTATAATTTTACAGGGAAAAATAAATAACAAATAAATGTATGAATTGCTAATGTCTGTATTATTATTAATAACGTCTATATCTCTACTATTCGTGTTGTTTAGATATATTAAACACGTAGTAAGAGTTAATCTATTTTGCTGATTTAATTATTACTTACAAGAATAGAAAATATATATTTTCATTTTCAGTTCATAAATTCAAAGAAAATGGGCAACTTTATCGTTGATTCATGAAAAACTAATTGAGAATCCATAAACAAAACATAATAGTTTTTAAGGCGTATATTACGCACTTAATTATATGAAACATAAACTGTAGTTACCCTGTTAGCATAACCTGATTTTGTAGTAACTGTGGGATATAAGATACAGTGAGTAAAGTGCGTTTATGCATAATAATAGAATCAGGTGAGGATAATCTATATAATATAATCCAAACATCATCCACATCTAGTTTCACACATATAGATCTCTGTAATCGCATCCCAGATGCCAGCACCATCTCTACTTGCTAGAACAAGGTATACATACAAAGGTACACGTGCAGATATAGACTTGCTAACTAACTAACTATAACATCAATATACATCTACATATATGTTGGGTTGTAAATTTACAATATATACATAGGCATATCCATACATAAACATTACAATAACAGAAACTGTGATTTGTGTTCCGCAGCCGTCAATAGGAGGGAGTACCTACACTGTGCCCTGTCATTTGTGTTAGGGCTAGCCACCCTTTCATTAAGTGCCAGTGGCGTTCATTTAGGATATTACTAACAATTTTAAATTCAACGTCAGATTCTTTTAACATATTGTCTATTCATCAATATCTCGCACGTATAAAGATATTCATATGATCATATCAAGTTTTTGCTATAAAGTATAATCGAATTTAAATATTATTACAAATTTTGGTACATTTCGTAGCGTGCAAAAAAGACACAGTAATTTGTTGTAACTGTTTTAAGTGTGACTTGCATCCAGTTTTTGCTAAATTAATATTTTAATTTTTAAATTGACTAAAAAACAAGAATAAATAAACCAAATTTAACAAAATACATATTTGACGCCCGATAACCAAAACAACAAAAATTAAACATATGATAGTTTACCCCAACGATCGAATGTAAATGAAACAAACACCAATAAAAGCAAATGCGTTGTTGTATATACGCACTCACACAGCGAACATATAAAAGTTGAAAAATAAACGCACCACCATTTAACGAATCATATCAAATCGATAAATATTATCGGTCGGTCTGTCGGGACCCCTGGAATGCCCGTATTTTCGCTCATAATCTAATGATTTCACGCCGTCACCTTTAAATAAATTTGCCTTTGTACATCTGACAGAAGCGGTCTGTCTGAAGTATGGCTTGCAAACATGAAAATCGCCACATCAATATGAATTAATATATTCGGTTGTCACTTTTGCCGAGAAACCATCGCCGTGAATTTGGTTTTTCACATTACAGTGTTTGAGAAAGTGACATTTTTAATTCACAATGTATACTAATTGAATTTATTGAAAAACACGTCTATACAAAATGGGACCAACGGCTTTATGGGTTTCTATTACTTAAAATATTATTACAAAATAAGAGTTATTGAATATTGTACTTTTAGAATGCGAGAAAGTTTATCGTTTAATTAATAATTTCAATATATTATTATAATATTTGTAGAATATATGAGAAATTAATAAATTTTCGTCGTAAGAGGGTCTTCGCTTGTTTTTTTTTTTTTTTTTACCATATAATTGTAGAAGTATAAGGCTTATCAGTACGCAAAAATGTTGTTAAAATAAACCATTTATTTTGAGAGGAGATGCGATCACAAACTTATGTTATATTAACATCTTCTGAATCAGGATTTCATTTTTGGAATCCGGCAATATTACAATAAATTTTGGAATTCAAATTGAAAGAATATATAAAATATAAGTAAACTTCAAATTATGGTTATATTTGTTCAGTACAAATCAAGCATTTAGCATCAACTAATTAAACATAAATCTATTCCGGAAACAGGTAAACTTCAATCAATTTTTTTGAAAATATTTAGCGAGTCTGAGATTGTTACAGAAACACAATCGAACACTTACACACATCACCCAATGGATGCGTTATTGAATAATATGATTCACAGGTCATCAAGTTCAATATACAGAAAGTACGGCTTTAAGCCAGAGTAAACCACAGACCACAGAGGGTAAGGAAGAAAAAAGCGATAAAATGTAAATTCAATATTCAAGGACGTAAAAACAGTGAGGTTAGTGAAGCCATCAAAGGACTTCACAAACACGCACACACACACACACGTATACTCTGAAATAAAGAGCAAGAAGAGGAGGACAATGAATGCGTGATCAAGATGAGACTCATGTAATATTAATGCCTTATTCGTTTGTTTGACGTGTTCATCCTTTAAAGGTGCAAGGCGGGATGGGATAATGCCGACTGGACTGGACTGGACTGGACTGGGCCAGTATTCGACAGTTCATTTGTAGATCATTGCACAGAGACAGAGTTACATTTGTTAATACCGTTGCTGGAAAATAATCAATGCAAACATCGATGCAATGCATTCTGAATTATTAATCTACGTTAAGCAGAAAAAGTGCTAGTTGATGTGCGAGATAATTATGTCGCAATTAAATATTCAATGTGTCCATTATTTAATGTTTCAAGTATTTTCGATGAACACAAAAGTCGGCTAAATCTGTTTATATTTTGTGGCATATTTATATATTTTGTTTCTAATTTTAACATGTAAATTATCTGAAATTGCAAGGCGTCACACTTCTTGTAACTTGTTAGTTCGTAACTGGTGATAAAAATTAATTTCCCAACAGAAGAATAATCTCTTGATTTTTGCAGAATCATGGATAATAGTGCATTTGTGTGGCCTTCCTGATATCACATGATATATCTAAACTTGAATCAGATATTCTAACAATGCATATGTGAAACACTCGTCTGGTTATGATGATAAACATGTTGTTTTCCTTGTTTCCTATCTGTCAATTCTCTTTACCTATTTCGCTCTCTTTGGCGTTTCGCAGCGAAACTGACAGAAAATTTCCAAGGTACATAAAGAAGAATCAAACGAAAGTATCGCGCGGATACAAGATATTCCCGATATATGATTTATGTTTTGCCATGTTTCGTGAGCTCGCGATCGAACGAGGTGGTGTATAAGCATTTGAGTAAGCGTCGGAGAAAGTGTATTTTTACGAGATCCCAATGCCCTAGTTTTTTTCGCCGTTTCTTTATAGGCTTATTAAAAACGGATTTATAACCACAGTCAAGCTGCGGCAACAGATAATATTCATAATGTTGGTTTTGATAGTCGAATCCCTGAAACAGGCTTCCCACATTTTTATATCCAAGAATCTGATTAATGCCTAGGCCAATATATGTCAAATTGATGGGTTACACATGTTCCCAAAATAATATTTAGGTCAAGGTTATAAATATATAACTCGTCCTAAGATCTACTGCCGGCGAGCCAATCGCTACGACTGATTTTTGATGAGAAATTGTTTCTTCTATACTACGGAATTATATAATATGCAACAATGACATATTCTAGGAATCATGTTTCTTCCTTGGACGTAGTATTGAAAGTTTTGAATTCATGGATATTTTCAAATTCAAGATTTGAACGGTAATACACATTTTGAGTATTTTCGATTTGATATTGACTATAATCGCAATAATATCTAAGAGACTGTATTAAAAACTTATATATGCATAGTATATAATATAACCTAGTTTTGTTTTATTTCTACTATCTCGATTACCTCACGAGTTATTCATATATTAATACGACTGATTCATAAATGGATTCGGCTTTCTCTCAAAGACATTTAATTTTGTGTAGTGGTAATTAATGTTTAAATTTCACGTTACATTTATAAAAAATACTAAAGATTCGCTTACATAGATGGTGTTATACTATTTGTAAATAATGAAGCGCAATCCTATACTATAACTTATATTACCCATTTTATATTTCAAATTTTCAATATAAATGACACACATTTAACAAAATACAAAATGGTTAGATTTATATTTCACAATTTTGTCGTTTGTTGAAGCTAGCAGTAGGACTTTATGCGCAACAATATTGAGACAAAAATCCAATAAGACAAAATTCTGAATATGTTACTATATAAATATATATATATATATATATATATATATATATATATATATATATATATATATATCTAGGTGTCTGTGTAATATATCTGAGATTCGAAACGTAAGCTCACAAAGAGATGGGTATAGCGTCCCTTATGCAATAGAGATTCGAGCGAACGATCGGCTTCTGGGACTGCAACATGTGTGAGTGTGTGGAATTATCGATGAGCGTAGCTGTACCTGCGTTCAAAAACACCCAGAGCAGATTTCGCCTTGATAGATATCAAAGTATCGGAGACATGCAATATTTTTAACAAAGTTACCAAATAATAATTTATACTAAATACTACGACAGATATTTACTACTTCATATTTATTTAGAAGAACGTGCCCTTTTAATATCAAATTTAATATGAGATAATACTTGTATAAATTGGGAAATGTATACTTGGGTACATCATTATGGCTGGGGGTGTGACATGTAAAAAAAATTTGGTGCAGTAAAATGAGACAAGTTACGTTTTCCTCCGCTCCTATAACCCATTGAACCACCCAATTTCATATATTTGTTAGTCTTTCATTCGACAATCTCTTCACATGGCCTAACCATCTCATCAGTTCATCTATAAGTCTAGGTACGACATTTCGCTCATTGTTGCACCAAACACACCCATGAATTTCATTTTATATCCCTCCTTGACATACCACAATGACTGTTTAATAATTTAATTTGCACTGTTTCGAATTTCCACAATCATTTGACATTATTATACTTGTTGGATATCCATAATCAACATGAACGAAGTAAAAGTCAGTAATAGATTCGGTTGCACTATCTACAAATCATTTGCTTGAAAATGGTTAAAGAAATGTCGTTGGTATTCTGCATAGAAGATTGCATCTAAAATCAGCCCATAAAGAATGCAAATCACGAAAAATATATAAGTAAAGATATAAATATTAGCAGATAAAATATTTCGTAGGCTACTATATCCAGCTGAAGCACATCATGGATATATTTTCTGTTTTATCGCTCTGCCTCTATCCTATTCCGCATGCGATGATATTCCATTCTATATCCGTACGTACGTAACGTACGTACGTACGTATATATGTATGTTTGTGCGTGTGAGTTAGGTCCGTGAGGAGTGGAAGTGGTGCCGATGTTGCGAAGGGGTGGTGGCACTAGTATGGTGGCGGTACCTTCTGTCCGGATGCGTATCCAAAACATACATCGGTGAAATTGGAATCTCACCCTCAACATGCCAAGAGAGGGCCAAGCACGTTTCCTGCTGTGGAGGTGGAGGAGGAAGCCTGCTCAGAGAATGAGGAAAAACCAACGCCACACTCCATTCCACCGTGCACTTGCACCACCCATACGGTTAACCCTTCCACTTTCATAGCAATCACTTAACACGTTGTTACATTTTTGTATTAGTTGTAGTATCGTCAAATATCATACATCTTAAATAAAGTAAAATAACACAGAAGTCGAGAAAACGAAATAACAGTCAGTGTCTTTTTGTAATAAAATGTTTAAAATATATCACAAAATATCAATTCATAAACTTGAATTATACACACTGCAGACATGTACCTACGGTCTTCCGGAAATTATTCTTAGTATTGAAGAAATGTTCAAAGTATCAAATCTTGGATTAAATAAATGTAGCACCTTGGGCGTAACCCATTGAAATATTGTGGAATTAGGTGTAAGATCATCGTAGGTTCCTTTTGTACGGCATGCACCGCGGCCAACTGTGATTTAGCGGTGATAACTCGAGGGGAATGGGCGACAGTTGTGTCCGGTGTGCTCTGCTCTGCTCTGTTCCGCGATAAAACTAACGCAACGTTACTGCAGAGTGTGGAGGTGGAGGTGGGTACCTTACGACAACGGCCATTGAATGCATTATATTATCTCCTGGCCTGCCCTGATACGCCACCTCACTTCCGCGATACGTTGTTTTAGATTTCGGTTGCAACTACGAACACGTATGTACGTACATACATATATGCGTAACATGTGGCCACATTTAACGCAACGACGAACGGCCAAATTGTCCCAAACTTTTCGCACAGATAATGCCACCACAAGCTTATTTAGTCATAGCATTGTGTATTTACGTCCAGGCGACTTTCGCAGAGATAAGTTTTTGGGGAAATTTAATTGGAGTAGAATCAGAATGGCTCACCAACACATACACACACACTCACCAACACCGCCAATTTCTAAATTATAAGGATCTTGAAATTACACTTAATTACATCTACTTGTATGTTCCTCTACATTTTTATCCTTAGCCATATAAGCTGTATTTATATTTTATATCAATGTACAGTGAGTATAAGAGAGTTATAGTAATCAAGTAATAAGCCTTGTGGCTGTAACATAACCAAAATGAAAAATGTTTACCCATTCATTGATTTCATATCTATATTTAAATTCGAAATTGTATATAACTCAAATATTTCGATTACTTGCTCGTAAGAACAACTTTGAAAGTCATGTTTTTTGAAGGTTCCAAATTGATATTAACAAAATTTAGTATAAATACGTTACAAGTATTCATCGAATTTTAAATCTGATAGGCTAGTTCTGGAGTTATACAGCCTTAAAATTAAGGTCCTCCTTAATATGGCATCTAGTATATATTTTAGTCATTTTATAAAATTACGAAGGAGAATATATATTATTTAAAAAATATATATATATATATATTTAATAAAACAATTGCTTTCATTGTAAAATATTAAATGGTTTTTACTCCAATAATCGTATATCTCCACATGCATTAGATATCTTGCCAAAGAAATGGTTATAGACCTATTTTCTTCTTTAAAACTATCAATGGTTATACACATATTCTAAGATTATTTTGTTGATTTGATACAATCTTAGTAAAATATTTTTAATTAAATTGATGAATTTCAGCAAAAGGCAATTTATTTACGTTTACGATATGTTTAGTGTAATAGATTAATTTCTCAAACAATTACTGAAGCAATGCCGTCAAATTAGCATATCACTTAAAACAGCAATTTAAAATTTGCAGTGTTTAGGAACGGCAAAAGACAAAAAAGCATCCCGGAAAAATAAAGAACACTTGAACCAAATTGATAATGGAAAATAATGCCATCAATAGGCGCGCCAATATACACTCTTCAATATTCATCAAATCAATTTTGTCGACCAATTTCGCAGATTAAAATGTAATATCATTATCGATTATTATCACACGGGCTGCATGCATACTTTTGCCATTATAAAAATAATAATGATAATAAGGGGCGGGCGGCGGCAAATAGGGGCGAGGAGGGGATCGATTGTGTTCTCTCCACTAAGTAAAGGGCCAATTTTATCGGTGTCGCCCGAAAAGACTGGTGATGAAGTGCTGGTCTTCGAACGCAGCCACCTCCGAACGAAAGTGATAGGGAAAGTGAGCGGGCTGCGGGGATGAAAGGAGAAGGGCAAGTGCCGAGAAAGCGATACGCATCAGCATCAGCATCAGCATCCCTACTGGAACCGAATTAATACGGTTGGTTGTTTGGTTAGAATGGAGGAAATGCGTTATTCCATCTCGTTGCAGGGGCGCCCGAAATGCGTCTGCCAGGTGACACCGCCACCGTCGCTCACCAACTATACTGACATCCACCAACTATACATTTTAGACTACGGGGAATTTACCAGAATATACGTAGAATTACGTACTTTACTCCTTTTTAATATTATGGTTAACGGATAATTGTCCATTATAGGTAAATATTATATATATATATATATATATATATATATATATATATATATATATATATATATATATATATATATATATATTACTTCTAAGGGTTGTAAACAAAAAAAAATGTATACTGCAGTGTAACGTGCAAACAAAGACTATCTTTAGAATAAGGAAAAAGCGTGATGTATATTATTGTATTATATTAATAAAATTTAAACATTTGGCATGATAACGGATTGACGGATTTCTATTATATCTAAAGAATTTGATTCGTTTTGTTGCTTGAAATAGAATATCAAAAAAGCAGAGAAAAAACAAACACAGACTAAATATAATGGAATAAGAGTGAAATACGTTTGGGACGATCGCATTTTTACGTCCGTCGTAGATACCTACGTGTGTATTGATCGTTCACTTCTTCAAGTATCCATCACCTAGCTGCTAGATGTAATAGAGTGCTATGAACATCTGTTTTTCTTTTATCGTCCGGAGTAGCACTTAGTTAACACACAGCTACTTACCTACATTCCACTGTTTTCACGATGTTTTTCTAAGGTTTCTGTTCGATTGTGGTTTAAAGAAATCAATTTTACAATATTATTGTAAAGAAGTACAATAAAATAACAATCAGAGCGCCAACTCGATTTTTGCAATGAACGCAGTATTACATTTTAATATGTTTAGAATATTATTTTATTTTGCTGATTCGTGCATTCCATGCTGTAACACAGTAACTACAAACTATCTTGCAGCGTGCATGAAAGATGCAATTACTAGTGTTTGTAAGCTATAGACAAGGACACCGTCGAATATTGTTAAATTATGAATAATCATCAAAAGTAGACCATTCAAACAAAGATTCTTTAAAAATAACTTGGTATATAATATAGCTAGAAACTACAGAAATACTTTAAATGGGAAATAACATATACCTTCATTTATTCTTACTAAATTTAAGGACGCACTAAATTTTTAGTACAAACAAATAATATATTATTTCGTAAATAATTGTGCACATAAATTTGCGTCGATTATATAGAGAGAAGTGTATGTGTGCAAAAGTATGGTGTACCACTGTACGAAATGGCGAAAAGTTGTGGTAAAATTTCGTCCTGTTTTTCTGGAAATAATAGTAACTCTTATTTATCTTAGCCTTTGCACCAGTGCAGTGGTAGCAAATAAATTCTTTCCAAAGTTGGAAACAAAACTGTAATGTGTATTACACTTTTACACTTCTGCACAGCCACAGCAGTGGAGCACCGACCGTTGTTGTAAGTACATAGTGGAAGTTAGGTTAGGTTAGGGGGAGCAGGGATCCGATGCTCCCCTCCCCACTCCACTCCCCACCCCAATGGGAATTGAGAGAACGCGAACTGGGCAGATTAAAACGAGTTGTTAATCAAGGAGCCCTCTAATGAAATCCGCACCCAAAAAAATATAATTGTTCATGAAAGTGTTGTCGAAATATCTTTTCGTTTCGCTCGTGGTCGTGGTCTGAGGGGTTGCGCCTCCCAAATTGGATCACGCCCACTCAGTCAGGTCTTAAGGAGGTCACACATATTCACTGCTTTACTCCGGGCAAATCAATTGTATATGGCCCATGGACACATTTCATTTTTACTCACTTGGACAATATTGAAGATAAAGTATTGTATGTACCCCTAGAAATTTTCGCACTCGAAATTTTAACAGGAATTCACATTTATGCGTGAAAATTCAAAATTAATTTATGAACCGGACCCTTGCGGACAGCCTCCACGAGTGTTCTTGAAGTATTGTGTTCCGTATATAGCATACCTCGACGACTAGGCGATAAACAGATACACATAAATAGCGATCGTGTGCAGTAAGAAACAAAGATGTGAACAGACATTATTTGGGCGTGAGTCACAATATCCGAGTGAAAATATTAGAATGATGTGGGAAAACAAATACTTTATAGTAGAAATAAATATGGTTTGTTAAGATAATTGTAGTATAAATAAATAAATTTCGTAGTGTTTAGATAGAAATTAGTGTTTTAATTCTGCACAGAGTGCGTGAAAAACGTTACATAATCCTAAATGTTTAACAAAGTTCATTGTAGAACACTGAAACTGCAGATATTTTTAGTAGTATAATAGTGTTTAGTCGAAAAATCTTTAATTCAAAGACGGTTCTGTGCGAATGTTCGCAAGAGTTCCTGCGCAGCAGTAATTTAAGGGTATTATTTGACGTAGCCACCGTGATCAAGTTGATTGCAATGTTGCGCCGACGCAACGCTGCTAAATGAAGACAGTCGCTTATTGTTCAACAATTAAATTAACAGTTTTAAGTGTTCTTGTTCAGTGGCATTATTTGAAAATCTCTTGCACCGAATTTAGTTTACACGTTCACGTCTTGTTCGCGAACCCGTCAACATTCATTCGCATTGTTTCTATTTCATCGTCAAGAATTTCAACAATGCCAATCGAATACGATGAAATTAGGAAAACTTTATCTTTTGCTCCAAAAAGATGAATTGTGTAACTTTGTTTTCAATTGAAATACAATACATTGTATGATGATATTTTGCTATGTATTGAAACTCAACGAGAATTATGCCCAAGTATAAAGTTTCACACATACTAATCCACTTGTCCAACTGTTTAAAATAAAATTATCAACCCTGTGACTGTTTATAGGAGATATGATTGTCATTATACATAATTATAGTGATTATTATAAAAGTCCATGGTATAAAAATTTCTTACATGTATTATTTGAAAAGTATTCTCAACAGATATACTACATACTGGAAAATCGTTTTGAAATTATTGTACAATTGGTATCCATGAATACTCCATATTTACTAAATGGCATCATAATAGTCAAAGTATCAGTGAACGTCATTATTTCGAAATAATCACGCAAATACTCCACAAAATATTGATACATATGTTTTGAAGCACATATTCAGTATAGGGCATTGCAGATATTGTTAGTAGCATGTTGGAGAAAGAAATTTAACACCTATTATATATCAAACTATCCCTAATTTCCATGGAAACAAATGGTGATCTCGGTAAATCAAATGCAGAATGATTGATAAGGTAATCATTATTTGAAAGTTCCTTCAGTTTCCTTGGTTATGAATATTATTTCTATTTATTAAAATATTTACATATGCATCACATACATAATAGCGATAGTTAATAGCTGCTTCAAGGAATATTTACCTTTAAGATGTGTGTATTAGGTGTGTATTCTAATAGTTAGTTTTGCTGTATGCATAATTAAGATACAATCAATTAACAGCTACTAATTGAACAGGTTAATATGGTTAGTTTGGTTATTGGTTTGTGTATCACTGAATTGCTTTGTGATGACATAACACTGGATTGTATTTTAAGTCAGTACACTACATTGGAATTCAATAGAATCATTTAAAATCTATTGTTAAATTTTTATATTGGAACGAATGTTATATCAACGATATCTATGAGCACATTTAATTTGCCTTATTACTGTTTCAATATCTCGAAAATGACTTCGGGAATAAGTGATTCCCATAAGAGTTATTTCAAAAAATGTTCCAATAGCAATCGTAAGATGAATTTAAAGCAAAATAAAGCAATATTATATATAGGTAGAGAAGTTATATTAAAGTCGAGGGGGGGGGTTGCTCCAGCATTATATATTATGTATAAGTAACACTACTAATAAAATGTCTGATCACATAAAACTCTGTACGATTGATTAGCTAACAATCAGTTATAGTGTCTTACTAAAGTGCTATTAAAGAGTGTAAATAATTGACTAGCAATATACAATCTGTGTTGTTTCGGAGGTGTTATCTGCATGATTAATATGATCTGTTTCGCATCGGTGTATTCTTGTCGCTCTGGTCGAGTCAAAATATCGACAAGTTAAAAGCATTTCCGCTACTACAGCATGTAAAAAAATCACGCCAATATGTCGACTGTCAGAAACACGAGCAAAAAAAAAAGCGAATAGTAAATATTTTATGGAGGCAATCAGTGTGCGTTGAGAACAAAAAACGAACGTCGCGTCAAAAACCAAATAAAGGTTATTTCTCAGTAGAATGCGCAATCACTGCCGCGAGACATCAGCTGCTGTAATACGGGGATGAAAGTACAAATTCTGGTATTTTTCACCTAGTACCTACATATGTTTCTAGAAATAAATAAATTAGCTTATAATACTTATCACAGCCCATTGGCAGTGCGCAGTTATACAACCAGCTAAAAGCAAAGGTGCAGATACTTGTTTTTATAAGAAATATATGTACACTTTTGGTTATTTGAAAATGTTTTTCAAAATAGAGAAAAATAAAAGTGAAGTTATTATTTACCTATAAACAAACATTAGATATACTACAGAATTTTTTGAAAACACACTGCATTGGGCCTCGATGGAAATAAGTATCGTTTTATAACATCCATGCTATTTCGTCGCCCATGGGTCTCGAACTCATAGCCGCATTTAGTGTAGAGTAGATGTTTACTGTAGCCACTCGACCAAGGTAATCAAATAATTACATTATTATTTGAATGCACATTAAAATTGAGCAAATTGCAATAAATCAAACAAATTGACAATCGCGGGAGAGTTGCAAATGTATTTGAGTTTGTCGACAAAAATTGCATGCCAATAAAAAAGTTATTGCGAAAATTGAAGATAAAGCATAAGTATTGCAAAATTATAAGTTCTAAATTTGTTTCAAATACGTTAAGGAATAATTCAAAACCCCGTTGAATTATTCTGGTCGCGTTTGAACCCTCGAAAAAGCTGGGTAAGGGTTAACCGGTGCAGTGGCGTGCGCGGAACGATAAAAGAACAGAATATAAATTGGTCGGTGGGGATGAGACACGCAGGCTTGCAGCAGTAACCTACTAGTCGGCCTTAATTTCCTGTTGACTAAGGTAATGACACGAATCAGATACCTACGCACCTAAACTAACAATCGCATATACGAATACCTACTACCGTCCACCGTATACAGCGATTCACATTTTTGCTACATGCATTGGGTGACCTAAAACTTCCTTTAACTCTTGTCTTGAATATTTGATGACATTTCTTCGGCATTTAATATAAAATAAATAAATTTCAGAGTTTACAAATATAATTTCAAACATCGACATTGTACTCACAGACTCGGCTGAACCAATCCAACAAATTATGATCCCGAGATTTTTTTATTCCTGTACCATAACAGTATTAATTTCAGTAACCCCACATTTGAAAATGCACACATGGGTAACATTAATATCGTTCGTTTCGTGATTAGCCAAGGATATTGAAAATTATTTGAAGAACATTTCCTAATTTTATTAATTAAATCACAGAAGCAAATAATTTATATATTGGTAAATATAATGTTTGTAACCAAAGAATTAACTGTCACATGCCTTCTTCATTTCACCTATAGATGGCGTTAGGGCCCTACAACTCCGGAAATGTACAAACGATGGAATTTAAAATGCGATGGGAACTTTACAGGCGTAGAAATTATTTGTACATCAAATTTCATTAAAATCGGCCCTGTACTTTCAAAGGAGATACGTCCACAAAGTTCGTCTTACGGACGAGCGACCGACCAAGCGAGCGATATAATCCAATGATATAAGTTATATACATGTTCGAAATAAGGGAAATGAGATAATCACTTTTTCTTAATAAAATTCTTTGATCCGAGTATGTTACAGACACATGACCAAACACTCTAGCTGTACGACAAGCTAAAAATGAGATTTATATCAGACAAATATGTACATTTAATTTCTAATTATGTTTTAATTAAATAATTGTAAATTTAGAAACATTTGAATGCCCGAAAATGGTAGTTCAATTTAACTATCTTTTAAACCGTGCTTGAAAGTTAGTTTAGTATAATAATAAGGAGAAATTGGATTTCTATGATGTCAGTTTAAATATTAACCAGAGTTCCAGCGTTGCGCTAATTTTTTATTAAGCGGCATAACTCTTCCTAAAAATTCCAACATGAATCTAGGTATAGAACCAAATATCCCCAAACTTGTTCATGATGCACTCAACGTTTGCAACTGATGATGATCCCAGTAACGAGATTCGCAAAACAAGCCCACATGCCCGCATCATAAGCCTCCCTCCAATATAATGATAAGCCACGCGAATATTCGACGGCATTGGGGTCCGTCTGTTACGCATGCGTTTGTCTCGCTACTTGACGTTTCGGTCGTTGTGTCACGGTGTGCTGTGCGTACGGTGGTAACGTAAAGAATTAGGACACATTTTGGGTCTCGGCTGACTTGCCAAATTAGACACATCAATCTGTGACGTTATTTCATTACGTACGGCAGGAGACCCTATTTTTTTACTCGCAATTCAGCGCTCCCCCCCTCCTTCTATAGTGGTTGCCGCAATTCTTTTTCTGATGCGAATGCATTTATCTTTTAGTGATGAAATCATCAGGGTTGACCTGAAGATTTGTACAGTTGCCATCGCATTTGTTTTGGAATGGATGAATAGTTACCTTTTGATGAACAAATATTTGAAATTCTTATATTTTTGGGATAATTTGTAACTATAAATAATCTAAATTATACTTCATTTGATTTAAATATTCATGCAATATGTAGCTGTGCTTGAATATGATATTATGAGCCATACAGTATAATTAGAAAATTTAAAAATTCAAGATTTTAATAAAAATAACCACGATTCGATCATTCCTGAATCTAACTGTATTTGGTATGACGTCTTTGTAATTATTTGTCTATCTCTGTGTGTTTCTGATTTGTGCCAAACGTGTTGAAGGCAAAATATTGAATCATTAAACTGAAGACATATATATGATTCGGAAGAAAAACTATTTTTGAAAACAATTTAAATATCGGAAATATTGGTTTACTTTTGCTAATTTAGGCAAAATATAAATATTAAAATTTGTAGCAACTTTTGTTAATAGTTATTAAAAAAGAACTATTTACAGTTTCATTGGTTACTATTATATTCATATTGTTTCATAGCAACATTGAATAATGAGTTTAATAATTAGGTCAAAGACTCTCAAAAAGTAAATTATGACATATATTTACTGTAATTGTTAGATTCAAGATGTGTCATCGATCATCGACGTACAATAATGCTAACGGATGCAAATGTGAATTTAAATCATAATATTAAGTGTATAACACAATAATTTCAATATCCAGATATATTCTGAGATATAAATTTTAAAATCTAATAATTGTTGTCTCATTTGTGTATTCGTGTAGCATATCAACAGAATGACAAGTGAAGAAATCGGAAAAGAAATAACATGCGCTTAAGAATCCATTTGTAACAATGAATGATAATTTTTCACAACATTAAACATAAATTGTACCACATAAAACAAAATAAATGGCTTCACATATTTCTCGTGTATATATTAAATTCAGCTGTCCGGCCTGTTCAAACTTGTATCAAAACTGAAAAGGCAATAAACATGAGATTTATAATGTCCATTTTCCAATGTGTCAGGGAACAAGAATATTGATTCAGTTCCACCCTCCGATCACGGACATTCAACCGGACACAGCGCAGCAGCTTTTACTACTCAACAAAGCTCAGCTCATCATTTTTCGTTTCCCACAAAAATGGATTTTTAAAGCCGACCTTCCACACTCAATATACATAAATAAGACTTTCTACAACAAACAATCGTTTAAGCACCAATGTGTACAGCTCGTCTGACAGCGACATATATATATATTTAATCTGAATAAAGTTAAATTAATCACGCAAATTGTATTTATATTTTTCTTTATTTTTCTGTTGAATAAAAATATAAGCTGTATGGTTAACGTATTTTCTAAATTATCTTAAAATAATTGCCGTATTAACATATACCTAAATGCAGAATAATAATATATGTATTTATTAAGGAGAGCTCACGAAGGGTCAAGCTAAGTCATACATAGTATATTTTGAATTTGAACCAGAACAACCGTGGTTGTGGTTTCATTTATTACAAGAGAACCATATAACATGGTCGCGATTTTTTGGATTAAATTCGGAATTGGAACCACGTGGAATTTCGGGTGGTTTTTGGTCACGCAAAAATAACCAATTTGTCATGAACCACGTTCCGAAACTAAAATATTTATCTATGAATTTACAGTAGATTTAATTTCGGAACAAGATACCTCAACCACAATTGTTTTGGTTAAAATTTGCCTAAATTTGATATTATAGGAACAGTAGCTTGGAAAACAATCAAACGCGGTATTATCAGTATTCAAGTATCACTTGAACCAATGTGAAAATCTATGCCAGCATTCCTTCTTAAAACTATGTAATTTTGTTTGCAAAGTATTTGTTTGGATTATTTAATAGCGTAAATTCAAGTTGGCTCCTCGGGCCAACCAACCATGTGGTGAATATTATTAGTTAGGGTTAGTTCAACAGACAGCAGCTCGAGCTGCAGCATCAAACAGCATTGGGGGCAAGGGCAGCAGAGGCAAAAGTCTTCCGTATTTGCATTCCGACACGCAGGAGAGGGATGATGACATTGACTGCAGCAGGGTCCTCGGCGTGCAGTTATTTCGCAAATCACATAGGGGCGGCCGAAGCTGCAACACCCTCACCCTTCGCCCCATACACGCACACACACACAGTTATTTTATTTATTAAAACAGGTCCTTTTAATCCGGAAATGAAGTACCATGGGAAGGGGCGAATGAAATCAAAGTGTCATGCTGCATAATCTTGATATGTGCGTCGCGGCGCCCTCCGCTGTTAAACTATCGTTTTATATTCTACGACGTATGTCAGTGACTGTACCCTGCACCGTCAACAAACTATAGATTAAGTTCATGTAAATTAGACGAGACATGTTTATTATATGGTAGAAAATTACAGCTGTCATGGATTTCATCAAGAAATCATTGTTGGTGAAACACTTTATTGCATTATTTTGGTAACGCAATCAATGTACTTATTTCTTGGGTCTTAAAGGAAATATTGATAATTTCAATACATCATTTAAGTGTTTCAGTTGGGAACATTAGTGCATTAATGCTTGATATTTTTTTAATTTGTATAAAACATTTGTTCATAAGAGCAACAAAATTTAAATATAGTCGGCAGTTATATTGTAACGACACATGATTCCACCCTTCATATCATAAAGCTGTCAAATTCAAAAGTCATTTTAAATAAGTCTCGGAGAATCCCCCTCAAACTATAATTTTATATTCTTGGCATATGTCAACGAATGTGTCCCATGGAAGAAATCAAAAGGATCATTAAGTTTTAAATATTAAAGTTAACATTGGAAATGATGTTGGAATGCAACTATTTATCAAATCTAATGATACTATAGTTGACAGTAGGCATACCGTACATTTTGACACATTTGCATAAAGTAATCTATTTCTCATTAACGATTTGTCTAGTGGAAGTTTGCAACGGGCTCTATGGAGATCTCAATTTTCAACAACTTTAAACGGAAAAGCTGCAAGATCTAATGGTTCGACGGGACGTTTTAATGCAGACATAAGTTGATTTGCAAATAATTGCATTTGGTTCTCCCACTTTAAACGAGCACATATTAAAAGAAAAGGAAAGAATTACTTCATCCACATTTATTTCAGATTAGTACATCCAGTAGTTTCATTTTGAACTTCGGTAAGGATAACATACGAAATATAAAATTGTCTAGCAGGACGTTCAACTGAACTAAGTTTATTTTCTCTGTAACGAGATAAGCGAAAACGTGAACTCCATAAATTCAATTGGGAATTATACATAAATAATGCCGTTAAATATATATATATATATATATATATATATATATATATATATATATCTTAACACACTATTATTATCTTCTCTTCTAGTTTATTAAATTCATGTTCAGGGATCATTGTTTATTATAGTATGCTTTACTAAAGTTTGATATTTGTTATCTACCCGTAATGGATATCTTCAAATCGGTAAAATATTCATTGCCGGACAGGAATGTTTATACTCCTTAGATAGCTTTTAAAAATAGTGTGATTATATATGTAGATGGCCGGATAAGTATCCCTCAGAATAAATGCAAAATGCTACTTGTTAATTGAAAAACGTAGTCTCAATAAAGCTAATAAATTTACTTTATATCGAATACACTTTGTCATAAGACAATATACAAAGCAACACAATATTACGCTAGTTCCGTAATAGATAAACAAAAGAAATCGTTTCGTTCTCCGCCTTTTTTTGCGAACCCGTCAATTTTATTCTCATTCATAAAAATCCCATTATCTGAAATTACATGAGAATTTTCTGCATTCAAAACTACTTTAATAGTTTTATATTGCAATATAAAGTCAGCGAGCCAAATAGCAAACGGATTCAGGCGATCAAAAAATTGTGATAACTTCACGTCATAACAAGTTTTACTTTCAAAAATGTATAACATAAATGTAACTTATTATTATTATTATAAAGTCGTATAACACAAGAACCTAATGCATGCATCACACTGTAACCATTTTCTAACTGTTTTAAATGATTTAGACTTGAATATATGTAAATTCCACTAAAACTTATTGCTTTGAAAAGAAAATATAGTAATTCGTAATTCGAATATTATCATGTCGATATCAATTGATGAAAATTAATATTTAATAATCAAATATTATATTTCCAGGACAAAATTGCACGAAACAAAAACTAGATTTGCTATTCATAAAGACTTCTCTCGGTGCTATAAGCAATATTTACGAAGAATTTTGAATTGTAATTTGAACGTTAAATTACGAAATGTCGGCTCAATTCGTGTTTCCTTGTAATTCAATGTTTCAAATGATATAGTGATATGTGCCAAACAATGAAACTAGGAGCAATATGTTGGCTGGCTGCATAATAATGATAAATATATGGGAATCGTATTAATGTTTATGGTACAAGTTGTAAAACCCTTAAATAGTGGCAATTACGAAACAGATTCATAATAACAGCAATCCACATTTGTATGCAAGTAGCATAGATTGATGTCATCGCAACAGCTGCTATATACAACATGAAATTTGATAAATCTATTCCACAAACTGATGGTTTGGTCTGCTTGCGTTCGCTGCTAATGATTTGTGTATAGCAGCTTATTAATTTTACGTTTCTTCGGCCATCACCACTGTCATGTATTCGCATCATTACGGCAGATTAAGCCAACATTTACATTGTTAATTCCTTATTAAAATTGAATCTGTTGTCATGGACACGTAACCGAATTAGGAAAAGCCAATACAACAATTGTTTACAAATATTACATAAATTAAATTTATTTAAGGAAATTGGATCTTTTGTATGTAATATTATAAATATTCATATGATATTATTAATGTGAAACCAATAAGAATTATATGTAAAAAGAAATTTTGAAATATTGATAGTATAAATATATGAATTGAATTGTCGGATAATTTTTATTTTAAGCGATGATTTATACTTATAACATGTTCATTAAAGTTATGGTTTACCTGACATATATTTTGGCAAATAACGATTTTTCTCTACTTTTGGCCATAGTATTACAAAATAATGGTCGAAAATTACAGTCATGACTTAAATTCGAGCTAATTTATCAAGATATTGTTTTCAGTGCCTTAAATAAAATTGGAACATGAAATTCATAAATATGGCAATGGAAATTATAATAGTAATTTTGTACTTAACGGAACGAATTTTCCTATATTTGCTTGGTTTATTTAATTTCAAAATTGAAATTTAAAAAATTAGGCTATAGTTATTATCCAATAATTATGATTTAATTTTAATAAGATGTATGTGGTCAAATAGCTCATAAAAAATCTCGTTTAGGTACTATTCCTATAATGTTTTCCAATAAGAAAGGAAAAAAAAAACTATAATTTAAAGGAATCCAATGCAGAACGAGGTTGAAAGAACACCGCTGCAGTGCCACGTGAGGTAGTATTCTTTTAATCTTGACGTTACGTCGACCGTAAAGTTGCGCTCACAATTGGTGATCGAATCGTGGAGGCATTGCGCTGCGGCCGGCGTGCTAGCCACTAGGTGATCGTTAGCCGTGTCTGGTTGTGCGAGGCGAAGCAGTGTGCAACCGGTTTTTAACCGGTTGACGCGCGCGGTAAGCCCCGACCGGTTTACTGCTGCTCTTGACACAATCGGTAATGTATGGCCGCCACTGCTAGCGGTAGGTCCAAGTGCTAACTTCACGATCCCGTTGATAGGATCGAGCTTGCATACACACACACACACACGATACTTCAACTACGCCCAATATAAACGATACTAGCAGCTTACGTTGCTCTCAGCAATTCTAACACTATTTATGCTATTTATTTGTAGATAGAAAACAATGTGCCGATTTTTCTTTGTATCTTTCAAAATTATAAATAGCCATTTTTACTTTCACATAAGCAAATGATAATAATCTAAATCTGCACGAGGTTTCCCTTGTATGTAAAATTAAAAAAATACGCACAGATATTTTGTGGTATAATTATATTATTTTGTTAATTACAGCGAGTAACTATGGAATCAACATACCATTTCACTAATTTGTATTGCACAAATTTCATTCCCTTTATAATTTATATTATAATATATTGGAATATTCTTGTTGTTTGAGATGTTTTATGTTATTCTCGTGTAGTTTATACTTGCATAGTACAATTGCAACGAAAATCATCCGTAAACTATTTAATTGAGTTAAATGAGCTTCTCAGTTCAGTTCAGAAGTTACTGATGGTACGGTAAATGAGTTCGAAACCATAATATCCGCAATAGCTATATACATGAACGTGCGTGAAAACGGGTGGAGGCTGCTGTACGCATATAGGCATATAGAAGTGCCCCGGAGGAGCCGAGTCTCAACCCGCAAGAATCACCTGGGGACTGTTGTATCCCGTACTCTTCCGTGAAGCTGTCTGTGGCTGGCCAGTATAGTAGCAGTAGTAGCAGTAGTAGCAGAAGCAGTTTTTGTGGTAATTAATTTAACGCGTCGTTAGCTGTCATAGGGGTGTAATTCATTTTGTTGGATTTTTTATTAATGCCCTCCGTATGGCCGCCGTATACGAACACGGGTTTGTAATTATTTAGTCAACTAATAGAATAACACCATATACCCATTGTGGTTTCAGAGCTAAAACAAGTTAAACATACACATTGCATATATGCCCGTTCATTCCTACTTTTCTTTTTTTTTTTTGTCTTCCTCTTTTTGTTAAGGGAATTCCTAGTGGAGGTTATATGAATATTTTTGTTTAAAGTCACCTATAACATTTGGAGTAGCACAACACATATAATATTCTACATAATTATATTAGAAACGTAATGAAATTGTTATTTAACACGATGTAAAAACGTTGTATTAACACAACAAAAAATGCAAAAATATAAGCGTAAATTTACAGCTTCAATGTAAAATTAGGTTCGAAAAATGTCTGAAAATTGAATGGTTACCTTTACATTCCTGTGACCGGTGACCAAGTAATAATTATGATAGTACATTTAATTTTCATTGATTCAAGTCCAACGTAGTTATTATTGCAAACATTCGCTATAACGAACATCATTATTTATTAAATATATATTTAAGTACTTAATTGATCCATTTTTTTAATAAAACGAAATTCAAAATGTATAGCACATATTCAAATACGTAAACATGTAAGATACGTGTTGTTGAAGCTCTGGAATATGATATGCATATAACGAACAATGGTTTGAAGCGAAGAGTATTTTTACCAGATTTTGCAGTAATACTTAAAAATGTCAAATGTCTGTTAATTGTAACAATAATTATATCGCACAACTATAAAGTAAATATTATTCAAAAATAAAAAAATTACACGACTTTTACAAATCTAAATCTAACAAACTGACCAAATACGCTTACCCATTTTAGTAGATATATCTATATTGCATTGAATCGCCTTACCTATAACAAAAATAAAACCATTAAAATCTAGATATAGAAAGGTAATAAATACAATTATAAATTTCCACTTAATTGTAGATGTTCATTTTGTTTTCGGGTGCCCCCAGAATGGGATAACTCTAATGAAATAATCCTGCCAGTAAACTAATCGTGTGAGCAATGGTGATCCAAGTTAATTAAGTTTAACTGGCAGGCATCATGACGTCACCTCATCAACTCTTTCCCCCCCCCCCCAACTATGGCATCTCGACACAATTACTTTGTTTAGTGTACATATATCACAAACACGCATTTAATAAATAATAATTATCTTAAATTATGTTGCCATTATAAAAATGACCTGTATTTGCTTAAGATTAAGGTGTAGTGAAAATAACAAATTTTCTTGCATCAATAAAATTATGTATTTCTATTGGTTGGTCCATCAATTAAACACTCGCGAAACCACATACAACTGAGCTCGTGGACGTTTTGTCGTATGGACAATAAAGCAGTAAAGTATTAGTAATCCTTTATTGCGAAAATGTAAACAACAATAATACGTTGTTCAAACGGGCTTCTGTACAAACCGCGATTCGGTGCTTGAAACTTTCCATTATTAACTATTGTTGTTATAAAAAACTTGTATACATTTTGTGGAGAAACAAATGCAGTGGAAGGGGAAAGTAATAAGCCATTTGCAGCAACAAAATTTAGAATCCATGTTGTAGGTGGTGCAAGTTTGAAATTGCTCTAGTTAGTTGAAGAGCATCAATTGCGGTTTAGAATAAGTGGAAAGAGGATGTATGCGTTATGTATGTATGTATGTATGTATGCCCGGGAACGGGAAGTTGAAGCCCGTCCATTATAGACGACCATATTCTACTAGGTACCATCACACAAATAACTTCAAGTACGGCTAATTAGATAACTGCGTCACACTTTGCACCGAAAAGTTTTACTCTATCGCTTAATCAGTGATGCACTTGCAATGCAACTAACTACTCTTTGTTTGTATCTGAACGAGACATTGTTTTGTTTGAATTGACTTCAATTAATGCATAACTTTCAAAATATTCTTAATTCAAATATCAACTATTCATTCACAGAGGCGACACAAGTTTACAAAAATAAACGTATCTATAAATTGCAACTTATTTATTTTGAGAAAAGTTAGCTCTGTAAGATGCAAAATGTAATTTAGTAATAATAATTAGATTTAGAGATTATTATAGCCATGCGGTCGAACACTCAAGCAAATTAACTACACTATTATTACATTCGAAGTTTTATAAATATTTATATTATATTATTAATCTTATAATATGTGTTACCAGAAAGATTACATTCACTTGATAAGGTGAACCAGTTAGTCGTGGATCAAATGATTGAAAATTCACCTAGGTACAAGCTCAGGGCCCTACATAATAAATAAAATCATTCTTTATGTTTATTCACAATAATTTCTAATTTCTCTTTTTATGGTGTTTGGGTTTAATCTGCAGAACGTAATATACAGAAATTTTAAATTCCAATGTTTCCAAATAGATATGTCAATTGACAAATATCAAATAGCTGTAAATGTTGTTGCAAATCTGTAGAATTTGTGTGTAAGTGTGGTATCGATACAAGAACGTGTAGATAATAAAACAGCAGTGTCATTAAATGGCAATGAAGCAGGCGTAGCTGTGCAGGAAGCCGAAAATTTTCGAATGCAAATCCACATCGGAGCGAATACGTAAAATAGGTACACGGACACGGGCAACACGCTTGCTTGCTTGCTTGCTTGTCTGCTGGCTCTGATGGCTATGAATCTCAATTAAGCTGTGACTGAGTTCGGAGGTCCCTCGAGTTTGCCCACCACACACACACACACACACACACACACACACACAACTATTGATTGCTTACTATGCCCTGCCAGCCACCTTTTTTCCCACTCTTTTGCTTCTTATTCTTCTGTTTTTTTTTTAAGTCAACCGATAGTGGCTCGAAAGGTTGCTATGCTACTATCGTCTTTGAACTTTTATAATATGTCAAACTAATGATAATAAATCGATGGCTAGATTAGAAAAAATAAAAATAAACCAAGTTTAATACGCTTACCGTGTTACGGTTACATTGCACTATTACTGTCGATCAGATTTCCAGAGGTTCAAGTTACTTGATCTTGATTGATAATCGCGCTGTGAAATTACTCACGATTTTTTACATGCATTAATATCATTTGAATTACTCTTGTGTTGTAACTTGTATTTATAAATGTATGAATACTCGGCAAACTTGTTTTTACTTCTTATTATTTTCAGTCTGCTCATTGGATTTTCTTTTAATATTTCGTAGATATTCAATAAGTTATTTGTTATTTAATCATCGAAACATCAAATACATATATCGAAAAATTAATTTTTATTTTACAGACGTTTAAGGAAAATGCCTTATTTATAATTTGTTAGGTCTACATTTACAAAAATATTTACAAGAAAAGTCGCCACTCGGCAAATTATTCAATTAGACAGATGAATCGGTGAGAAGTGTACTGTATTCTTTATATTATTATATTAATTGCATAGCAAGAATTATATTTTTTCAATAACGAAATAATGCTTCATTGTTGATTGGAATGTGTCATTTAGAACAGAATTTTCTAAAGAAATTTAGCGTGTCTGTTTCTCTGAACGCTCACCACACGCTGCAGCATCAAAGAGGTGCATGATTGCACAAATATCTCTCATGAATCGCATAGCCAATGCATTACTTCATGTGTGATCTTCCGTATCCAACAGTAGTGTTTGTACATTCTAGATACAAGTGCGATCAAGCATCATACAAACATAACCCTGATGTATCCCATGCATTGTTAACATTCTTAGCATCCAAAAGCAATGTTTACGCGGAATTCACCAATGGCAATAAGAACCTGTTTGATTTATGCTTAACCCAACAATCTTTTATCACCATTTCAAGTAGCACACCTCTTAGAGTAGAAATCGGTTCAATATTATATTATTATATTAGTATGATGTATCTTAATGAATGTAAAAGCTCAAATTTGAATCCCCAATATATTTTCATTTGCATGTAAAATTTCCGTTTATCAGAATCAATGTTTCTAGTACAAAAAATAAAGAAGATAGAGAAAGACAGACGTTTACAGCCAATACCTTTGCGCGTATATCTGTAATAAAAATTAACGATCTCATAAAATGTGATTAAAATGGTTCAACGAAATCCAATACGGATAAAAGCCAGAGTTACTGGCGTTGCGTTGCGTTGCTGTGGACCGACCGGTACAACCATTTTGTGTCTGGGTTAACTCAACATTCGTCGTTGATCCTTTTCCCTTTTTATTTTATATTTTTTGTAGTATAGGTAAATGATTTTTTTTTTTTTTTTTTTTTGTTCATGTAAATATATCTGTTTACTTTATAATTGCTGCCCATGTAATAGAAGTTGTTTTGTACATTTAATTAAATACAAATAATGGTCAGATGAATGAAAATTCACATTTAAAAGCATTTCTCTACATTGACCGAGGCTGTATATTACAAAATTTAATTTAAATTGGTTTAACTTTTCTATGCAATTTTAAAAATAACATTTTTGCACATATATAAATATGTTATAATTTATAAATATCTATATTTCACTATGGATATGTGGAAAATAAATATCACAAACATTGGTGCATGAGCATTAATTATGAAAAGAAAACATTTAGTGGTATATAAATAATTGATTCATATTACTCAAGATATTGAGCAAATATAATTGCTGCTGAAGAAACTTAAACCGTGCAACTATTAATTTATTGGTAACTAGAATTTGCAATTGAGCATATATCGAATTTAATATATGGTAAGAACAACGCACTCTTAAGATCGAGTATATAAAGACTAGCATATATTAATTTAGATACTGATATTAAACAAGACTAATAAGTTTACAAAGGTAAACTTATTTTAATACAAAGCTAATGCTTAATATATTCACTGAATGTAAAACATTTTTGAATCACATTGTTTTAATTTATTTTTGAAACATTTTATGGATATTATTTATTATTTATTCAAGTGCTATTTCAAAGTTGTCTACACATTAGATATGTGACAAATTGGTCTGATATCTCCAGAGAACAGGTGACCACACAGTAAGATTGTACAACCAATAGAGCGAGCGACTGACTTATATTCAAGTATATGATTTAGAAACATGTTAGAAATCAGGATGATGTTAAACGAATTTCTAAACAAGTTGGGTGAATTTATAAAGTTTTACCTCATTTGTCGTCAAACCACCAAAGATAAACAAATATTATATAAAATTCACTTAAATATAATAAATTTTGAGCAAAACATTCCCATGGCTACTCTTGAATATTGTGTATTTGTGTTTATGAAAAGTTTTCAATCAATAGGAATACGCGTTGAATCCGAGGAAACCGTTTCAATAATTTCTGTTTTCACGATGGTAAATTGTGAATTTCTAAAAATAAATTACTACAGATAATTAAACGACGTAGTCTCCTTTGCTTTAAATTCTTCAAGTTCATTTTATGCCCAAGGGGAAACATTAATGGCTAAAGTTTCAAGGATAAGATATTTTTCTGGTAAGATCTAAAGGAGTAGGTACCTCCATGATTATTAAGTATTCAAAATTTGTAACTTTCTGCTAAGTACATTTACCAAGGACTTCAATATGCTTTTTCAATCATTAATATTATTAGCCACATAATGATATCCGTTTTACATATTTATCAATATCTTATTATAAAATCAATTAAGAAATAATCACTGGGGCAGGCACCAATACCTCCAGCTCACCTTACATCAACCATAATTCTAAAATCAATATTGGTGAAAAATATACTATATATATATATAAATATATATATACATATATATATATATATATATATATATATATATATATATATATATATATTAAAAAAAAAAATAATAATTAGAAAAAAAAATACACGAATAAAAATTTGCCTTCTACATAAAAGGTATAGCATTCTTACACACCTAAAGATTTTCAATCATTTATAATCTAGCGATTGTGATATGTAATGAAATTTAATTTCACAAATACTTGGTAATTGTCTCTATTTACATTTATTTTGTTATATACCTAAATGAAAATAATAGGGCCACAAACAGAGCAAACTATATATATGTAATTCAAGAATAAATGTTATATTCATTTGGAAGCAGGACAACTAGAAACGAATATCTGTGCGCTAATTCTAAGAATACTATAGCTCTTTTGCACATACTGCAAGAAAAGTTACAAATGAATTATAATTGTTTAATGAATATAAGCTACGGCAATATATCGTATAGTTGAAATAGTGAGTTTGGAAATATTCCAAGAGTTCCGTTTCTCATTATTATGTTAACAACATCACGTTCAGCGAGCAGTTTTAGGCATGGCCGCTAGGGGCGCAACTGTAGATAAGTTTTTATGACTAAGTTATCAAGACGTCTATGCACATACTACATGTACGCTAGCTTGGCCTAGCCGAGTTACTGCTCCCGATACTTTATTGTTCCTTAAAATAAAGAATATAAAAAATGGTTTATTTAAATTATGCACTAAATTGTGCGGGTACTAGTTTTATCTCTTACCAACTTACTATTTACATTCGTTCTCACATTGTAATCTTTCATGAATCAGAATAAGTTAGGTTATACACTTGTCTGTAGGACGAAAAATAATCGGTGAACATTTTTTATTGAATTCCCAGTCATTCCAAAAATAGTCACATTCGATTCAGGGATGGTCAAAACGTGTATATGCGTTAAAGTCTTGAGTTTGAAATTTTTCATGATTACAAGACTTAGTTATTACTTCGTAAAAGGAAGTAAAAAGTGGTTATTTACCGAAATGAATGTTAGACATTTATGGTATACGGTAAATTTGTCTTAACGTATATTTAATGTAATTTAGAAAATAAGTAAATTACAAAATCTATTGTAAGAGCAGCATATCTTTCTCTTACAGTGCATGCAGTTCCAAAATGTATAGTTTCTCCAATGTAGCAATTAACCCAGTTTTTAGCGAACGTAAACAATAGTCGCTAGTATCAACTAGCGTTTGATAAGCTTGTTGGTGTGAAGCACATGTAAATGAAAAACGTGTCTAATCATGTAATCTATCGGTTTCGAAAACTAAAACACTGGGCATTACAACGCGATAGAGATAGGGGCCAATCGGTGATACTTGTCGTCCAGCAGCAGTAGCAGCAGCAGCAGCGCAGTACGTTGTCTAGACGTTCGTTCTTCGTCCGAGCAGCGAGGAGTTGTTTAGATCGCGGGTAATCCTTCTTGATTGGTTTTACAGCCTCGGCGGCTTGAAGCGCTATCATCCATTATGGATTGTAGTTTTGAGTGTAATGAACTTCTATCATAAATCTGTAGACGCATGTGCAGTTTTCTAGCCGCCCCCCATTCTGCTATCCGAACTACATACTACTATAACATATAGTGCAGGTAATTGAAATCCGTATAAATTGCTGCGCTGTTATTGGATAAACTGAGAACGACTGACCTATCGTTACTTCGATCATAAACTAATAACTATTAAAGGATTTTCTACGATTTTATCGCTGTTGCCGAGGATGCATTTCTCTTTTATCATTTTCTTCTGTAACGACTATTTTATATTTTCCGATGCTCTCACTGAAAATTACTGGATCTTTGAAATTGCTTTAATGAAACTAGCGTAGGTTTTCAATTAATAAAATAATAAGTGTTTGGAATAACCACGAATACTTTCTAATTAGGAAAACAGTTATTATATTACAGATTTGAGAAATGATGGACGGACTTACGATATTGTGAGTGATCGTTAGATTAATGAGATGTTTGTTTCAATTGAGAGAATGTCGAATAAAATCAAACAAAAACAAAAATAAGTATCTACAAATACGATTGAATACATTACATCGAAGTACCTACCTACATAAATATAACTTTCAACAACATTTTCTGTTCTGACAGTTGTCCATCATAAATTTGCGATCATCAAATTACTTCAACGCTGTCGATTTAACCGACATTGTTTTCGTAAAGTACTCTTGAACCTGCCGGCGGCCAGGCCGTGCGACATTAACATTCAAATCAAATTCAGCAAAGTTGGCAAGAATTAGAGCGACGACGATACAGCACAGCACAGCACAGTCTATCAGACATCAATCATAAACGCATAATGACGACTCGGTAATATTCATGATGATTGCTGAGAATTGTGACAGAAAATCCCACTTTCTTCCAGTTTTCTTTAAAGGTAATAGCAATGCATCGAATTCCCAGTGCATCAAAATTTATCGACCAATATTATTGATATTGCTATATGTATAAAGAATAAAATTCTATTTATATATTTGAATGGATGTCAATATTTTGAATTGTATCAACAAATATGGTAAAATTTAAACCTCAGTAGGATTACTGTAAAGGTTTGTCTAACTTGTATATCGATAAGTTACAATTTCATTTTGAATTATAATCTCTATTACAAACAATTTTGAAAAAGAAGACTGAATGATTATACTTTATTTGTTAATTAATATTTTCTATAATATAAAATATTTTCAAGTATTAAAATACACATTACGATATATGAAACTTCATTAACAAAAATTCTTCTAATAGTAGGTACTTTTAACGAGTACAGAGAGCAAATATTAATAAACGATTACCTGATCAATTATTAAAGACTTATGAATAATTGATAAAGTTGGAATGAAACTTAAACCTCTTATTTAGATAATGTTACATCTGTAATTTCAACTTCAAAATTCAATAGGAAACCTTAGAAAATTAATGCAGCAAGTACTAGTAATAATTTATTAAGATTCTTAAAAATCTTATAGTTTAGTTACCAATTTTTGTTAATAGTTTACTCTATGGTCCAAATAATTTCTGGCATATAATGTCGTAAAACAGAAGATTTTATATGTCTGTGTATATTTTTCTACTATCTTAAAGAAGTGTTATTTTATTGTCAATCTGCGAATATTAAATAATAATTCGGCACACTGTATCGAATGAGATTCTCATTCAGTGGCATACATCCATTCTATTGTGGGCCGAAATGCGTGCAATTCTTCTTTTTGTTCTTGTTCCTCCTTGTAGGTGTGTGTGTGTGTGTGTGTGTGTGTGTGTAGATATGTACCCAGCAAGGACTGCATAATGTATGATGCACTAATGTAAAATAAATTGACAAAGTTTTCAAGCGCCCTCGTAACAAACGACTTGCACGTTTTACCGGCATTGCAGTTGCTGAATTAACCGACGGCGCTAGGTGGTTGTACAGTACCGCACCCCGCCATAACCTCGTAAATGTCAGAAAAAGTTTACTCTAACGCCGCGCCGCTACTGTCAGAAGCGAAAGTGAATATACCTTTATGATTCTGTTTTCTTTAATCTTCTTGCTAATTTAAACATAACAGTTATATCTTTCAATTTTGCTTTTTCTGTCAAGTCTGCTGGATTCCAGTCTGCCACATTTGTAAGTGATTTTATTTTTTAGCCATTTTAAGTATATGATATCTTACTTATCCAGCAACCGTATTAGTTTCAATTTAGTAATGTTGATAAATAGACATTAAAATATAAAAAATCTACAGTGCCCTACACGGGACTTTCGTATACATTTTATCAAAGAATATACATGTTTTGTCGTAAATTAGTAAATTTCTATAAACCTCTCGTAATATTGATGTAACATACTTCTGATTTTAAAGAGGGCTATCATTGATATTGCGATTCTCATTAAACAATTGAATAAATGTGGTAACCATGAAATCAATACATACATTTGTTAATTTCAAGTGCGTTATACCTGTATTTGGTGCATATTTTGAGAAATAAATAAAAAAATAGTTGCAATCTTCAAATTTTATTAGATATATTATTTCTCTTAATGTTCGTGTTGTTATCAAGATATGCAAAAACTAACCTTTATTTCCGGTTAAGAAGCATATAGTTTAATCATTAATTTTTTTCCCAAAGTTTTCGCTTCGAGTACTATGTGGCAAAAGGATTATGTAAAAAAAAGAACCTCTGTAAAAATATCTAGTTCCTGAAAACAAACATGAATCAACCAAATAGCAGAGTGTGTGAAAAAAAAATGTACATATGCGTGTGTGTAGTGTGCGTTGATTTCATTACGTAAATACAAAGCATTGCGTTGCCGTGAGCAGTACATGACGTACAAAGTGAAACAGGATACCAAGCCAACAGAATTAGAAGACGGATTACCGTGCCAAATGGGTACGCGGTTGGCGCGCTGAACCGGGCATCAACGCTACCATCGGTCGCATCGCGCTTGTAAGGTTAACACAAGCAATGTTTATATACCATGCGCTTTAAAGCGGGACGAAATTGTGGATTTACGCGTTGCCATAATAAATGACCACATTGGCTGGCTGGCTGGCTGCCGCTGCGAACGGTTAACTACTGCAAGGCCAATCAAAAATGACCACCTTATACTTTTATTTCATGCAAAGAATTCGTGACGACTGTTAGATATACGTATTTAAAAGTGGAGAAAATTAAATTATGTTGACCAGGATTGAGGTTAGCCAAAGTAATATATATTCAGATTTATTTTGAGTGGATATACATTACGACGTGTAATGCCACAAACATTATATATTTTTTATTATTGTCCCATTTATACTACCTATTTTGGTAGCTAACTACATTCTTGTATTCTTTTAGTTTTAACAACAATATTGCATACATAAGAATTACTCAAGATATATGTCAAAATATGAATACTATTCATATCTTAAAAATAGTTTCATGAAATCTGTCATAAGACTGTTTCTTGCTAAATACACTTATACACGCAGATTCTATTAGATCATATTCAATGTATTTTATAGGAAATATTTGTATATATTTAAAAAATAATTATTTGGTCTTACTTTTGCAAAATGGTTGTTGGATATAGAGAAATCAAAACAAAAATAAAAACAGCATACTTCAAGTACAAAGACAAGAAATATTAAATTAAAGATAAGAATTTCAAATGTATTCAGTGAAATATGGTTTGTTGTTTAACGACCGTTAGCGAGGAAATCATTCATCGCTAGACCTTCTGATTGGAATGTATAATGAATTAAACTAATTCCTATGCATAGACTATTTCAATAAGACACAATGAATTAAGAAACTATTTCTAATGCAACCAATGCTTCTTCTAATTAGTGAAATGCAGACGCATAATGAGATAAAATTGCTGTGCGCGAAATCTCTTCTTGTTTGGAATCTTGATAAAAGCTTATGAAATCCGTTTTGCACAAATATTTGCAAGGACATCTGCGCGCACCTAAAACAATCATTTGTTCGTTCGTTCGTTCTGTCATCTCATCCCATCCCATCCCATCCCATCTCTCACAGCAAACTGTTTAACTGAAATACATAAATGATGCAATCGAAAGATCCAAGTGTGTTAGAAGAAACAAAGAAAGTGGCGGAATGAAAAATGCATGGCAATTTTGTCGCTATTCAACAGTGACGGAAGTCAATTGCGAGCGGAGACACTTTCGGTGTACACTGCCTGCTTGCTTGCTTGCCTGTACTGCACTGCACTGCACTGTGTCGACTGTTGACTTATTTATCATTTACAATACGACGATTTCCAACTCTTTGTCCTTACACTGAAATTGGACTCTATATATATATATACAAGAATATTTAATTTTCATTGGCTCACAGATAGATATATTACTTATTGATTTATATATTAAATTTATAATATTTTCCAGTTCTTGCTTTTAAGACAAGTATGTATAAAACAAATGTACCCTACACATTGTTATTTTTTTGTAAAATAACCAATGTATATTTTGTGGTAAATTTATAGTTTTCATAAGAAAAAAAAAACTCTCATGTCTTACCATTTTCTTAATTTTAACATAAGTTTATACTGTGACTATCGAAAAAAAATATTGTAAACATCATAGTGAAAGTAATTTTCTGATAAATGGTATATTGACAAACCAGAAATATTCACATCTTCAACTTTTATAAGAATCACATCTATTTAAATCAAGTCACATCGGAGATCGAGAAATAGTAGCAAATGTAAATCTTTGCTATCTGCATAGATTTCATTTTTAAAAATAAGAAATTCTTATTCGGGCTATATAAAATAATTAATTTCTAGTTTCAACAGTTTTTCTGGTGTATTCATGCAGCTACACACAAATAATATTTTTTTTTCATTTAATTAGTGAAACTTAATGAAGCTAAAGGCGTGTAATTTCATGAAATTGTCTAGTATAACATTATTCATGCTTATTTTACTCCCGTTGAGACTTCGTCTAATGGTGCAAGTCTGAGCCAGTCTATAAGTCTATAAGGATAATCAGTAAGATTTTGAAAAATCTGTAGTTCTTTAATAGAGACATATTTTAGTATTATTAATTTCACATATCATGTATTATGTTCGATATATCTTAAAGAATCAGTTTAGAAATGATTTGCAAATCAATTAAAATATATATTACACTATGAAAACTTTACGGATTGTACTTATAGATGCATACATTTGCTCAGTATTGCACTATAAGAAACAAAAACAATTTTCATTTTCAAAATGATCAAAAATCATGTCGATTATTGTATTGTATTGTATTTTCATCGTTAATAACGTTCACGCAAAATCATTAATTAAATAGCAGCTAAATTGTATTATTTTGTACTGATATGTTGATTATTGGCAAAAGTGCCTATAATCTTTCACTTTCATGCGGGTAATAACAAATTTAAAACAAAAATAGAATATAGGTCATTGACCTCAATTACAAAACAGAAGATAAAACATAGAAATTTAATAACGAATAAATCAATAATAATTTCGTTTGAACAAATAACAAAATATTGCGAATCCAATGGCTTTGGCGAGAAAAATAAGTCGAAAAAATGGTGTCACATTCGATTAGAAATGATTAGCGGTGCAGGATCGAATTCCGAGGGTGTGTCCTATGGGACGAGTATCATAAGCCAGTGAGAAGTGCTCATTCAATGGTATCCAATTAAGTCACCCATGACACGCTGATATCCTCTGACAATTTGCCAGCCCCATGGGCTTATGGTAATATATTTACGATTATAGTATTGTAATTGGGCACGATATCAAAGCTCAATAAACCCGCACACACACACACACACACACAGTACACCTATACATCGGCAGAGGACAGAGCAGTCTCTGCTCTGTTGTAAACTCACTAAGTGGAAATGTGCAGATATGCATTGTTGGAACAATTAGATTTGGCTCGTACAGAGGGGGAAACGTACATTATTCTTAAAAGAATTGCGATACAATCTGAATTATCTAAAACCACTGCTAAAATGTTACAATTCGGGCGAATTTGGTGCGGCAATTGGATTGCATTTTTTATAGGTTGTTAAAATATTAGGGTGGCCGAAATATATTTCGGCCATCGTTTCTATATTACCAGACTATGATAGGATAAAATTAAGTGTATATTAAGTCGAATGAGTTTTATTTCAGTGCTATTTTACTAAATGGTACATAAATCTATACAAACTGAAAATTAATACAGAAATTCTAAAAATTATTTTATATTAAATAACAATACAATACATATGCTATGAAAACGGTAAATAATTTTGAATACATATAATTCACTAATAGTACATATTTTGAGAAAACTGTTTAATTAAAAGTGGCAAATATCTAAAATATTGTTCATTTTGTACCAAACTGTTTTTCATTAGTGCAGTAATTTTTCAACTACCGAATTAACAATTCCAATTATGTCAAACATCTTGTTAGTTCTTTGCGAATAAACCTTAGGCGAATTATCGCTGTTCTGCGCTTAGTAGTTTTTACGTAGTGTGATATTACTAGACAGACAGACAGACATAATTGAGAAAATAGTCCAACCGGATGCAGAGGTCTTCTAAACGACTGTAACCATTAAAATCTAGCAATCCATTTTTAGTTTCTTTGTATGGGGGTAAAATAGGAATAATGAGTTGTAACTTTAGTGATAAACTAACAATCAAATGGCAACTAAAACAAGACGAGCAATTTGTAAACCGCCGCTTGAAACATACAATGAACCATTTTACGATGGTGTCGAGTTGTCGTCGTCTAGTAGTATATACATATAGCAGCAACCAAGTCGCATAATCTATAAAACGTTCTGGCAGCACTTTGTCACTCGAGTTATGTTCACCCAGCCAGCCAGCCAGCCAGCCAGCCAGCGACATGCGATCGGGCGAGAGGTGTATCTACGTAAGTACGGACCGACCGACGCGACGCTATACAGCTGGACGTTCAAACTATCGCCATCATCATACATGTTCCCCGGCCCGTCCGGCCCGCCCCGGCCCGGCTCTGGTAGTCCGGACACTGTGTGCACATACATCCTCTCGCATCTCGACATGATATTCCGGTCACGTGACGTACACTATTGCACACTAGCGACCGTACCGTCTGTCCCATTGTGTTTTTGTAGCATTCAACTTTCGGTGAGGAATTTTACAAAATAAGAAATCCATTTCTAAATTCTGTGGTAGCGCTGCCATCAATTTAGACATATATTTTAACAAGTACCTACATTTTTTCAATATAGCAAACATGAGTAGGTATAAGCACCAATACCTTCTGCTCACTAAATTTTATAAATTTAGCAAGGATTTTCTTTTGTAAATAATTAAGGCGAAAATGTTTTTATAATCGCTGATTTTATTTATTAATAAACCAAACTAAGAATTCAATAAACCTATTGGGTTTGAAAGATATAATCCAAACATGTGTACACACTTTTTTGCCGGACATTAAACAATTGAAAACTCAACAGTGACACTAGTTGTTTAATTGCATATTTATAATATAAAAATTATCAAACTCTAAAGAACGTTATTTATGAATAAGAATTAATAAAACCATTGCATTTTTATAATGAAAATTAAATGGAATTGCTAGTTGTATTTATGAAAAATTATCATCTAAGAAATGACTATATTAATTATTTATATAAATGGGACATTGTAAGCACAAGAGTGCATATATGTTATAGAATGAATAATAGGAGGGCAGTAGTGTGAGAGATTGTGATGTGATGCGGCGCACATAGTGTCCAGTCCAGTGCAGTCCAGCAGCAAGCGATGCTAGTTTCGTGGTGTTATTTGCGATGCGCATGTGTATAAATTGCGAACGCGTGAAACCGCAGAATGAGCAAGCTAGCGTCGCATCGCTCAGCGCTCACGGACACTGCATGATTCCGCTACTGCGACCGTTTCCCTGTGCAAATGCGAACAAGGGCACATTGAATGGGACATTTTATTGCCATGGAGTGTGTGTGTGTGTGGTGGTCATCTCATTTTCAAGTGACTTGACGTGCGCATAAGAATATATGAAGGCCTTCTTGTTGGATGCATATGTTACGTGTCACCAGTGGACATGAGCATGTCCATCATTTACATAACTTAACTTCTATGCTCGCCTTTCATGTAAGGTGTGAGTGAACCCGAATATTCTTCGTGTTTCGGGAAATATGAATACTATGCACAAATTAAACTGGACACATAATAATATGGGGTAATGTGGTCATTAGGCTATATATATATATATACATGGTTGTAGTACATAATTTTTTGTAATAGTTTAAGTAAACAATAATCTTTTTTTCGATATTTAATTAAAGCTCCTGTACTCTCAGAACAGATGTTTTAAAATACAACTTAAAAACTTAAAAATAAGAAACTGCGTGAAATAAAATTTAACTCTACTTATGTTAGATGTCAGGACAATATGAGTTAAATCCAATCAAATAATCATTGATGCTAAATCATTGAACTAATGCTATATTATATTTAATTGCTATATGGCAAGATTCTATAAAATGACAAACTTAAAAAGCCAATTGTTTTATTTATTGTAGAAAAAGACAAACAACCACTAGCTTTTGAAAAGATAATTCAATCAATTGATTGGTGAAAGTCCCACAGTCCGTGACTATGCAAGATATTGTTTTAATAAATAATTTATTTTAAAGTATTGTTGTGCGATGTTCTGGTTAAATCTCACTACATAATCCAAGGAATTAAGTTAACATTTTCGTAATCAATACAAGTTGATACACATTTTTGTGTATATTACACCTCCGTATTTGGACAAATTCGAATATCTTTAAAAGAATGAAATCTCTAGAATTACATTTATTTTTCCAGTTTCTGATTACAAAATCTCTATATAGACATATTCAGCAACATTGAAAGTATCAATGGAGTGGTGAATCCTCAAACTGGAATAGACTTGTCAAAGGCCTCCTTCAATAACACACAGGGCTAGGGATGTCATGTGGTTTAATATCCCCTGCTTTATCCCTGCAACACTCTTTATGATTTATAATACGTCCTCTGTGTTCCTAATAATATCGAAACAGAAGACAGTGTACCCCATCCGATCAAACTTTTACCGGCTGAATTATCGCTTGCTCGTTCCGAGTATCTTGTATTTACTGGCTCGCAGATATTTTAAGCGTGTAGTGTGCGTTGACAGGCTGCTGCCCGCTTTTGACATGGTGCGGCGTTATTGAGGGCTGACGCCTGTATTTTATTGGTTTTTATATACATACACGGCTGTCATCTGTTTCCGTATGAATGCGCATGCGTCATAATAAACATTCTGTTTTGTTAGTGACGTTACGTTGATTTCAATTAAAATTTATATGTTTTAACACCAAACAATACCGATGCAGTGCATTGCTGATGCATATTTAGAAATTTATTATTCGTAGACAATAGACTGGTTATTGATAGTGATTTTTGTATTGTTATGCAAATATATTGGTTAAATACATTTAAATGTGTTACGATTTAATTTGTCTGGCAAATATTTTGAAATCATAAATACAAAATTCGGTGCATTTTAAATAATAAACATGAACTGGTGCGAACCAAATTTTGGTGCCCTATAACTCTGGACTTGTACACACGATTACATTTAAAATGCGAGCGGATCTTCACGGACATGGAAATTATATGTGTACCAAATTTCATTTAAATCGGTTCGGTACCTTCAGAGGACATAGATCCACAAAGTTGGTCATACGAACGAGCGAGCGACATATTCCAATGATGTAAGTTATATATATTTTTGTAATCAGGTTGACAAGACAAACAATTTGTTTATAATAAAAGATTTTGATCCGAGAATGTTATAAACACAAGACCAAACACTATAGCTGTCTTGTACTATCGTACGACGAGCTAAAAATACAAGGATTGACATCATCAAATGGTTTCGTCGAAATGAATAAGTGACGGCGTAATACTATTAGACACGGTCGCTGATCGGGAGATCAAAAGTTTTCATCTTCATATAATCCATTTATCTTCCTAATCGCTTTATCTCGATTCCGTTTCTTAATCTATGTTATCAACAAATCATGTTATGGTTCGTAAAACATAATATTCTTATTGGGTTATAACTTGTAAACCATCTACATTAAAAAACATTTAGAATCTTTACTACAAACTCTATGAGGAGCTTAAGGCATCGTTTTAAGAGATAAACTAGAGATAATTAAAATATTTTAATTTTGAGATACAAATTTGAATTAGAAAATAAATTAAGATTGTTTTATTTTTAAAAGTATCACGTTAACTACTGAATAATAAATTATGCTAACATTTTATACAGCGAGATATTTTTATTTATCCACGAGTAATTTCCACTTAGATGTTTGCAGTCAGCGTCAGGTGTACTATATTTCTAACGATTACTGAAAAATCGACAGTGGAAATGATCCATCATAAGAACAAAATAGATTAGGATAAATAAAGAATTTTAAACGAATATAATTTTCATCATACTCTGTAAAACAAAATAAAAACACGGAATACAAAAACTAAAAATTGATAACCTCAAGGGATACGAAAAATCCGTATGGACATATTTAGGACTATAATACCGCTGGAAATGCACAAGAACTTTTGAAATATTGCTACAAAAGTTATGATTGAAGATACTTTTTGAACTTTAACAAAACCGCAAATCTTTCAACGTTCACTCTGCCTCTGCCTCTGTTCCCGCATGCCCGCCCTCGTACTCGAACAGATGATGTATACCTACTATGTTACTACATTCACTCGTACAAACGACAGCCGTTATACAGGAATCGATATTGGTGTTGAAATTACATGGCCAGCGCATTTCCATTCTGTGCGAAAACGGCATTTGCAGTGAAATTGACGTAAGGGAATTTTCGGTCCTATTCAACTTTTGAACAGGAATCAAAATGCGAGACTTCTGAATGTTGACGCTTGAATATCGGCAATGAAAGGGTCAAAGAGTATAAAGAAAAAGATCTTGTAAGCGGTGACATCATCAACATTTCATTCATCACATTTCGCTTTTTCTTTGCGCTTCCTTAAACTTCTCAAGTGGATGACAAGGAATACTTATTTCAAAGTTTGATTATGCGTATATTCCGATAATTACAGAAAACAAACTTGACGTCGAGACCGTTTCCTATAGCTGATTGAAATAATTTGTTAGAAAATGCTATGTTAATTGAGCAATGTAATTATATTTTTCCAATAGGCTCCTTGTGTATACAGAACTATGCAATATTCATTATATGTATATTTGGTTTTATTTAACAAAAACCATATTTAAATATATACGAAACGACGAACCAAAGAGAAATATAAGGAAAATATTAGATATTAGATAGATTATACGTTCAAACATATCAAGAATCAATGACAAAAACTAATTCCATTACTTTTCTATACACCTGCAAAAAAGTTGATTGATAAATATAACAACATGCTTCCTGCACAGCTTGGCATAAATTAACTATTTAGTAAATATTAAGCTTATACATTTAAAGAAACAGTGAATTTTGTAAAGATTGATCTAAGTATAATTACACTGTCTGTTATCAATTAATCAAAAACGTACTGAATGTGATTTGCGATAACAAAATAAATCACGAATCAATTAGACCAATTTATGGACCATTTTTATTAATTTTTTATATATTCATAATTTTTAAAATATTTTTTAGACATATTCAAATATTTTCAAATGTCAATAACAGGTCCTTTCTTAGTACCCTCTAAAACTCGAAGAATCAAATTTATTAACTTATTGGGCCAATTTTTGATGAAATTAGACCAACACCTTCAGACGAGATGCTTCAACAAATGTTGTTCTTTACAAGCGAACTACCAACATCAATCGATGAATGTAGATATTTACAGATTCAAGGACACCAGAAACATATTACTATTACAAGTACGCCATCGAATACAATCACTCATTTATACATACTGGTGTAAGCAATTAGTTAAAATAAATAGAAATCTAGCAAATATTTCATTCAAGTATATAAATACTTTGATGATAATCCTAAACTAACATCAATACAAATTAACGCTTTTGCCCATCAATTCCATTTCAAAGAATCGAAACTTTCAAATCATTTAAATGGTAACTTTGTTTTAAGAGTTCGGAATAGCAATGGCCTCATATAAATTCCAATTTAACAGCACTTGATTCAATTTGTAGGGAAATCCATTCGAAAAAAGATATAAAAACAAAGTTTAACATTCCAATTGCGTATTAAGTTTATTCCTGTGAATTCTTATTTAATTGCCGCGACGTCAAAATCATTTGCTGTCCACGCAAACTCTTTTATATATAATATCCAATTGACGACGAACAAGTTCACATTGTGGAATTAGTCTACGCAGCAGGAACGGAAACGGTCGGTGGCAGGAAATCGCAAGCCGAAAAAACTGCAGCCGTGTGTGTAACGGGATTAACAATGGGCTGCCTATACTATGCTTCACATTATATTTGCAGTATAAACTTTTATGAGAATCACTCGTTGATAATAACTCAAGATGAAAAAATACTATTTTGAACATTTAGTTAGATTACAGTCTGAAATTTATTTATATTTTGCCGTAAATCAAACTGGAAGCATTGGTGCATTATTTTTATTAACTTATGAAAATCGCAAATTATTTTAATAGAGAAACTAATTTATTAGTTTAATTAAAATTAAGTTCAATTTCAAAGTAACGTATTTACTATCTTGAAAACGGCAAGAGAAAAATAGTAACCGAAATAATTATAGATATTATAATAGCTTATATGTTACATTTAAAAAGTTTTCTCAAAAAGTTAACCATCAGATTAAAAATCGCTAATTTAATTGGACATTTTTATGTTTTATCCACGCTTACAATATATAATTACTAAATTACTTCATAATAAATTACAGTACGTACGAATGCCAAAATTTAAGACAATAAAGCTTATATGTCATAAAATAATATAATTATGTCTCAAATCATTGATTTCGTACATTCTTGGACAAGAAATGTTTTGCCACTGCAGATATTCGTTAATATTTAATACTGTAAGCTGAATACGAATTCTATGTTCCTAAATAGAGCACATAGCGAATATTAAAACAATGTATATTTTATATTCAGTAATTCACAAATAATTTCTTATCATAAAATCGAAAGATGGCAAATAGGCACATGGAACAGAGTTTACAGAGACAGACCGACGTAGACAGTGTTCGTAGGGAATTGGATGAGAGATGCGGAAGAGAAAAAACGTGGAGGGAGCTTGGCTGATGGCTGCTGTGAATTCTGGCAGACTGAGCACATCAAACTGGCGTAATCTGGCCAGCGTAGCTTTGCATGTCCAAAGCAAGGACCAGCTTCAGCTTCAGCCCACCACCTGCCGGTGATCTACTCCCTAACACACACTCACACCACCGTCCTCCGGTTTGGTGGGAATTCGCGAACGTTAAGTGCATTTCGATGTTCGCGGCGCGTACTTTGGACCAGATAGATGAATCTCTCCACTCCTTCCACCATCCCGATCAGCTAATACACTGTATAATTCATCTCAATTATTCCATTCTCTCACATTCACACACATACATGCATGCATACGACCGACGCCATGTAGAAATATGACCGGCAAGGGAACAACATGCATTCTTGCTAAACATCAAATTACCCTGCCGCTGACAATCTCTGGTTTAGTTTTGTTAATTCTGTGCCAAATTAACGTATATCGGGTGTTCTTTAATCGTTTTTCTTAATAAAATATATTTTCTTTAATGTGCAAATGTGAAATATCCTGTTATTTCGTAGTTGGTAGTTCTAATGTATTTCAATTATTGTAATTCGTTAGTGTTATTATTACTATTATTTAGTTAATGTGCCCATTCGCTTTCGATGTAGCAATGTTGGACTTTGAACTTTGTGAAAACCGATCCGAGTACTTTCGTTCGTGTTCGTTCGAACTTAATCGGGAGTGATCGACCTTTGCCAGTGTCCCCAGGTGATAATTAATTACGTATATACTACGGTGCTCGACAGAAAGTTTTACGCATTTGAACCCATCAGGTGTATTTAAAATGGAATTAAGCGTAAAAAGGTTGGGCGTATATATTGTTAAACATTGCTATTTAGTGTTTTAACAACTTTTTTTTTAGGAATTAATCTTGAGATAACCTGAACATGCGCACGCGCTTGATTGGTGGTCCTAAAATAGTTTAAAACAAAAAATAATCCAAATAAATATTATATAATATCAAAATTTTATACTTGTCTATCTCGATCTCTGTCTATCAACTGTAAATATCTATTTATTTCTGACTTATTAAGATTTATATAAATAGAACCATACAAATATGACATATATTTTTACCTTTAAATTTTATTATTGTAGTTGTAAATTGCTGTAAAAATATATTTTCGGAATCAACAATAAAATATTATTTAAAAAAAATATCCAATATTATATTGTATTGTTCCATTTCTATTGAATATAAAAATGGGTCATACTGCATTAAAACGAATCATATTACTACGTATTTAAATAAAATGTATATGTATTTATAAATAACTGATTGTCAGTAAATTTGTAACCTATTTCCAATACAGCAAAATATCAAATCCATTTATATGAATCGTTATTGAAAATAATATGATATGCATGTGAAATATATGGCAAATTTCAAAAATACAATTATAAAATGTCACACTTGAATTAATGTATATACTGGGTATCCAATTTTTTCTATTTATATGGAATATATACGAGATTAGTAAAATTTTCATTTGTCGATGATTTAGATATGGAACAAAATTTGTAAGTTAATGAATGGTACAGAATTAAATGCTTTATTTAATAAGTAATAAATAATTGATACATTTTGCTTATTTGCGAGAAAAACCAAAATATGTGACTATTTAAAGCAACTTTCAGTAAAACATGAACATGATTCATGTAACAATGTTCCTATCTGGATGCACTTAATCGCAATATATTCCAATCTTGCTATTTGTTTAATCTCTATAGCATAATGAGAATTGCTTTACATTAACACTTCTTTTGGGATTTCTCGTAAATAAAAAACTAATAGGTACCACTATATCGCAAAATGATTTAATTTTCGTTGTATTTCTCATAAAACATAAAAAAGTGAACACCCGGTATAGTAGAAATATATGTGGACAAGTGTATATATGTATGTATGACATCACAACGAACTATTCAATTAGGAGTACGTGATCGACCCGAATCAATGCACGAGCGTATACGGTCATTGTGATGTCCGATTGATTTCAGTTTCAGTAATTGGAAAATGCGCGAATATCGTATGTCTCGTTGCTCACTACAAAAAATTTACTCGTGTCTCTTCATTGCAGCCATACAAAGGTCACACAAAAAAAAAGACGAATATTAATTAATCGGTAAGTATACAAATTACTTTTGCGCAATTAAAATGCAAGAATGTAATAATCCTTCAACAGTATGTTAAGTGTCAATCCAGGAGCCAAGACAATGATTAAAATTGATGTTGAAAAACATAATCATAGAATTAGGCCACAGATATAATCGAAGCAAGTCGCTTAAAACTACTATACTACTATATGAAACCAATGCGGTGACATAGTGGGTGGCAAGTTGAAGAACGCCATGTGTTGAATGACCCAGCATCAGGCAATGTGTGTTGTGTGTTGAAAATGGTTTTACTGAATAAAACAGGCAGGCCCCAGTTGTGAGAAAGTTGCCGGCAAATTTGACGGTATTATGTAAATGGTGGCAAACTTATTTCGTGTATTTAGAAATATAGAAATAAAGTTAGATGCGGAAACTTCGCTTTAGCTTAGGGGAAACATATCGTATTTTCCTGTTACTGTAGCAAGCTGTACTACGCACGACCAGAGTTTATTGAGCAGAAAAGAAAAGAGATGGAATCAAATCTTGCCTGTTTTTTGCAAACTATTTATTATGGATTCACATAAAAGAACAATATATTGTTCGATTTAAGATAAAAACTTTTTCCATGTACTAAGAGATGTATGCTAGTAATCTAAATTATGGATGGGTTACAATTCTCACTTTGCATAATAATCTGAGATGTTTTTAATGAAGTACAGAATACGCCGCGAACCTATCATATTCGCTCGTGCGCCAGCAACTTTCTCAGAAACGACGATTTTATCTCATCCTACAGAATTTACAAAAAGAGCTAAAGTGTGTAACATTATCAAATTAGAGAAATTTTTGCACAGATATTCTTCTTAGGTTTTCTTGATTTTATATGTGGCTCGCTCATAAGACAAAATGTTCTGGCCTTTCTTGATCTGAAGGTACCGGTGTGCTTTAAACCAATTTTGGTATACATATAATATGAGTGCATAATTTGTTTCAATCGCATTTTAAATTTAATGCAGTATATTCGTCCAGAGTAATAGGGCCAGGAAAAGCTCTGTCCACATTAATATTGAACTATGTTAATTTTTGAATAAAATTTTAAAATGTATAGAATGCTATTAAGATTGATGTATACAAAATTGATTCAGATTGATTATTCCTAAATATAAATCAAATTTTGAAATTTTATATAATAAATAAAACATTTGATTCATTGTTGAGCCATGAGTTATTATCATTTCAAAAATTAGTTGTTATAAATATGAATTTTTAAGTAAACAATATTGTGGTTACAATAGTTATATCAAACATTTTTACATTAATTAAGCTCGTTCTATGACGTTAAAGTAGTTTTCAATTCAGATATTTGTATGTATCAATCCAAGTATGATTGATATCAATTCAAATATAAATATGCCCTTTGCAAAACTAATCAATGTTATTAAATAGGTTTGATTTCGCTGTGATTGCATATAATCTTGTTTTAAGGTGAGCTAGAAGCATTGGTAAAAGCTCCAATTATCAGCTCATCTACGTGGTTGTAAAATAATTTGCTAATAATTTTACATAAACAAGAATTATAGAAGAAGAAATTACTATATTGACTGCCAATGCTCATCGAAAAAAATCATAGGCAATAAATTTCCCGTTAAAATGCTATTGGTGCAACGTATGCCAATCTCGTATCGCCACATATGTCGTCGTTGACATAAATGTTGTTAAAATTTATTTAACAATGCATGTCACACATTTTAAAGTTTTTATTTCATTTTTCAGCGTTATTGTTGTGGCATTTCCCTGGTGTACTGTCACCACCGCGTGCAGTCTCCACAGACACTCACTGCCGAAGACTATTTTATTGATTCCCGACCAAACTGAAGCGTTCTTCATTCGCTCATGTTTTTCTGTTTCATCACTTTATATCAGAACGATGTTTTTAGTTTTCGAAAATGAAGAAGAATAAGAATAATCAAGAAACATTAAAACAGACTTAGGATTCATTTATAGATTGTCGTTTCTGAATTAAATTTATCATCAAAATGAAATTGCAAATATTTCAATCTTATGGGTCTCCAGGAACTGAAATAAATAAGTATTCGCTTTGCTTTGCTTTTCTTCTACGAATAAACAAAGCTTTTCACTTTCTAGGACTATATACTTGAAAATACACTTTATGTGCTATTTTCGAGTTGGTGTATAGGTGTGTGCTTGTGACCGTTTTATAGCATAATCTGTTGAAGACCAAAATATGAAATTTTAAATATGTTTGTGGTAGTCCGGAAGAAAACATATTGGAAAACATTTTCTAAAATGGTAGTTAAAGGTAACTTCTGCTACTTTGTTATCATCATGAAAACGGCATAAATAATGAGATAGAAAAAGGGATAAACATATATATATATATTAAGTTTGATAGAAAAGTTTTCTCAAAGGATGTATTACTTACTGGAAACAATCAATGCATTTATTTAATTTATAATATGTTGTATCTTTGAGTGCTTGTATTTAAAATTGGTTTAATAATAATTGTATAAATGGCAAAATATAAAATAGAATTCATAATACGTACAAGAAAATCCAGTGAAGTGTGCTGTAGTTTTATGTTTCATTACGGTAACGATAGCTGTGTTTGTTTGTCTTGCACTGATTATTTAATTCAAGATTAATTTCTCTTCCACTATTAATTACGAAGAATTATATGATCTGTGCAAGAAATGCAGGACAAATGAACAAACATGATGTATCAATGGCAATAAGTACAAGTAGAAATAACGTGCATATGTGTGAGAGAAAAATAAATACACTAAAAATAGCATAATTGGCACAATATTGAATTTAATGTAAATAATTCCAATTGTAGTAAATACAACTGACGCCAGCAGATCTGTTAATTCGCTAACATATGGTAAACGACGCAGAAGCCATTGAGAGTTCGAATAACATAGATCGAACACCATGGATCAATTACACAGCGAATCATTTGTATAAACAATTCTATGTGTGTTTACCAACAATGTGCATTGTTTGAATGTGGGCGGAGTGCGAGGTGCCGAATGGGGGGATAATCTCTGTATGTACCTGATTCATAAAACGATCGTTGTGGCGTGATAATCGTTTACACTACGATTAGAATACCATTTGATGCCTTTGATTAATATGCATTGAAATCGGCAACGCCATTTCAACTATTATATTTATTGTTAGCATCTTAACAAAAGCGTTAGGAATACAGAAAAGCCACATTGACATGGAACGTTATCACCCAAAAGAACAAAACATACGCTTGCATAAGAATAAACATTTGTATTAAGTAAAAGTTCATTATTATTATGATATCCAGGTCCTCAATTCACATACAGTTATAATAAATGTATAGTTTCAACCCAACAATTATTATCTAAATTTCGGAAAAAAAAATCCTATATTCGTGTTCAAATAACATATTCTAATTTCGCCACACAATTTCAACGAGGCTCTTCAAATTGAGGTTGAGGCTGGTGTTTCCCATACTTTTATTTCGATAAGTAACGATTTAGTATTAATTCATTTTATATATATTTAGAAAAGAAGAACCAAATATAAATAAAATTAATTAAAGATTAATTGAAATAAAAAATTGTGGTTTATTAAAGGTAGTAACGGACATGTTATGACAATATATTTAATAAAATTAATTTGAAATATTTATTAACATAGAATATTGGATGGGCTTACTTTTGCAAAAATTTGAGAAATTACATCATTAGGTACCGAATTAATAATGAGGTAAGCGACACCCTTAAATAACTCAGCTCCATTCACATACTTAAAACCAATGCTTAAAAGATAAAATATATATATTAATAACAGACTTCAATGCAATGTCTTAATTAATATAAACCTAACCAAATTGAAATCAAACTTCCACAGTACTCAGAATTTCTTTTATCCAATGCTATTGAACCTGCCACTCTCGACTTGTTATTTCATAAATAACAAAAAGAAATCGTGAAAAATATTGCGGCCAATCTGAATTCATTAATAACAGAGGGAAAATCCACAAGCACACACACACACACTCACACAGCAAGAACAGTAATTATCTTTCGAGGATTGTGAATGGTATGAATCGCCAAATCTTGATACTCTTTCTCCCTTACAATTGGGCCGTGCAGGGTTTGTTGTCCGGGTGTAGGAGGACGCTTGTTTTCCTGTGCAGAGGGCTATTGATCTGGTTATATGCGGGGAGGCCTATTTGGCATATCACAATTAAAAATACATTAAACAAACGACTATCACGCTGTGTATCTGACATCTCCTATCTAACAACATGGCCGCCTCGCTTGGCCTGCATGCCACATTCAATCTTAATGATAATTGAACGCTGCTTGGTCTCGCTTTCCATATGAAAAATGGATTGGCTCAACGTTGCAAAACAACCTATTTCATAATGTTACTGTTCCATTTCTAGCTCGCCACACGAAGTACACTAGAGCTAAAGCAATCAGTCGTGAGTCTGTAGCATACTTGGATCAACATATTTCCTTAACAAAAAGTGTTTGTGTCGTCACCCTGAATCCAAATATATATATATATATATATATATATATATATATATATATATATATATATATATATATATATATATATATATATATATAATTTGGATGTTAGTCGTTGCATGATCGCTTGCTCGTAAAACCAAATTTGTGACCTCTACACCTCTGAGGGTATCGAAGCGATTTGAGCCAAATTTGCTACACATACTCTTTGGATTCCATTTGAATTTGTTCGCAATTTAATAACTATCGCCCGTATACTACCGGAGTTATAGGGCCCCAAAATTGGGAGGCTTCCTTAACATCGCTCAACCCAAAAGTTATTTGAAACAACATGAAGTTTGTTATAGCAATTCAATACTTTGTTGTTTCTAAAACGGTTATTTTTCTGATATCCTGCTGTCTTAAGGACTTGTCTAAATAGCATAAACTAAAGGAAATCTTATTGTATCGTGATTTTAAAAATATAATAATACGTTCAAATAATAAAATAAATTATCAGAAATGTCTTGTTGAAATAACCAATTTGCAAATAACTGTTAATTATTTGGATGAAAAATCTAGTTAATATATTATCGATTAAAACTATTAAATTGAATAGATGGATCTATCAACATAACCTACAATAATTCACTCAATTTAAAATGACGTGTGGATGGTGCGGAAAAATGCGTGATACAATGATATATTGCAATTGTTATATATGAACAACGTAATGCAACATTTATGGATGATGTTGCATAGGTACACACATAATAAGCTGTCATAATATAATTTACACATATTTTATCAGTAAAACCGAATGATACTGACATACCCGAATAAATATTAATTTCAATCTCATTTCAATAATTATATAAACGACAGCTCAGCCGTAGTTTTGCTTGGCCAGGCACAATTGGCCGATGAACTCTTTTTCACTACGCATTTCATCATTGTTGATTTAATCTATGCGCATAGTTCCATGTTTGTATATAATTATAGTTTTGCTTTGGTAACTCGATAACGACATATCAGTTTCATAGTTTTCTAATTACAAAACTATACTAACTGTTTGTCTGCTTCTCAGCTTAATATAATAACTATATTTACCCATGTGCCCATATCATATTAAGAATACAGAGCTCTTTTCACGTTCAAACTGCATATGAATCTAGGTTTCGAATTTATTGAAGATGAGACACCTAATTTAATGAATACATCACACAAAGTTCGAAGCAATTATTTACTGCGAGAATCGAAGAATGGACCAAACGCCGCGTCGGTCGCTTTGATTGTCATGGTTGCAGGCTAGAAATTATTTTCCGTTCTTTATCCCTCCCGCTATTCATTTCAGTGTGTCTCGCTCACACACAGTGTATGGTGTATTGCAGGAGATTTGCATTCGTTTTCGCACAGTTGGAAATTAAATTAGATGACCATATCAGTGACAGTAATTACAGTAGCGTGCGACAGAGACGGCTGCATTGCACAGCAGATTGGGGGAAATGGGAAAAGGGATTCAATAAATATATATATATATATATATACATATATATATATATATATATATATATATATATATATATATATATATATATATATATATATATATATATGACTATCTTATCCATTTACAATCTGTATTTATAATATCACTTAATTTTGTGTTTAAAATACGATTACTATGAAATTAAATTAATATATTTAAACTATGGTTTTTCTAAAACAATATTTTTTACAAAAGTTGAAATAAAATTTAACATTTATGAGAAGCACTTTATCTATAACTCATGCCGTTCCTTAGAGATTGTAAAATAGTCACGGGTCCTACCTAATATCTGTATTATCCATGAAAGCATACTAGAATAATTCCCGTCCTGATATAATAATGCCTACGGCTATGAAAAGTAATTTCCAAGTGCCATATTCAAACCATATATAGTATTATATGTTTGGAGTGTGACAAAATTTGGAGCAAAATGTATAGGTATGAAAAGGATTTTAATCTGATCTTGTTGGCAATAGCGTTTGTTTAACGCAAAAACATATGTAATTTGCATTCTATAATAATCTACATGATAAATCCAGTCCGTTTCATTTAAATTTGGGTTGCTTCTACAATTTTAGATATGTAATAAATATTACCTCAAGTAAAATTAGCAACATATTTTAGTTTCAAATATACGTAAATCTGTCTGTCTGTAAATTAATCTCCAGTGGTGGAGACGACGTAAAGTGCTATTTTGATTTTATTATTTTCTAGTAGATAACTTTTGCAGATTTACATTTGAAAACTAAAAACCCACATAATAAAATATTCTTCGTAAAACAATGTTTTGTAAATGCCTTCAATATACATTTTACAAGAAATTTTTATTAAAAATAGCTGCAGCGTCACAGTAATGAGTATTCATGTAAAATTATTTGGTGGCAGCGTGCAAAATTTAAAATGTCAAAACTCAAAAATAAATCATATATAATACGAAAATTAAAGCGACAAAATCTTTATTAATATTTCGTTGTGAGCGATCCATTTTTTTCTTTTTTTTTACTAAATGCCATAATGTAGGGATGTATGACAAAGATATTAATATTGTCGTTCTTCTGTCGTACGAAAAGTAATTTCTTTTACATTAGCGTTTCGCTGATGAAATGTGTTTGGTGTAAAAATAACGCGATTATCACACAGTTTTACTGCTGATTTAATTACGTACGTACATTTATTTATTCAGCCTGCCCTTAATTCGCTTTTTATTTGTCATTCGTATTTAATTAAATGTACAAAAAATGCTCAAACGCGACGCGCACGAAATAAAATTAAAACAATTTAAACAAAATAAACAAAAACTAGTAGTGACTAATGATCATGAAGAAGAGAATTCGCTGCCTATTCCTAATAGTATTTGGGCATGCTTTGGCATTTTAAAATTTTAAATAGGGAAACCTAAAAAGTTTCAGAAACTCGAATTTAATAACAACAAAATTTGTATGTGATTTATTGAACTATAAATTAAGGATTTGGATGAATAATGTAATGTTGAGACATGTAATCTGTGTAAAAATATGTGTAAATGCAGTGTTTGGAAACTATTATTGTTATTACGTAATTTTACGCACAATACATGTAGACGTTTATCGAATCAGCACAAATCATCCCACAACATTTGATTTTCAATAATGTTTCCTATGAAAGACACAAAATCATTATTTTCTTCAGAAATAATACACACGCCTCAACGATTATTTAAACATTTATTGTTGAACATAAAATAAATTGAACTAAAACCGTAACATAATTTGTCACCCAGCAACACAACAAGAATAATCAGTTTGATCAAAGTCGTATGGATAGAAAAGAATTAGTAAAATAAGAATCCTCACTTGCCGAAATAAGAAATTGGTAAGCGACCGCCTTAATATAAATATTATGCTACTTAAACTTAGTACCCTTGATAATGGAAGAAAATAATGATTTAATGTTCATATATGTATCGTATGTACAAACGAACCAAATAGATAGATTGCGGCAGTGGCAAACAATTAGAATTGTCGCATAAGCAAACAAGCCAGAGCAAATCAGAAAATTAGCGGTTCGTACAAAAGATACCCCGAATTGTGATATCATCCAGAAAGTGGATATCCCACGGGAACATATGCAGTCCCGCAATGCGCTTCCGTTCCGTCGACAACCTACCGACCGACCGACCGACCGACGACGCAATGCGGCTACTGTTGGAACTAAAACGTTCGCTGCCACACATTCAACATTATATCGTTTTGTATAATTAGTTGATTTATTCGAGTCACTATACTGTTCACGTACTGTTTGCACCAAATAAAGTATTCGAACTCAACAACAGATGCCGACCGACCGACTTGAACACGCGTGCTTATGTGCCATAAGTTATTGATGCAGCTTTCTACCACTGCGTTCTCTCCAAACCCTATATAACTGTGTTGCATTCATTGGCCACAGGCGAAGCTCTCTACTTGCATGTTTCATTAATTTATGACATAATTTGTTTAAATTAGAGTTCATTTTATAAAGCTTTTATTCTTATGAAAAAGTGGACTTACTTTAAAACCGTCTTTTATCTTATGTTTATTTTGGCGAGAAACAACCATATTTCAATTTTTTCCGATTTAAACGAAGCCTACAAACAATTGCACTAGTGGTAAAAATTTACACTTTTCACTTTCTTACGTTGGCATATTTCGACCAATATATAGTCTATTCACCAATTATCTTAAACCCTCTGAAAATCTTATATTGGTCGAAATATACTAACGTTATTTATTTTCTCAATCATTTTCCGTTACAATTTCCAAAAATGAAAATGACTTTTTTGATCAAAAAATCACAATATTAAATAATTATAATATTACCTATTTTCATCTTCACATTATATTTATTTTGAAGAACTTTCACAGACTGACAGATAATTACAAACAGAGATATAATCTAGAAAATATTCAATATAAATTTAGGGAAGATCAAAACGTGTATTAACTCATTACAATCCCAAGTTGAAAATGTTCGTGATTATAATACTAGCTTTTAGACAATGTTCAAGTAAAATCGAATTATTTTCTTAAATTAGATCTGCAAACTTTCATTATTTATTCCTTACATTGTATTTAATCGTTAATGCGGGCAATAACATTTGATGGTGCTATTTCTGAACTAGTCATTTAATTTAATTGAATTCTTCATAAAATTGCACCGTTATCAGCGCTTCCAACCCCTGTATATATATATACATATATATGTATGTAATTGTTTTATGCGTATTGTATACCACTCCATAAAGTTGCTTAATGATTTATATGTTTGTTTATAACCGGAGATACCAATTGTTTTAATGGCCACAAGATAGCTGTAATAACCGCCGGATGATTCAACCGTGAATTATTAGTGCAGTAAATAATTCAATTCGAAACGAGATGTCATGCCATTTGCATTTAAAATAAAAAGATTATGTTCCCTTATTCCATCTATTTAGCTACAACAGTAATACGATGTAATTTTCAAACTGTAGGTTGTGATTTGATAAATATTTTTCCAGAAATAATCAATAAATCAGTTATTGAAGAAAACAGCTTCGGGTTTTATTTTTAATCAAATTCCTAGAGTTAGTTTGCATAGGTATTAAATTCATTGCCATGATTCATGTATGGTACTTTTTACAAGTAATAACAATAGCTTAATACAAGGTTACGTAATTTTAAATTTTTATAACCAATAAACAACAGAAAGCCCTGAAGTACAATCAAATACACTTACCTTATGGAATCCCACATTGTGAAGTGAAGCACTGATGTCACCAAATTGTTAGTTCATAAGTACACAAAAACCAGCAAAAAAAAAGAAAAACAAATTCACGGGCGGTCACATCCAAACACGTATTACAACTGATTCTACTGTATATTATTAAAATACAATTACTTGCATAAAAACTCTGACTGGGTGATCGTGCATAAACAAGTATGGACAGTAGTCTGTAGCTACACGTACGTAGGTGCATTATGCGTGCGCAGCGAATTATTCCCCATGGTAGATGAAACACGTTGACGTATCAATAAATGCATCATTACCACTCATCAAACACATCAAGTGATCGTTGCTTAGTGACACTTCATTATTGTAAATATAACAAGACATTTTGTGCTGATATTGTGGACATTCGTGTAGTTTAATTATGTGTAATGACTGCTGTGGCTGAAATTCACGATTCTGTTGGAGATACGCTGTTGGTAAGTGTTTTATTCGTATATTTATCGATATAAAGTTGGGGAATATAGATTAAGCATCGGTATAAAAGAATATTTTTAGACGTGGATCACGAATTAAAGTGACAAATTTTTTCCTGCATCGAAATATAATTTATTTAACGGGTAAATATTAGAAAATGTAATCTTGCATTTATTAATAATCTTGATAACATTTGCTGCGAATATTACGCCTCTAACTCATCTCTAATCTCATTTTCTGAGGAGTTGCATTTTATCATCGATGTGTGAGCAACGTCTTTAGACCTCATTTTCGCGATGCAGGTTACTAAATCGCATCTACATAGATAAATTGACATGTGAGACTCACATTGTTTTGTTATTCTAAGGCATATTTAATTTAATGGATTACGTTTATAATATTTTTACTTTCTAATATTCTTATAGTTATAAGTAAGTAGTGTATTCATGAAATTATTCAAACGACTGGTATTAACGGAAATAAGTGTATTAATCATCCTTGACTCAATTTCGGTATGACACCTGTAGGTAAAGGTCTGTAACTTTAAACATAAGCTTTGTATTTGATCCGAACGTGTGTCTCTTATTTTTGATAGTAATCTCTTAACCGTAAGTAATGGTTTACTCTTGCGACAGTTTCAATATCTCGAAAATAGCACGAGTTAGAAATAAGCTTAGGTACAAGACCTCGCCTTATAAATAATATATGCGATACGAGCAGCAAATTACCTAATATTAAAATTCAAGAAAAATTGCTTTTATTAATTATGGCTATTATGGCTTCTTATTTTGAAAAAAAAAAAAAAATGTTTGAGATATAAATTTGGGATAGTTTTCATTATTTTTATAAATGCTGTAGTATTATGAGTGTTCCAAATTGTGTGTATAACTTGGGAAGTATGCTGACGATTAGATATAAATTGCACACGGTTTCAAATTAGATGCCAAAAAATATGTGTATCAAATTTGATTCAAATCGATCCGGTACCTTCAGAAGAGTAGAGGGTACTTTCAAGTATGAGTTATATATATTTTCAGATTCAGGGCCACGAGGCAATCAATGTTTGTTATGGATTTTTTTTATTGTCCCGAGAATGCTACAGATACATGATCGAATGCTTTAGCTCTTCTGTACTTCGAACGGCGAGCTAAAACTTCATCAAATGTAGCTATTAGTTCTCTAGACACTACAAAAACCAACAGAAAATTGTAGTGTCACACTGTAGACCATGTCTTATGGTGAACCACTTCTCCTATTGCACATAAAGAATGGAGATGGTACATTTGGTACAAATGTATATAATAAATACGAAAAATGTAATTCAGAAAACAAAGTTTTCTGTTCAATATTTAACACATTCTGTTTTTGCATAAACGTAAGTGCACGTATAACTCATGTGTCTGATGGTCTAAAGTGACCTCGGTGTTCTGGTGGTGGGTGGAAGGGTGTCTCCTTCCCTATTGTTCACATACGCGGCCATTGCACACTGAAATATGTGTAACAGGTATATATATATATATATATATATAATATCTATGGTCTTCCCTTATGACTGAGTGAAGGCATCCGTTATGACCATCAGGCCAAAGTGCTTCGTGTCATGTACACTCGACGTCCAATCTGTAATTCACAAACCGCAAGCGCAGATATCATCATTTAACTTAAATGGATATCATTATCAAAAATTTGCGGGCACTGGTAGGCCGGAAGGAATATTTAAATAAATAATAAATACAACCAGATATAAACCTTTTATAAAGAAATTAGTTTTTATTATAACATGAACATTTTGAAGTGAAAACAACTTTAATTTTCGATGATAGACGTAAAACGAACTTTAATTCAAAAATTGATTCTGAAAATATATTACAAACACACGATTGAATACTGTAGTGATCTTGCATAGCGTATACAAGCAGCCACTACGTTATGGTCTGAAGAATTGATTATAATTTTCTTGGTAACAAACTCCTCAAGCACAACTAGTTTAATTGAAATCAAAGGTACCAACCTAAGTGCCTTAATAATTCCATTGCAAAGATGATGAAGTTATGAAAATTGTAAACCCTGTTTGTTTTCAAACCATAACGATCTTGTTTGGTAATATTAAATTATTAGTGAGTCTCAGCGAGTGAAGAGTTGGTGAAATGACAAAGAACCCGTAGAGACCCATTTTATCTGAAGACCGCAGTACGTAATGTCCCATCGGCTTTACCATTATAATATACGACCATCGAACAATATACTCTTCTGAGCTATATTCAACCTCCACTCCCCATACCTAATGAAGCATTTCTAATTTAATTTTAAATATACGTACAGGCCATTCTACCTCCTTTATAAGTGCTGAATTTAACTTGGGGTTATAGCGACTTTAAATTTGGCTTCCAGATTTTCCACTGGGGCTCTAGGTTTGAAATTGAATTAATTTCGGTTAACGTTTTATGAGGCTGATTGAATTTTTCAATACTAAATGTAATTTCAATCATATTTTACCTGAGTTTTGTACCGATATTAAATGATTAATAAGTAATTAAATTAAAATCCATGACCCATTTCTAACTATTTAAGATTAATAATAAGTTACTCCACAAATATAGTATTTTTCATTATTCTGAAAGTGTCCATTTGATTTTTATTGCTAAACTATTTAACTCCAAGAAAAGCATATATGCATGTGTGGAAAGAATATAGAAAGAACATTAAGTAAGATCTTGGTATCCGGTATGACAATGCTACGTCATTTATTCACAGTATCCTGCTCGGAGGTCCTCGGGGACACGTGATTGCTGACCTGTCTGTACTGGTTGGACGACTGGATAGACGCGAGCGAGCGACTGAACTGCTCCTCACCGGACTATTGATTTATTGGATCAAACTATTTGTTTATCTGTTTACCTAGTGTGGCAGTGACTGGCGAATGTCCAATGTCATGACTGCCACTTCTTTTTATGTGTCCTGTGTGTATATGTGGCCCCTGGTGCATTGCTGGTATTACTTCAACTTTTTTTGCAAGTGTGAAAATGATTGTTTTACTTTTGCTTGCATTTACCAAAGTTTGAAATAAATTGCCGACATATAATCTGAATTTACCGGCACTATGCAACGACACTTATTAGCTCTAACGGCACTCTTACGTATTACAAGATTTCCCTGCAGTAGATGGCGCCAGTATAAGTGTGTTTGTGAATTATCTAATTGAACATTAGTAAATACAAATAAAAATATATAGTCACTTATTTGAAATTGTCATTTAAAGAAAAAAGATTTTATTATTTCTAATAAACAATCCCTATGCCTGAAGTAACGTATTATTTTTCGACATTGTGATTAAAATTAGACCATTATAATACATATAGCAATATAATTCGTACAAGACCCTATAATAATTTATATTTACAAGATAAGAAAATGGTTTAAAATGTCAAAAATCGAAAAATTACATTTTAATAGTAAGACAATATTTAATATAAATTACAATGCTGTAGAATGTCTTCTCACCAATATTATAAATTTGCCCTAGGAACAATTTCATATTTTTTGTCCTACATTAATATTGTCATAAATATAATCATGGCATGTCAAAGCTTGCCATTAAAATAGTTTAATATAATCACATTTGAATAGGTTTGAAGGCAGAACAGCTTAAAATTTTGAGAATCCTTGTGGCTAGACTATATAAACTTCCGATACACAATACAAAAGTTATTGGGCGAAACGTGGTGGTATGGGTGGCGAAAGTGTCTACAGGCCATTTTCCGTCATATAACATAACAACTGCCGTAAAATTGTTACTGCTTCATAAAGCACTTCACAGGTTGCTACTGCCTCGCGTCGAGATTACAGACTCGATATGCACATTCTCGACATGCGTGACGCCTCGTAAAAGGTATCCGTGCAACATTTTATTGTTCAGAGTTACCAAATATTGTCAAAGTACGTACGAGTATATGTGTATACTGTTTTGGAGATACAGTTGAAGAAATCAGGTGTTGGCTTCTAATAAATTGCAGTTGGTGCATTTTAGTTTTCTTCATAAATGTTTTACTGTTGAACAATATATTTCAACATTTATTTACTTTTTGTCTCAAATATAATTATATTTCATTTAAAAAAAAATTATACATATTTAATATTTAGTTAAATTTCCTTTGCTGTAATAATTCAAAAACACTCTGAACCACTTGCGTTTTGTAATTTACTATCACAAAATATGCAAATAATTCTACTCAATATTGTAGCGAATTGATAGGTGTTGAACTCTTCAAAAACATGCATAGATTCAACAGCCAATGTCTTCTAAAACTATTCTGGAACCTTCAGGGATGCTCATAAGATGCTTCAACATTTGATCTTTTGAATATGTGAACGGCGTACAGCTAAGATTATACATACATTTTCGGTATGTTTGGAAATATATTTTGATTCCGAGATTATTGCAAACGGACAACAAAACACTATAGCTCTTTTGTACCACTGAACGACGAGCAAAACATGACAGTTTTCCACAGCTCACCATTGACTCTATTTCCATCTGTCCTATTTTATACAAAATCCATCGACAATTCTCAATGGAACTCAAGTAACCCTTTAAGAACATCAGCAATAGAGAAATAAAGCATTGAACATATGTTAAATTCGTTTTGCTCTAGCATGTTCCTGTTATACAGTAGGAAATGCGAAGCACATAGCGACCGAATATTCGTGAAATATCCTGGTTCAATCTGCAGAATGCGTAATAACAGTATGTGACTGCATTTGTAGGGAAGCGGCCGGCCGGCTGGAGAAGCGGTTATGGTGCCACGTTGCGTATTGTATTGTGCACAATTGTGTCAACACGTTTTGTGACACGATTTCAACTTGTTCTTCTTCTTCTTCTACTTGTTCTTTAACGACCCACATACATACGCTTCCGCATTTCTACACGAAATCCCCTTGCTCCGTTTATATTAAACTTTTGCGCTACTACACACACACACACGTTGCAACTTTCTTGCGTTTGTTTTAATGCGTATGTACGTGTGCGTAGTTGTTGACATATAATTAGGTACACCACGCATGTTTCCGGTTACCAAGTTTTACTAAATCTTCACATACTGATTCCCAAAGTTAGCAAAATGGAGCAGAATAAGAATTTAAAAAAAAAGTCTTGAGATTTCATTTATTTTTAGAAATTCCTGTTTCGGAAATAAATAATTTAAAACCAAACCTTTATTATATTTTAAGATACTCTTTATATTTTTAGGAATCCAGAAAAGTATTTTTTTAAACTTTCGGTGAACTAATCACATTTGAAATTAATATAATTAATAAATTATTTTGCTATAAAATCTTAAATTTCGATATGAGTAATAGCAACAATTCGGAATTTTAGTCTTATTCGTCATTCATATTACAGTTAATCATCTAAAAGTTGTATCCCAAAAGTGCAGCTGAAATACTTCAAGATAAAGAATATTCGAGTTATTGTAAAATAATAATACCAAATAAAGTTACTATATAGTGTCAAGTAATCAATAGCATTTAATATATGAGCTGGTTTAGACTATAAAGGGTGTTAATAGATATTTCATAGATGATTACGAATAACAAAAAAGAAGGCTTCGAAAATCGAGGTGTAATCTGTGCGTGAGTAGCGGCGTTAACGAATTAAGAACAAAGCCAAACGCACAATCACCAAACATTAATCTTTCACAAGTGAATTAACATTCTGTATAACAACAAACTTTGCCAGCCGCAAATCAGCAAACACACACACACTCACACACACGTAGTACACCCCGTATGTACGTATGCACAATACGTCAGTGTCTGTTTAAACATTATAGACTACAACCAGAGACATTCAAACTTTACCATTATCTCTGCTACAATAGGCATATTGGCACTAAAGTTTCAACTAAAACGGTTTTATGTTTCTTAAGTGTTTTGGAATTGACATTTTTATTACAGTGACACTGGCTGGGCATTGTTACTAACTTTAATGTGTAAAAACACCATTTTAAATAAATTGTTTAAGATATTTGGATGACAGTGCTTCACTTGAATAAAAATCATGTAATCGTGCCATGTTTTAAAAACTCCATAAGAAATAGTATATATTTAGTGAGTATAGGTTGAAAGCATTAAGATCAGGAGGCGGAAATTAGTTGCGAGACACATAAAAATAAAGAGCGATCTCACCCTTGTAATCGAATAAATATCCATAAAACGTAAGAACCATAAATATTTATGTCCCGAGAAATAGCGAGGCGACGACAGTAAAATTCACATAATTATTCCAATACGAAAACAAAATTCATGCTGTACGTAAACCGAATTATCAAGCGACCAAATAAAATACAAATATTATGAATGATTACAACAGTAAGTTTTGTTCTTGTGTAAATTGGTCAATACCAATCAGTCAAGATGAATTTTATTTCTATAACTCTCTCGTCCGATTTATTAACAAATTCTAAAAATATCCGGATATTGTCGCTAGTACGATTACTACCGTCGAATCTCGTTTCTATCTCGCCTGTGCAACGAGATGGAAGGTAGGTATTTGGTCGTTCTTGTTTGTGGCACACTCCACAACTTGGCGATGGTAACTGTTTGAGAACAACTGGTGTAGTAGCAAAGTAGACTGTTTTAACGGTGGCATACGATATACGCACGGACTCACCGACCGTCCATGCACATCTAATTCGTGTATTGTCCCCGGTCGTGCATTTCATCCCCTCCGCCAAACCCTCATTGCATTGCAGCAGCAGCGCGTATCTTTCAACTTACGTAACGTAACGTAAACATAACCTATGTGTGTATGTACATAGAATGTTGCATCCTGTCATGTTTTCACTTTTAATTATGGCATTCCTTTGCTGCTTTTTATCTGCATTGTTCTATGCACTACAAACGCATTCTAGTTATACTATTCCTTTTTTTTTTTGCTCGGCTAGGAATTCTTTCGCAATTCTAATTTATCTTTTAATTTTATTATAAGAAACGCATTAAATCATTCTAATTAAATTCAACTTCCCATTTAAAAATGCATATCCTTTTATAACACATAATTCTGTCTAGTCATTTGTTGATATTCATTTTGTACAATTATATGTACCTGTTTCAATGCTGCATGAAACAATACCATATTAGACTTAAGGTTTAAGCGTCCTACATACATATTTGCATTTATAAGGTTATAGAGGAAGATGAGTGTGTAGGAGTTAAACAGACAGCAATATACACCATTTTATGTCTTTAGAATAGGGAGGATGCAGTCAACCTATTCTCTCTGGTAAACACAATTATATATTCAATTTAAACTGTCAGCCGAAAACCCAACGAGGGATTACTAACCCGCACTGCTCTGCTGCTCCACCTCGCTTATACGCATTTGCCCCACCGACCGACCGGCCAACCGACAGAAAATGTTGTTCATATTATTCTGTTCATAAAGTTTGCGATTGATGACATCTCATCTGAATTTTTTTCACAACGAATACTGTGGGCTATGGTAAATAATGCGATTGCTTTTTATTTACGAATGAACTGAATACGAAATGAATGAATGAGCAAACAATTTGAGGAGGGAGGAACCGTCATTTCTGTACTGCGAAAAGTCAACTTTACATGTCAAAATTCACACCATCTCAACTTGATGGACATTTTAGGAACAACACGTATATTTATTGCTTAAAAATGTTCAACTATTTTCAAAATACTATACACTGGAGCCATATGTGAAGCTCGTATAACTTGCATTGCATTTCTTAAGCGGCTACACCTGCTTATATCTCTGTCTAGCAACGGTAAATATTTATTAACTTCGGACTTTGTAGAAAATGAAACAAACTTTAATATCATATACAATTTTTTTGGTAAGGAACCTTACATTTTCAGAAATATTTGCGAAACGTATTTTCTAAAACTTTATGGTGGAATATTATGGGTTCCTAAGGTCAAATCGTACAGGCGTTGTAACATTTCATTTATAATCATGAATAGAACGTATGTATCCTCTGGATATTTTTCCGCAGTTTACTTGAATTTAGGACTAAAGTGCTTGGACTAATATCCCACATTTAATAAGAATAAGATTAAGTAATACAGTCATTGGTCGTTGGTTCGTGCAATCAGCGCAATTATTTAACCACCAATTAAATAATGAAAAAGTAGCTAACCTTGAACTGTCATGTTCATTTCCCGAGGCCATTATTTCAGTAACCGAAATGATAAGTTGGTAACAACTGTGCAGAGTGAGTGGCGGTTAATTTTTCGGGATGGCTGTTCCGTGGAAGGGCCGGAATACCGCACCGCCAACACCGAATAAATTCTTATCAAAACGCGTATCTTAATTTCGCTATCGCATGCCAGCGGACAATTAACAAGGCTGTTCGGTTCAGGTTCGGTTCGATCGTTAACTTTGGAATTGCATTATGCGTGCTGTGTGTTGTGCTATCGGTTCTTGGCCTAGCCTAGCATGAGTCTACCACTGACGACTTCAGCCACTGAACTTTTTAATAGAATAATATCGAGACTAATGATTTGGTTGATTTAAACTTGTAATTATTTGATTAGTTTTGCGTTTATTCGTAGCACATTTTTGTAAGTCAAATCGATATTTGTAAGTTCAAATGCGATTTTACAACACTGCAATACGGAAATACATGATTTTGTAACAATTATGTCCATTTTTTAACAAGACTAACAGAGGAGTTACTTAAGAAGGAAATATGATATTAAGTTACCTTGAATACTTTAGAGTTATAAGAAATCTTTATATCCTGTGAATTTCTAAAGGTTATATGAATTATTAAAAATATCTAGGGATATGTGTATAACGCTTACAATATTTTTAGAAATCCTTAAGGAATCAGGAAAAATTCGTAAAAAGCTTTAAGTGTCTGTATACATTTTTAGAAGTCGTAAGAAATCCATGGAAAGCATTATAAATTTCCATTAATCTATTAAAAAAAAAATGGGTTGTGGCCAACGCGGGACTTTCTTTTACGTAGTTTTCATCAATATTTATTGATTATAAAAATATAATATTAGGAAATAATAATCCAACAGAAACAATTTGAAAACCAAGCTTACCTTATATAAATTAATGGGTTGAAAATTATACCAATACCAATTTGTAATGGTTTTGAACTAACTAACTATCAAAACTAAACAATTCTCTACAGAAATATTCTGAAATGTCATTTATCTAATTCAGACCATTTTGTTTTCTTGTCGAAATATTGACAGGCGCAGATGATCCGATTTATTAAGCTACATTCGAATCCATGACAACGTAAACAAGATTCTCATAATTTTCGGTAGCAGTTTTCTCGTAACTGGTACATTTATTGAAGAAACTTTTCAAACAAAAGTTGTGCGAAATATTAATATCTTTCATTATGAACATAACTATTTTTGCCGTAAGTGCAGCCGTTCTAGTGATATTGGAGATAGAACAAAAAATGCATAGAGTAAACATGCACTGCCGGTTAGAATATTCTTTTCAAAAATAGGAGGTGCACAACTAGACCATATACAAGTCTTAAGTTTGAAGTCTCATAATTTTACGTTGGACAGTTTCGGCTCTAGAGCGTTCACATACACACACACGCACACACACACACACACACACACACACACACACACACACACACACACAGACGTCACTCCGAAAATAGTCACATTCGATTCAGGGAAGCTCAAAACGTGTATATCCGTTGAAATCTCGAGTTCGATTTTTTTGGTGATCCCTATACTTACTTATTACTTCGTAAAAGAAAGTAATAAGTTATCTTTGAAAACTTTGAGAGAACAAAATAATACAGAAATATCAATAGTTCTCAAGATATCTTTAGACAATTCAAGAAATTTTGCGAAATCTCTAGATAATTTTAGTAATATCTTAAAATGATTAAAACATTCAGAAATATATCGAAGTTTTGAAAAACTTGAAGAAATGTCAGGAAATCTTATAAAGTCTTTAATATAAGTGATATGAAAAAACTAGGGCAAGATATATAATGCTTGCTTTGATTCCAGGGTGTAATTTGTTGGTTCACTTTTTAAAATAATAAACTTGGAAAGCAAAAGTAGTGATTTTAGTTGTGCAAATATCTTCATCAAAACGAATCCCAACAAAAACAAAATGAACCTTTTTATTTGTTTTTCTTCTTTTGGTCGTAATTTAGTTTAGTTTTAATCATATTACCTGAGGCAACAATCCCAAAATGAAACCCCAAAAGTGTTTGTTTCTGCTATTACATTACAATTATTTCACTCTTTTATTTTGTCTAAACAAATTAGCGAGCGACCCCAATTAAATAGGTTACGGTACGTCTATGGTCTCGGCGGCGCAGCGCTGCAGCACGCGAAAAACAGACGGTGAAAAATACTAATAGCCTTGGGCACAAAACACAATTATTTTTATGTAACGCGAGATTGCCTCACATTATACACTCACTCACCAACCAACCAACTAACCAACAACGACCCGCGAACGGACGAGAACCCTCTTTGTAAACAGTACAAGTTACACGGCTGATTTAAATTATTTATTAACCGCTATTCTTTTGTTATGCATAGAAACGCACTCGCACTTGCACGCGTTTGTTTTCATGACGCTAGGAAAGAAAAAACATCGTCGTTTATTTAGTGTATTTTGTGCACAAGAAAGTATACATATACTATTCACATCTTGATGAATTACTTCGTGCGCGTGTAAGAAGCTATTGATACCTTTGATGTTTGTTGGCGGAATTTGTTTGAATTGCTTTGTGTGATGTTTTGACTTGCAAAAGGGCACTGCCGCAAACGGACGCTCATCCTCGCTAAAGATTAGATTAATTAGAAGTTTCAAAAAATCGTACGGTTCTTTACAGAAGAATTCATATGAGCGCTTCACAAAAAGACCTTTTTGTGATTACTACGTTTCTTTTTGTTCATTTTCAAAGCAACAAGCACAGGAACAGGCAGAATACTACCAGCTTGCCGCTAGTTAACTTATAATCAATTTTGCCATCCCTGAATCGAAATTGTGTATGTGTGTTTGTGATCGCTATAGAGCCCAAATTGTAGACGGTAAAATTATAAAACTTGTATTAGCGCAAGTGAGCACATCATGATTTGCGGAGAACTAATAATTTAAAACCAAACAACGCATGCAATTATTTCAAAATTATTATTTTTATGTCCTTCGGATTCAATCGTAAGGAAAATTATATACATTTTAAAAACCTTTTTCTTTTTTATTAGATTTTAAGAAATTTTAAGGCGAACTCTGTTTTTAAGACCCTTTAACTACGAATGAATAAGAGCTATTGAAATTATTTAAATTTAAATATTGAGTACCAAATCTGAGATTATTACAGACACATGGCCGAATACTATGAAAATTAAACTCGTTTATCAACAAATACCGCATATCTTAGTTAACAAGTAGAGGCATGTAGCTATTTATTAGCTAGTGTATATGTACCTGACTCTGGGCCGGTAAATTAGTTTGCTAGACCAACAGTGCACACATGACGTCATCTGATGTGATGAGGCGAGTGCAAGTAACGTATACGGAATTATTTACATGGTTATGTGTTTCGAGCATGGTGTGGGGCGGGCGGTAGTGTTGAGATATGCAGCGAACGCGCCACTCCGTCAACTCGGATGCATTTAATGCTACTAGTGTTAATATGGATGGAGCATCATCATACGCTAACATCCCTAGAAAAAGACGAGTGTGGATATAGAGTTACTTTAAGTACGTGTGCTTCAAAGATAACTTTGCTCCCACATTCATAGTAAATTTAAATATGGTTTTTGTAGATTCGGTTGCTTTGTAATGACAGCATTTTGAGCATTTCACTTTATATCTGCTGGAAAAGTTATTTTAATCTTTACTGAGTGTACCAGTGGAAATTATTTTAAAGTTTACTCTGGGGTTTCAGAATTGCATTTATTTCATTTCATAATTAGCTCGATGCACCTGCTATGCCAAGGGATGATAACTTTTCACATACTCTTTATATCTTTGCGTTTTTTGGCGGTGTTACAAGAGACTATTTCTATTTACATATTGATTGTGACATATAAAGGTATAATGTTGTATTTTAGAATTAAATTTACTCCACCAATTAAAGAAATTATAGCACTACTAATTTACGCGTTATGTTGTTCAAAGTCACCTCGCCGTTCAAAGTAACCCTGCTTTACGGTACTTAGTTTCTAAATTTGGACGTATAGACGTATTATAATCTCGAACATAAACGAAATTGAGATTTTAAAGGAAATACAAGTTTTGCCAATCCCAATTAAAATGGATTATATTTGGCCAGAACTGTCCACAAAATGGAATACTATGGTATGCAAGCATTCCTTTATGTGTTAAACTCCGTCATAAACAACTATATTAAAATATAAAAAAGAATTAATTAGTAAAAAAAGTGAGTGTCCCTAGACGTCTGGCCGCCAGGCGTCGCTTCACGTCGTTTTAATCTACGGGCCGAGACGGACCCGTGCACAAGAAACATGGCAACGTGTGACGCATCATGCATAGCAAGTGACCATTCATTGGGGTAGCAGAGCGCTCCACGGACAACTAAGGGCCCTCACTCTGGCTATGTACTTTACTCTACAAATTGGTTAATTTACCATCACACTAATTACACGCTAAAACGTTTTACTTAGCAACGCCAAACGAAGGACACACACACACAGATGCCGAGATAATAGTTATTGTCCCCAGCACACATACACAGATCCATTTAGAGGCTTTGATATTTAAATTCTTTGTGCATTACTGTGTGAACATAAAAAATATTGATTTTTTTCTACTGTAAACTGTAATTTTAAACAATTAGCTTAAAGAGTTGTGTGACGCTATATTTTACCGTTTTACTTCCCGTCATTTTGTGGAATTCACCCTCTTCGTACACGTTACGACAAGAATTTTGCATGTTTCTTTATTATTAATGCAGAATTTCTGTAATTACATCTATAAATTCCGATTTCACTTACTAAGCGGACTCATTCAATCCACGATTACTGGTAGGTCACCAGACATTATGTCCATCATAAGAGTTTTGTAGTGCAATTGAACTATATTTATCGAAATTTATTATAATTTCTTTGTAAAACGTCAAATTGAAGGTTCACCGAGTAAATATATTTGCAAAGTTTCTTACATAGAACAATTCTTTATCTGCAAAATTACAACTGCTTCGATAAAAAACGAACATTGCAAAAACGATCATTGATATCACTAGAATAGTCTGCAGATATTAAAATAAAGATTAAACAAATGAACTTAGGTACCCTCTTAATTAGGGATAAGGGGGTGAGGATATTAATTATAATTTTTAAGTTATATTCAGTAGATTATATTTGTATTAAATTCTATATTTTATTTCTGCAATTCATTTTACAAGAGTAAACATTGAAAGTACGACGTTTTGTTAAAAATCACATTCAAATTATATGTGTACCAAAATTGATAAATATTGGATTCGTACCTTCCGAAATTTTTATTCAAGCAACCGAGAAGTGAGCATTATAGATAAGTATATATTTTTAAAATGGGAAAATTAGTTTTACTGACTGTGGTTCTGAAAATGATATAGACGATCTAAGACTATGACTGTTTCTCACAGTATATGCGGGGAACACAAACATCAACAACTTTTACGTATGTACCAATTTATAATACTCGTGCAAGAGTGGGATTTGTGCTAAAAATGATGATATTTTTAGATTATAATCTTAAGCAGAAACGTGTTCTGGAAACATAAAATTTTGTGTAAAGATCGCATTGTCACTAAAAATAAAATTTACCGAGTATGCATTAATGTCTGTACTCTGTAGTAATAAACGAGATTAAATTCTAACAGAATCCTTTACGATCAAAAATAAAAGTCGTTCATCATTACGCTGAACAAAATTCTTTTCACGACTTCATTATCATAAAAACTTTATTATCCGTAGGATGTAGTATTTAACATCCATACATTTAATTATTTTCCACGGGTATATTAGTGTTTCTGGATTAATGTATTTTGTATAATTCACTAAGAATTGAAGTTAAAATATGAAACATTCTTATTTATTTAAAGAATTCAATTTTCCAATCAAAATAAATAATTAATTCGAAATCTTTACATCAAAAATAAGTACGTCTAAAACACACTTTATGACCCTAACCTAAAATAATTGTTTAATATTTCATAATCCATATACAAATTAATATTAAGTTAGCTATTCATGCTTAGTTTACAGTGACGCGGAAAAATTTCCTCGGAAAGCTTTGTGACCATATGGCAGAATAGGAAAATGCCATAGGCAAATTCATGCCAAATATTAACTTTCATTGTTTGCTTGGTGGGCAAAAGAAACGCAATAAAAAATGTTGGCTCCGGGCTCTATTGTGTTACATAAACAAAGCTTATGAAACTAAACTTTCGCTTTTGTTTGTTATTCACCAATTCACTGCATTTCTCGAACCTGATATAAAGTGGTCCAATTCTAGCACTCGCATTAAAAATAATTATACCGACATTTGTGTATATGTATATATTAAAAACAATATGCAATACCCAACACTAGAAATATTAAAAATACTTTGTGTTACATTTATATTAATTTATTGCAATAAGAATACTGTACTCGTAACAAATGTTAGTATTCGTATTTTTTTTTCTTTATGGCTTTCTACTATATATAAAGTAACCAGGGATACAACATTTTAATTTACTATTTTCAAAAGCAATTTTCAAGTTATTGGTATTGCTTAATAAAAATATGTATTTTTAAATCCCAAGTAGCAGCGTTGGGACATTTTAGACTGTGTACATTTCGTATTAACAATTGTTATCGGCGAACTAATAGCATAGAAGCCATAAATGCTAGTTGAGATAGTGATATAGAAACAGTATTATATTTTAAATAGTATAGTATATATTTAGTTTTAAAAAATAGTAAGTTTTTTACGGACTACAAAATTATATCTTTTAAATTTAATGTTTTATAATGTTATACATTGTTTTTAGTATTATTCTTAACATCATCTTTAAAATTTATTTATGCACGACGCATTAATAGCAATAATGCATATTTTATTAACAGAAAAACTGATTGCTCACAAAGTTATCGTCGAAATTTAAATAAAATACGTAATAGTATGCCGAAACTGAAGTTGCGACAACATGACAACAATTGGTCATGTGTCCATTCATAAAGTGTCTGGCACACACGCTTGAAATACTCTTGCAGACTACTTATTAAATGGTCATAATAAGTAAATTTGTTACAAAGTATTTAACTTGAATCCAGTTCCGAGCAGGTTTATCCCAAATCGTTGAACCAAACTTATCACTTAAACCCTCGACTTTTACGGCGTTTGATCATAAAATATCAATGTAGTCTTAATCATTCCGTTACAATGTGAACATTCAGGTTCAGCCAATCCAATGGCAAAGCGTACTGTATAGTATCTTGGCGGCGCAAGTATCATTTTATGGGTGCGTTCGAGTGCCATTAACGAAAGTAATTTGAAACTGAACGTGTTTCTTTCGGGGTTATTATATTCACATCACGGCCGAGAACCCTTCGACCACAGAGCCATCTGCTAAGCCGGACAATTTCGACACTTTTCCTCTAGCTTGCCGTAGCTTCTTCGCCTTAACCCCTCTACCACTTCTACGCTTCCCCCACCCCTCCAGCAAGGCTGTGCCACGCCGTTTCTGGTTTCTGGTCACGTGACTCAACTACCTAATGATGTATAACCTTAAAGCGTGTATTAATACTGTTTAAGATACCTTCTATACCGACGCGACGGCCTATCTACTCCTATAACTTATCATTTCCAAGCGTGATGCCAGAGTATTATTAACTTTGAATAAATTTCAAATGAGTCTTCTTACGCGAAATAACCGCTTTTTTCAATTTTCACTTTATCGAAGCTCTGATTTTAACGGTTCATAAGTACGTGTACCGTGCATATCTGTATCGATTTAAGCCTCCTTGTACGTATAATAGCGTATGCTAATTTTGCATAAAACAGCTGTACATGAAGTACACGATTCATATAAATCTTTTATTCAATGTATGTATTCATGTGTGTGAACGCTCTTGGGCCAAAATTATTGATGGCAAAATTATGAAACTTTAATAATTACATCTGCGTTGTACCAAAGTCAATAATGGATGACTTTAAAAATGATTAGACATAATAAAAGCAATGTTAGTAACTGAATGTTAATGTGCATTTAATCGATAGTAGAGGTATCATGAGTAATTTAAAATCGATATTTAGCGTTCTTTCAGTGTGAACGCGATGTTTAATATTGGGAATGTATGAACGTTTTGCTAATAAATCAAACTTATTGTAACATTACAATCGAAGCTATTAAAACGGTAATTACCTGCAGCCAGTATATAACCACGTCACGTAAAATTTCCGAACGGTTTTGGGCAATTTTGCATATTAGCTCACATAATACATACGCACATACATTTGTTTCACGTGTGCTATAGTGTACTGCGCTGTGCTGTAGTACGAATATATGTTTGCAGTATTGTACTTGAAATTTAATTTAATTCTGTCTATGAATTATTAGACCAAACTACAAAATAAATTGAAATTATTGTTCATGCATCTGCATTACACGTTACAATGTAATACTGTTCTGAGAACTCAACATTATTCGTCATATCCAGTTTCCGTATGCCCGATTTTGGGTTTCTAGGCATTCACATACACAGTCACACATATTTTGTAATACATACCGAATTTTGTTTAAAATTATTTGTAACACCTAAAACAATGATTTGTTACGGTTCTTAAGCTTTTGACTTCATTTAATAATGTTATATATATGGCAATACCAAATAACTCTTGTTTTGTAATGACCAAATTTTGTTCTGTTAACAATTAAGATATTAGAAATTTAACATTAAAAAATTTCCATGGTACAATAAATATACATAGAAAACAAGGTGCTAAATAAAAACGAAAGATTACTATTACCACAGTGTAATACCAATGTAGTAAATTTCGTGTACATTTTGGTGGAGGTACGGTTAATATATTTCAGTCTTGGTATAATGGATAACAGATTCGCAGAATCACATTTGAAACCTCAAGTACTAACCAGAGTCAAAGTACAGTCGTGGTAATAAACAATAACACATGCGTTGCAGTAGCATTATACAACGGAATGTTTACGGGGATAAAATTAAACAATAAATTATAACGCGCGCTGCTTCGTGTACAAGCGGGGTAGAGGGTGGGCAGGATGGTTACGCAACCGCAGTATTGGCGTCAGAATGGAGGTGCAGGGGTGACTTAAACCGAAGAGCAAACAGCAGGGCGAGCAGACAGACATCGGGTGGCACATATAGCATCATATCCCCTATATAGTTACGCTTGGCGCGCGCATTAGCTTGTACTAACATTGTAACTGTCATGTTCTGGCGATCAACAATAAATATTGGCTATATTAGACCAGTGACATTCCACTGCAGACAATTCCGTCATCGGTAAATAGAAAAGATCTGCGTCTAGCATCACAAATTCAAGCCAAAATTAGCGACATATTTTGTAGAAAATTCCTCAAGGAACCCCAAAAACGTCCTCAAACAAAGAATGATATTAAAGAAAATATATTAATTATCAATTTAAAATAAATTACCTACACTTAAAATTGTTCATCATTTTTCTTAATAAATTTAAATTCGATTTTGGTCATTGTTCTGAATTCACAGTCATTCCTTCCAAGAGGGAACTACAATTAACCGACGCACAATAAATTGCAGGTGCACTAACCATATAAATCTAGTTTATTTTAGTTTATATACACACACACATATACATATAGGTATTTCAGTAACAAAATACAAACTCACCTTATAGTAACACACAGTAAACTTGATAATATATTGTGTAAAACAGTTTTATAATCACTGTTATGTGGCGAAGAAATATATAATTCAATTGAAATATGTCACTGTCTAAATTAAATTATTCCAGCATTGTGGAATTGCTTTTACTGCCAAAACCAACTAGCATAAACGATTGTGTTTTATATAAACTGCATATTTCAAAATTGTAAATTTATAAATTATTAAACGCTATTTTTAATTATAATCTGGATTTCCCAAAATATTAAATATATATATATATATATATATATATATATATATATATATATATATATATATATTATATTATATTTCAACCTATAAATTAAATATCTATAGTTCGGTGTAACTAAACCACTGGATTAGGAAAAACAAACTACTCGATAGCAAATATACATTTGAATTCATAAACTTGCTGGCCCAGCCTTAACATTATTTAAAACAACTGAAAGTTTGTTGAATCATAACAACATTTTGTTATTTTAAATATAAATTATTGTTGTCATAACAACAAATCATTATTTCGTTGCATATACAAACAGTATTAAAATCTATAAAACATTAAACATATAATTGAGAAACGTAAAACTAGTCTATTCAAATTTTTCGATGTTAAAATTTAAATAAATTAACGTAACTAAATAAATATAATACATTAAAATAACGAAGGCTTTAGAATTTCAAAAAAATAACAGCTATTTCAATATACATATCTACGAATAACAATACAGTACAATCAAAACATCATGATTTTATCTGTAAACGAAACCGCAACACGCATATATTGTGGTTTTTATACATACATCGGTTTACATTAAAAAAAAGGATTGTGAACCAGCAATATCGATTTGGCTGATGTGCACGTGTATCTGCGGTCGTGGACACGTGGAAATCAAATTTTATTGTAACGAGGGCAGCGAAACGTGTATGTATGTCTGTAGGTACACTGCCCGTTAATAAATGTAATTACGAATCGTGATATTCGGTGCAGCATGCGAATTCCCATCCAAGAATTATTGCTCCATAACAATAAGCTGTGACGGCGTGTATATGGATATTCATATAATGTTTGGAGGGGGGAGGGGGGGTGTATGTGGAAGGGTTCGGTTTCGTGTAGTTTGTAGCTTTGCTGTGTCAGTTTGGTGCTATGAAATATGCATAATATCGGTAGAATAGACGTTTACTTTCGAGTCAAGTTATACTATACCTTGTACAGTGCTCACCATAATTTCTCTCTTGGACGAAATAAGAGCTTTTAAGTTATACTAAATTGATATTCTTCGAGATCTGCGTGTGTGTGTGTGTGTGTTTGAAAGCTCTACAACCAAAATTGTAGAACATACATTTAAGAAATGTGTATGTACTCCAGAAGAGAGTCTTTTATTTTTGATACTATTCGTTTTCTCTGTATCTCATAGACTGATGATTTAGAGAAATAATGTTCAAAATAAATATTAATGATATGTACAAGTTTTAAAAGTTGTAAAGTTGCAAATAAAATGAATTATAACAGTATATGTGAGTATGATCTAACTTTGTTTATAGTGAAATAATATAAATATTCCACAAAATATGTATGATATACATCATTTTCTATAGGCGTTTACGAAACGTAGCTCGGACCACACGGATTGGTCTGTAGACATACGAAAATGCAGTCAGACGGATCTTTGGGTTAGTAAAGTTAATTCGATCAGTCAGTTTCGATCCGAGCGGTCTTTTGGATCTGTCTGACGAGCTGGGTTGCTGTCATATTTGCGTTGTCATAATCTAAAATTAAAATGGAAGGTGGTTGAGGTGGATTATTTTTGTTCTATGCATATATCGAAAGGTAGGTGGTTATAATTCACGGTTTTCATGATTATGACCGTGGTTGTACCAAAGAATCAAAAATTAAGTAATAATACATGACAATCTCTGAAATTATCATAGCTATCACAGTAAGTTTCTGGTTTATACTTTTTTTTTAAACCTCGAGTAAACAAAATTTATAATAATCAAAATGCTAGGAAGTGAACCAAAAGAAAAAAGCAGCTAAATATACTATCTCCAAATTAAAATCGCATTTGAGAAACTTTTGTAATAAAAGCAAAAAGGAAAAAACAATCAAGACATTATCAAGTAATAAAGAAATGGCTCGATTTTAAAGTCTCGAATAGAGGCGATTTTGATCCTCTTCAGAACGTTCGTCTGTCCGTTCGCCGTGCATCTATCTGACGTTCAACTTTTTTCCAAATCCATTTTATGCTCTGGAAACGATCCATTTTATTGGCAAAGTTATACGGAAGATATGTCAGTAATTTCATGATACTGATTTACCACACTTGGCCAAAGTTGTAAAAATATATCCCATATACCACCATTTCTTGTCATACTTAATTTAACTTCAAATGGCCACTTACAAACTGCACATTTTAAATTTACATAATATACACATACAACTAGACTTACAAAAACAAATATATGCTTGAAATTGGATAGGATTTATAGTTCAAGGTGCAGCAACCTCTTGGGCTATTCCCCATCGAAACTAAATTAAATAAGCAGCGGTATAGGTACAAATGCCTCCCTCCCGCCAGCACGACATAATTATACTTATTAAATAATATTCATTGATATAAAAAAGAAAACCTTTTAAAACTACCGATTTCCAAAGATATAATAAAATGATACCGAAGCCACTTTCAAGCACAATCATGTTTGATGGTGATCAGCAACATTCTTATTACATCTTTTATATTACATTATCTTTTTCCATGAACTTTAGGTCTAAACTAATGAAGCTTTATAAACATCAATATTCTTGTAATGCTTGAAAATTATAAAAATAAATACATTATTATTATTTTATATATTATATAAATATATATATATATATATATATATATATATATATATATATATATATATATATATATATATATATATATATAACATATATATATATATATATAAATTTTCTTATTGATAGTTTTTCTTTATGATAGTATAGTAATTTGATTATATTTACGGTTCTCTATTGTAATAGCATAATGATTTTATTTATTTTTATTGAATGTAATTCTTAATGCATATATAATATTAAAAAAAACCGAAATATACTATCTTAAAAGCAGTATTATGCAAGGTTATTTTATAGATTAGTATTGTTTAGTTCTTTTCATGTGAAATAATAAATTTGTCTCTTTTGTGATTATATCGTATTACAAATGTTTGTATTGTATTGAAAGCCTCTATAGTGGTTGGTTGTATGATAGATATTTGCAGTGGCATTTGTCTGTGTATCGATATCCATTTGTTTACTTCAACCAGTGCCATTGATAGATGGCACTCGATCAATTATCAAAACCAATTTGACTTTGACAATAAGTTAGGTTAGGCTTTTACAGAGTATATAGATAATTATTTGCTAACGAATTGCTTTTTGGTTAACATTCCCCGCCATTTATATTGACCTACTTACATACCCTTCAATATCTGTTTTATTTTTCTTCCGATGAATTATTTTATAAATAATAGTTGCACTCCATATTTATGCTAATAATCAAAGTAATACCAATATTGCTCAGAATGACAAAGTCAATTTAAGAATACTAAATCCCAGTAATTCTGACACGATATAAAACGGCATCTAAAATAACCTATTTGGCCAATGAGAACCCCGATATCGTTCAGTGATTTATTTACGTACTGAATAATCGAGATTGATTGAAACCAGTTTCAATAATTAATGTACGTAATTTGTAAATTGCATCAACGTTATTTTCTAACCAGCAAATCTAAAAACTTAAATAAATTTTCACAATCATCTATTTTCCCAATGAGAACTCTGGACAGAGTTTAACGTATACAAATTAATCGAGTCATTGAATAATGTTATCAACATATTTTTCTAAAGAAGATTTCGATAATGGAATTCAAATAAATTTTAGACAAAACATGTATGTGACTTTTATTTCTTAAATTCCCAAAAGCTTAATTGATATATTGATATTAAATAATTTGATGCATCGTATCATAAACACAATATAAAGCCGAATTCACATCATAGACGGGGATATTAGAAATGTGCGATATATAGCGTTGGTGGCCAGCGGCGAATTTTCGTGTTGCGGGTGTGAAATGAAGGGTGACAGCGCCGCGACGCCGACGTAGTTCGGCACCGGCAGTGGACAGCCGGAAGCAATGGCATCATTTTCCGTTACCGCATGCGCGTGTTGTTACTCAGTACTAGAGCAACACTGACAGAGACACCACTTACCCCAATCATTCCGACTGCCATCGGGGAATTCTCAATATCGATGCTGTATTATTGCGCATATCACCACTATATATCACTAATAAGTAGCTAGATGATTCTGCAGTGCAGGCAAACACAACAATCATTTCTTGTCTTTAAGAATATATATATACACATACAGACGTTATTATGCAAATAGTCAAAATAGATTCAGGATCAGTCGAAACGGATATTTCTATTAAAATGTCAAGATTAATTTCGATTTGTGATCACAATATTTTCTGTTATACATAATGTTTAAGAAAATAAAATGAAATTTGCATAATTTTCAAAAGTGATCGATTTTTAATCAACCATAACTGCATTAACAATACTACTAAAGTGTTGTGCGACAAACCATAGACAATGCTGGGACAGACCTAGCGTATGTTTAAGGTCTGCCGTCTTTTTTATGGGATTTATGCGCCCATTTTACAATGAATTGAATTTTTATGTTGTAGTGAGCGCGTGCGGAGTTGTGCTGTTTTATTTGTTTTAACTTTGCAACCCTCTGTTTGTCGAGCGGAATTCTGATGAGTTATTTTAATGAAATGCTGATTTTTACTGCTAAATTTAATCAAACAAGATATTTGTTTTACTGCCTCTTTTTTTATTTTTCGTGTAAAGGGAGGAGATTGCTTTGATACAAGCAAGTACATATTAGTGAACATAATTTATGTTTTCACGTAAAACGTTTATTTACATTTAAAAATATATAAACGCCAATGGCAGCAAGCATGAATGAGCAACTAGTCTTTAATTATTGGTGAAATTATAGCAAAATATAAGAAATTTTTCAATACTTTTGCAGAATCTAAACTATTCACTAAAGGATATTAATATTGTTTTTCTGTTCAAATTTATATTATCGGAAAGAAAGTACACTAAGGATGTTGGCTCCTTGTGGCCCACTATTTACCCTTCCGCAAACAACTTTCGAAAAGATAAGCTTGTAGACTCTGCATTAAATTCATACAAAGTTATTAGAAGTCTGTAGAATTTCTGAGCTGAGGGATCGAGCGCAAGGTCATTCAACAACATATTAATAATGATCTGAATTAAAATTCATATATTTTAAGGCCAAGATGTACAAAGGAGTTATGATATTAGTTTTTATATTATTGTAACATTCTCAGAATTTAATTATATTTGCATAGAAATTTGTTCCTGATTGTTTATTGTATTTAAAACTTATATACTTGGATGCATGTCGGTGCTTCAGTTGATGGTAAGACCTTAGCTTTAAAAAAATGTAGCATTCAATTAATATGAGTGCCCAATTAGTTCAGACCACCAAAAATCCGGAAATAACTTTGTTGGAGATGTTTCTTTTAAAGTTGAACGTATGTTTGATAATTTTAACAAGGAAATGCTCTGATGGTTGAACTTGTTTACAGTGGATAATTTTATTTGTGTTTGATAGTAAAGTAAGAAAAATTTGTGAATTATTCTGTGATCAAACAGCCGTTACATTTATGGTAACAAATTCATAAGCTTCAACTTTGTTATTACTGTGGGTTGAAGCACTATCTACATACCTACAGACATTTTATTCTACTTACAAAAAAACACACACCTTTTCGAATTATATTTTCATGACCTGTGTCCCATATTTGAATGAATATTTTTTATAATTACATAACATTATTTCAGTATTAATTGTTCAACGATTGTACAAAACAATACGTGCAGAGCATGTTAAACATTAGGTGCTTCAAAGTATCTACAAAACACTATATACTCAAGTTTACGCAGAAAAGTAATTTAAAAACCAATAAAACCGCCACGACACTATTCCCAATAGCGTTATTGCCCACCCGAAATACCAATTTGAAATTAACCTCAAACCCAACAATACAAACCAGCTAATAAAGCATATAAGTAGTTCAACAACCAATAAATTCCGCATTACACTATTCCCAATAGTGTTCCTCTTGCACCTATAATAAATCATCCTCTACTTAGTATAGTTCCATCACAGTCACACACCGTTGCATAGCAGCGCCACAAACAAAGACAGAGGAATCGTTTTAGCATTGTCGGCAACATTACATACTACTAGTCCGGCTCCATTCGACCTCCCCCCCCCCGCTTCTCCTGCTACTGTTAATGTCCAGTGTTTAATGGGGTTGACTGCAGGACATATATCTCGTGCACTGTTAGTGCCCAGCACTGACACCAGGGTGATTCTTGGCTTATACACCACCGGCACACGTGTATTTACTGTTACAGGATCTCGATAGTGATCTATACACACGTGACTGCTGTTAACATGATTATGTGTGGATCTATTTATCTCGACGGGCAGGTATCTGTTTTGTTCGTAGCGAGCGCGGCACCGGGGTGCATAAGTTACCTGAGTGTCATGCGGAATGAAATTTGTGGTGCGTTTTTAGGGGTTGTTAAAGAAATAGGGTGCACAGAGCGGAGACATAAATTGTGTTTTATGTAAACACTGACATGTACAACAGATTAAATTATAATGTAAGAATGGGACTGTTTGTCTGCATCGCACTTTCTACTGCACGGAAAATAACGCCGTTTCATAACAATGCTTTTGTGAAACTGAACATATGTACGTCATTATGATTATTTGATAAGTTTGTGAGATATTATTTGTAGTGTTACGATTTTTATTTGTATTTGTATACCATGGATCCCCACTATAAGAGACACTTTTAACTTGGGCTAAATTATAATTTATCCAAAACGGAATATCAGTCAGCTCGAGACTTTATTCAAAAACTGAGATATTTGCTAACTATGGAAACTAATTTGAACATAGTTTTTTTTTATTCTTGCAACTTTCGAATGTTACAGATACATGCCTGAGCACTATAGCTGTTGCCTACGCAGTGTTAATTGAGCTAACCAGAATGTTCTTTATTTCTAGTAGATGAAGCTGAGAAATCTCCCTTAAATTGTTTATTATTATTTCCTAAGTGGCCCTAACTCGAGTAAATAAATACTTTGTATATAAGATATTTAATATAATGTGTTAAAGTTTCGAAACCAGAAAAAGACTTTGGTAAGGAAAAACTTTATCATCGTAGCATGAATAATTTATGTAAGCAAAAAGTTGTGCTTGATTTTTTTCTTCTGTCTAAGTCTGTTCAGTCTCGCATAGCGTATGAGTGAGTGAGTGAGTGAGTGAGTGAGTGAGCTGGCTGTACAGGAACTATTAGAATGTGTACAAGATGAGTTTTCTTCCTTACCCTGCCCTGCCCTACCCGACCCTATCCTACACTACCCGGCTGTCTTGTAGGAGAAATCCCACTTGAGTAGCCAGGGGCGTCCGCAAGAGACAACCTCTTTATCACCAACTTGTCTTCGAGAATCTATTGCCTTTACAGGAACCAAATTGAACAAACCAGAGGCGGAACTTATGCTTAATTACTGCCCCGTAGCTTTATACAAGGAATTATGGATATTTCATAGAAACTTCGTTTAGACAAGACTTACCTTTCCCGCAACTTATCCTCAATCATCTTGTGACAGAAAATTTCATATTACGACATTATTTTATCCAGAATGGTGGTGATATCTACAAACTACAGTGTCGTGCCAAATTACATTAGGAAAATATATTTATATAATCCGTTATTGCTCCACATTTTATCTTTAGCCTTACAAGTTGTTTGTAATTTTATATTTATACATATCGTATGCCAAAATATATTTTGACAGTAAACAAAATAGGAATAATTTTATATTTGCCATTAGTGATTATTACTAGAGTAACTACTAGAGATTGTAGAATCTTCTAGACTCAGATTTGTCTATTACATGTTACATATTGTAACATATTTAAATATATTATTTAAATATAAATCAAGACAACATTTAGCACCCATAACGATTATAAAAATTAATTTTCGAAACTATATTTTCACTGTTTGAGTCTAGTGAGTGATAATGCGTGTGGTGTTTCCTTTCAGCGTTTATTTGTTGGTATTATTGTGTTTGGTTAGCAGACTGTCGGATTTTTTCACTTTCTCTTTATTACTGTTATTCTGGAATTGTGGTATGAAGTGGTGGGGAATTTTCGAGATTGCGTGAGGTTGGTTGACGGCCGGTAGTACCACCAACCAATTTGTAGATGGCGTGTGTGTACTGCAAATTGTAATGCTCGCACACACTATTTATGGCTGCAACTGTCTGCTGCTGCTGTGTGTTACTGATTGATATACTGACGAGAACCAACCGTGATAAACGCCCTAGACAGAGAGTTTCTTATGTGCCACGAGTCGAATGTACTGCACATTTGGGGATGTTACTTACCAATGATTAACTTGAGTACCATCAGTGAAGTACATAGATTAATTGAATTTAAATTGTAATATGTTGAACAAAAATATTACAAGCCATATTCAACAGATTCATTAATACATATATACACGTGACCACCGTATGCCCATATCATTTACATGACTATTTTCGCAATGACATCTGTGTGTTTGTGTGTGTTATTGTGAACGCGTTACATCTAAATACCATTGAACATACAATTATTATGTAATCGGAATGGCAGGGTATTGAATGGTTTTTACTATATTAATTTCAACAGACGTGACAATAAATTGGTAAATAATAAATCGCCATTCTTCCATGCTATTAAGAATGTATAATCTACTATTTACCATCCAATTTTCCGACTATTGTATCGTTATATAAGTATATATGAATAGGTAATCCTTTACCGTGGCAAAGAAATTGTAAATATTATTGTGAAAAGGAGCGCGGCCTGTTTGAACAGATAAAGTTAGTGTGCATAGTACAAATAGCGGATAATCACCATATCGCATGTCGAAGGATGCATGCTGCTCTGCTGTTTTCAGAATATAGACCTTGTTTTGTTTCTTGAATTCCTTGCTTTTCCTACCCAATGTATATTATTTTTCTATTTATTTATTCTTCTATTGTAAAAGAAGTCGAACAATGATGTTACGGTTTTTGCTTTGTTTGTTCTCTAGATATAAATTCCTAGTTATTTGTTAACATAATCGGGAACGCATTAAAAGTTTGAAAATTGGCTTCATGATGATTTCATATAGTATAGTTTTCAAACTGATATTTCTATTGTTCGCTTCTGTTGGTATATCTTAGCGTATTATTACAAATGAATAAAATGCAGTATTCATAAAATATCTTCTATCTTCAAGAAATAACTATCTGTATATTTATATACAAAGACGATTCCAAAGATAACATAAACGTAGTATGTAAAACTAATGCGTGCTGGATGAATGTACCTTATTACCCCAATTTTTTGCTAAAGAGTGAATTATATGCAGATTTCTTACAACAAATTTGAATCTCGCAAAAAAAAATCGAAAAATTTCATAATTGTAAAATACAATTTGCTAAATAAACCATTATAATTAAACTAGTAACAAAATATAGCGCTTTACATTCTAGATGTGAATTTAACTATTGCTGAAATACGAGAACAATAATTCCCTTATAGAAACATAAAGTATACATTTTCACAAATGATATGACACACGATATAGACAAGTTGGCATGTTCTAAGAACTAAATGTTAAGATTTAGATGGACATGGCATCATGCATATTTTATGTGAGAACATATACCTATGTTGGTTGCTATGATGTGGTTTATAAACTTCATCGTTCAAAATTTAGATTATTATGAATAATATATCGATTTACTTAATTAAATATTCTCTATCTAACTCGACTTTCATAATATTATAATATAGAATCAGTAGTATTTGATTAAATCTTTTTCTACATGGAATAGGAAACATTCAGGATATTCAGTCTCGTCATTATTGCTTATATTGATTATAATGCATCAACTATTTCTGAAATATTGTAAAGGTGCAGTTATTGATTTAGTAATTTATGAAGCGTTTTAACTGTAAGATATGTTAGTAATTTTAACTTGTGGTACCTAAATTATAATTAATTAACTTTGAATTTCTACAATGACACTGAATACTAATGAGTTATGTAATACATATAACAAAAGCTAGTTATTCTCAATAGAAATAATAAAGTAAACAAGTTGAAAAAAATTAATTACCTGCCCTTCTTATACGTAGTCCGGAGGCATTGATTGATGAATATTCTTCAGGAGGTGGTCCCAACGACGGTCAGGGTAGGCTGACTGTCGCCCACGGAAGACCCCTCATACGTAACCTTAACGCTTACGTATAAGGTTGACTACTTGACTTTTGAGAGATAAATATATGGGGTGTGCATGTGTGTGAGAGAATTATAGACTGGCTCTCCTCCCTGTGTTTATACTCAAACCTGTATTCTAATTTCAGAGCCAAATAGATGAATAGCCCGGATTCTGCGAGCCGTCACGTATAAATATTTATATATGATAATATAATTGGTTTTAATGAATTACAGTGCCATACAGGAAAAGTATCAGTGTCTAAATATCGTCGATAAGCTTCCGACTACAAGTAAAAAAATCCATCTTTAACACAATATTGAATTTGTGATAAAAGTTTGTTGAAAGCTAGTACATTTGTAAGCTTTTATGTTTAAAGGCCTCATTATTATTATTTGTGATATATGAAAGCTTTTCTGTACATGTATCATAATATAATATTGAAGCCATCACAGCCTTCATTGATCATGATAATATATAACCTGCCATAACCACACTTTTGCGTCTTTCATAGAAGCCAATTCATTCTGATAACAAACTGAATTAATATACCCGAAGAAAACACATCAGAAACTCACTTTTCTTCGCTATAGTTTTTCTTTCATGGTAAATCTGCTATTTGTCAGATGCCACATAATACAAATAATTCTACGATCGATATAATACACTATTTATTTTTATTAATAATATATATATATATAACGATTCTTTGAACTTGGAAATATTGTACGATTATTAATAATACAAGACAACAGACATTGACCACATGCACTTTGGCCAAGGTCTATAAACTAAAAAGAATATATGAATTCAGTTATTAGTAATTCCAATCATTCAAATCATCAAATAAATGTCCTCGTCAAAACTATCATTGTGCCATGCAAAATTTTCAAATAAATATGTTAATACATACAATATTTAAAATTCCTTGTCTAATTTATTAACAATTAATATTGCTTTAAATAGAATTTTCTTAACACTATCACAATGTATTAAACTTCCATGTATTATTATTTATAGTATAGTAATAGTTAAGATTACTTCTAAAAATCGCTGATGTCAAAAGAGGGTTTTTATAATAAAGCCTTGGACAGTTGAACTTGAAGAAACAGTTAAGAAATACGATGTGTGTACTTGATGCTGTACTTGTACTTTATCTTTGATTAAAACAAAACGATTGTTCGCGAGCCATGTCTTTCGCGTAAGTGTTTGGAAAAACGAACGAGATAAATTGTTGCACACAAAACAAAAACATGACAATTTATTTCTGTCTAAAGCAACTATTCCACATGCCACTGACATTTTACTATTAACTTTATTTGTCCGTATGTACGTACTCGCGGGTACATTTTTCTATGCATCCATCATTAGAAAATCGAAACATAGAAATATATGAAGGTTATCGTTTACTTTCTTTTTGTTAAGTAATTACTTTATTTTTAATTTATTTCTCTATTCTTACCAACATTAAGTAAGTAGAAACAATTATTTCATGCCTACAAAATTAATTACATACTCTGCGATTGTCTTTATAATATAATAAGAATAATAATATATAATGAATTTAGTATGATATATGTTAACATTTGTAGAATAAATGTGTCTTTGAACGCTCTATAGCCAATACCGTTAAACACAAATATTTAATGTTTTCAAATTTAAAATTTATATAGATATTTTTAAGTAGAATATTTCAATTGGTAATGCTTGTTTACTCGTGACGTAAAAAATCATTTCAATTTGTAATAACTTTTATTTAAAAATCCCCCTGAAAAACTGTATATTTCTAATCAGGAATTCATTTTTCATTTATTTATAAAATTCCAAACTTAGATGAATGACACTCGCTCGTAAGACCAAACCTTCTGCCCATATATCCTTTAAATGGTACGACACCCAATATAAATATTGTATGCATGTGTACAGTTCTACATCTTGTCCACTTTTAATAATACAGTCAGAGCAGTAAAATGTATCGTATGCCAGAATAGTTGTGAAACAAAACAATTTATTTCATAAAATAATTTTATGTCGAGACTGGTATGAAAGCAATTCTAGGCAACGCAAATATCAACGATTTAAATTTTATATTCCATTATAAAACAGTGCAACCAAAATTTATGATTTTGATAGTTTCCTGTTTGACCGCGCTAAATCATTCTATACCGCACGTATATTCACGTCGGTTGTTTTTGCGGGAGCGTGATATTAAAATTGTTCATACGAAAATAATATAGATACACATACACAAGCAATTAACTTATAAACGCATTAAACTTGAAATTATTTCGTGATTTATTGAAGGAAAGATCCGCCAGCGCCGCTCGGCCGTGGCAGCCCCAATGCGAACTAGTGCAAAGTGGACATTGTGCATTGCGCGGGAAAGAGAAAGTTTGTTTAAATGTGAATAGGAATATATGTGTGTGATTGCATATAGCAATGTGCCTAGCCTGATATCCTTGCCTATACAGCGGTGTGTGCGTGGATAATATATGACCGTGAGACCGCAACGCTACGCGCTCAACGCGGAAACGCTGTGAACTAATGTGCAGGAAGCGAATGGCAGTTACAGCAGACGCAGAGTACACTGTACCATCATCAGCGGCAGAAGGGAATCGCGTGGACTATTGTGTTATTTTGGAAATAGCAGCCTACTACAGTGCCAGTTATCTTTTATTGCTCCAATGTACCATTCGTCACAAATTGTTTATTCAACTTTGTAACGATGAATAATTTCAATCATTAGCCATGTTTCTATTACCTTAATCAGTTTTGCATTAGCATTATGATAAATATTGTGAGTTGTCATATTATTACAGATACCCTTAAAGTTGTCGTTTACCTTATTTCTATTTCGCTGCGTAACGACAATTTTTTCCAACTTCTTTTAGCAAGAATTTTGCAAAAGTAAACCTAAACGAATATTTTATATACATATTTCCTATAATGTTCATTTCACATAGAATCTTCGTTATTGCCTTTAATATATTACGAAATGAATAGGAAAGCGACTGCATTTTCCTAGGATCTATTGTTCAATTTAAAATATATATATATATATATATATATATATATATATATATATATATATATATATATATATATAACAACTGACTTTCAATGATGAAAATATATTTTAGGCCACTGATTTGTGATACTCCAAACGTATCTACTTACTGATTGGCGAGCATATAACAATTCAGAACACAACAGTAAAAGGTGAAAGAAACTGTTATATTAAATTTACTTTAAGTACAACAAAAATCTATAAATTTGTTGTCCATTTATTTATACATATTTAGTTAAATCAACAACTGCATTAAGAACAGACGGTTCTTAGGATTTTATAAGACTGAAAGTATAAGAATTATTGAACTGAATTGAAAAGAAAACATTTTCTTTGCTCCTAATATATTTATACCAAATTTGATTTCGATCTAGCTGACATCTTCATAGGACATGCAGGCACAAGCCCAGTGTTTTTGTACTGTTCTATCAAACTAAATTGCATAAATGGCTTCTATTGCAAATTATATTAAGCGTACAATCGAAATTGATTCCGACATGAACATTAGCACATGGTATAGTACATGTTGCTTCAATCGCAGTGTCTGTGTTGGGTTCAATACACGAATTAAAAAAGAAAATGGGATGTTCTCCTCCTCATTCGCTTACAATACAATTTAAAATAATTGTTCGTCGAGACCTCTAAGCCGGGCAATGAATAAAAACATGTTGGTAGAGATAGATGCAGCGTACATAAGACAAATTTGCAGTGCGCGCAGTTGACAGGTAAACGAATGCAGTGCACTTAAAAGCAACGATACCAAAAATAGGAGTAAAACTAATTTTGAAGACGAAGCCATTATTCTATCCAATAAGAACGGCGCGAACGACCACCATTTTTCTTCGTTTTTACTTTTTTCTGTGCTTGTTTCCAACGTCACTTTGTATTTTTCGAAATTGACCTTCCGGCGCGGATCTCGTTACATGAAAACAGTGTCGTCGGGGGCAGATGATAACATTCATAAAAAGATTACATTAAAATAGTGCAAGTACAAGGAAACAACATGTGAGGTTACAGTAGCGGGGTTTCACCATGCATAATAATAACATTGAACATGTAGTTTCTTGCATTTAAATTCAGGCCATTTTAATGTCGATGTGATGTCGAAACAGTTTATAAATTCTTAGCAAAAATCGAATAGGTATTTTGCGACGAAATATATGGTATACTATTACATATATAAAATGTATCATTCAATAACATAATCCATTGATTGCCTAGGACGAAGTCAAAATGTAAGTAGTTGGGCGTAATTATAATGAAATACTGGAGTTCTACCTTGACTGAAGAGGTGAGTGATGTGGCATAATTTGCTGTTGTAAACCGCATAAATTTGAAACTTAAACAAAAAAAAGATGTCCCATTGTGTGAGGCAGTAGCAGCACAGCACAACTGGAGCTAGATAGTCGATGAGAACGCAGAACAAGAGGTGAAGAAGGAAGCTATTAAAGTTTGTTGGTGAAGGAGAATGCGAGATTGGTTGGCAGGTGTGTAACATGCCAAGGCGATGGTGATTCGATGCCGTTCTGCAGTAAGATGCATTTCCCATCCCAACTAGTTTCACACATGGCTGTGTTTGCCTGCAGCATTGATCGACTATATTCTGCATTTTTAGCATGTGTGTTATATGGCTAAAGAATCTAATTTCATTCTCTAACCGTATTTTGGACGGAGATACCTTGTGAGGTGGCATATCTTAAGATTGAGGACACTACAGATTGTTTTCTCCTAAATCAAGTCCGTTAATATAACATATTTATTGGCAGACCATTTCATATAATTTTTAATTTTCTTTCGATTTAGCATATTCGAAGCTCATAATGTATATATATATATATATATATATATATATATATATATATATATATATATATATATTTCATATAAATTAACATCAAGTATTAACTATAATACAAAATATATAATAGAAGCAGGAACGAATGAATAAGCATTATAAATAGCATAAAAGTAGGGAGTTTAGCAATGAATATATGTATAGTCCAGTGTTTAATTAACAGAGCAACTACGGCGAATAGTTTTCAATTACGCTTTGAATTCATTATTGACATGCATAATATTCATGAATACGCAAATTAATTCATTCTTAATTAGCCGGCAAAGAGATAGACAGAGCGTGAACGTTTTCAAATCCCTTACCAATGCGAACATAGGTACATACATAGTCACTAAATACACTACTACAGCAATAATATATACATTTCTACCTATCTAGATGCTGTTCTACAAATTAAAGATTATTCCATCTTTAGTAACTAAAATCAAACAGTCGTATTCACACTGCAGTTCAAAGGTTCATTTAGTTAAAATTGCAATAAAATAAGTATTGAGACAGATAAATTAATATAATAAAAATTAATTATCATGAATAACTTTTAGTTTTTTTTTTTTTTTCTCTTGTGCATATTCAATATAGCTTCCGCCTGTGGTTCCTCATGCCCCAACCCCCTCCGCATATCGTCTGCGACTGCTATAGTTGTATCCGGAAACTACAGAACCAAGCTTATTCAAATATGGATTAAAATTTAGTAATAACGTACCTGCAAATTAAACAAAAATTGCATGAAAATCGTATCAGTGGTTCTCCAGTTATAAACGTATACACATACAGAGAAATGCTACGTTTTATGTAAGCTACAGTCTGTCTAGTCAATTAATTATTTCGGTAAGAAATTACAATTACAAATGATGTTCATTGATATATGGCATTACAAATAATCCACTCATCGATTTGTATAAAGAAAATAATAAATATAATATATATTTATATATATATATACTCGTATAATTGCTTAATTAGGTATTTAATTATTTTGAATTTTGAAATAGAAACAAATTTTGTAAATATATCTTTCAATTTACAGTAAAATATGCAACGTTTACATTTTCATCTACAAAGCAAAAATTAAAATCCCAAGTGTTCTGTTCTGGTGGCGAGTGAGACCATGTAATAAAATGTAATAATGTAACTCTATGCAGTGTGTGTGTGTGTGTGTCTATTCCTGCAGTGGCGGCCGTTCTCGGAAAATCGATTTTCGTGAACTCAGTTTGCTTATTTCACGCCCGCCAATTTTATTGCACCTGCTTTAATTACCAACTTTCTACTGGGCGATGTTTCAGCTGCAGGCTTGCGATGTTTGCTGTTGAAAGTATATTTGTTTAGAATTACTAAACAGCAAGAACATTATATAGACTTTACCTTGTTTACAATTATAAATGTATATCAATTACCATGGTTCAAATTCTAATCTCGATATTCTCATATTAACCAGCATAGGTGCACTAATGCCTTCAGCTCACCGTACACTATTTTATGTTGAAGAAAAGACGTACATTTTCTGTAAATCAATATTTCAGGTTAACTTGTGCTCCAGAAATACTAGGTGCGTAGCAAGTAAAAACATTTTAGAGGTGTTCCAGTAGTATTGTAATCTAATAGGGTCCACCAGAAATGAGCCGCTGGCAATTTTTTATTTCATTTTTAAAAGCGATAGAATTGAATTGTTGAAGGTATTTTAATACACGGAAACGCTTCCGGCGCTACGCGCTGTAGAAATTTCACAACAAACGTTCAATTTAACCGAGATATATTTCAACATTTCTATATAGGTTATTTTTACACAACCATCGAATCGGTCTCTGAACATTGTCAGTTGCTTAAAATATACTTTTCTATAAGTTAAGAAAAATAATAACTCACAATAACAAGACATTTATTGCACTTCCTACTCTCTTGCACGTAGTCTAATACGCTTGTCACACAAAGATTGGATCAGTTTCAATTAAATTAGCTGTTCGCTATTTAAATCGCTAGTGCTACCATCGATAATAACATATTTATTGTTAGGTTGGTACTAGTAGCTACTGTATTTATTTGCGGTTAATTAATGTTTCGGTTAGTTGATTTTGTTTCTATTCTGTAAAAAAAAAGAAGCGTAATAATATCATATTGTAACAAATTTGGTACATAAATAGTATTATGATTTGACAATTCCACTTCTACAAGTACCTATATGTTTTGAAACCATAATTCATATCAAATAAATGCCAATTTTATCAACATAAATTCTGAGTGAAAGACATTATTTACGAGATTAAAACACAAATCACTGGTGCAGTCAAGAATAAATTTCACATGCCATATGAACTCACTATCGATCACATTGACAAATTATTTGATTGATGATATATTTAAACGTGTCCATATATGTATAACATCAATAGTAACAAAACAGCGATATATTTTTCGCCTAAATATTTCACAATTTACACATAAATGTGTATACGTGGTTGCACGACATTATAAGGTATTATACAGTGTAATACCGTCTTCGTGATGATGATTGTATCGCGGTTATGACCAACGCGGACCTACCACTTTGCTAATTTTTTAATGTCATTCAAACTTACGCTGCCGCTTATCTAATCCGAAGATTAAACTCAATTTAATTGCAGCAATTTTTTTACTTATAATTAAAAATATATAAAGATGTTATCGTTGGATTTTTCAGTGATTAAGATGTAAGAAATTGCCTCAGATTTGCGTTGTTGCTGTTGTTAAGAATAGGGTCAATTGAATATGTCCAAGTTAATCATATCCACAAATATATTAGAGTAATCCATTAACAACACGCTTAATCCATCTAATTTCAATCAGTACGTTCAAAGTTGCAATCGCAATTTATATTATGCCACAGGAATAATGCAAAAGTATCAAGATGCCAATAAATAATATAGTTAATCTGGTGACTTGGATGAAATTTCGGCAAACAGTATTATTGGAATATGTACGGGCCAGCCCAAGTTTCCGCCCCAATCTGACTAGAACGTGCTTCGAATATTCGGAATTGTGTAATCAGAGCTAGCTTCCGTAGAACACATCGTATTCTCTCAACATTGCTGGCAGCCCGAACACATGCAGCCAGTGGTGTCCGTCCGAGGTGAGCCCAGGTGCGACGCGACGCGACACGACGCGACGGACGCACGGTAAATATTATGATAAGGGGGGAATCTGTCTGTATCGTGGCCGCTGGCGGACTATGTATGTTAAGTGCCCGGATTATCGTCACACTAACCGTATATGTAATTAATTTCGTGTACATTCTCAAACTGATGAGCGACACTTTATCAAACAAGTACTCCATGTTGAACATTGTTTTTGGCTCGCCGCGCCGTACAACATGTGTCGTGTGATTTTCACATTCTCAACATTCCATTTTGTTCGGATATTCATGTCACGTTTCCCTGATTCTGAAATTGTTTATAACTCATATTCTTGGATATATTCGGCCTCCTATTTATTCTGACCTTAGAAATTAGTAGAAAAATCTAGGAAAGAATTAAAATTCATAATATTTCTTTTTTTTAAATAGAACCGAAAAGCCATAATTAGTAATTTAAAATTAAACTATGTAAAATTATATAAAGGTATATATATATAATGAAACAAATTCGATAATGTAATTGCATTTAATTGTTTTGATCTCCACCAAAATATTTCGCCCAAATATGATAAATATATATTGCAGCTACGTCTAAATCTGTACGCCTATCCAATTCTTGCTTTGTTGCACATTTGCTGCACCCGTAACTATACTTCTATCAATCTAATCATACGAATTTAATTAATATCATTACTTTAATTATTGGATATTTCGTCTGAACCCTACCTTCTTTATAATTAAATAATGTTTCTGAATATCCATTGTTCTTCCACGTTTCAACAATAGCTAATGACTGAGTTATTATTGTTCGCAAGATTACCGCCAAAGAAATAAACAACATAACGTATTTAAGAATAAGCTTCTTTGATCTGGATAAATGTGTGTGTTTTACATTGGAATAATAGATAATAACCCGATCATGTTCAAGTGGTCAATATATTATTCTATTGTGGCGTAGGCTGTGATCGATAAATAATTCATAGACGCAAGTTGTGCGTTTTAGCTGGGGTCAAACTGATGGCTAAGCGAGGCTAACAGAGGACGCTCAAAATGGCTATTGCGTGTTTGTATATAATTTCTGTCCATGTTCTTTACTCGTAAGTGAACTGGCACTGGCAGAATTCCTGTTAAAATGCACTTTCCTTCAATTGAATTTTACACCATACATTTCCGTTTGACATTTCTCCAAAACGAGAATTAATATGATATATGCCCGGTTGCATCAAGATATAATCAACCGTGTTCGTCGAATATACAATGCAATCATATAAAACCTATTTGAAACAAACATAAATTTTATAGAAACTTATTTTAATACATATAATTACAAATTTGTTAAGATTAAATTAAAAACAATAATTTTGCAATATACAATAATAAATTAATAATTGTGGTTCCTGTGTTATTTCATCACTATTCATCCATACTTAGTCCTGTGTGTTGAACAGTACAATAATTGTATATAATCTGCACAAAATATGTTTTATTCGTAAAAATTAATGGTTATTATTATTAAGATGGTTTGATTTCTGTAGTGATTATGCTATTACTTATGCTTGTTAAATTAAATAAATGCTGAAAATGTTCATATAATAATATTATGTTATTATTATCTTTTAATAACAAATGATGAGAGATTCAGTGAGCCAAATTTCACTATTATCAAATTTGCAACGTAACATTTTGCATGAAATTCAGTTGTCAGTTAACTTGATATGTCCGACGTTATCTACGACTGACTGCATACGTCAACATGAATCTAGTTCGCACGTATTCGCATATGTTACAAAACATATAAATATATATATTAAATAGGTTTTTGCGTAAAAAAAAACCATTTCATATTCTTTACATATTTGTTATTTTTGTTTTAATTTTGGTGTAAAATATTTTCGAGGTTTAGCAAAGAATTACCGACGTCAATAATTTTGTCCTTGTCCCTCCTAAGGGAAATAAAAAGAATTTAATTTAAATTGCAATTGTAAAATGTATACTATATTATTTAAAGTTGAAAATTTACTTTTCTACTTTTTATTATTATTATTATTATTATAAAAGAGTACGCTAAAAAAATCCAGTGATAGTAATTACTCGTAAGATATGAAATAAATACTGATAATACAAACTGCAGCTTATTTCAACGCAGAAACATAGCGAAGAAAATTAGAAGGTGCACATAAGAAATAAATTATAGCATGGATGAATAATTTGCTGTTATTAATCGAACAGAATTGAAATTGCATGTACTTAATTTTCTTTTAAAACTATACTCATATTTTCAATCATGTTAAAAAAAGAAAATAATTATAATGGTAGTACAGTACCAGGCGGTTATTTTTAAAATTATAATTAGTCTACAATCATGGAAACATATATTTTATAAAATAAACCGGGTGGCCTTCACTCGTCTATCTTGCCCCTTTATTATTTGTATTTGTAATAATGCTATATTTTGTTATAATTTCACCCTATGGCTATGAAACAAATTAATATGTATTGTGTAACTACGTAAACGTAAATATAAAATTACTATAATCATATTTTCAGTATATTACGGAAATAGAAACTTTTTATACAAAAGTTGCTAGAAATTTAAATATTTTCAACATATTTATTTCTCTTACTTATGCTGTATCCGAGATACTGAAATAGCAGCAAGAGTTAACTATTACTTACGGCTACGATATGGTTTTCAAAAATACACCAGGAGTATACGAAATTTCCATATTAAAATAATTAGATTTCTTGTTATGACGTATGACTATCATTAAAATAATTATTGCACAATAGCTAAACTCTTCGTTTTTTATTAATTGTTTCCCTATTCTTAGCAATAATTTTGCAACAGTCAGACAAGAAGATAATTCTATATATTTTTAAAAATATATCCTACATAATTAATTAAAATTAGTTATTTTAGAATCTACCAAGGATGTGTTTTACTTAGGAAGAATATCGTGATATATTGAAAGTATAATAACAGTTTTTGATACTATTTTCTATGAATTTTAGGATAAATTTTCTAACATAATAGAATAGTCGTTTCGTCGTTGTTTCGTAAGATGATTGCAAGAAATAGGAAAAAATTATAATAATGAAGTCGTTTCACGGCAAAATAAAAGTAAGGTTAAGCATTTATTTATTCAAAGTTAAACAAAATGAAACGAGTCTTCAAACTTATTGGCTCAATTCACTGTGTCATTATCAACAAATAGAACCGCATTAAATATTTCATGAGGCATACGCCGTGGTAAGCTCTCGGTGTGTGTGTGTATTTGGATCGGTTTCTTACTTTAAAAGAACCGCAAATATTTGCTCGCGTAACCCCTACTTGGCGGCGGCGCAACGGTGGCGACGGCCTCACTTTTCCCACTAAACACCATTGGCGTTCGTATAAGAATCCAATTGCTCGCATCGGGAAGGGATTGCTTGTTCCGTAATAGACTCTAGTTCGACTTTTATCGTTCTTGTTCGAATAATTACGATTGTTTGCCAAAAGTTGTACAGATAAACATAAAAAGAACTATCGAATAGAGAAAGTTTAGGATTACATTTATATTTGTTTATACAGGGTGTCGACTCGACTCGACTCGGTTTAAGCAACAGTGCCATGTGTATAATATTTCGTAATTGCAGATATTTGTGTTTAATTTGTATGTTATGTTGAATAGCCGTTGCATACAATCAGCAGAAGTTGATTAAGAAATAGTTTGTTAACCTAACCTAACCTAACCTAACTGTAGTAAACTATAGCTATCCATGATTACGATTGACTCTTAACTCTGTACGTCCAAGATAGAACTTGTTGGTGCATATTTAGCAATAAACATGATTGGGTTCCTCCTGTAAATCGATGCGAAAATCGTACAGCTGTATAGAATAAATGCGTATTCCTGCGAGGAAATGCGTATTGACCGATGTTCCCAGCGGGTTTGGCTGCCCAGGCTGGCGGCGGCGTGTGGCGCGGCGCGGCGCGTCGCGGCGACCACAGGCGGTTCACGCAATATTCGCTTAGACGTTTTTCAACGTGTGCATGTGTGTGTATGTATGTGTGCTAAGAAAGAAAATCTTGTTTAGATCTCATGCTTGAATGGGCGCGTGCTATGTGTAGCATCTCTGTTTTCACTCACTCTCTCTCTATCTCTCTCTCGCAGCCCAATCCAAACTTTCTATGATCATGTAAACTTCTCAATCGTCTTTTTATTGTAGTTGCCCCAAGCGGTTATACGCGAAGATTTTTTTTTTTTTACAAAGGATATTTTTTAGATAATATCAGTCAAATAAAACTTTTTCAAATAAATTCCTATAAAAACCATACATTTCATGGATTTTCCCTATTTTTGGTCCTAACTGTAATCTTCTAGGCATATCATTTATGACGTTTAATCATAGTATATGAATTTTCTTGCGTAAATCCGTTAATTATAATGGTTTTTAAACAACTTTTAACGTATCAGGACCAGGAGACTGATTCTGAACTTACACACACGGGTTTTATCACCCGATGATGTACAGGTGATAATGTCAGAATTTTTTAGTATATTGCATACAATATTTTAAATTAGATTACGTCAAAGTACGTAAAATAAGATTAAAAGAATATTTAAATTGAATTCGATATTTTCGATAAAGATACACATAAATATGTATTCCAAGAAAGCAATGTACAGTTAATGCAATTGCGTTCTCTATGTCGGTGCACTCGTTGTGCCGTTTGGAAAATAAATAGAAAATTGATTTTTATCGATCACTGCATGTGGTGCATGGTGGTATCATTAACACGATTTTCCTTTTATGCAGTCAGCTATTAATGTTACATTATTTTGTCTTTCAATAGTGATGTCAATTGAAACTTCTCCTATATGTCTGTCGGTCTGTCTGCTTTATCTATACGTATAATATTAGATTTATATTAAAAATGAATTAAGCTAAACGCAGTAAAATCGTTCCAATTTCCTTGTATGATAAAAATACACTGACTAGAATTTAATGATACATATTATATGCTCGTTTCATCAAACTGATTTTTATATAATCATTATTAACTTTTCGATGTTTTCTCGCATTCAACCTTCCTTCCGTTCTCTGTTTAATATTAAATAGATAAAAAAGAAAGATACGTGATTAAAGTCGTTAATCCATTTTAACTCATTGTATTCAATATATCCTATATTTACAAAATATACATTTTATTTTATCGCAAAACTATCTTTTATAATATAGAGGAAAAAAAAATCATATCTTGTAATCGATGCAAACAATGTTTTTGATACTGGAGCTCTATGTATGTATATATGTATATCTGATGATGACGTTTCAATGCACAAAATGCGAATGAAATAAATCAATTTAGTATCGATAAATGCGAATAGTTCGGTTTTTGCGGAGACCGGAGAATTGTCTATTCAGCACTTTAAATATCATTTCACAGAATTCAGTTTGCTTTTATCTGAAAACCATGAGATTGTATAATATTGCCAATATTCCGAGATATCGTTTGGGGTTTCGCCGTGTATACAATATTTTAGATATGTTTTTATTTCACTTTGATCGGTCTCTATGCGAAGGCGCATACCCGCAGCAACCAACCAGCCAACGAGCATCACTAGCACTTGATTCAACGCTATACGCTATCCGGAACGCAAACAAAAATAATCTATATTCCAGCAGTGGGAAACCGATGCAGGCAGAGGGAATACTCCCTTTCACGTATTCCTTCCTTGCATTCCTTTTTTCTTTTTCAATCAGTGGCTGTCAAACTATCGGACATCCACACGCGAACATTGCCCTTTTCAATTCAGTACTACTTAGTAATTAATTTCTTAGAAAATCGTTCTTTTTTTCCTTTATGGTAAATATCAACTTGATAGTTTGTCATATTCGCATATATTTTCGGAGGGATACGATTGATTTAATTTTAGCATTCTTGGAAGAATTAAAGGTTGAGTTGTAATTTAGGTTGTCAAAACTATCGGTCAGTTGCTACGATTTCCAAATAAAAACTAACCGGATAACCAGTTATTTTATAGTGGTTAACAGGTAACGGTAATGCTTTATTTTATTTGAAACTCACCCAACGATTTCTATGACACAAATTCAATATGTATTGTAACTTTGGTAATCGTACTTTTGTACATATATAATATCAATTTTATTCGTAAATGATGGTTTTTCAAAATTGCTTTTTGGGACGGGAGATAAATTCAAAATTTCAGTACTTAACTTCATTCTAATTAAATGTCTACACTTGATTTCCTTACTTTATATTCACTGCACGACAAAATTAACGAAACACTTGTTGCTAATTTCTTAAAGCGTTGATACAATTACTTCAATATAATCAACGATGTTGCTTATAATGTTTCACAGCGAGACCTTATAAGACGGGTTAATCTTAGGGCAGACAATATATAATTTGCACTGTAGATAATTATAAACATTTTATCTATACGGTTCAGAAAATTATTGAATCAAAAAGTGTTTCGTTATTTTCGACGAGCATTGGATATCAGTAGACAGTATCACGTAACACTAACTAGTACCTACTTACGCCGCAGTACGGTGAAAAATACGACCACCAATTTTATAACGAGGTTAAGACACTTCTATTGTGTGCCAGTTATACGTGCCACCGTATCTGGAGTAAATTCAATTTTATGATTGTCAATTGTTGTGATACCTGTGTGTGACATGTGATCCTGCTGCACCATGCCAAACAGCGTAGGTAGCTGTTTGTTTCTTTGCGGCCACGAAATGTTTAATGCAATTTATACACAATGCAATAAGCACATGTCCTTGTCTTTGTAAAGATAGGTTAGGTTAGGTCATGCCTACGGATAATACATGCCGCTAGCTTCAGACCAGACCAGACCAGACCAGTCTCGCTGTTTTCCCTTGACATTTCATACATAAAAGAAAATGGCGAAAATGTGAAGACATTATTCTTGCGTCTAGCGGTTTTGGTTACCAATATTATAACAGCTCTAGCTTCCTCTCTGTCTGTATCGCTCTCTCTCTCTCTCTCTCTCTCTCTCATGACACTCTGAATGTTTGCCTTGTAATATAGCACATTTCTTGTTATTTTAGAATCCGCATATTTACGAATATTTTCAATTTAAAATTGGGTGATATTTTTATTGAAATATATGGAATATTATATATTTATCTATTTCAATGAAAATATGCACATACGTTCCCTCAAGACGTTAACCAAATAAATTAAAGTTTTTAATTATCAAAAAATGATGTTGCACAATTTAAAATAATGGTATATTATATATTAACATTCTAAGAGCCGAAATGATAAACAACATTATATATCATTATGATGTATTTGTTTGTTTAAATAATCAATATCGAATCAATATCATATAGCTCATGGAAAAATAATATTTTGTTGCTAAGTAAAATAAAATTAAATATTAATTTTTTTATAATATTATGGTCCTTATATTATATATTTCAAATTGGGTTTATCTCTTACTGTTTTTATTGATAAATAACGATGATTGTGACAATGACAAAATTTTATATTTTTCATAATTTCATATCATTGGTATATGTATATCAAGGTACTTGTGAATCTGTGTCGATTTAACGATTTTACTAAACAGTTAAATCAAATTATAAATAAAATGAAAAAATAAAAAGAACTATGCAATAATTCGTATTTGTTATTAATGTATACAAGGGGAATTTTGGAATTTCACTTCTTCAGGACACATTTGTATTGATTAGGACCCAAAAAAAACACACTTGTGAATATTTATTTTCGCATAGCTCACTCTGCTGTTTGCTGAATGAATTACCCAAGCAGCGTTTTGCTCACATATTCACATATAGTCGCAAACACACACACACAGAGAGAAAGAGAGTGATCCTTGACACTGATGTACGATGTCCTTTGTCATGCCAGTTGAATCCCCACGTGACTAACCACCAAACGTGGAAAAACGTTTAAAAAGATGTTTGGTTTACTCCATGGCCACCGCGCCGCGCCGCGCCGCAACGGTATCGTTACCGTTTCGCCTACCATCGTTTTATACTCGCGTATCGGTGCAGCTGGATGCTGGATCGAACTCGATTGGATTGTATTTTACTCTGGAGAAAGATCCAACTCAATACTTTCGCAGTTGCACTACAAGCACTTTTTATTTATTTATTTATTTTTGTTGGTTAGTTTGTGCATAGCACCGATTCTTTCTATATAGGACTATATGCTTCTTCTAGTAGTAAGTTGTTGGAAGATTTTGAGACCAGGGAATAACCGCTGTTGCCGCTCGGAATGTGTAGTTGCACTCTTGACTTTTATTGATACATCCATTGCATACAAAAATATCGCCATCAGGAGCGAAGCTTTCGTTACTCTAAACTTTAAAGTCCACAACGTCAAAAACTTTTTCATTTATTTATTTGAATTTGTAAGATAAAATGAATTTCATTCGTCAATGCTATTTTACTTAATAATATCTTGCACAAAGTCTGAAAGGATGTATTGTAATCATGAAAATATTATAACTTGAGATATGACCGTTAAAGGATAAATTATGAATCTTTGAACATAATACTTCAAACAAACTAATATCCGGAAGTAATGGTATAATCTTGCAGTTTTTCGTATATCTCGAAAATTACATGAGTAACAAAATATGTTCATCTAATAAAAATTTAAAATATTGAAATTTATACTTGTATAGTTGAAAAATGTAACATTTACTGAAATATCGTATTTGAAATATATTATTTTATATTTACCTTTCCCTTGTTACAATGCATATTACTTTTATTTCGTATGATCATATGGGTATTTATTACAAAATAAAGCCATATTATAAATACATATAATGAAAATGCATGAAAGTCGAGAGAAGGCCACACCAGCTATTTTTAATAGTCATTTGCGATACACCTCTTCGTCATGTTCATATAATAAGCAGGTTCTGTTATTAGTCAGAAGTGCTCATTCCAAACTAATTTGAAAATTATTTTTATGTTTTACACAAACAATAGCAATTAATTTAATTAATTAAAAAAAATATATTAGTTATAATATATTTAACGAAATTAGCACAGAAAAGAATCTGCACTATCTCATACTGGTATTGTTTTACTTTTGTTATAAATGTATATAGTAATGGCTATGAAACAAGCATTTGACATTTAGAAAAAAATAGAATCTTCAATCAAAATTTGCTAGAAATTTGTATATTGTATAGTTCCGGTTGGCGGCTCACTGGATCAATAATCATAGGTCAGTTTTCCATACATACTTGTTTCTGAAGCTCAAGAATAATTAAAAGTAATGGAATCCCCCTCCCCCCCCCCCCAAAAAAAGGAAAGCTTACTCTTACTAATAATGACGAGCGCTCTATAGCGACCTCCGCAAAAAGTCGAAAATTGGCAAATAAATAATTCAGGGAACATCTTTGTTTTAAAATTTCACCTCTATATAGTAACATCAGCCAGTTTTCATATTTCACCGCAGCCACCTTTGGCCTTAAACCGGGAGCAAGGAAGTAATAAGGGATATGTTTCCATTTGCGCGTTCACTCGACTGACTGGCTTATGTAAATGATATACGTGGCCGTGGCAGTGGCACTGGCACCTATACCTAAGAAAGCGAGAGTGGCCGTGCCTTTGCCGCTCACATATACATATGTGGATCACATTATCTGAAATGGCCTATAATGTTGTTGCAAGAATGCATACAATTACCCAGGAGGGTTTTGGTTTCTTCATGAAGATCTACGTTTACTAAGCGCTGCTTAACTATGAACCTTGGTTGAACCGCACAAAGTACCACACTTAAATTAAAAGAAAGAACCGGGATATTACCTATCAGTGATATTTTTTTTGTTACATTTCGTTAGTTGCTATTTCAATCAAAATCTAATCAAGATCTAATAACTTTCTTGTTATGACAATGGAATACGAAATATTCAAGTTTAATATTTATATTTTCTTTTTAATATTTCGTTCACTCACAGTATTGTGAGCTTGACCAAAAATTGTACGCTAATAATATTAATTTGTAGATAATATATAGAGAGATGTAATGAAATAGCTACGACGAAGATTCGTCCAAATAAAATTAAATCCCAGTGTTGCAAAACAAGAAAACAAAAATCTAGTTATACCAAAAACCTAATTAGCCAAATTCAATTTGATCGCCCTCACAGCCTACTGATGTCTACCAACGTATAATCCTCAAAATCTCATTGTCTCTACTTATTAAGGACCAGCGAAAAAAAAAGGAATCCTGACGAAGAAAAAATTTCTCATTTATAAATTGGTCGAAAATGGTGAACCGCTGTCAGCGTAAAATTATCAATTAAAAAATCTATATAGAACCGAGATTAACTAATTTGCATAATCTGTGCGGCTGCATATAACCGAAAAATGCATAATAGAATTTCGGTTTTATGAGGTGAGTCATCCTTTCACGGTGGAAAATGAAAAGAAAACGTCCGGCCAAACAGTCGCGGCTTCTTTTTGCCATGAAAGCCAATGAGCTTATCCTTAAATGCAATCAAAATAATTAAGGAGCTTGTTATGCCGCCAACTTACAAATATTATCTCTTGTGGTTAAAGCAGTATATTACTAGGTACTACGATTTGTTTTTGTCGACAGAAGATTGTTAATACTTCGGAATTGTACTTAGGAAATAGTAATTATTGTTAATTACTGTAATGGGCTTGTAGAGTTTTGTTTTTATTTTTTATTTTTTTACTGAATAAGATATTTTTCTATACAATAAAAAATCTGGAGTATCCTGCACTTGTATGTATTTTTAGCATTTTTATTAATGATAATACGTAATAATCTGAAGAGCTCTGCACTGGACTTTCTTGTACGTGTAGACTATGGATATACAAATGCTTATAGAATATTCATAAAATTTTGTTTTAATTTTGTCATAATATATTTGTACTTTTGTTTTAAATTTTGACGTTCGTTGAAACTCCGATTATAATGAAATAATTTAGAAATATGTTTTTAAACAAAACAATTTTCACTGGTTGATATTTTATTTTCAAAAATAATAATAATAATCTCAAGCTTGATAAATTTCAGGTTACCATGCTTCCATTTAACTGTGACCAAGTGAGTAAAAATGATTATGAAAATAATCTACATATGATTGGGACAAAGCTGAAAAATTGTCTTTTCAAATAAAGGGATACAATTCGCTAGTTAAGTCGTATGAATATTTACATGGCATGCATTGATTGACACATTTCTTTTTTGTGTTTATGTTTGATATTTGTGTATTGTTTTCCATTCGATGCATGTGTATATTTTTTATGTTTCTAGTTTTTTTTTATCGATTTGTTTATGAATATTTGTGTATGCGTGTATCGGAAATAATAATTCCAACTGTTTGATTGTAATGCTGTGCGTGCTTGTACATATTCCTTATTGATATTGTTTTTTTTTGAAAAATTTAGAATTATTTTTGTTTGTCGTACAGTTCATGCAAAAGAGCTAAAGTATTCGATTATGAAACTGCAACATTTCATAATAAAATCTGTTTGCATCGAAATTAATTTCAACTTATTCTTATTCTGACCATGAATCTCTTAACATTGATTTTTTGTAAGACCAAATTTGTGGACGCCTTCAAAATGCAATAGGTTTTATACATCCGGAGTTTAAGGGCTATAAATAGAGGAAAAATAATTATCGACAATATTGAAAGTTGCAAAATATTATAATTATTGTAAAGTTTCGTGAGATTTAACCTCAATAACTTTGAAATCAATAGTAATTAATAAAACAATTCGTTGTTTCCAAGTTTCTACTCTGTTGATCATGGTTTCCCATTATCTTTTTACGCTAGTAACATAATACAATAATTTGTATCTCTTCATAGATAGTGATATAATTGTTGAATTTATTTTTTTTGTGCCAATTGCACAGGGTATAAAATAAATTTCGCTCGACTGAACTTTGCTACCATCTGAATTAGGGGAAAAAGTGATGATACTTATTTATTCAATTCGAGCAAAAAGAAATGATACGCTTCTTTATTTATTTTCCTTCACAGTTGAACATAATTTATGTAATGCATCGCATCGCGATGTCAGCTAAACACGATGGAATCATAAACTCTAGAGAAATAAGATGTAATTATATTTGTTCATAATATACATTTTTGGCTCGCAGGCATCTCAGGCAATCCGGTAGTAAGTATAGGTTTTAGGTGTAGGTGTAGGGGTATGGCACTAGTAGTGGCTCTCTACTCTAATAAGATCGAGTATAAAGATAATGTACAAAGGAGAAGTTCTTGCGAGCGAAGGCCCGCCCGCCGTAATAAAAGCATTACTTGATTACTCTGCCCACCAACAACACACAATACATACATACATACATATACATAGTACATAGTTGTACTCGTTTCCTATTTCCATCCTAATTTAGGAACGTAGTGCACTACAGTGTCCCTGGATGCCACTACAATGTTATGCATTGCCAAATCCAATGCCACAATATTATTAAAATTATATATTTATGACAATTTCAGACTTGATGTACACTCTTGAAAAAAACAACCTTGTTTTTGCATCCATCGCCCTGATTCTTATTTACAAAACAATAAATTTGTGACAAAATTGTGCAAATTAATATCAATTCAGTGACCTATACTTTCAACAGTGAAATAGAATAGTAGTATTAGTTCTATTATAAATAAGGTATAATCGTTATGAATGAGAAAATTACTAGATTTAAAAGAATATAGCCATCCTGTATCTGTGTAATTAGACTAATTCCTCAATTCTATCAGCCTATATGTGTCTCTGTATCTGTATGTGACCGAGCAGTGAAATTAGAACTTATTATTTTTCCAAAAATGTGTTACCCTAGAAACATTTTAACCATCTAGAGACCATTACATTAAATTAATTTAAGAATTCTTGCTTTGGTAAATAATCACAAACCATGATTTAAGAAATTTAATATTATCATTAAAAATGTATTTCAGATAAACACCAATACGGATTAAAATATCTGTCCGTGTAAGCGACTGCTTAATAATCTAATATACTTAAATCATTTAATTATAAAATAGATGAGTGTTACTTAAAGATTAGTTATAGCACAGCAATCAATCAATCAATAGCATCGGTATATATAATGTATCGTAAAGGGCCAGACAGTGTGTAATAGGCGAAAAGCAAAGTTACGCGCTTCCAAAGCCAACTCGTTGATTACACGAAGCTTTTTAATTACAAAGCCTCGCTTTGCTTCTTCACGTGCACATAGCGCTAATCTCTGTGTGCAATTAATCCAAAAAGAAAGTAAAAAGAGTTTTTTGTCTGAGCAGTAAACAAAATAAAATTCAAACAAAATACCACCGGTTTAGACCGAATTAACAATAATTTTTTATTTTTTAATGTCGTTATTGATTACGAAAAGGGTTTTTAAAAATACAGTCCTATCTTTTAACAGTGGTGAATTGAGTTAAATTCCGCTTGCTATGTCTATGGCAAAGTTTCAATCTTAATTGTAGAAATCGGGAAAATTGTGCATATATTTTGCAATTTTGCTAATAAAAATAAACTATTAATATTCGCATGAGTAATTTGAATTTCCATGAAGTTTTATTGGTAGTAATTCTTTTATTTTATGATAATTTAAAAAATTTACATCTAACCAACTCCAAAAGCATTGCTTATTAGTACGTATATGACTATAAACTAGAATGACTGAGGTGGATCGAAATGCAACTAATACTAGACTTTGTTCAAGAAACTCAAATATTTAAATTAAATGATCAAAAATAATAGTCCCTCCATTAGAATTGGATTGTTCGAATACTGTTTGCAAGTATGCTGAAACTATGTCCAACTTCTCGTTACAAACTTTAGAATAATAATAAAGTTTCGAAAAGAAAGTTATTTAATTAGATTGCAGAAAGTAAGCGCGGTGCGGCGCCGTAGAAGATAAAACAATCCTCGTCGATGTTTATACTTTTTGTATTACCCATTCCGGAAACGCATGCGACGTAAATCTATTGTTTTATTTTGAGGGTGGACATGGCCAACTAGGAATATATCGAGCGAAAATTCGTATATACGTTTTGTGGCCATTAAACTATAAAATGTGTATCACCATTATAGTCTTTCGTGCGGTAATTTATCGCGTCTATTATCAATAAATTCGTAAAGGCGTATAAAGGTTTTTCCCGTCATAAAGTTGAACATTTCATGACCAGACCATAGCAGAGCATATTTTGGCATTTGACCAAAAGGGGCCGTAAATTTTATACAGGTATCACACACACAGACACACACACACACACATCATCATTTTTGGATATATTCAATATTTGCTTATGCAGTTGTTTTGGAAATTTAAATTTTACATTCTTACAGAATAAAATAATTTTTAGTTTTTACATACACAACTTTGTAAAGTAAAAGTATTAACATATCTGACAATCATCGTATAACGATCTAGCGCCCTTTGGTTAGGCCAACAATGAAAATGGCATACGTAAAAGTCATAAAACACACACACACACCGAATAGTTCTATGACTTAGATACGTGCCATTTTCATTGTTCGCCAAGCCAAAAGGCGTTATATCGTTTTACATTAGTTGTTAGATATGAAACGTTCTTAGCGTTCCGGAAAGAGAGCAAGATACATGGACAAATGTACTTAGGTATATATTTTATTAACATAATACCAGTGAGGGGGAAATTATTAATGATTCACACTTAACAATTTAAGCGATTAGTTGATTCTATAAAGAGTGTTTACAGAATGATGTCAATAAGGACATTTCTTACAAAAAATTATTTGTAATTATCATAAATACATTTACAAGTTAAATGTGTTTGTGTAAGTACACATAATTATAATAAAAACAATTTGTCATATTATGGTATGAAGAATCATGCAAAATTGATAGTTATTTGACATATTTTATAATGTTTTATTGCTATTATGACGTCAACAAAATGGAATGCATTTCTAAGCCATACACGGCAATAGCCGTTCAAATAGCTTCCCTTAGTGAATATCTATGAAATTTTTGTAATAAAAATGAAAGCAGGACGCGTATCCTTAGATATATCTCGAATACGTCCTGTCACACAAATGTCGTAATGTTTTCAATAAACTGTCAAATATCGTAGTTGGTGGATATTTATTTAGTTTGCGTGATGTGCTTGTCTGATTCTACCATCACTGTCACACACATATAAAAGACTTTAGTCGCAGTTGGCTACACTTGACTCCCTATGGTTTATGGATGGTATTTGATTGTTAAGTTTACTATTCGTTGCCATACCGGATTCTGCGGATTTTACTTCAACTCTTCGAACGACAGATGACATATTTTTTTAGACATTTGTCTGTAAACACGATTTATGTACAGCCAATAAGATTACTGTACAGTTTTACAGAAATGGACTATGGAATCTGTGGTAACAATATCCGAAGAAAATGTTAGCTTTCACCACATAATTTACAGTATATTTATTTAAGCCTACTGTATATTAATAATAATACATGATTATTATAAAAAAAAACATTTAGAAACAGATATTCTAAGTTTGCAAGTATGGCTAGTCTTAAGTGGTATTTTTTAGCCCGATTAAAAGTATTATATTTTTATTACTTTCCTAACTAATTAGATGACTGAACGCCTGCTACTAAATAATAATATAATCGCTGTGGGTGAAAAATCATCTTTTAACTTACAAACGATAAAATCTAATGAACTTTTAAACTACTGTTGAAAAATGACCGTACATTTATTACACCGAAACCTACGAGTTCAATTTCACCAAAGTGGCAAACAAAACTGATATTTTTGGAGCTAGAGGGCGCCATTAACCATGACAAAACCACCAATCAAACACCCCAAAAACTATTTTTGTTTTATGTGTTTTCGCACGCTATCCACGCACCCTGCATACTTATATGAACATACCTAATCTATAATCGCTTCCACATTGGATTACACAAATATTGAAAATGTGGTTGCACAACAACAAAACAATTCTTGCCATATTGACACAAGTTAGAGAAAAATTTAAATTGATAAAACTTGAAGATATTAATAATGTCTTGCTAGTTTTAATCAAAGATTTTTAAAAGGATGTGCCATTTACTAGAAAATGATTTTTGAAATAAATGGATTTAATAATTATATTCATGATTACTATATACTGCGCTTACCAAATTTTATTTTGGTACGTAACGATTGTATTTAAATGCTTACACGTATTGAATAATCGTTTATTTTACTTTTATATATATATATATATATATATATATATATATATATATATATATATATATATTGCTACAAATATGATTTGATTCACGCTATAATTATAATATCTTATAAACCCCAATTTTAGAGTGGGATCACGTATAGTGCTGTATATGACACTTAACACATGTTTCCGTATATTGAACAACAAAATATTGATGCGTGTATATCGCTGTTAACCATTCTCTGGCATGCGAACAATAATGTAGCTGATGGCTGCGAAAAGTGTGGTGGATAGAGATGCACTTACGACCACCGACACCGATGGCGCTAGAAGCAGTAACAATTTACTGCCGTAACGGTAGGTGTAGCTGGTTGGTGCCAATGACTCACCTGCAGCTGGTGATAGCTTGGTGACTACTCCCCAACGTTGCTTCCACTGTAACAAACAGAAAGACATCAGTCATCATCATATCATATCACATCACCGGACAAGTACATACACTTATTTCATAGAGGAATTAAAATACATTTCTGGTAGCTACCAAATATATTATAATTAAAATAATCCGTAAAATAATTGAAATTATCTGGAATTGTTCAATCTACATCAACCAAATATGCTTGGCATATCTCTGCTAAAACCAGTGGTTGCACATATGTAAATAAAATATTATAATAAAAAGAAACCAATCACTATGCGCTCGCCGTACGTACGTCAAGCTAAAAGCATTGGTGACTGCAGTTACGCCTTGTATTTTGTGCAAATATTTACCACCATGTAAGATTGATAAACATATGATTCGAATGTATGAAATAGCACTTTATGCATGAAAAACTCGCAATTTTTATATAAAATGTCTTTATTTTTATAGAAAGTTTCAGTTCTATGCTTTTATCATATTGAACTGATGTGTTCATTTTCTATGCAAACATACGAAATAGATTGAATAAATTAGTTTGCATTCCGTGAATGCGTGTTCTTTTTTCTTGCTTTTTTATTATCTAAAATGGAATCCGTGTACTTCACCGTATAGGGAAAAGTATATAATAGATGAAATTTGATTATTCTTTTCCATTGGCACAATCTGATAAAAGGGAATTTCATGTCCTTTTTCCTGTGGATATTTCTTTAACGGCTTCCAAACGGAACACTGCATAAATATCTAACAACTGCTGCATTTATTTATATAACAGTCGACGTTACTATATTCTAGATATGCATTTAGATAGATACTAGTATATTTATGTTTCATATTTAATATAGATATTGTGAAGTTCTAGCATGTTTTACAGTAGAAATACGAGCAAACATGATTCAATTCTTGTTCAGTATTCATTTAAAATTTAATTAAATATTTACTAATCATTACTTTGATCTTATTCTTATTATAGATATAATAACTAAACAATATTTACAACGAAATTTTAGTATTTTAACTAAAATAGTACATTCCAAAATGATATCTTTAATTTTTATAGCTTAAAAGAAAAACATTATTATAAATAATATGCCATATTGTAAATATTGTACGATTGTATTTGGCAAGTATTACGAAATTATGTATATAAAGCCTAAAATGTCAGATATATACTATTGCAATACAAAGAACGATTTATAAATAGATGCAGCCTCTCATGTTAAATAAGCAGAAGCATTTTTGAAGTCCTTAAAGTTGTCACTAAGAGCACAAGCTCCAAACAAGAGGGTTTAAAATATATTTGCCCAATTTAACAAATAGGCACATCAGCAATTCCTTCACGAGACAAACAATATATATATATATATATATGTAGTATATGTATTGAAGTAAAAATGTGTCAACACATACGTCGGCGAATGCTCGCGCCAATCTGGTGACAATGACGTGTCGTGCGTGTGACGTGCCACATACAAAAAGAAAATAAAAACAAGGAAAGAGTGTTGTATGGTATGGTAGTTGCGAGCAGAAAGAGGCACCTAAATCCAGTCCTCCGTCCAGAGAGTGCGTCTGCGAGAAGATCTTTTTCTCCCGCCCACCGCGTGTCCTCATTTCTATCTGTCGGCCCAGAATCACAGTTTGCTCCCAGAGATCCCAACCAGGAAGAGCGACGCGACGCAACACGAGCCGACCGACGTGCGTATTTCACACAGACACACATCATACCAAACAAGTACGTGCTCAGAGTCAAACAGCATCGCTGGCACACATATAAAGATTTTCGTTGGCTGCTAAAAAGGATGGAGATTTTACGCGAATTGTCATGGGATTTTACAACAAGTACACATACACATCGTTCAAATCACTTGTGCTTGTTTGAATTTGAATACTATATATAGTAACGTTATATTCAAATGCAGAGAAATACTCTAAATTAAAATATTAGAGTGCCCTTCACTCGACTTCCTACTAATACGTTGTTTACATTTGAAATAAAGTAACCATGTGGAAAGCCTTTATATTATTTTTATTGTTTTGAAAGGAAACAATATATTAAACTATATATATATATATATATATATATATATATATATATATATATATATATATATATATATATATATATATATATATATTTTTGTTATTCTGAAATCTTCATATTACAGAAGATACGAATTATTTAGGTTTCGCGCCTTATAGGTCTATGACGGTACTATGCCTATAGGCTTATTTGGAGTGGGGGATAGGGCTATTACCAGAGCAAAAGTTTGCCACATGCCTATTGTATTGAAAACATAAAATACTTGAATCCGATCAGAGAAAACATTAGTTAGTTAACCTCTAACCATAAAAATGTTGGCCGTAGCTAACGCAACATGTTTTGTTTCGCTGTCGATCGTCGATCATTTTTCAAGACTTACCGCCGTTTCTTTTAGAATTCGTTTCGATGTTATATTTGATTATGTAAGTTCTGAAGTTCTGTAGTTGTGAATATGAAAATAATCAGTTTCGTAAAATATGGGAAGCAACTTGCTAAAATTCAACTGTAACATTGGTATATTAAATAAACTATTATGTACATTCGCGAAATGCAATTCATATCCATTGGGAATGAATGCATTGGTATATTTTTGTTCTAGACTTTTTGCAAAAAAGAAAGAAAAAGAGAATGTTACCTAAGAAGAACAACATGGGTAATACACTTTTTGTTCATTTTACTATTTGTCTGCATGAATTTATTCGTGGAAAAGTTAAAATAATAATTCATTTCGTTGGTAAGACCAACCAAAGTTTCCTTATCTGAGAGTTATACTACACGTACTGTATATACATACAAAGTGGCACACAGCACAGAGCAATCGATTTTAATGCCAAGTAGGTAGCTTTAGAATTTGTGGCTGCAACGAGCTAGGACTAGGACTAGGACGGCGCTTGTCTTCTACATGATGTTCTTGTATATGGAACGTTCAATTTGCGGAATGCATGGCCAACCCTATCGGATTACGGCCTGGCGCCTATTGCGTACCTACTTTTGAATACTAAACTAACACTGAACTTCCGCACAGCACAAGAACTAGAAGCCGTAACGTTCGAATTAGATTTATTGTACAATGTTGCTAACAATTGGGATCTAGTTGGACGTTGTTTATCATTGGAACTTGTTATTTTTAGCTCGGTCAAAAAATGTCCTTAACAAAAAATTCTTCCCTCACCACCCTGAATCCAAAGATAAATATAACTCATATATTTGAATGTTAGTCGTCGCTCGCTCGTTAAACCAAATTTGTGCCCCCTAAATGCAACAAATTTGTCATACAACTTTTGTGGGATACCATTTGAATCTGCTCGCAAATAAAAATCTTATCATTTTTATATTTTCAAAGTTATAGAGTCCCAAAATTTGGAGCCCTCCATAATACTATACTTAGGAGGATATATTGATAAAAGTTGCCCATAATGCATGTTATAAAGTTAAAATAAATATAAAATTGAGCCAAATGTGTGATGATTTTAAATTTGTACAGAGAGAAATTGTTTGACTACCTTTATAGTTAATATGGTAACTATGGAAACAACGAATCATATTGTCCAAATCAGAGAACATGTATTTCCGTAAAAGCCTCGTTTTAAATTATTCATGTTTCACAAATAACCTGGCGTAACTTATATTCTGAGGAAGATATACAGAAACACTACGAATTCCCTAACAAAAAAGAAGTTTATAAATAATAGTAAGTATTTAATAAATAATACAGTATACTTTTATAGAGGAAAATAGTAAAATTGTATTTATCGGGAGGTGAAATATAAATTCATGCTATTAGCTACATATGACCTGATGTGGAAGTGTGTATTAAAACACATATGTTTCTTGTTTTATCTGATGTACCAATCTATATAAAAATGACCACTTGTATATAATAATCTATTGAGGTTCATATTTTATTTGTCATTTTTATTATTTGTCCATAAATATTTTCCCGCAATAAATGTACTGTATGATTACCAGCTCCTACTAAATCGTCACTACATTTGCTTCATGAATCAATTTTGTATATAAATATGTGTAAATTGAGGATCGATTCTTGCCCATGCCAGTTTGTATATTAACAAAAAAAAAAAAAGTTTTACACATAAATGAAAACATATAAACATACATGTAAACAATAATACATACATCTGAGTGTTTATGTATATGTAATAGCATCAATAATATATTTTGTGACTTTTTTATCATGTTTCGATGGCAACAACACAGCAAGTGGCAAATCGCTAGTTGTAATGAGCGATAGGGTGTTTATTATCAGTATTTATCAAATGACATGGACAGTAACGCACGCGGAGGGAACCATTTGAAAAACAGTTGTTTGGGAGCAATCCAAACAAACGCGTGGATACGAAAAATGGTGTGTCGGGCGACAATAACTACGCCCGTTGTATATTATCCACCTGGTGGCGGAAGTTTTTAACTAATTTCGCTGGTGCGAATGCGCCTGGGACACGCACATCGCAGCCTTATTCTCTGGCGACTGCGCCAGCGCCTCCATCACGGACGGGTAGCTGAACTACCTTCACGTTTGTATTTCTATATATAATATTATGCTAATCGTGACATGGCTCCTATAGAAACTTACCATGAAATCCGATCAACTTCCAAGTATATGGAATATAAGGCGATTTCAGCGAGTTTGTGAATTTTACTATAGGTATAAAGATATTTTACGATGCATGGATGTATAAATAGAGGGTGTTGTGCAGATTTAAATGTATTTAACATATATATATATATATATATATATATATATATATATATATATATATAATAGTAACCGGAGAAGGGCTAAGCACTAAGCGGACAATGGCCCCAATAGTTTTCATCGCCAAAATCTGGAGAGCTTTTCAATCGCCTTTATCCTTTACCGTGTAAGGCTCTTTGTAATTATTCCCTTTCTATATATGATGTTGTCAAAATAGCCATCGCAGTGATCAGCAATCTTAAAGAATGAATCGTGTTGTTTGGTGCGTCCCATCTTTTGTTTAATAATAATTTCAGCACGCTAATTTCAGTGTGCTACGGCTGTGTTCCTTTTAATTACTGTAATGTACACCAAACACACAGACTGCCATATGTCTCAATTAATCCTTTGTGTAGATTTGCGTGTGTGTGTGTGTGTGCCTATGAACATCTCTCAATAACAAAAATAACGGCTGTGAAAACCAGAATTATACGAAACGAACACATAATACACATGATTTAGATGCTAGAAAGCTACTGGGAACAACAGACAGAGACGAACAGATATATTGACAGGAGCTGTTTTTACTTATACTACGTTCCAACTACGTTATTATGTCTTACAAATTCTCTATGAGAATTGAGAATTTGCACAGTTTTTGACAATATTACTTTGATAAACAAACATGTAACTTACAATATTTGTCCATTCTTTAAAAGGCTATTGCGATATGCCATAAATATTAAAAAACTATTAATTTTTGAGCAACTTTGGTGTATGGTGTCAATTATTTTCTAAAATTTCTCGTATTTTTGTAAATATGAGAAACTGCGTAATTACCTCTCGAGAATATATAATAAACATACTTAAATCTGTAGTGCCTTACACTGAACGTTCTAGTGCACATAGAATATATAGAGTAAAATATTCATATTATTTTACTACAAACAGCGAGGGTTTTGATATTCCTACAAAACTCACTCAATTTTTTGTTATACATTTAAACGTTCGTTGATATTAAGATTACAATTTAAATAAATTGTTTAGTAATGATCTTGAACAGTTACAAAAATATGTCTTCTCAAAAAAAAAAAAGAAACAATATTAATTGAGTAAAGCTCAAAACTGCATCGTACGAGTATATAATCTCGAGTACAATACTTCTAATTAGAATTCGCTCAAGAGAGTATAATATATGACTGCAATCAAATAATTATTCGTGTTATTAATAATTTAAATCAAATGGTGAAATGTTGTTTTCTATCAATAAAAGTGTTGCAGTAAAGAATAGAATCACCAAGAAACCCGAATTACAACAAAAAATTGTACAAGATTGGCAGAACGAGCCAGAGGGGCTGACCTCTGATAAAAATTCATTGTGCATTTGATGCGTAAGCAGAAAATAACATGGTTAGGGGTTTATTTTAGTGCAAAAAGTAGAACATGTTTGTGGTGGCCACACAATGTTCCCTTCTATACGTGTTATTAAATTTTTGTCAAATCGATTTCATCCTCAAGCACACACAAAGTAAAGTTAAATAAAACACGAATGAAAAGTTGATCGTCCCGTTCCGTGTAGTGTTATATAAAAGTTTGTGCGGGTGTAATATGTCGCTTATTGATCCATGTGTTTCCAAATCCCAAAGTACGTACGTACGTAATCTTCGTCCAGAGAATAGGAAACTTTCAATTTTTCCGCAGTGAAGGTGAAGTTGACTGCCACACGACAAGGCCGACCACATGAACACTGACCGATGAACCTTGTGCAGTAGTGTGTAGGCTTGGCTGCTTCTCGAGATGTTGCTTTGGACAGGCAGGAGGAGGAGGAGGAGGAGGACTATCATCAGGACTCTCTAATCCAAGTTTCCTTGTGCTGCCTTGTACCTTGTGCCCGCCGTTCGTTGCTTCAATGCGACCGACGACTGTGTTATTATATCGGCTGAACGTGTATGTAGTTGCGGCCTGAATACTTCGTTTGAGGAGGATCCCTTCGTCCGTCCGTATTTTCTGTTCTTGTATCTATACCATATCTCGCCGAGTTTCTCCAGTGTTATGTTATTCAGTACAGCGGTCAGCTCGAAAATTTTATTATTAATGCTGGCTGTATTTTACATATATGAAATGGTACATATGTAAATCACAAAATATAGTGACGACAACAACGAATAATGTTTCAACAATTATTATTTTGTGTTGGTCTTACAATTATTATTCTGATTTGAATTCAGTTGCAAATCTATGAAAATTAAAAAGAAATCCTCATGCATTTTTGTTTATGTTTTTAATAATATTGTAAATATTAGGAAGGTATCATTATTTTAACCACTAATTGTTGAAAACATAATATCTAATTACAGTGACAAACAATTTTATTATAATGAAATCAATTATTTTATAAGATATCCTAAATTTCAGAAGTATCTTTTATTTTAGCAATCAAACAGTTTTATAACCCCTAGAATTCACCCCCAGCATATCCGCTAGACACAAGAGGCGACCAATGAGCGAGGAGTAAATCTCGTTAAAACCTTATTCATCTAATATTTCTATATGGGACTTGGTGTAATTACGAATAAAGTTAATTCGAAGATAGGTAGCTCGATTCCGGTTAAAATTTAAAAAAAATATTTACATAAATTTCTTGATTTTTAATAATAAAGAAATCTTTCTTTGTTTAATCGAAAATGAAGTTAATTTAATTGGCAAGAATTATTATTATTTATATTATCGCATTTGTCATTTTCTTTCGTTAGTAAAATTTGTTTCAAATAACGTTTTCGTATCTACGTGGGAACATCTCGTGTTATTGTAAACACGAACCCGTGCAGAACGTAGGGCTTCGCTATCGGGTGTCACTTCACAGTAATTTGTCAGTGCGAGACATTTTGGTTTGAGACGGTGTAGTAGTAGACAGTTACGAAATACGCACAAGCACAACCACATCCAGTTGGTATAGTATAGTATAGTAGTAGAGTTGGAGGCGCAGTTAATCCATCTGTCGGCATCTACTCAAACAGCCGCTTTTATCTAGCTGCAGCTTTGGCTCGATCTCGGAAGAAATAGAAACCAAGGGCAAGATTAAGTAAAAAACAAGAGTTGGGCCGGGCTTGGAACAGCATCGTCATTTCTCTTCGTTTTCGGAAGGGCAAGCGAAAAAGTAGAGTTTGGGGTGCGCCCCGAAAACGAATGAAACATTTATCTTATCCTTACACTCCGAGTCTGACAAGAGCTTGCGGGTTACCGTTCATTTTAAATTATTCAACATGTACATTGACCCAATGCACCCTGTTCACTAATTCAATATGGATTCGGTTTCCCGTGCCACGTCAACTTGCTATACACTGTTATCGCGAAAGTCATTACATCAAGTTACACCACTATAAATTGTCTTTAAGTATTTGAATGTTAAGTTACAACATTCGTCTTCTACATATATAGATAAATTAGGATACCAACGAAAGTATTGTAATCATGAAAAATAAATTTAAGTTCTACATTAATTATGTGTTACGAATATCGAAATCGACCTCATGTCGTGCAAAAGAGTGATTTTAGAAACATTGAAAAATGTACACGTTTAAAAATGAAATATCCATTGTGACCATTATTATGTTTTTTACAAAAAAACAACGTGAATTATAAAAACAATTATTCCTTTTTCAGAACACTTTTCAAGCGAAAGTTGTTCATATTATTAATATACATGATAGAAACGATTCCTTCAAACTACACGAACGAAAAATCTAATCAACTCTTCTCAAATATATCTCATGTCCAAATATGAAATAATGTTGTTCTATTCTGATTGATTTCTTACCCCAGTAGCACAACGATATAGTACCAATATTGTTTGCCATATTGGCGGAATGTGGTTTGGGTTAACATAGTACTAGATTACTACAATATTGTATTTCAATATTGGCAGAATATTGCAAACCAATATTGGCAGAATATTGCAAACCAATATTGTATAAATATAACATCTCCATATTTACCCAATATGTAAATGAAATATTTATTCTATATTATATATTTTGATTTAAAAATATAATAAAAACTCAAAATTAATAATAAATATATTTAATAAAGTTTATTGCACATCAGAGATATAAAACATATACATATAGTGTTAGTGTAAATATATAAAAATTGTTAATAAAAAAAATATATAGTAAATATATTCACACATATATATATATATATATATATATATATATATATATATATATATATATATATATATATATATATATATATATATTAGTACACTGTTATAAAATATAGAATTAGGGTTGGGCGATCTTTTCTTTCTTCCAACATCGCGATCTCTAGCCGTTGCCAGGAACATACATAGATCCTATTTTTGATATTTCATGTTCTGTCCCATGATAGATGCGATTGTGTATTGCTTCTGGATAAATGATAAGGAGACCAAGCTAAAGCAGATATAAATTGTTCAATTTACAAGTAAAATATGACTTACCTTAATGTGTCAAATATGACATTCGATTTACGAATAAGATGATCAATATTGATTTCAATTTTAAACACGATAATACAAAATACCGCAAGATAACACGACCAAGAAATGATACAATGAAGGAACCAAATTGAAACGAAAAAGTGACAGGCCCTATCCTATAGGATCATAGGAATTATTTAACAGTGGCGTGCTGTTTGTATCTATTCATCGTTTCTGAGTTCCACTCGTCAAATGATTAAGTAGTTAGAAAGTTAAGCAAGAAAACAATATCAGAATTGGGTATTAAATGTAAATGTCTTGTTTGCGTTTTGAAAACCGACATAAAAAATATTCTTATTTAATAGCAGCAGGCTAAAAGTAATACGCCACTGTCATTCCCACTATGCATTGCAATGGAGCGCGCATGCGCGATGGTACATAATTTTGTCAATATTGGTATAATATGGTTTTTGACTGAAAATACAATATTGTTTTTCCCATATTGTATTGATATTGAAATCACTATCTTAAGATATGTATGATTTTTCGTAGCAGTTTTATCGTAACTGGTACATTTTTTGAAGAAACTTTTCAAACAAAAGTTGTGCGAAATATTCATAGCTTTCATTATGAACATAACTATTTTTGCCATAAGGGCAGCCGTTCTAGTGATATTGGAGAAAGGACAAAAAATTCATAGAGTAAACATGCACTTCCGGTTTGAATATTCTTTTCAAAAATAGCAGGTTCACATTAAATCCATATGCAAGTCTTAAGTTTGAAGTTTCATAATTTTTCGTTGCACAGTTTCGGCTCTAGAGCGTTCACATACACACAGACACACAGATGTCACTCCGAAAATAGTCACATTCGATTCAGGGAATGTCCAACTATGTATGTATATCCGTTGAAATCTTGAGTTCGAAATATTTCATGTATACCTACTAGAAAATTGTTTTTCGATATACATACTAAAAGTTCTTAAAAATATTTTATTTATATTGTACCAATATGTATATTCAATATTGGCAAATCAATATGTAACCCATATACCAAATCCATGAGAATCACAAACATCTTATTTACAATATTGGTATGATATAGTTTTTGATAGAGAATACAATATTGTTTTTTCCATATTGTACCAATATTGAAATAATTTTTAGGAGTTAAATATTGACATACAATATATAACCAATATGGGTTTTCCATATGCCATATTTAGCCAAGATACAATATTTAACCAATATTTATACGATATAGTTTTGACATATGGTGCTACTGGGGTAGTAATGCAAACCACACAAAAAGATATATGTTATTGTGTAAATTGATAAACTATAATTAGGGAATCTCGAAAATTATTCAACAACTGATTCCATATTCTTCTAATGAGCTATTTTCGAAGGTAAAATCAGTTATAAAATAAATTCACGTATATATTGTGTCCATCTAGTTACCATATTTACTACATTAATTATTAATATTGCAAAAGGATTTTATAAAATATTCATAAAATAAAATTAAGATAAATAAAAATATTACACGTAATAGAAATGCGTTTGTAAGACATTGTTTCGGAATAAACCAACAAAGGAAATGTTGTTTTCAAAATAAAGTACATAATTCGAATTTCTCCAAAATTCTTTCTGCTGAGAATATTCTAGACACACGACCCAATACTATATCTGTATTCCACTTGCTCTGCGGCGAGCTAAAAGTATAACGAATTTCAATAACAAAAAAGTAACCGTGAAATGGCATTATCAGCATTAGTACAAGGCGGCGACTAATTAGAAAAAATGAGTGATGAACATGTAATTGTTTTTAATTACAATTTATTAATGACACGAATCAATGTTAATACCATTTTCTTTTTGAGCATGGGTTCCATTGTTCCATTAGTTTAATTAGCAGCGCGATTAAAATTACCATAGTAATCCAAAATAGATTAAAAGGACGCTTTTACAAGTCTGCCTAGTTAGCATATTTCAAATAGGGTTGTTGCGTGTCACCGTTATTCGCTATAAAAATCATAATACTCTATAGGTTCAAGGTTACCAGCCAAATATTACGTGTTATAAGGTCAGAGGTTCATTAGGTACATTAATTACGAATTATTTTTAACTTTTTGACAACTGAATACATGACAAATCTTGGGATTATGCTAAATAATGTATTATGAACATGATATATTAACAATGTGTTGAGTTGTGTCAAAAATATACACGCCAGTAATAGAACATACATAAATTTTATCTAATTTATAATTTGTACACAAAATACATAATTTTACAGGAGTGCTGTGTTATCTTGCGCACTGTATAGAGCGTGTAAATGATCTACAGTCTTTGTTCGTATTTCTGTAATATTCTCAGAATCAATTATTTACTTGTTCCGAAAACTTGTGCTTACCCCTATACTTATGGAGCACGACTTATTATTGATCATATACATAAAATTCAATTCATTGTTTAGTGTTTTCGACGATTTAACAATTAAACAATGCTCATAAAACAATAAACAAAGCATTAACTTAGTAAGTTATAAAATGCAACAAATATCATGCTTTACGAAATATATTTGGTAGTGGCATATCATAATAATTTGATGTTATCTCTTCGTAAATTAATTCCCTTAAAATATTAATAAGTAATATTCAAAATTTAATTAATAGTAGACATCATTTTGTTGAATTCTTAATATAAAATAAGTTATAAATTTTATAAAACTGACGATCCATTTTAATATAAAATAAAAGTCTGACATATTCTTAATCCCGAAGAAATGCCGAAACGTCGATAATTAATAACTATTATAAAATCAAGCATGTACTATGTTTATTATTAATAACTTTAGTCAAGAAATTCAGTCTACGTTATTAAAAAGCTGAAATGACCTTCACTCGACTTTCTTGTCCTTTCACTATCTATATTTCCATTAATGCTCTAATTTTTAATTCACCATACGTATGGTAACTAGGGAAACGTTAATATAAAATAATAATTTAGAAAGACAATTTTACAGTATACAGTATTTCTTGAAAGAAGAAATTCAAAGTTGTTTGAAATTTTAAAATCTTAAACTTTTGTTAGATTCGCATTCTTTCTATGTGGTGTTTGAAAATAGCAGCAGGAGCAACCCGTTACTTTCTGTTGAGATACTGTTTTCAAAAATAGGAAATACTCTTCCGTGGCATATACAAATTTTAAGTTTAGAGATTCATAATTTACAGACCACCCAAACACATAAGAATACACACACAAATAATCAAATTCGATTCAGGAATAATCAAAATGTGTATTTCCGTTAAAATCACGAATTCGACATTTTTCTTGATCTTGTCCGCTGTGATTTCCGCATGATGAGCTGGCAGTATTTGTGCAAGCAATATAAATATCCCGATATAATTTGCAAACAAAACCAGAAGATCGAGTTAGATGCATTGCCAGCTACCAACACAGGCACCATACAACACGCTGAAGAAGGATCACTATATTAGTAACGAGCACACTATTTTAGTAACGAGCACAATCCCAAGAAAATAATTAATATATAATTAAATGGTCGTGTACATAAGCAGCGATGTATAAATTACGGTTGTCGCATATTTCATTTGTTGCATAATCGAACCTTTTTTTTCTGCTTTTCTGGTAGAAAAATCTAGTGAGCGTGCTGTAGTTGAATTCGCGTGACAGTTTACATATATATATATATATATATATATATATATATATATATATATATATATATATATATAAATTTATATCAGTTTTATATAACACGCAATAATTTGTTTTATGGTAAATAAAAAGGGAAGAAATACGATTAGCCATTCTGTGTTTTCTTTGACACTAACTTTTTATATCGCTTTATCATGAACATTTCTATATTTTCGCTGTTTATTTGGCAAACGACGAATGTTACAATTCTGTCTTGGATCCATTTTTTTACATCAATAATTCAAAGTGGACTGAAAAAAGTTCTTTCTCATCCGTGTATGGATATAAATTTACTATACTTTGACTTCAGAAATAGAAAATTGTACATTCAACTTTTTAATTATTCAATTTTATTTCCAATATATTTATTGCAAAATACAGTGAAACTTCAGCATTTCGAATTTCTTTAATCTATATATTGTAATATATAAAATCATTTCTCTATAACTATAATATTTTACATCTCGAATGTTTTTTAACGCACTTTCTAGACAAACCCAAATCATGGGAATGACAGAGTACAAATAATGTATGTACTGTGAGATAAGAAATGCAATTCTATTGCCTGGAACTTGATCTCTGATGCTACGTAAAATTGCTTAAAATCACGTAAATGTATAATTAGTAATAATACATTTAGCAGTAAGCGGGCGATGACGCTAATAGTAATCTGTACAAAGTTTTGTTACGAAATTATCCTTCAAGATATCCGTAACAGTCTGGCGAAGAAACGATGTACGTTCAAGTACGAAACAACAGTAATCAAACAGTATTACGGCCGGCGGCGTACTGTTTGTATTTGTGTCATGATGTCAGGACAATTTGTAACGAATTGCTGTTGGAGCAGGCACTTATTCTCCACGAAACAAATACATCTTGTTTCATCCAATCAATATCCATGACAAAAGGTCAAACTCTACTGCTCTGTGCTGTTCTAATGGCTAATTGGATCAGCGCAAAGAATACCATCGCTTCCTCTGCCCCTACACCCCTCACATTACATTCGATTGCATACTAATTTACGTCAGATTATATGGGGATGTATTACATTTAATCGATCGCAATAAATGGCTTCAAATATATCAGTTTCTAATGCCAACATTTTTACTCCTAAAAAGAAATAACCATTGAAATCAGGTTAATCTTCAAACTCTAGATTTTGACGGAAATACACAGTTCAACCATCCGTTGAAGGGAAAACTATGAATCTTTAATCTTTAGTCTTGTATATGTCTCGGAACAAAACATATTATTTGTGAAAACAATATTTAACTTTGTGAGAACCGTTGATATATCGTATATGAAGGCCTAGTTTATGGCACTACAGATTTCTTATAATACAATAAATAAATACACTATCATATAGACTTCGTAGTAAATGTATCTACCTTTTACAACTTTTGCTTTGTAAGGGTCACGACCTTCAACTCACAGGTTACAGAAAAAAGTTAATCGATTTCACGTCAAAAACTAACTAGACCCATCTCAAAGGTTTTGTGTGAAAGTGAAACTGTCCCTAGGTCTGTAAAATGCGGGTGGAAATACGCAAGAACACCATAAAGTGTCTACGACGGCTACGACTGACTCCTATAATGTAGTGACGCTGGCCAGAGACTTTGGTTACACATATGAATTTCATGACGAAAATATTTGAAATGAAAATGATTAATAATTGTATATCCAAAAGTACAAGCTGCACCTGCTATATAGGATAACTGAAAGATATCTTGAAAATAAATAAGAATATATCTTTTCGTATTTTCTTGTATATTAGCCAATGAATACATGCAAATATATTTATGTATTCAGTGTTCCTCTATATATTTTGGGAAACATTAATACAGCAAGACTGTAATATATTTATATTTGTGAAACGCGGTTTGATATATTACCCTGTTACGTTTAAATTAACGTGTAGACCTATTTTTTTTTTTCAATACGCCTGGTGGTGCTGCGCAAAGTGGAAGCTTTTGAAATATGGGCCTTAAGTCGAAATGAACAAGTAATTTCCGTTAGCGTCTCAAGGTTTTAAAATATTTTCAAGGTTTTTGAAGGTTATGATACAAGATCGTTATGTACAAACTTTTGAAAATTGAATATGTTAGGGTAGAAATCAGGTATGGTTGAAAGTTTAACTTTTTATGCATAATCTTCACTGGAATGAACATGAAATGTTGTTTTCATGATATAATTTGATCTTTCACGTGCTTAGATTTATTCTATATAAGCCTTAATTTAAATTATTTTGCTATTCATCAAGTATAAATCAAACAAAAATTATATAATTTTATATCTTATAACTAATTATTTTTATGTTCAAAACAATTAATTTTTCCTAGATAGTTATTGAAGTAGTTAGTCAACATAATAAAATGTTTTGAAAATATGTGAGCTTAGTTTGAATACATTGTAACGGAACCTCTCGAACCTTGTGGAAAAACTCCAGATGATTTGAGTTTGTGTCCCATTTATAAACAAGCCTCGCGGACAGGAAGAACACAATACGAAATAAATAGTGATCGCATGCAGACAGAAGTGAACATAAGAATAAACGATATTAATGTGCTAGTGAATAATCAATAACTAAGTGAATATCTGTGAATGGTGCTGCAAAATGAATGCTTTATAGTAAATATAAATATTGTTTGTAAAGATAAATATGGTTGAAATATAAGTGTATAAATAAATTGCAGTTTCAATGAAATAAGAGTGCTTTTTCAGTAACATTCATGTTATAAATAAAATAATATAATATGAGAAATAATACTACAGTATTTTTACAATATGCATGATATTTATATCAGAAATGTGTGCACGATATTGAAACAGGTATTTATGTGATTTCTATCAAATCGTAAAAACATTTGTTTTTTATACCAACATAAATTCTTTAGTATTTCTATGAATATAATAACATTGTCGCACTCTAGAGGATTCATGTGTTTTCTATATCCATATCCATGGTTTCTCTAATTAACATCGATTTTGCTCACTGTACGATCATTTAAATATGATAACCTTAATGGGGAAATCGTATGATGAGATATTTATATTTTATGTCAATAGTGCAACAATGCTGCAACTGTTTAACCCTGAATTTTTAACTTGGCAAAGTTCATCAACAGCTAACCTACTAGAACAACATAAACATTCGTGTTATGACATGAAGTTGCACATACATACTGCAGTACAGTTCACCACAAGTACAAAACTTTGAAACACACCACACAGTACAGTGAGGGAGGGCACGCCAGAGACACCAGCCGAACGTGCCGGGGATGCGCAGGGGGAAGTCCCGACAAGTACGTGCCACACGGAGACAGGACGCCGCGACGCCGCCGTCTTGTGGGACACTCACTCGCCTGTCTTTCCCCTTTCCCTCTTGCACACGGCGACCGTCATCCGTATTAAAAAGTATAACAGTTGAAGAAGAGTGCATCGGTGGAAGCACCCTTGTTCGTTTTTATATTTAAGAATGACACATTTCACGGTAAAGGATGATACATTGATACATACATACATACAATATAGTTGTTATTTCACTTTTATTTTATTTTTCTGTATGGTTCTTCTTACGCGCTACTTTTCTCTGTTGATGTCTGCATCTTCGCAACGAATACATCATAATTTAGAATGAGAAGTGTTGTTAAAGTATTTCCTGTGTCAACTAAAGAATACACTACAATTTGTATGCTAGTTTAGTTGCTTGCATTTTTATGCATTCAAATGTAAAAAGTTAATAAATGACATTAGATATAAATAACATTAAACTACACTTGGTCAAATTACAGTAGAAATGCTTCATGGCAATACTGGTTCAGTGCAGCTTGCACATTGAATATGGTTATGTTACAAAATCCTTCTATTGTCAATTTACAAATCACTGATCTAAGGCGCGTATATCTTTGGTCAAGAGACATTACAAATTTAATATTTACCCATTTTGAGTATGAATATACTTATAAAAGTAGTACCTAAATATTTACAATCAATGAAATAATTTTCATTTTCATTGTAATACTCTAACTCAATCATTTTCAAAGCGTTACATTTATAACAAGAAACACATTTAAAACCACTAATATTTAGTAAATAATAACTGTGCCGCCCAAACCACATTTTTACAATGAAACTGAGCTAGAAAAACCAGTGAAGAGTATTGCAGATTTATTTAGCTTTTATTTGCTCTACAATTAATTAATAAAGAATTTTGTGAATTTAATTTATTAGCACAAGAATGTAGTTACAAGTAAAGATCATTGATCAATTTGGAAATTATTATCATGGCACCTAAGATGTAACGAAGCTCTTTGCTAGAGAATTACTAACTAGTTCAACCTTTTAATGTAATTAGCTGTCCAAGATGAAGTAATATCCTGTTCCTAACTTATAAGAGCGGCATTAAAGAATTTATATTTCACTTTTTATTTCAGGAAAAGAGTTATGAGATTGTGAGGCAACGTGTAAAAATCCTCAAATTAATGAAATTTACAAAACGTAATGCCTTTTCCTTTTCAGAGGAATAGATTTTTACCTGAACTGATTTCACGTAAATGTACTTTCAAAATACTAATTCTAATTCAATTTTGGTGAAAAAATGTAAATATTTCATTTAGCATTGTATTCTTAGTTCAGATTTGAGAGAAAAGACCGGAATCATGATTTTATATTTGGATGAAACGTTTAATTTCAGATTAGATTCTATTTGATCAAGTCGATGCTGATCTGTGTGTTGAAAAGAAATCGCGTATAGTGTAGCGTTAGTGAATATAAGTAATGCCCTTGAACAATTAAACTATGCGTATAGATGAAGTTGAAAACGATTTACTCTCGAGCAATAATAATTACTGCAGTAATGAGCCGTAGCCGTTGATTACACAATGACTGATTACCATCCGAACACACACACTTGCAGAATATTTCAGTGCAGTCAGTGCACAAGAGTGCTTTGGTTTGGTGTGTGTGTGTGGCGCGAGAACGGCGAGAGCAGCAATCAAAACTTTGCACAGACAGCAGCTATATGTATGTATGTTACTCTGCACCAGCACTTGTCTAATGAGAGAGCCTTGAAGGCAACTCAACGCCTACTCTTTCGGTATTTCACTGTTTTTGTTTGTTTTCTTATCATTGTAATTATTAGAAACCGCCAGCCATTGCTTTTTCATACCAATGGTTTAATTTTTGGCAAGAAATATTATTGTATGATGCAGCGGTGTTGGTGCCTTTGTCATAAGTTTAATAGCACCGTGTCTGTTGTTCTTCGTTTAGGTTTTGATTTTAAATAAATACTAGTACAAAATGTTTCATGAATATATTTGTGCTCTTTACAATGAATAGATATATAGAAACGAAATTGACATTGGTATCCCTATAGTCTTCTTCTGACAATGTGGCTACTATAAGCTTGTTGTTTGGCAGTTAGTAGTACATGCTGCGCATTGTTGGTTATTCATAATTTAAGTTTATTTCCATATTTATTATACACAAAATAATTGTTAGTGTGTTGATTAAATAATTTACAGCTGAACTACATTTTAACAATAATATATATCATATTGTCGTGTTTTTTAAGCTATCATTATATAATTAGATTAATTAATAATTTTGAAAATTATACATTTATTTCTACGTCATAATTTAAAAAAATAATAATTGTTTAGATACTGAAACTTTAGAACTAATATAAATATATATCTTCAATCTGTAACAAAATTCAGAGAACCGCATAAAAAACAGAAATGCGTATAGAACTATTATTTCAACTCGCTTTGGTAACAAAAAGACAAAAATATGAGAAGAAGCCCAAATATCTTGGCAGTTCAGTGCTCTGGAGGCTCATATCTTCCTGTCTGCCCCCAAATCTTACATATGTATCTATAAGTTTGAGGGGTCCTAATTCTATAGGCACTAAGCGCGCTTCTGGTGCTACTATACACAAACTAAACTAATTTGATATTATTTTTAATCAAAATTGTAGGAATCTAATAAGTGTGATACTTTCTTGTCATTTAAAATTGCCCTAAATTATTAGGCAACGCATTGTAAATACGTGGAAATTACAAACTATTTTTAGAATTAATTCTACAGACATATGCTTATTGCAAATTGTATCTATTTTGAATTTCAGGATGAACTTCCTTCGAGTTTGAAACAATCAGCGACATCAAACATCTATGAGTGAGTACAAAACTTTGTTTGTTGTTTTGTTAAAATATATATATATATATATATATATATATATATATATATATTAATATTTCTCTGATAATGATATTGTTAAAAGCAGCACTCAAACTATTTAAAGCACACTTGAAATATGCAAATTTCGGTAACAATCTCCTCAAACGCTTCTTTTATATCAGTGAATACAGTTGTGTATGTAGTAGTAGTATACCAGACTCATTATCAAACTTTAAATCTTCTAATTAAATCTTAAACTAAAGAAAACTATTTCAAGTTTGAATAGCTGATGGTTGGTTTGCTCCCTAAACTTTAGCAGGGGCGAGGGAGCTTCTTAACAAAAGTTTGCAATTCCCGACAAGGGTTAAGGAACAGGAAATTTAATAAAAACTGTTTTAAAGTCTAAGTTTGCCAAATCGCTAAATTACAATTTGGTCCGGTCCTTTGCTTTGATAATATTATTAGCTAACCAACAGTCTAACATGTGCTTCCTTATATACTCGTTAATTTTAATAATATATTCACAGAAATTTGAAAAGTAGTCTTTAGTATATTCTATATTCTGATACACTCATATTCGTAGATCTACTACCTGGAGATACTTTCAGCAGTACTTTAAAATAAAAATGAGACCAAGAAACTTTTACTGTATTTGCTATACAAATTGTTTCTATAAATATTTGAGGATGTTCGTTGTAAATAGTCAATAAATGTACTAATTTCATTTGCGATTTTATCGAATATTATATATTTTTTGAGGAAAAATTCAAACGAAACATTCATAATCTTTAAATATTTTATCAATTATTTTTTCTCAAACTCGTTTTATTTACAGTATTATATTTTAATCTGTAACAGATTTTGCTGCATAGCGCTAATTACATATAAAATTTTATTTTTAATTATAGTTGGAACTATATGATAAATGAATAAGATTATTAATTTGATGATGAGTATATAATGAAACTTACTCTTTTGTTGTCGCGGAACTTAATCCATCCATCGCATATGGTCTGGTCGGGCTGTCCAGGTACCTCCGTCACCAGTTCCAAACTTTCCGATTCATTTTCCGTGAGTTCAGAATCGGTTAGCGATGCAGGATCTCCATAACTGCCGATACTACGAGCTGGTGAGCTGAAACAGCTGTCTGGCAGTTTGCGAGATAGCAACGGCGAATTGTATGCGCTCTCAGACATTGTTGATCTTTTTGTGTATCAGTGACTCACTTCACTCTATTTGAGATTACACATTAGATACTCGCACTGTTTGACTTTATAAATACTCAATTATCACTATTATTGAATATTCATTTTATACGTCAGATCACTTTGACGATAAGTTACACTTCAGACAATCACTTCAAAATTAGAATGTGTTTATAAATCACTAAAGGATATTGGTAGTAGATCACGTTATATTATATATCTTATAACATTTGATATTAATGATTTTTGAGGTTATATGAAATAAATTCAGCTCATGTTAATATCCAAGTATAAGCTCTATTAATTGATTCAATTTCAAGGATATTAGTACTGTTTTTATTTATACTTATTTAAATTGATATGGTATTATTGGTGACATATTTATATGTATAACCATCACTTCTTTTGAGCTGTGAAATTAACTTTCATTTAAATATTCCAAAATTGTTAAACAACAATCACTTGTTGAATTATGTTATTATTACATATTTTTATTTTTGAAAGATGGAACACTTTCTTTTTTATTATTAGGATTCACTTTCAAATTTGGTTAAATGAGCATGAAATAAATTCTCATGATATTTGTGATAATTATTTAAAAATCACAAGTTTAATATCAACAATGCGTAGAAAATATGTTTATAAATCAGTTTTGAAAAGTTATTAAATGTATATTTTTCAAATAATCCTTCGCTATCGGCAAAATATAGTTTTTAGAAAATTCACTGAAATTTATTTAAAATCCGAAAATAATCCTCGATTACCGTGCCTAAATATTCAATAGGAAAATTGTTCATGTCCAAAACTTGATTAAACAATAATATTAATAAATTTTGTAACTTTGTATATCGTAGCTTGTATTGTAAATGTAATTAATTTACAGTTGATAATTATCTTTGAGTTTGATTTTGCTAATTAATTAAAATTGACACCGCAAACACACTGTAACCAAGTCAAGTTTCACAAAGTTATTGGGGTTAGTCGTACGAAGCCGACATAAACTTTGATATATTGCCAATACATTTGATTCCCTGGTATATCTCAAAAGTTAGTCAAACATTTTTTTAACAAAAATAATTTAATCAATCCATTAATTTATCATAAGTGATTCAAACATATAGACAAGATTCGACACGTGACATCATACACTTATTAAACACTTTGGTTTAAAATTAAGACATATACAATCTTAATTTAGTTCACTTAAAACTCAATATGGTTGGAAAATTTTGTAGTTTTGGCGAATTCTTCTACAAAATGTTACAATGTTGTTTTTTTAGTATTTTCACTTTAGTATAGTTTTATATGTAGCAAAAACACTAATGAATTTAATTTAAATCATTTAATTAGGTACACCATATTAGTATTTGATTTAACTATTGGACCAATTTTCTTACAAACGTTTACGAAACAGATTATATTTATTTGTAGACGAGTTCAGTCAAAAGCACTAATAAAATAAGTTTATGTCGGTCTGATATTTTGGCTAAATACTACAGAATTAAATACAAATATTGAATGTTTCTATGTTATATAATACAATCACTTATAAACTAAGTTCAGTTCTGTAAATAATTTAAGAATCAAACATTTTAGAAAAGAGACAAAAATTTGAAAAATTGTTTAAATTAAAAAAATCGCATGTCTTTAAGTAACTCGAATAAACTTGAGTGTTCCTTAACCACTGATAAACCTAGTTTAGTACACTATAAAGTTAGGTATCCAACATCTTAACAATGTGTTTAGTCCGCATTTAGAATCCGAATAAATTGTTTACGTATAAAAGTGAGCGCGTGAGTTTTTACGTAACTTGCGGCGAACCAACTCGTGTCCAAACTCGTGTGTTTACGGTGCGACGTCGCGACGGTGAATGCAAGCGAAAACACGCGCGCTATCGTCATCGATCACCGTCGTTTTGAATGTGGCGCTGTCTGGCGGAGGGTAAATGCACTAAAGGCGCGCGAGAGGGTTGTCTGTGTATAGATAGTGTGTAGTTACGCCGTGGCCTTGGCACTGTACACATTTATTATGCACATTTATATTCACACTATTAGGGAACAACAATCAACGTATTTCTAATTTGCATGCGAATAATATTGCATAAAAATTAGAAAAGAATACCTCCCTTAAAATGGTTTTTGTTTCCTGAGAAATTCGAATGCTTTAATAGTACTTAAATTCCCATTTTGAAACTTTGATAATAAATACTATTCGAATTTAATATTTTGATCCAAAATGAATGGCACCATATAAAACCGAACAATATCTTTTGGTAAAAAGTAAAAAATCTATACTGGTGATCTCTGATGTGGAATTGGGTTCATAATTTTATCAAATACAAAAAAAAAGAAAAACTTAAATCGAGTAATATATTTTGGTGGAGGTGCAGGCATACCTGCCAAATATTCGTAGCGTGAACAAGATATGCAGTTATTTGAGATAATAACGTTAACTAAGATAATTATTTTTTACACAATATTTTTATCACAATTATTAGAAGAAGGTGTTTTACCTCGGGACAGTTTTTACATACTGTGAGGCATATTTTGTTTGGGTTGAGTTATTTAAGAAATAATAGTACGATAGGAAAGAATATGATTTTGTTATAATATATTATTTTTATTGTGATGTTATTTCATAGAAAAATATTAAAAATTACACAACAAGGAAAAATGGGAAAGTGTCCCAAAGGATACACGCTGATCTTGTCCCTTGGGACACTGCTGTTATCGGGATGAATAAAGAATACGAATGAAAGCCAAGAACTCAATGATCAAAAACATAATTCCTACGTAAAATTAAGTAGATATAAATTGAAAATATAAATGTTCAAAAAAATATTATCCCATATTGTTGGATTAAAAATTTATAGCGAAATATAATTTGTTGTTTTTGTCGTCCACAGTCTTCGTACTTTTAACAATGTTCTCAATGATTCTTTGAGAAATATTTAAAGATATTAAAATTTCTAGAAACCAATTTTGAAAGCATAAATACATATATATATATATATATATATATATATATATATATATATATATATATATATATATACATTTCCTTTGTTAACGCACAAATTGTTATTGTTTCAATGTATTGTTCTAGCCCAACATTATTTGTCTTACTGCTAATTAAAAACCGTAGTCTTTTAAATTTTAATACATTAATTACTTTTTTCTGTAATATATATAAATATGAATTTAAGTGGTTATATAAAGTAGATAAATCGAAGTGATTCCCTTCAAAGTGACAAATAACATTGTATGTTATTGTATGGTATGTAATCCACCATCAGGCACACGCAAGCGCGCACTCGCTGTCTGTTACTAATACACGTACAGTCACCTGTCACCTCACGAATGAACTTAACACCGGAATGCAAGCTTTGTAATGCCTGCAAACGTGTCACTGCTCCTAATGTGACCCGATAATTTGTGCATTATGTAACACCGGTATTCTACCCACTCGCCAAGGCGCGCGGGGTGGCAAGCAGGGAAGGTATACCTTTACTCAACGCCGTTCAAGGGTTATTATAATAATTTCCTTTTGAACCCCGTTCGGACAGGGGCGTTCACTGTTCACGAATGAATTGGGGTGATGATTAATTTGTGGTTTGTATAAAAGTTAAATACTTTAATGATATTACTCGTGTCTTTTTTATTCATATCATTCAATTGCGAAAATCTTATTGTTTTGCAACATGCTACATATATTTTATACTGTTTGTTTTATATTCATTATTCAATTTTAATTACCATTTCACAAACCAATAATTGTTCGTCTTTGAGCTATTGTTTTTGTTTTAATAAATAATTAGTGGCGGGACTAGACTTTGTTTTTTTTTAAAAGTGATGTGTAGTCAAATGTTAAAATACAAATAAGTCGGAAGTCAATTTTCTAGATGTTTTGGCGCATTGTATAATATTTCAAAAGAAAGTCTAGTGAAGGTCACTTCTGTTGGTTTAAAAGAGAAAATGTAAGATTAGTTGCAAATTTAATCTGCGGCAATCGCACGGCGATAATTCTGTCGCGTACGCCAATGAGTTTCTATAGTAAAAATATGTGCTGTCTTCGTTCATCATCATAAGTAAACGCAACCTTCCATATAATTTGTAATGGCAGTTTGGTTTGTAATGAGTGTGTATTTATACGTGTCACCTGGGCTTATTTCTCGACTTGAAACGTGCTCGTGCTTCTTCGTCTTCAACCGATGATCACAGTTTCGAATGGACTTTGAGATTGAGTTCCTCAACTAGCCTACTACCCTCACTTCTTATCTTGCACATTAAATATATTTATTTAAGAGTGCTCGTCTATCACAGGTGCCGTGTTGGATACATCTCCAAGGTACGATACGATGTTATAATACACTGAAGTTTACACACAATTAACAATCCCTGCAACGAACGAAATCATTTATCTTTTACGTAGCGAACACGGCTGTTTCACACCTTGGGAATTACTTGCACTATAGGAATTGATGATGCTGAATGGATAGGGATTAGCTTAATTACTTTAGCTTGTTAGTTTTATGATATGTTATAAACATCAACGCACCAATGCTTGTATACATTTCGGTGGATACCATTAAATCATGTTTACTCAAGTAGCATAAATAAATAAATTAAATTAAATCTGCCATGCCCTACACTGGATCATGATTTTTTCATTTTTCTGGGTACCTTGGGGATTTTAATTATATTATTTAATATAACAAGGTTTTATCTCTAGTTTTGAAATTCGTAGATACTTCCAGTACCATCAAATAATTGAATGAATTTGGTACCTTCCAAAGTGATTTCCCAACAAATGATACGTTTTTCTTTTTGAGAAATCTTGTAAGACATGTTAATATTCTAACTATTATGGTTAACACTATTATCAAAATGATGCGGTTTTTAAATTGTAAGAATGCCAGATTATATATATATATATATATATATATATATATATATATATATATATATATATATATAATGTCCTATAAACCACTGTATGTCAATTGTTTGGGTTTCGTTTATAAAAGTGGATAAAATACATATGAACGACTGCGTAGGCATATATATAATCATCTATTTGCATATGTATCTTGAATTCAAGTAAAAATGTGTTTGACAAAAGCGGCAGCAAATTCTTCGCAAACAAGAAATGTTGGTATCTACTTGTGAAAGAATCTTAAGAATACAATGTACAAGTATCCAAAAATTGTTGAAACATTCGTTGAGAGTATGTTTGTGGCCAGCCAGCCACCAAACAGCAACTGTGTTGTATTGTTAAGATTTCGACAAGTGGCCACTCGGCATTCTCTCCCTGGCTGGACCAATGATATGGGCGGATAGGAAATCATAACTAACTCGAAAATCCCTTCAAACGGGGCAGCACTGTGCGCCCGGGATAATGGCGTTTGCGAAATCAGCCGTGTCACGGTGGCTATTCTCTTCAATGCCTCCGGGGTCATTTACAAAATCGCCCGTCACTCGCACCTCAATTACCATCGGGATTCGAGATTTTTCCGCCTCGAGGCATTTGCGCCAAATTATGGCTCACATACTCTAGCATACTCTGCTGGTTAATAAACATGAAATTCATATTGATTTTAACACTTTTGACGGCAACGCACGCATTGGTCAGTGACTGTTATTGAATAGTCATGAGTTCTTTATTGCCAGCCTATGGAATTATCTCTACAAATATATTTCTATCCTGTCGGTTACCCTTTATATCAATTTGTTATTATTCCCTATTTTTAGTAACAATTTCGCAAAATGAATACCAAACACTAATTCTTTATAATACATATATCTTGCAAAATTTTTGTTAAAAATAGACGAAACCGACGACGTTACTTACCGCAATAAAAGTTATGTTAGGGATAACCTTAACATTCTCTGATGGAATACATATTTAGCTCAGCATAAAATGCTGTACAATAGAGCTATATTATTCGGTCGTGGGCCTGTATTATTATCAAAGAAAATTTTATAACTCTATATCTGTTGACAGTACTGGATTAATTTTAGCCAAGGCAAATCTTGTTTTTACTTAATTGTGGATACAGCCGGTTTTCACTTATATGATATCTACAACGAATTACGTGTCAGTAACTAATGTTTCTAATAGAATACCATGAGTATTAGAATTCTTTTCATAAATTCGAATTATGTCGAATAAGAATCCAAACACAAAAATATACACACTAAACGTAATGTGTTGTGTATCTTTTTTATGAACAAGGAATCAATGGAATAGAATTGCGTGAAATCCCCAACAGTTCTATTTATTTGGTGCTTTTAACGTGTAAATGGCAAACACGCCTATGGTGAAACAACGGCAATTTACTCGCGGCGCGGCGCGGTGGAGCAGCAGTCAGACATCGAGTAGAATAACACAATTTAACACACAGTGAACGAGACTCGGCCGGCACCAGTACCACCAATATAGAGAAATCTGTCCAATCAGGCGAATCGAAACATTTTAATCAATTTAAACAAAGGACGCTCCATTTAACCTTCATTTGATTACATTCCCGATGACGGTAATCGCTTACTGAAACATTTTTCAACACTCATGCGGCCAACATTTTTTTTACACAATTATTTCATACATACATACTTACACACTGTGAATGTGATACGAACTACTTACTTATTATCGTAATAAAATTACCAATTAAAATCTGATAGTGAACGATATGCTAAAATAATGTTAACAATATTAATGCATACATTTTGGAGGCATATACCACGTTTATGTTAGTTTAAAATTAAGTAAATACCTAATGAAATTCCTCTAATAATCTAAATATTTAAATCTCATTGATAAACGGATTTCAATTCGAAACAAACCCCAATAAAACTTCCAAATCAATGAACAAGAATGTTCCAGTTTGTTTTTGGTTGTACACATAAACAATTTATTTCGTCGAACAAAAATCAATAGCTACTTGAACTTGATGCGTTACTATAGTAAATGTAAACATAGAGTTTCTTGCATGTATGATGAATTAATTACTTTAGCAATTTAACTTTAATCGCTAGGTAGGTATAGTGCATGTAAATAAGTGAAGATAGTCATCTGAACTCTACTACGAACAATGAAGTCATCACCGTTACGTAAATTAACTAATAGATAAATGCTGATATATAGATACTAATACTACTACTAACATTACTTTGATGAGCATGTGAAACATAAATTAGGCATTGCGACAAGCATAATACACTCAAATATAGTTTCAAATTTATATTACCGCAATATTGAATTATTTGCTTTAATTATATAATTAAGACAATTAGTTTGCAATTTAAAATATTTAATAGAACTATTGTTTTTAATGTTAAACCGTGAACTGTTTTATTCCCACAATATATTTTCGCACAAATCCTTGATTAACAAATAACTAAATATAAAAATATTATCCTTTCAAAAATGAGTTGTTTAAAATATTGTTTTTGTACGACCTTACTGAAAACAAGCTTTTTCAAGGCAATTGAAATTTGTCTATTTGCCGTTGAACGTGTGGAAAATTCTTATTGCCGATCTTCAAGCAGAAAGGGAGTTTTTCTGCACGGATAAAAAAATAAACGATAAACACAACTCCCTTGAAACGATTACTAACGAAAGCAATCACCTAAAGAGTTCATACCGACAATGAGGAATATTTTGTATTTTTATTTACTTTTTGGTCATTCTTAAAGCATTTGTAGAAGAAGAAAAACAGTGTGTATATTTTGAGCAGACGCCGTCCTTGCCCCTCTAGCAAGATCTTTGTTCATACACGACTGACAATGCCTGCTTTCTGCTCTAAATACATAAATACCGATTCTTCTTGATAATAATTATTATTATTATAACATTGATGTGTTTCCCACATATGAAGCGAGCTCGAATAATAATCATAATAAGAAAAAGAATATGTAGAACGGAATTCAAATCAAATTGTTCCGATTGCACTACCCAATCTAACGTATTTATGAGGTCGTATCTAAAATATGCGTAACTAATGCAGCAGTGTATCATGAACATTTAGGAAGTATATTGTGTGAATTTGTGAATAGTCGGCTCATGTAAAATAGCCCACAAGGCGGCGGCGGCGGCGATTGACCGAGTGTACTTTCGCCGCCGTATGTATGTACGTATATGCTCGCATTCTGAAATGTTTTATTTGATTTCATAGTCAACTATATAGTGAGGAATTAAATAATTGCTCTGATGTTGACGAGATTGCATGGAAAACTAATAAACTTTGAGTGAAAAAGCATTTGCTTAGATGTCTATAGGTATATATATATACGTACACGCTCTTTTTGACAGTGTACAACCATGGATGCAGTTGGGCAATGCTCATAATAAACGTTGGTTGGTGTATTTAGTTTGCTGTAAGCATCGCATCGCATCGCATCGCATCGCATCGCGCAAGGCATTCAAATGGCATTTAGTGCTTTTTATATGAGTTTGCGTTCAGACTTACTGCTCGCTGTAACTTTAAAAGTTAATAGGTTTACTTTGAGATTTTAGTTATGTTCACTAACTAAAGAGGACTTGAATGACATCATGTTTCAACTTTAGTTTGTTTAGAATTATATGTTACATTGCCCTCTTTTATAGAATTTTAAATGTATCTGAAGTAAGAAAAGTATCTCAAATTAAGTTTCAAACTTTTTGCAAGATTAATAAAATTGTAAAATTTAGGTATAATTTACAGGTTGATTTTGCGGATTAAAATATTAGACAGCAGAATTCATTCAAGACATTAATTTAAATTTTGCCCTTCACTGGATTTTCTTATATTTATAATCTGTGAATGAAAATTGATATGTTGTGCTATAATATTTGATTACAAATAGAGGGATTACGCGGATATTCCAAACAGACTCTCAATATTGTATCATATTTTTACAGCGTTTGTTACTGGGATTACATTAATTTGTTAAGCATGGCTCTGAGATTCTGAAAACATATGGGCTTATGAATTTTAAAATATAACGTAAACTAATTTGGTACTTGTATGTTTCATAAATAATATTAAAATCAATCTAATTTCTTTAAATATAGCTACAATGTAAGGTTTTACGCCTGGCACCGAGAACTATAAATATAATAACAAGAATATACACATTATCGCACATTTGCCCCAATTTGGGAAAAAGCAATATAAAATCCATAGCCGACGATGAATATAGCTGGTGATAACCAGTTAATCGTCAATCAAATGATCCTTTCGAGTGAGAGATCTCACAAAACTGGTATACAGTATAATCCCCATTCGTCCATCCAATCATCTCAACTATTTGTAACAATGTGTTATATATATATTTTTTTTTCAGAATCAGAAAGACGAGATATGAATAACTGTGAAATTTTCTTTGGTTCTGATAATTTTTGTACAGATTGTACAATATTGATTATTATCCTCGATGAAACGTTTAATTCACTCTATTAATAATAATAATAGTGTGACTTCAAGTATCGCAGTTAAAACATATGTATCGGTCATGACAAGCGTAGAGTAGAGTACTTAATAACTATGTTGATGGTATGTTTTATCAGTGTACGTATATTAGTAGTAATACGCTTAAAAGTTATAATTAGGTAGGTACCTACATAGGTATATCATGTGGTCATATGCATGACAGAGTTTGCGTGTAAATTTTATTAAGATATGTTTGTTTTAAAATTAAATAACCAAAACATGTCAACTAGGCAGGCAGCAGCACGCGACTGTAAAGCCCGCTCTTTTAAATTATCATCCCATATCAGTTCTCCGGCAATCACAGTTAATTAAAATGTTTGAGGTTAATTCATTTGATAACGAACACAATTACATTTGCTTTACATTTGTTCCATTTATATTTACATGTGTTTTTAATTATCTTGGCGGAAGTCTAAAAGTATGTATTGTGGTCATGAATATGTTCGACACAAATGTTCTTCCCTCATTGAGATAGATGTATGCATGTCTGTTGTAAATAATATGCAAATTTTCATTGGCTAATAATGATATACCGCTAAAATAATCGTAATTACACTTAGTGTGATTATTTAATTTTATTTACTTAATTTATTTTAATTAGTCGTATACTAATCAGTAATATATATATATATATTTTCAATGCATAGATACTGTGATTCAATTTTGTCAGTGCTGCTTTGATATTAACTACTTTTGAGATGACGTCTGGTGTGTGTCTGTTAACGCTTTCCCGTGAAATCCAATAAAGATAAAAATGCAACTGTAAGTGAAAGATTCAAGCAACTATTGTATATTCGTCGGTATATGATACCAACCTAATAAATAATAATACCTAACAAGGATTAGAATGATTAAATAGTTCAGTTGAAGAATGTAAACACTGTGTATAATATGTGAGTAGAAAGTGTGTTTGTGTGTACCTAGCCACCTAGAAATATGTGATATGATATTTTAATGCACGGTTGAAGTCGGTTGGACAGGCGGATGACATCCGCAATATTTCGGTACAAAGGCGACTAGCCATGTACAGGTATGTATGTATGTACCAACCAGTTTTAAGATTAGAGTAGTTCGTATACGGATAGTCATTGCTCTCGTGCGTCAAGAGGGATTTTCATTCTGGACAGTAGAAATTTTCATTCATAACGAAAGTGCCGTCTGGAGGCAGTTGGAACATTACGTATACCCGCCCCAACGTGCTTGCTTCAAATCTCACTCACGTACTAAGGATAGTTTTGCTCGTTTTACTTACTTCTATAATCTTTAAAACAACGAGATAGTTCAAAGTTCAACATCTATATTTATTAGGTGTATGTTGAGATATACTGTATATTTTGTCAATAAATCGAAATAGTGCTTCTGATTGAATACAACAGATATATGATGACCGCATATGTTTAAAGACATGCAATCGATTCTATCGTAACCATTAGTTAAAATTAATTTTAACGTAAATTACAAATAATTATTCAGATATCGTAATTAGGCAAAAAACTAGTGAATATAAATGTGGGCAATTTTTATAGTTTATTGTTAATTCTATGGTGAAATTATCACTGCCAAACGGATAGCGGAGTGAGGGGGTGGTGCTAGATGTACAAATAACTAATTATTTAAACGGTCAAAAGGTCAAAAAAAAAGAAATATTTCATACCGAAAACGACTATAACCATTAAAACCATGAAAGATGCTACAAAATTTTATTATAAGAGAGCAAAAATGAAGTCAGCACATGACTCTTTCTTAATACGTGCGATAAACCGATTTCCATCTTAGGATGAGTTGTACACTAGTCCAAATATGATACACACAAAAACCGATACATTATTGTTGATGAATTATAAACCAAAGTCAAATATGATTGATCGCAAAATGCAAAACATGTTTTTCAACAAAAAATGACCAATGACAACGATGACGTCTTTATTCGGTGCTTTTCGAGTCGAGAGATTAAAAAGCTGTCAAATATCAAATTCATTATATCACCCAAATACAAACTTCTAAAATGATTATAGGATTTTGCTAGAGCAAATATCCCAGCTACCAGCAAATCAAGTGTTTGCAAATTTGATCAATATAGTTTTACAATTTTACATAGTTCATCCTAATACGCAGGTACATCTTGAGTGTATGTAATAGTCGGATATTACTGAAAAACCTGTGTTTAAGTTATAGGCAAAGACAGACTTTAGCTGTTTATACAAATCAATAATGGAAAATTCATATATCTGCAATGCCTTACTCTGTATTTTCTTTTCCATATAATCAAAGAAAATGTATTGAGTACTGGTATATAAATATTGCTTTATTATTAAGAAAAAGATAGGGAATTCCGGTAAAACTGTCAAAATATATATATCCCTACACCTTCTAGTTAGGTCTGAAGTACATAACTTATGTGTAACTATGCGGCATTTAATGCATAGCATGATGAATTTATTCGCGACATAAATCATAGCAGAGACATTCTCCGTATACCTACACTTTCAATTCTATACATTATTCCACTTTATTATTACATCTTGCTTATTTATTTTATTTTTTTATGGATATATAACTAATAGAAGACAAACTCGATCAGAACTTTTTTTGGATTTGTTTTTGTGTAGTAAAAAAAAATAAAGAATATGATTTATATATATATATATATATAGATATATATATATATATATATATATATATATATATATATATATATATATATATATATATATTAGATCCTGAGCTCAGAATTTGAAAAAAGAACTTTGTTGATATAAAATATCGTAGAATTTTTAATAGCAAAATCTAAAAAATAATTATAAAATGACTAATAGCCAGTATTTAGGGGACTCCAAATTTTGCAGCCCCATAGCTCTGAACCTGTACAGGTAATTGGATTAAAATGCGACGGGAACTTCACGGACGTGAAATTTATATGTGTATCATATTTCATTAATATCGGCCCGCTACCGTCAGAGGAGTTGCGGTCACAAACTCAGGTTTTGCGTCCGACCGAGCGAGCGCGCAAGCGAAATACATTCATGTAGTATAAAAGTTATATATTTTTGGATTCAAAACGAAAATATCAGAACTTTTTGTTAAGTAAATATTTTGATCCGAGTATGTTACAGACACACGACCAAACACTCATCTAAAACGACAAGCTAAAATCAAGAACATAGTAATAACAAAATAAATTATCTATTTTTGGCACTCGTTGATACCGAGATCTAGTTACAACATATAAAATAATTTCAAAAGTGAAGTATGTCCATTCAAACAAATGTTATAAGAAATATCTTTAACTTTAAAATGGATTACTATTTCTCTAACTATTTTCAATTACTAAATATTAAGAATATATCAAGATTATAAATATGAGATTTTCTTCCGGTTTTTATACTAATTTCAATTTTTTTGTTAAATATATAACATTTAACTTCAATTGCAGATGTGCGATCGCAAATGCATACATACATCCATATTATAGAACAAAGTGGAATAGAGTATAGCTTGTCTGGTTGCAGTTTGAACAAGAGCAAACTCTAAAGTATGTATAGTCCCCTAATTTATTACAATTACCTAGATAGAACAGTAATAAGAAAGAAATTGTGACAGAGATTGCAATTGCATGTTGTTAGAAAACAATAGAACAGCCACCGGTCATGCTAATAACCATATAGGATGTGAATTAACGCATGTGCACTTCGGGCCTGTTTGCATGGTGTGTATTTTCACCAAGTTTTAGAGCTTTGATGTGCATTTCTTTGCTGCATTGTGTTTACGGTAATATGCAAATTCCAAGTGTATATGGCGCCTATTAAAGTTAAGTTATATGCCTCCATGATATAAGATTAGAAAATTCTTACAGGATAATTATTAGGTCGTAAAGGGTTCATTCATATTGTGCACTCGTAAATTATATTTTATTATCATTTAGTAAGCAATTACTGATCTCCATTTTAAATTATTTCTTATTTTTCAACTAATTCGTCTCGAGCCATACACACATTTTGAAAATTACAAAGTCTGGACACTCGAATTATTTCTACGTAGCTTTTACTACAAATACTACACTGACACACACACACACACACACACACACACACACACACACACACACACAGGCGTCATGTCGAAATGAATCAGGGATGGTCGTGTATTTTTGTAAAAACCTTGGATTTGATTTTTATTTATAATTATTATACTTCCTTATATCCATTCGTAATAGAAAGTAAAAATAAATACTGTCACACTTTGGCTGCACTTAGATATATGTGTGTTATCGCAGACACCTTATGCTGGAAAAAGAGGGTAAGCTACCAGTTAGTAATGGAGCAAATGATTGTAAATTTACTTTGTCGGAACCTTGAACCAGGATACCGTACGGTGAGTAAAATACACGGTATGAAAATGAATCATATTCTTATCTATTCGCTTCGTCTCTTGGTGAGCGTTTGGTCTCAAATCAATTTTATTGTAAATGGCTGTCTATAATTTACAAACTAAAATAACTGCGTTTCACTTCCACCCGTCAAGATAGTTGATGATTTGGTTGCCTACGGAATGATAATATGTTGGTACTAACTATAACTTGCCGAAACTGATCAAAAAACAGATTTGATTTATAAGTGTGATAAGAACAATAATGATTATCAATAAATGCAGACAGATTTCCGGTTCGTTTACTGGTTCTTATAGCTGTAGCTTATATTGCTGAAACGAAAGCTAACTATATTTATATAATGTGCGTTCGGCTTTAAAGCGTTGGAGGTTAAAGAACTTGCCAAACATCAATTAGCACAAAACACAAATTAATCAAGTGAACGCTAAAATTTATATTCAGAAAATTCCAGCGAACAGAGAATCAAAACGCGTAATAATAGGCATTTATGTGGTAGCTATAGCGCTGCTGCATATAAGCACGGCAACCAGCCAAGCCAACTTCGATTCTCGTGTTACCAAGCACTTTACCAATCCCGCACCCCTCTGCCACTGCCTCATAAACTAACGCCAACCAACTAACGGCTCCAAGACACACGCTACAAGCGACATAGCGATGCGACAAAGCATACATACATACATACATACATGCCCATACACGTGTTTTAAAAAGCAATAAGTCAGCTCTCGTTTCTATAACGTGTATCAATCTTGGTAGATAATGGCCAAGTTAGGGGACGACATCTCTCGCGCATAATTCTACGTTTATCTCGCCAACACGCCTGAAATAATCGGTTCTTTATACGTACGTACGACACCGACAACGCCCGAACTCTATCGGACCGTTTCTAAACGATCTTTACACAACCTTTAACCTACGGTTATGTGCAATCATGTTTCGTCAGGGATACACATTTTTGTTTTGCTATTTCTGTGTATTATCGCCTCTAGATTATTCTTTTCATGCTTAGTAGACATTATTGTCACGCCAGAAGGCTATTTCATAAATGCTAAAAAATGTATTTTGTTTGTCGTACAGTAGTAGTACAAGAGGGCTATAATGTTCGGTCCTGTATCAGACATGTTTTCAAAATAATTCTAATAATATTGTTGCACAGTAGATTTTGAAAATATATATTACTCATAGGCGTTAAAACGTTTTTAGTTGTTTAATAAAAATCACAAATGGCAAAGTTTATTTGAATTTTACAATAATTATAGTTTATTATTATGCATTAAAAAAAAAAAAAACTCATTATGAAAATCAATTTATCTATTTAATATAAATAAAAATTAAAATTGTCACTGCAATAATTATACAGCAAATTATATAATATGATATAATACCGATAATTAATTTACCGACAAACTAATATGAATGCATACCAATGAAAATGATAATATGCTAAATAAATGATATTGTGTTAAATTAGTGAAACCAAATTAATAAATATTGTTCCGTCGCTGGCGTACGTTCAAATAATTACCACGTTAAATGGTTATAGTCAGCCGCTAGTGATTTACAGATAATACCTGCGCTAACACAGGTGTAACTTAGTTACACAAACGTTATTGCTGTAGTAACAGTCAATTGACCGTACGCATTCGGGTTCGTCGGGTATGTAATTTTTGATGTAACTACCTAAAGGGCCCACGACCCATCTTTAGAGAATTGAATTACCTATTAGCTCCGATTGTACAAGATTTGAATGAATTGGGTAGATCATTGCGGCACACAGTGTTGTACAGTGATATCACACGAAACGAGGTGAGTGAAAGTGTAATGTTTAATGATAATCACAGTATATCAATACATGTCTAAATTTTATACAAAAGAATAACAATATGTTTAGAGAATCATTTCACTAGTTAGTTTGAGTCACTATTTAGTTTTCACGGTATAGGTATTTTAATGCACAGTCTGTGAAACCCAACTCCCGTTTATTCGTCCAACTTTTTCCCATCCTTGTACCGGAGGGTTATCCTATAATTAACAAAACAAAATAGCAAATATTTTAAATTAAATTTGAATATTTATGACAGCAAAATATATATCTGTGTCAAAATGATAAAACTACTAATGTTGTAAATGCTGCTTCCAAAAATACTTTTCAAGTAAATGTAAACGGAAAATCGTGACGATCATTTATCATACGCAGGATCCGACAAACAAACAAATGGATTAATTTCATATGTAATACGTTTGAAAAACAGATATAGGTTAATTGTATATTCCACTATAGTAAAACATTTAAAGTTGCATATCAAATTTAATTCCATAAGAATCCCATTACGACACACAATAATCCATCATGTTGACGGATGTCTGCAGATAACTAGTGCACAACTATTCATTATTAATTACCCGTCTGTTTTTATTAATTAACTATTGGTGGCTGCCGCACCCCACCCCCCTTAAACAGAAGTGCGCCCCTGACTGCACTGTTCTAATTCTTCGCATGCATGAACAATAAACTATTCATTTCATTCATACGTTTTGATTTAGTATCTTCTTGTGTGTTAACTTCAAACGGATGACTATAGCTTATGGTCTAGCTAGCTAGATGAATACCAAGTGTCCACCAACAGACTAAACCAGTGTGCGATTATGATGGTTTATTATTACCGCATCAGCATCACTAAACGAACTGCCAAATCTTTTCGAGATTATATGTTTCAACTTGCCGCATTTACATTCGAATTATATTTATTAAAGATTCTTTGCCGGTCGAATATGAAGAAATTCAATCAGTTACTAAATTTCGATTTATGTAACCAGTTAGGAAATACCTCATTTCGTGTAACGAATAGAATATTTGTACTTAACTTGTGCATCGAGAACTTGAGACAGATATGTATGTCTGGATAATTGTTGTTCTTTCTTATGGGTAATCATATTTTGTTAGTGTGAAAGACAGACGCACATATATAGATTTGAGTCCCTCTTATAAACATATTAAGTTAGCCCTATATCTTTAAAATCGTTACCTATAAATGGTATACAATATGGTCGTAGGAAGTACAAAGAAGGTGTATCTATATGTTCCGCAAAAGCGTGAGGAATAATTAACGAGCAGAGGGACAATTCAGAATATTATTCCATTTGGAAAATTTTACGGTGGCGAATTTCTTTAGCTGCCGCTGTAGCTATGGTGTGGCAAAGTGATGAATGTGATAGGACGATTCGTTGCAATTTTTCAAAAGCAGCGATGCACAAGGAGGAGGAGGTGGAATAAGAGGAGGAGGAGGAAACATGTACCTCTGGCAGAAGTGGAAGGTAGCTGCTATTCCTAATTCATTTCGCACGGTCATGAATATATTATTTGAGGCATTACCGGGATTGCGTTTGGCAGACGCGGTGTACCACATACTAGCGCCGCGACGCCCGCCCGTGCTACGGTAATGCATTGTTCAGTGGCGCACAAAACGAATGGCTCGATTCAGTTTGATTTCCATTGTTCATCAAATTCGTTAAGTTGAATATTTCACTGAGTGGCTCAGATCCATTATATCCGCTACCACATTAACATTTTGTTACTCACTCGTCCGATATTTTGCGATTCTCGCATTGTATTCAATATAATTAACTACAATCATTCGAGCCAGAATTATCAATCTTCAGAAGAAGTCATAATACTTATGATTAACAATCTTGAACGATGTCAAATCGAAGTAATAATATAATCATATCATAACAATAGCTTGAAGTTTATCGGTAATACAAGTATTAAGCTTTCCTGAATTGATATTTACAATTTTCGAGATGGCATCTGTACAAAAACTGTTATACACATAACCCGAAGGTAAACATAATTTAAAACAAAACTTGGACCGATAGTAAAAGGATTTATTTAAGGAAATATTGCAAATATGATAAAATGCGAACTATTAACGGAAATAAACGTGGTTATCATTCCTGAGCCGAATCCAACTAATTTCGGAATGACGCCTATGTATGTATGTATGTTTGAATGCTCTGGAACCAAATCTGTTGAAAGAAGATCTATGAAACATTAAACTTAAGACTTGTATATGTTCCGAGTTTATATTTTTGAAAACAATAACTTGACTGGAACTAACAGCTTACTTTTACAACTTATTGATACCTACAAAAGCTGAAGATATTGAAATTTCTAGTAACTTTTGTCTAAACCGTATTTTACCGAAAAATCGCTTATTAAATAGCTGTTACATTTACGTATCCTTAGATACAATAAACATTGATATAGTTGTACGGCAATCTTAGCATGAATTAAAAACAAAATAAAGCAATTTTATATTAAATATATAGTGTAAATATACGAAAGTCAAATAAGGGACACGTCTACTTTCTTGCATAAAGATGATCAAAGAAAGAGTTAAAGTAATACAACGTTAACAAATTTGTGAATTCAGATGTTGGATTGTTGAATGGTGTCATTGATGAAGTATCTTATTTTCCAGATAAATTTCTGAACAGGCCATATATCAATTAAGAAATCACGTGTATATACGGTAATGCATTTAGCAAGTGAACCTTTTACAGATAGGTGTCGACACTAGACACAGATGGATCGAACAGAATTCAATTGAGTAGCGAGTGATGGTAGTAGTACGTATGTACACCTAGCCACCTTTCTGTGGGTGATGCGTTGCGAAGGGTTGCGAAGGTGTCAATGCATAATGGAGGTGCAATGTCGACATTGGTGATCTGTCTTCAGTCGCTCAATCTGCATACTTGCCATGCACTCCCTTCACACCACACCTACCCTCATCCAGACTTCCAATATCCTCCTATATCAATGTCCCTTTCCCAATCCCCTGTAATACCAACAACCATCATTCAATGCTCTGCTCCAGCTACGCTACTAATAAAATGCATATACGAGTACTAACCCGTATCTTGATTGCATTCTCAATTTCAGAAACACTATTCTTATTTTATTACCCATTCCAAGATTCTGCGACTGTTGCATGTTTCAGATAATAATCTTTCACGTATCTCTGTTAGGATGAACGATTATTTTGTACCGTCAAAAAATATATATATACATATATATATATATATATATATATATATATATATATATATATATATATATATATGTATATATATATATAATTATTATTATTAAAATTCGTCCCCGGTGGTAAAAAATATTATTTGTTTATGGTAATTCCTCATAGACAAAGGTCGCATTATGTTCAAAACTAGAAGCAGTATAGTGACGTAAAAGTAACTTTAACTTTTAGGTACGAGATAAAATAAACCGGCGCCATTTAGAATATAACTATAAACAATCTGTATTTGTTTTCGAGTACAATACGATTAAATTACAACGACAATGGTGAAAATGTGGCTCTTCACGATTCGTGATTTCCGATTCGTAATTTACTTTGAAGTTGTATTGCACACAAAGTTCGTTCGCTGTGAAATGGTAATCATCATCTTTTCTGTAAGTACAGTACAGTACAGTACAGTACAGTGTGATTAATTGAAAGCACCATAAATGTCGCTTAAACGAACATTTAGAACTTTTGTGAACTCGCGTTATAAGTGGTACCCCCACTCCTAACATTTGCCTTCTCAACCCTCCCCCCACCACTCGTCCTGTAGCACACTCGACATAAATAATAAAAACTGCACCGGGACAAATAATAGAAGTTTGAAAACTTGTCTAATTATCTTTTTGCATGACTGTTTGAATAGTCGGTCGGTCCATGCCAGTTTATAGTTGTGCAGTATGACCGATAAAGTTGGTGCGCGCTGCAATCGCATATCCGGTTCTCTTCTAGACTAATTTAAAATTCACTTCTCCCCAATTTAACAAAATATAAGAGACTTTTGTTCTCTTACAATTTTGATAGGGCTTTCGATGAAAAGATTAGTCTAAAATCTGCTGTGGTGCCCTACAATGGACATTTTTGTATGTATAATCACAAAATATATATTGCGAGAGACAGCAGAAACAATTGAAAATAGAATTATAATTTAGTCCTGCAAAAATATTCCTATTTTGAAAACAAAAATAAATACGGTGATTAGGTCAAACCATTAGGTACGTCTAGTACGAAGTAATGCCGCTCAGCTCTAGGCTATCTCTGATGACGGCGCCACCAACAACTTCCATTATTCAAAGTGCCAGTATTTTTAATAATTTAATTTAAACAATGTATTTTAAATTTTAATTGATATGAGCTAATTTTAACTGACACTTTTAATAAATCGAGCGTGCCTTTAAATATAATAATAATATATTGGGATTATTTTTAATCACTTTTAAGTTAATCTTTTATTAAAGATTCCTTTGGGTTTATTCAATTGGCAATTGAAAAGAATAATATACAATTCCATTACAGAGTCGAATGAATAGATACGAATAAGGAATAGGAATGCGAAAGATAGATGAATACCAGTGAAATTTAATTAAACGTGATAGGAAAACTGATATATCAATTAAAAATCGAATCGAAATGTTGTACGTTGAAGGATAAGTGATCGGTGGTCCGTTGCTCGTATTTTCACCCTAGTTACCCAGATTGCTCTGCCCAATAAGCGAAATTGTTTCCAATCGACCCATCCGACTGGCGCGCCGTGGTGCGGCCTAATTAAATTACAGATAGAATAGATTTTTTCAGCCCAACTGTCACTTCTTATTTCGCGTTTATATATGCATCACAAAGCAAAACCAACTCACCGAAAGCACGAACAAACGAAAGAGAGATAAAGAAGAACACGAATAGATTTGCCTGATTTTTAAAAATTGTTTAATGCGTTTCTTATGTTTATATATAACACTCAATTATGTATAAAATTTATCGTACACTTTATTTTAGATAGATTTTTGCGCGGATTTTTTTTTTTTTTTTCATAAAGTAAATAATCTTTTTTGCCGACCTATAATGCTAGCTCGTATGGCTGTATTAATCTCGGAATTAAAAACTATTTGCACAGAAATTCGATTCACGTTTCACTGATTCTGAAAATGTATAGTGCCTGTTTATGACCTAAAGTACTATAATTGTTGCTGCTTTTATACTACCAGAGTTATGTTGTCCTAAAAACGAAACATCCCATAATACTGACCATAGATATATTTAGACTACTAATATAACAAATTTAAATCATAAAGTTAGAAGATATTTTGAATATAAAGTTTCTTCATATTCAATCCAATAGTCATTTAATAAAAATATTTTTCAAAATTTAACATAGCAATTGCTTGCATTGTTGTTATGAATTATTTCATGCCCGTTAATTTTGAAGAGTTTGTTTTGTAAATCTATTCAAAAATCAGTAGTTATAAATTGGATTTATTTCTTAACAGAAAATTGTAACAAGATTTTATCGGAAAATCATGTTTTGGGTTTCTCTGTACTCAAATTGATTATTTTAGAGATTATTTGTTGGCATTGTTTATACTTCCTGCAACAGCTACAGCGACCTGGGGTATTTTTTTTTTTTATGTATGAATTAATTAAGGAATCCACGAATGAATAAGTAGTTTCATAAACCGTTGTAGCAACGAGTGAATGCCTAGATTTCTAACTTTTGTTAGTTTCCAATGTCCAATAAGAAGTAAATAATGGCTTTGTGCAGTAAATTCTCATCATGGTCCCGAAGAATAGAGTGGGTGCGAACCAGGCAAATATGTCAGAAAGTTTGTAGGTATAGTCGGTGCGGTTGTACTGAAGCAACGAACGCAGTACGGCCGAAGCGACGCGACGCGACGCCCAGCGAACGACTCGGAACTATAGGTAGGTGATTTTATGCTTGTAACTTGTAACTGCATTGCAACCTAGTGCAGGGGCGGTGCGCGGGGGAAATGGAGGCAGTGCGAGGTAAACCGCTGACTTTCGGTTTCGCATTCCTGATAACCTCAACTTAATTCCTGCTTTTACTACATTCGACAACACTATTCTTGCATGCAAACTACAGCTAACGACAAACCAACCCACCGATCGACCACCCTTCAAACACGTGTTCAAATTTATTCACTTTATCGTTGCTACAATGTTTAACATAGTTACCGTGCACAATATCATGTTACTTTAGAAATATCTGCTAATTATTTCAGTATAAGATTTACATTATTTAAATTCACTATTATCTATTCTTTTATATATTGAAATATTGAAAATTTAAGAATTAATAATTAAAACGTGACGCCACATCTTTGACGAATCGAAAGAGACAGAAGTTGAAGATTAAGAAATTTAATCAATATTGCTTTCATTGAATATCGCAGTACAATATTGACTTGGCAACATTGCATAGAATATAATTCTTAGATATACAATTCTTTTTGAAGAGGTCATACATTTTCCCAAATACGAAAATTCAAGTGATTTAATCTCACAGCAGGCTTGCGAAAGAATGAACCCTATTCCGTAGATATAAAACTAATAAGGATGGCTAAATATGTTGAACGGAGAGGGCAAATCTCACACAAAAGTAAATTGAACTGAAGAAATACGTAATGATGACTGTAGTATGTACACGAACGCAAGCAAGCAACAAGAAACACGGAAGCGAAGATGTTTTCAGTATGTTTACGTTTCCAAGTCGTTGTGTCTGTTAATACAACCTGAAATTAGCAAACATACAATAGTTGTTAAACAATAGAATGTTTGAGGTTTTGTTCTGTTAGATTTAAACATTCATTTTACATGATACTCCACACCTAATGCCAGATATTATTTATAGTATTAAGAATACCACACAAATACACAAGTAGGTACTTTCTAGACGAATATAACTCGTATTTAGTCTTTAACATATCAACATAATTTAGGGGAAGCCTTGTTGTTCCCTTTATTACCTGAAATTCATGAGATTCACAGGATTAGTTGAATATATTATATTGGCAAAGTATGTTAGACCAGTGTGCTCGTATCGCGTTGCCATTTTGAAATCGTAGGAACAATTATTCCGATAATCGTATTTAGAAATATTATTATTTGTGTTTTGTACTTGGTAAAATAATTTATTTAAACACGAAAATTAAATTGCAGATTCATTTCTGTTTGACCAAACGCGTTTGCTCAAATTCTTGAGTCGTATAAAATTGGGATTATAAAAATGATTTCGTAAAATTATAACATATCCATTTTTCCTAGTTTTCGTTTTTGACACTGACAAACTAACATATACTTTTACTTTGTATCAAGTTTAAAGGATCTGTAATATGAAAGATTATCCGTTTTGAAATTCAACACCACCATAAATTAATATAAATACCATAAATTATAATCGCATTGAAATATCCTAGTCAAAAACGTTATTATATTTATAAATAGTGACAAATAAATTTGGTGAACACACTAATTGTAGTGCTAAATCAAGCCGCGAGTCAACTGGGTGTCAAATAACAATATACACGTGTGTATTACGGAGAGCATGTGCTAAAGAAAACACTTCATCTGCTTATGAACGAAAATAAAGCTGTAGAATTTGTAAACCGATTTTTTCATTGTTATTGTTCAAATTAAAAACAAAAGATATAAAATACAAAACATAATAAATCATTGACGCTGCAAAAAGTGAAAAAAAATGGAAAACCTTTCAAAACCATCTATTACTTGCAATACCGCAAAACAATAGCGGCAGTCGCGTCAAAAACAACAATGGCCTGGGGGGCGTGGTTTATGATGTTAATGGTAAAAATTAATTAAACAAATGAATTATTACCAGTGACGGCGTGCAATGGTGGGGGGGTGTAAGGGGGTGCTGCTTGTAGTTCGGTTATTATCCGTCTCTCCCGCCCCGCGGCATGAGGCTGTACGCCGCCCCTCGTAACTAACTAACAGTAGTATCGATAGGCAATATTCAACACCATCAGGAAATTATTGGATTTAGCCCTGAATTGATTCATTTCAGATATTATCTATTACATTTGTGCTGTAACATACAGTAGGTATGTGTATGTATCCCTATAGTCGAATCGTTTTGTGCCCATTTGTAAAAGGGTACTTACGTTTCGTTCATGGGAGACTTCGATTAACATTGGGGATATTATTTGATGAAAATTAATGTAAATATTTTGGAAATTTAGTTGGACCCGCCTTCACTTAACCATCACCCTACGATTGCTGCGAAACAAAATCAATGCGATTTTCAGTAAATGGTACATTTTTCGAAAAAACTTTTCCAATGAAGAGTTGCTTGAAATATTAATATTTTGAACTTTTTCTCTAACTCTTACCATTTCAGAGATATTAAAAAAAGTAACAGGAGTAAACTCTTACTTCTGATTAACATATTGTTCTTATAATTAGGTGCACATTTAGATCATATATAATATTTTCATGATTGCAATTCTTCCATTCATATTTCGTCCAATAAAAATAAAGTAAAAATTAGTTGGTTCTAAACTGAGAAATATTAAATCTTATATCATACTGATATATAGTACTATATTGTTTCTATTTAAACAAGCTTAGGTACAACACGCCTATGCGTTGAGCAAGCCTTAAAAGTAATATATGCGATGTGCGTATGTTATATTAAAAAATAATTGTATTTAATTATAATGGCTTTTTGGCTAACAATATGAAAAGCTGTTATAATAATAATTTTAATAAAAACTAAATTCTTTTGTAGATTATTTTTATAAAATATAATTCAGTGCATATTTTAAAATTTAAAATTATAATATTTAATAATGTTTTACGACCATTGCGTTACCAATATGAGAAAATATTATAGATTTAATATATCTTAGAATTTCATGAAGAACTTTATATGTTTTAGTTTATTTTATGGGTCGCATTAAGGGAGGCTCCAAATTTTGGGAGCCTATAACTTCGGAAGTATAGGAGCGATTGGATTAAAACTGCAAACGGATTCAAATAGGATGCCAAATAATGTAGGTACCGGAGCGATTTTAACCATATATATGTGTGTATGAGAGTGTTCTACAACAAATATTGTTGAAAATTAGATAATAAAAGTATAATTTTAAAATGTATGTGTCTGAAAAAGAAGACTGAAAATTAAAGTTTGGTCGTGATACTTTTTTATTATATCAAATTTGGCACTAGTAGCAAGTTATGAATCTAATAGAAAAAAAAAATGAAATGAAATTATCAATACGATAATTTGTTTGATTGATGTATTGTGTATGATTTAACTATCAACAATTAATATTGCATAAATGATTGAGTAATGTAAATTATACCATGGCATTTCACAATAATCACTGGGTAGGTAAGTATTTTTTAAAATAATTATTTCCGCGTATATTAATTATAAACTTTATGAAAAGCAAACTGGAGCATTCATGCATTCATTGATGCTTGTGAAATATCTATCATGAACCAAAGTAATGTTTCCTTTAAATTATATTTAATACTGCAATAATTTGATTTCAAAAATATTAAAAATACTAGTCAGTGAATGTTTACAAACATCCCATATATTCTTTTCACTTAAAGTAACACAATTTTGTTTACACTTTCTAAAGCGTCAATATCAGCCCCCAATACCTGTCATATGCAAATGATTTCTGGGTGACTCAGTACAATGTACAATATTTGAAAGAACTGCAGAAATACAAACACTGCGAGTACAAACTGGTGGCGCTGCTGGTTGCAGCACATCAAAAACACACAATTTAAATTGTAAAAAATGACAAGCCGCGCACGTTGTGCTAATAAACGAAACGTAGATAAACTCGCATCCAAAGCGAAAGTGAAATTCTGACAAACAGTGGCGCTTGACAGTTTCGCAAGGGTGCATGCAACACACTAACAATGAATGATTTCAGTACACATGTACACTGATACCACACTGAACAGAGGGGAATCCGTTTGCCGCTGTGTGTCTATCGTCACAACTTTAAACTGACATCCCTTAACTTGTTGTCTTCATAGATTACAATTTATATTAGTAGCAGTAATCAATTTCTGAAATATAGATATTATGTGTGTAAGTGTAGTTGCATAAAAATATTTGCAATGCCTCCTATAGCGCACCTTTACCTACAAGATTTTCAAACTCAAGCAAACGATTGGGTAAGTAAGTATTCAACAATATTCTCCAATGCAGTGGAACTTCTGGATTTGAACTCTGCTTCCGACGTACTGAATTTGCAAGTATTTGATCCACGATTAACTGGTATCTAACTCGCTATGTCTATCTTAGAGTAAGTTTGATATTTTGTCTTAAGGTTAAGGTTATCGTTTTCCTGACATTTACTTCGGTAGATAACACCTATATTATTTAACTTTTACATTGTTGGACAAAGGACTAAAGAAAGTCTAATAATCACGAATAAGTTCAAAGTTGAAATATTATTCTCTGTATCGCTTCCTACAATTTTCTCGATTATGTCAATGTCTGTGTGCTTGTGCGTATTCCTGTGTGTTTGGAACGCTCTAGAGCTAAAACTGTAGGAGGAAAACTTAAGGAATTTTAAACTTTACACTTAAAATAAAAACAGTTTACTCATGCTATTTATTCAACTTTTGTTGTGATATATATTTTCCTAAAATATGTCATTTAAGGTCACTTTACGTTTTCCTAGTTACAATGCAGTATACGTATATAGATTGTTTCAGAGCAATCGTAAGATAAAATTACCTTTTTCTTCTTCTATTTGCTAATTTAATATATAGAACAATTGTTTGGTTTTACTTTCGCAAAATTAGTGCTGTTAAAAATAAAGAAGAAACACAAAAACGTTCTGTAATAATAGCTATAAAGGCTTGTGTGTAAATGCCACAGCTTTCTTGAAAACAATGTATGTTAAACAACAATATCATGTACTTATTGATGTCAGAAGTAAACACCACTCATATACTACCCAACCATAACACAATACAAAACTCGCACAATACAGACTACATCAGCGGTCGCAGTGCCGCGCCGTGAATGAAAGTAAAACTGCCAAGAACATTCAGCGTCATTATGAAGTATGTACTTTCTGGTGAGAATCCAACATGCAGCCAACTATTTCATAAGGATTGCACTAGCACTAGCACTAGTACTAACACTAGACGACTCCATATTTCGGTAGCCTATTAACCTGATGCAGTAAACAAACAATAAAGCATCGTCGGTCGGCTATCATTTTTCAATGCCATGGCACCCTCGCCTGCTCGTGGGACCAGCATGGTTTCCATTAGTAACCGTGTTCACCTTCGGCACGACCCGGTAAATCTTAGCCCGAATTAGGCATTTCTCACATCCGACATTTCTCGCAATTCCTTTTAGGTACTGCGGGCCCGTGTGCGTTAGGGCTCGCTCGTTTTGATCAACGCCCTTTACTACGTGTATGCGTTCATAATGTCACGATTTCGTGCACAGACGTTCTCAAACATCAACCAATCTCACCGTGAAATTTGGTTTATAGCTATGCATGCACATACGAAATGCGATTGTAGACAGAATACTGTTCTTAGCTGTATTCACAGCTCATTTGTCAGTATGATTCTCAAATTAAACGTAGACTATCACTATACACCTCCCTGATTTCGATGATGCTATATCATTTATTCTTAGTTTTTTAAGCCATTCTTAGATGTACGAGTATATAAGGTCCCCAGTTAAAAAGATAACAATTAGGTTCGATAATTTGATATTTATATTGACTTCTGTTTATGTTTACAACTATTTTGAAGATTGAGGTCTAAATGAAATTTTTAAGGATGCTTTCGGTTACGATTTAAGAAAATGTAATTGTAGCATTGCAATTTTGGTAATTTAGATGTAATCCCCATTGGAGGTTATATATTGTGATTTGACGAGTAGTCAGTTTGAGATTGTATTTTTCGGTGAAACTATGGTTGGTCTATTTTACGATTTGGTGTTATATGATTGACAGAATTATTCTAGCACGTTCTGATTTATATCCAAATTTAAAGCGATTCTTAAACCAGGAAATTCAAAAGCATGCTTCGATAGTATAGAAACTGTTGCCAATTGTTATCGGCGTTATCATTCGACCTATCTGGAACCCACAAATCCGTCAGTTCAAGATAACAGTAAGGGGGTAGTCTGGGTACTACATCTCCTTTATCATCCCTTACTCTGGCAACGCGGCGCCTTCCTTTCATAGCTTACTTGCACTCTTACCCTCTGTAGAAGGGCACGCAGAAGTCATTAGGAACGAAATCCGGCGACAAGCGAATGGATACTCATATGTATTATACTTCACCATGTGACTACTACGTGTTCTTAATTGCCTTCCTGTCTGCACCGGTACCGGAAAAAAAATTACAGACGCCATTTTTTCCCGACGAGTTATTTATAAAAGTGATTTAGTTTTTAACTTATTAGCAACGACGTGAAGTTGGGTAATTAAATAGGTAACTTTTTGGTTGATTAGTTACACTTTTTATGAAAAGTTTCAGTAGATTTTACGTAATTTAAAGACTATTGATCTAAAGATAACATTGGTATTCAATCTTATTGTCTTTTAAAAAAATAATCATTCATGGCGAAAATTTGTAACTTGCTCAATTTACGTCGGTTCTGAGCTGACTGACAAACCGCAGCAAGACACAAACTACGACCCTAATGTCAGCCTACGGAAAATATGTGATGGATTACCAACTACAAGCTCGATAAATGTTTCGGTTACTGTATATGGCAGAACCTCTACAGAACCGTATCCCATTACTTTTCATCTTTCATGTTATGATTGCTCGTAATACGGTTTCTTCTAAGAACGGGTACACGAAAAAATTTTATGTTCGCAATAATTCCGTTTCTCTTACGGCCAATAATATAACGACAGGTCATTGCTTGTACCATAGTTAATTTGCTGTTTAACTATCATTTTGTGTGGTCACAACTTATTCGGCAATAATTAACTGATGTTTCCGAATAGACAAATTATATTGGAGAAGTTTACTTCTGTATAATTTACTTCTAAATAATTTAAAAAATATGGGGTTATAATTTTAGTGCAGTACTGAAGTTCAAGACTGCAAAGAATTACGGAAACTGTTAATTCAGATTTAATTAAACTGATAAGATCCCCAAAAATGTTATATTTTGTTTGTATTCTTAACGAACGATTACAAATTATAAGTGGCGCATGAAGCCATAAGAAAATAAATAATTTTAATAGATTAAAAAATGTATATAACCACATTATGTATATGCTGAAAACGTTTTGTTTCCACAGCCAATAAAATCATAAAATTATTAATTTTCCATCCTGATCGATTATTATTAGCTCGCTATTGGGCGCTTCTGTAAAATGTATTAAATGCATGTTACGGCTCTGCGTGTAAATGACCAGGGATATGTTCATATGCAATTAATATGGTGTGAAAATGGTAGTTATGCTCCGAAAACTAGGCAAATGATGTATATTCCGTGCCTGTGTATTGTGTACAGACAGGTATCCTGCGGCAGTTCAGTGCTCGATGGCAGTTTCCTGCTACATGCAGGAATGCACGGCACGTGTTATCGCGTTCCTGATATGTGACGTGTTTAACTTTGCTGACCTGCTGGCTCACATCTCCTCCGACGATGTCGAAAACTCAACTATTTCACCAGCACCCTCTCACGTCCGCACTCTTACCCCTCACCTGCACGGTACACTACCTAGAGCAGCCCTCTTGTATACTCAACTATAGCCGTTAGTTTTATCGGTTTTCAAGCGGAAAAAAAGTTTGTGTGTACCGAGTGAGTGGTAATCGCATTAAAGCTTCCGCGCCTGATAGCTGTTCAAATGATAGTTTAACTTTCTTATCCATTTGAAATTAATTCAATGGTTTTTTTGGTAAGCTCCTTTACATAGATTATTATTTGCATTTATCAGGGGGCATTTATAAACCAATCAGGAAAATGTACAAGAAACAAATCCGTCGCTTTGATATGATGTTATAAAATGCCCATTTATTGCAATTTCAAATAGAACTTTCCTTTTACCAGGACGTCAGTGATATAATCCAAGAATGAATTTAATCATATATGTCTCTCACTTTGCAAAACAACTTTTAAAATCATTCTAGAAATTAAACATTTAATGCTATTCTAAATACTATATTACTGCTGCTGCAAAAAAAGAACGACTACATTTTTATCAAATTTTAGTAACACTTTTGATATTCTCACTAGAAATTGGAATTTCGTGGTAGTGAATAAACGTCAAATTAGAAATTTTGTTTAATCCAAATATTGTGATATCAATCAATATTACAATTTGTTTTAAATTGAGTTGTGAATTTGCAAGTTTGTTCGAAAATTGTAATATTTTTATAGTGGCAATATTTCATTTTCTGTATCAAATCTTTATAGATATATCAATAATGCATTTCTTTCACAACGACTTCTGTGTATGTATGCATGTATGTATGTACCAGCTAGATATATTGACAGACCGGAAATGATTCACATAACACATAACAAACGTTTGTGCAGTCCAGTACATGATTTATACCTACATACATAATGTTCCAAAGAATATCTACCAGTGTAATAAGTCCTGTATGCACGAAATAGAATAGAACAGAAATCCCAATAAAGAGAAGAGAGGAGATGAGGAGTGCGACGATAGAAGAACACACATCCTAACTTCACTTTTCACCGTATAAATAATCATGAAGTCAGATACAGAACCATTGGCGGAACCGTATGTCATATATCATACCATAGCTGGGGTATATAACGTAGGTTGGTGGCACTGGCACGTGGCATGATTGATTCATCCGGCTGCCGCTCGTGGCGCTTCTAGTCATCCCTGAATAGCAATGCGAGAACCTAAACTCACATCTACATCGCCCGATCGCGTCAAACGCTAAGGCTCACACACGCTGTCATATAGTGATGTGTTGAACATCGGCGATGCTGTTTTGTTGTATAGAAAACAATTTGGCCATTGTTGTCAATATCAATTTACCCCGCTGTTACATAGGTGCAAATTTTACTCGATTTCATGATTTATTTGATAAAACAAACAATGCAGAAAGTTTTATCTGCTTGCCATCACAAGGTTTTCAGGAATATATTTATACATTCGTTAAAGTTGTGGCTCACAGTTACCATTTCAACAATATGTGATGGAATGCCATTCAAAACGTGAATTTTCATTAAAAATTATATTATTTCCCTATATACTTTCGTATAAGAATACAAGAAATATTCGTTAATTCAAACATCGAAATTAACATATAAGTGAGATTGAAATATGGTTAATTTTGATGCATGTATATTAAATTCGCTAATTAAAATGTAACGCTTTAGGCGTTTTTCTTGATATTGTTTATAACATTAAAGTAATTTGGTTTGTAAGATAAATTAAATGTATATGTATAAAATTGTAACAATATTTTGTTTTTAATTATGTTAGCACTGCAGATGAATCTGTTTAAATCTAAACACCTTTAAGTTTCATGTAATTAATTGCGTGCTCTCTTTATCAAAAGGAAAATAATGTAAGTATATCTTTCTCTATGCTACTTTACAGTTACTGTTGCAATAGTTCTGCAATGAAAAGGGTACAGTAAGAGATAAAACATAACAAAGATTGCAAAATAAATAATAGTTTAAGACAACTCTATCCTTTGTTGTCAGTAGTCAGTACAAGTTGAAAATACAATGATGCTGAATTCAAAGCATCGTCTTTCGCTCCGCTGTTTGCTTGTGTAAAATTTAAGAATTTATTAAAGCTAAAGCAAAGATTATGTCTAATAAAATAACAATTCCATAGAAATAATGTAATGTTACGGTGACCATACTGCAACCAGAATAGAATGTAATTCAGAAATATTCGCAATAATAATTTCTCGGCTAAAGCTAGGGCGAGTGCCGGTCGTAAATTTCATGGCTACTACTTCATGAGATTGGGAACTGTCCCGTAATGGAGTCGCAGTCTGAATTTAATCCGAGAAGCAATTGCTGCAATTGTACCAAGCAATGCTATTGTTAACGTGCAGAGAACTGACCAATTTTACGACCATGCAATCGACAAAAATCCCAACGTCCACCACTAAAATCTTCATTCAAACGTCTAGTTCTGTAACAGAAAATTAAATGTCCTCTTGTATGGTTGTAATCTATATAACATATTTATTTGTCGTTTAATTAATATAATCCTTGGGTTCATCTTTGTCAACATAATTTCAAAAGGTTTTCTCAATATTTATCATCAATCAGAAACTGTATTCTGAGAAATATGAATATTGGAAACATCATATAGTGACTTTGAGCGGGATTTAAGCGTTGAACTGCTTTTATTGTATCGGGCATGACAGAATGATATATCTACTTGGATGAACTATAGATATATGCATTAAACTAGAAAAGATGACTCTTGACTATACAGAATAGATTGTGTAATATAAGTTAATTGTGGCCGTACTAGATTTGTGATAATTTAATCTGGTTCAACTTAACATTCGAATTGTCTATGTAGTGTAATTCGAGTCGAAACTCGATGTAAAAGAATGAAAATGCTGTATAGGCAGAAGAGACAAAGCAAAACTTGTAGGTTCAACTTTGTCGCGTAACTACAATCGATTGGAGCGACGCGACGGGTGAGTAATACAAAAGGCACAAGCAAGACTTTCACTCTTTATTTGTGATCAGTGCCGGTATAAACTTGAGTCGCTGTAGTCGCTGTAGTAGTAGGTACTGGGAAGTTTCGTGGTGCGTATCATGAGCACGGTACGTACGTATATACGTACTACGGGTATATAGGTATAGCAGCAGACATGCACGAGGCGGCGAAGGGATGGAAAGGGTGGCGCGCGACTGGTAGTTAAGTTAAAGTTAGAGACGCAGGAAAAGAACGAATCCGCTAAATGACCCTTGTCACTTGACGCACACTGCTTCAGTTCAGACCCCGCCAACTGTAATGGGGTCAACTAATCTGCACCACAAGAGGAGATGAGAACGCGAATATTCACTCACTCACTCACTCACTGGCTGAATTATACGGTCAGCTGCTGCCTTGTGCAGAACAGAGCAAGATTTATTTACTTTACTCATTTCCCTTGTTTTCTTTTTTAACTACGAGAATTGGACTACTTGACACGCATTTTCTTTCGTTGTTCTTCTTTTGCATTAAGTATTTATATTTGCATTCTTAAAAGTAAATTATGTTCATATTTATTTAAGAGGGAAGTTTTGAAATTGGATTAACACTAATGTATTTTTATTAATTGCTTGAATTTACTCCTAAATAATATTTATTTTGATTTCATGCAATCGCATTATGTATTAATAAATATATTAATAAAATACATTACACAAACAGTCGTAACAATGCGCCAGAATACGTTTTTAAAAGTTTCACTGTGTTTACTATGTTTTTAAAATGAACTAACTACAATTTGTTCATTCATTCAACGATAAAATTCTATTATTGCTAGATACAGAAATCAATTGCAACGTAACAAGTCTTTTCCAGATATGGAGAAATGACGACGTTATATGTACATGAAAAAAAAAATGGAAGTAAAGAACCATTGAAACGTAATGTAGTAGACGTACTTCAAGTTGTTGATGCTTTTTTATTTTACGGAGCAAAACCAACTGTAAAATCCAATAATATATATAAATGGAAAATGTAATGGATTCAAATATAAGAATTGGGATTCAAACTGAATTCTATATTCAACACTTTACAAACATTTCATAAATATTTATTATTCATTAAATATAAGTACTAAGAATATTTATTTATTTTAAACCTACTTTTAGTTACCCACCACTTAATATGCGTCCTATAATTTTTCAATTACGATCGAAACGCGTCTAAATATAATAATAAAAAAATATCAAAAATAAAATTATCTCTAATAACAAACAGGTATACAGGTATAAAAGAAGCAATATTGAATTTCAAAATTATTAATTTTCATACTGTTTTTGGCCCTTGGGTTCTCAATCTGATACAACGTTACTATTATAAAAGTCATGAATTTTGTAAATTTATTATTAAGTACCAATAAATATTTTCAATTTCAATAATATTATTTTTATATGACTTCTGAGGTTACAATCTAAATATATTTTGTCATAATTTTTTTTTTTTAGTGATATATTTAGGACGGTTGTGTATTTTAAGGCCCTATAACTACGGAAGTTTATATATATATATATATATATATATATATATATATATATATATATATATATATATATATATTTCACTTTCTAATTATTTATAAATTATTTATTAGCAATAATCGAATGTTTATTGTCTTAGGGACGATAAGATTTAAAGTTTGAGTATGTTCTTTAATTTACAAGTAACATCGTGCATAAGATACATATATGTATATATATACTATATCCTAAATCCCATTGTATAAGAATATCAACGCGATCGTAAAACATTCCAACAATGGCGTAACTACGCGTGGATAAAAGTAATTTGGATCGCATTATCTGCTGCACTAGCAGTATACCAACCAACACACTACGACATATACTTTATACTATATTATAGTACAGTAGAAGAGCAAGAGATGGAACCTTTGTTGGGCTGACTGAGAACACCGTACCTACCACCGGCCGTAGGTAGGTATATAGGTACTCTTTTTACGACACGATATATCGCTTACAACAAGAACCATTAAAAACACTATAGCACCGGCGATAACGAAACTTCTCTTTTCACACAAAACTAACCTTAAATTTCAAAATGACAGCCACACGATTTATTAAACTTGAAAATGTTACACGAATGTTTTCGACGAACCGCCAACTATTATCTCATATACATATCATACTATGTACATATATTAATAAATGGTTTCACTACGACCACGTATTACAATTAAGATTTAAAATAAGTATTATTTATTATGTATATTACAAATTATAGGTAATTGCGTGTATTGGGACTAGCTTAAATTTAATATACTACCAATATATTGGCAGTATATATATAATTTAAAAATATCCCGTCAACAAAATATTCCCAGCCAATAATACTGCAATAACTCTGGTATTGAGTAACTGTCAAACATATCAAAAGTGTTTTGATTTATTTACTGTAAAAAAATATAGAAAGTTGTTGACGTAACACAAAAAGGCGCACATACCTACACCTATATTTATTATGTTTTAAATATGATTTGTAGTAAACGGATATGCGGAATACGAATGTAGATATTGTTAAACGGAACATGTAAATTTTATACCGACCGACCGTCGCGACGTTACTTTGAACTATTTCCAACTAGAACATACATATTTCATAAATCCGCCTCGCAGTGTCTCTGTGTGTCTGTCTGTCTGTCTTTGCTCAGCTTAGAATAACATATGTGTATGTAAGTATATTACAGAGGACAGGGTACCCTTTAAAGAATATTTTATTTTGCAGTATGCCTAGAAAGAAAAAATAACAACATTTACTTGAAGATAATCATCTGTATCCCTTATACCTTATTCTTAAAAGTAATGGTTCTGAAAATATACATTTGAACGTTGTGTAAACATCACCCCCGAAATTTGCTTCACATAATCATATAAGTTTTGGCTCTAGATTGTACAGGGATGATTATAATATGATTAAACCCATAGTTCATTAAAAAAATAATTAAAAATAATAATTTTAATATTTAAAAATATTCAAAAAAATTATTGTAGATTTGAATTGTGTTTTGCCTATCAATCAAGTTTGAAGACATACCTGTTTTATCTCTTCAAAATGCAAGCGTTCTCAAAATGCTTTCTTCTATAATGATATAAAACGGTGTTTATAAAAACATTTGCCTCTTAAGTTTCGATATGTTGAAAGCTGAATGGCTCAACGAAAACGAACATTAATATAGATTTATTTTTAAAATCAGTTTTACAAAAAAATAATGTCTGTGTATGAACTAGAAATTTGTGGTTTGAAATACAATTGATTGAGCTGGAAAAATTAGTGCTTACACAAATGCTTGTTTTTATTTAATAGCAGTTTTATTTTATTAAATGTAAGTATCTACTAAATAAAGCAATACTTTACAAATAAAAAGAATTCGAAATTTAAATGTTGTCTGGAAATTTTATTTTATTTTGCAATACACGGAAGGGTGTTTAAATTTTAATGATAATATAATATAGTCACTCAAATGTTTATTGAGAGTAAATATTGATCTGTGCCAGAGTTGAATGTAGGGAGAGATCGGGAATAGTAAACTGGTTGAATGTAAAACATACCCTTCGAGTACCCGTAACACGCATATAAGATCAAACATTCATACCAATCGCTTTTCCCCAGACCACATAAAACATGTTCTCTCTCATAGAACATTTGACAACCATAGACGTACACGTATTACACACATATTTCTAATTTTATGTTTTGCAGTCTATTTTCTCATACATATATTATGTTTCAATAACGTCACATATTATATTTATAAAAATGGCTGTATAGTTATCATACTCTACAAAATGTACAACAATCATATCACAATTAAGCAAGGCTTGTGGTCCAAGCGGAAAAAGACCTTAGTTTCAAATGGGCGGCGATTCGTTAACACACTTTACGAATGGAAAATAAAACAATTGTATCAAACAATGTATTGCAAATGATATGTAACAGAGACGTTTCGTGTTTGATAATTGAGGGAAAATGTTTACTGGGGTGTGGAGAAGAAAGGGTTAAAAATAAGTTGGAGCAATTTGTGTAATACTGCAGTAACAAGATATTTGCATTCGGCGCCACTGACGTGAGATATGTATCCCTCGTTCTTAGAGTGTTCATACAGCATGTTAAACTATAACATGATGTAGCATAAAATTCGGCATAATCTCCAGCAAATGTGATGTTACATGCTTTACGAATATTTATGATATGAACCGTAGTTTACATACACAAGATACATCTCAATCCCTGACATCTGCGGGTCCATTGTCCCATTTTTGTCTTATCGTCAAACATTTTACGGTTCAACCATAAAAATCCCGCCGTTGCCTTTAAAACGAATTTATAATATTTTCTACAGCCAAGCATTGAAGATTGCCGCTTATGTATATATGTATACGTATATACGTAAATAGTTTTTAATTAAAATTTGCAGAGATTACGCTATATTAATGTTGAACATATTCAAATATAAACAGTTATTTTGCTGGTTGGATGCTGCTTATATTTATTTAGTTTTTATATTTTGCAAAAAGTCAAGTTTATGTATTAAAAGTGAGGTCAGAACATTTATGTAGCTAATATATATTTATAAATTCATTTATATTTAAATTTGATTCTCCAAAGACCACGTCCAAATAATATTATCATGATACTTTAAAGCAAATATTCTTATTTAGAGCCACACTTGCTTTGACTTGTTACTTGTACTATATACTATTAGGTCGTATATCTGTAACATTCTCAGAATGATTCTGAAACTGTATATAACTTTTCTATATACTTGGATATTTATAATCAAACGTAAAACCAGATTTATGGCTTCATTTCCTCAGTATACATATATATGTATACTGAGGAAATATATATACAGTTTCGGAATCATCGGAAATAGTGGGATACTCATGAGTAATCGATATTTCTTGAATTCTATACACAAGGATATAATTATTGTATAAAATAAATTAGACATAAGATTCTTGTAGAAATTATATTCTTCAAAAAATTGTTTTCAAAGAAATGTCCAATTAAAACTGCTTGGAATATGGCTCAGATGTACACCCGCCATTCTTGCACACTAAAAGCATTGGTGCTTACACCAAAGTTTCTTTATGTACATTAGTCTGATTATTTTCAGTCAAAATAATTTACTAATTAATGTTTCCACAATCCTAGTGGTTTGCTTCTTTATAAGTAGATTGTGGAATGATCATTTGTTACATTATGCGAAATATAAAATCAAGGCATCATCATCAATATTGTAGCAATCGAGCAGTCAGTAATTGAAATATCTGTCACACATATTTAATAAAAGTTTCAATGGAATGTAGCCATCATCATAAATGAACATGAAAAATGTTGCATCACATTTCAATTTTTCAAACGCAAATGAAAATATAAGCCATTATCTGCAGTTACCAGAAAGTAACCAAAATAACAAGTCGCTTTATATTAAAATACGGCAAGATGATTGGAAAATTCCGACAATGCCAGTGAAGCTGTATTAATATGCATTTCTTATGTTCCCGTTGTCCTTTTTTAATTCTAGTCTGTCTCTAACATCAGGATTATTCCCGTGGATTATTCTCCCTGGGGAGGAGCACTGATTCCCTGCATTCACTATTGTCTGGATTGTGTAATTACTTCTTCACCAGCACTAAGATGCTTCCATGCTATTGAAGGTATGTGCCGTTTATTTACCTTGCAGACGCTACATAAAGTAATACATATTTTCGTTTGTGGTTTATGATTGTGTTCAAAACGCAATGTTGTACTAAAGTAAAACTAAACTATTATTCCGTATTATGTTTACCAATGTTTCCTATATAAGTGTAATAAAAATTATTTCATAAAAAGATAATTTATAAGGAATTTTATAGAAGATATGTAATAACATAGTGAAACTTTCACATCTCGGACTGCCATTTATATTTGAGTATTCTACATGTCATTAGATATAAAATTATTTCCCTATAATTAGAAATTTCGATGGTTAATTACTGGTCTATCGGGGTTCCACTTCTGGAAGTTTGTCAGCTTATAAAATCATCGCAAAGTCCTACTTTTGCAAAATTGTTGCTAACAATTGGGAAAATATATTCTATAAGGAAGTTGTACTTTATCAAAATAAAAATTATTTACGCGCATACCACATATTTTTGGCCAAAATTGTGATTATTAATAATATTATATTCACACTTACATTAAGGAAATATACTAAATTTAATATTAAATAGTACACGGCTTTATTTTGTAACGACGTAAATCAGAGCGTGAAACCCAGGGCAGCCTGTTAATAATTTCAATGTTTATGTGTTCGGTGCCAGTAAACGTTTTGATAATAACTTCATAACTGTTTACCATATATGTTAAAATTGTTTATGATTTATATGCCTGAAATAACAACGTTAACCTGGAAGCATTGATGTCTCAACGTGTATGATGATTGTGCATTTGTTTATTTGAGTTGACTTTCAGTGAACCGGTAGAGAAATGGCTGTACGTAAAGCTGAACCGCAAAAATAAGCGATGTGGACATGAAAAACAAGAACCTTATCGTCTTCTGAACTGATCCAAAACATCAGTGTGTAATGTGTCACGCTGGCTGTTGTACAGCAATTGTTGTATAGCCGCCGCCGTGTTGCGTTTCGTCGTTGTTGTATCTGCTTAGCGTATCGGTTTTGGTGGCAGTGGCACGTCTGTACTGTACCGACCTGCTCGGTATAAATCTATTTCCACGCCATTGATCGCCGTTCCAGAAAAGTTATGTGTTAAAGTCTCGTACGTACACTCCAACGAGCAATCACATCTAACATGGAACACTACGCTGACTTGCACATTCTGCCATTTCATTATCTAATATTTAGTATTGAGTTTTATCACTAGATATTAAAATTATTCCTCTACAGGATATACGATATTATTATTATTTGATACCACACCAGAAAATCGATCCTTAACGGTTACAGTCAAAAGTTACGATAACTTATTAATGTAGTACCTTTTTTTAAATAATCGGGCCATTTTTTATTTCGGTGCTCTTGCGTATCGTTCTCAACCAATATCAACTACATATAAGCGTCGAGAATTAATTAAATAATTATGAAAGAAAAACAAATTTCGTCTATTAAACTGTATCACGTGATTGTCGATCGGTCCTAAAGACGGTTTTCATGCATTCCCAATTACACTTAAAATATTTGTTATGTGAATGAAGCTAAATAGAAAGTGCATCAGGATAGTAACCACACTCCATTCTCTAAACTAAAGCATTAAACCTTCCGCAATCCTTAACTGGAAGACAAACTTTATAGATATAATCCAGCTCGTTCTTTAACAAACTAATGCTACGGCAACTTGGACAGACAGATACCATAATAATGCCCACGCGAGCCAATAGAAGTCAAGTTGCAACCAGTCTTCTGCTGCTGCTGCTGCAGTGATATCTATGTTTGAGCGCGGCCCTGCAAATGGACCGTGCAAACGAAATGATTGCGCACTCTTCTTGTCCGGACAAGTTCGACGCTTGGTCGCTTTGCTGCAAATACACACACGCGTGACCGACGCGACCTCCGCACCGGATGCGGTCGCCGTTCCTACGATTTATTAAATACACACGTTATATTTACAGCTGTCGTAAACTTTGGTCAAAGGTCGCCTTCAAAAATGATATTTCATCCGTCTGTTCGCTCATCTGTGTGAACGTGTGTTTTACACCGTTGTTTTTTCATCGTTTTTCATGTATAATACCGCAAGGTTTATTGTCCTGCGGTAAAATTGTGAAATATGGCCACTTATATCATCCTTTTTTCTGGGGGTGAGATCGTTAAGTTTATATAATTTGGCGTTTGTGTTGATACTGTTTACAGTGGACCTGTGTTTGATGGATAGTGTCCACTAATGTAGCAGTTTAATTGGGATTTTTATGAGGATAAATTTAGATAATCGAGTACTTTCGAAATTGAATGCGCTAGTGCTAAATCCAAACTTTCGTTTTTGTTAGTAACTATCTCATTTTTATTATATTTATCTAATTAGTCTCAGTATAGAGATTCATTACAAATTGGGAAACGGAATTTATGAAAACTTTGCTTTTTAGAACGACTATTTTTAGAATTGCAGCCTTGTAAGTGCATTTACTAAGTAATGTCTAAATATTGATATTTGTTCTTGGAAAGATTGAAGCCTTAGGTTGTGTAGAGTCATATTGAAATAAATGTTGTACGTCAAGATATTCTTCTTTTAATTTTCCCGTTTACTTACTATGAATGATCTAATTTTTGTTTGTTCGTTTCATATTCCATGTTGGAAAAGTTAGACGTAACATTGTATGAGAAATATATGGAACTTAGTATAGCGTTGGATGAAGAAAGGTTTTTGCTAAATGCAGTTATCGTTCTCTCGCTAGGGTGAGTTCGTAGCATAACTGCTAACTATCCCACAAAACGCTTACACTTCAACTTAACACTATTATCTGCTAGATTATAATACCTACCACCTACACCAGCGCATCTACGTGCTTGTTATCCTCAACAACATTTTTATTAACTCTTTACTTCACCTCAACAGTTGAGATTTCGCTACATAAAACAAAAACTAATTTTTAAACTAGTTTTAAAACTTTTGTACAATGTTTTAAAAGTTTATTCCTTTATATTATAACTATGTATATCGTCGTTTGTGCTGCTGTTTCTTAATTTTTAAAGTCTATCTATTTGTTGTTGTTCGCAAACTGGCATAGAAACTATTATTTAATAAGTTACTATCAAACGTCAACATGAAGAAAGTGCACACCGATTTGAGGGCCATCTTGGTGTCAGGTCGCGAACTTTTCCAATACCCCTCGTACTTAAAGAAGTGTTGGAATAATGTATAATTTCAAATTCTTTTAGCTTAGATAGTTTTAAGAAATTCAGTTCCACAACTCTCTTATAAAAGGATGAATGTAATTCGTAGTTAAAAGGCACTGGCCCAGAAAAAAACATGGTAGGTACTATCGTAACATTTCAGCTAGCCAGCCAGCCACACTGAAGTTGAGGATAAGTGAAGCAGATAAAAGGGATAAGTCATGACACGATAAACTACTCGTCGCAACCAGGACGTGAAGTAATACCATAAATACTAGCGACTCTCGCACTGTTTGCATGTGTGTTTGTGTGTACAACACTTTATTAAGAATTATGATCGTGTACATAGCGCGCATGTGCCAACGCCCGCCGTCGAAAGGACAAATCATCATTTTTGGAGAAACCCTCCATTCATCCATCCGCCGCGCCGGTCGTTCTTTTACAGTTCCTTCTTCAACTTTAATCCAATTAAAAAGTTCATACTTCAAACAATGTCTGTAGTCTCAGTTACAATTATGATATACTATATATAAAAGTTTGTACTGATACAAAATTGGTTTATATAAGATGTATTTCTTTCATCAAATCGTACTTCTGCTGAACTTATTGATGCCATTAAAAACAAGTTACGTTATATTAGACTAAGTTTGGTTTGATTGGACTAAGTCATGTAGATAACGATTGGCCATGTTGAAAATGTAGGCTATATTAGGATAGCTCTAATAAAAGTATCTGTTGTAATATAAATAATCTCGAAATTATACATTTTTTTGATTATATTATATCCTATTATTCGTTTGTATAAGAAAATTATAATAATAATTGGCGATATGTATTTTTAGCTCGCCGTACAGTATGTACAAAAGAGCTATAGTGATCGGTCGTGTGCCTGTACCATGCTCGGATCGAAAAAATCTTAACAAAAGTTCTTGTATTTTCGCTCTGAATCCAAAAATATATATCTCATATACTTGGATTTATGTATCTCGCTCGCTCGGTTGGTCGTAAGACCTGAATTTGTGACCACAACTCCTCTGAAGGTACAGGCCGATTTTAATGTAATTTGATATATATATATATATATATATATATATATATATATATATATATATATATATATATATATATATATATATATAATTTCCACGCCCGTGAAGTTCCCATAGCATTTTAAATCCAATCGTCAGTACAGGTCCGGAGTTATTGCTCGATGATTTAGAATTATATATGTAAACTCAGAAATTTATTTATTTCATATTACAAACCGAAGAAATGTCATCAAACATTCAAGACAACATAAACCAAATTTTAAGGACTCGTCGTATATTAATACATTATTGTATAAAACAATAATTTGCATATTAGAGAAAGTTGAATTTGGATATGTTCGTGAAATATATATTCCAATAATGAATTGCTATTGCTTTTAGTATTGTATTTATTGCGATTAGGCTCGCCGGAATGGCGAGCTGGGAGCACTGGCGCTTGCACCAGTTCTGATTATGTTTTACGTACAAGTCCAGTGTGAGACACTTACTTCTATGTAATTAAATTTATTGTAACAGAAAATTCAACAGTCGCGGAATTATAAAATTTAATAGTCAATATGAAAAGGATAATATTTCAAATGCGTACTATCCATATACATGTTAATCCTGAAGTTGCAGTCAAACGTGTCAATTAGTTTGATATCATCTTGGGTGAGTTGAAAGTCGAAGATATCAATATTCATTCGCATGCGCTCCTTATTGGATGACTTGGGCACAGGTATGGTGGCGATGTCGACCAGGTATCGCAGGATGATCTGCGCTATGCTCTTGCCGTAGCGGCGCGCTATTTCGCCGAGTTTGGGGTCCTGCAGCAAGACAGGCTCATCCGGTCTCGCCCATGGACGTGACGGCGAACCGAGCGGGAAGTATGATGTTACCGTGATGCCTCTCGCCGCGCAAAAACCGATTAGCTTTTTGTTGTTTAAGTATGGGTGAGCTTCCACCTACAACACATTAAGGATTACTTTATTTTGGGACACCATTCCACTCCATCTCTCGCCAACAACTACTTTCTTACAACAAACACTCATTTATTTTTTATTAATTGCCAACTCATTTCATTTTTAATTTAATAAACTGTCAAATAAGATGTATTAACACATTATTTTCAAAAATATAATATATCTATGTGTGAAGGCATACACATCATGGCTATATATAATTCTTAAATATTTAACTATACCTGATTTGTAACGGGCTTAATTTTCGCCACACGTAACAGCCGGTCAATTTGCTCCGAATTAAAATTAGACATGCCAATACTTTTCGTGAAGCCCAGCTGGACACAAAGTTCCATCTCTTTCCAAGTATCCAAATAATCAACATCGCTTCCAATTGCTTTACCATTTGCGTCTAATGGCAGTAAGTCGTCACCTTCCTTGAACGCAAATGGCCAATGAACCAAATACAAGTCCAAATATGCGAGGCCGAAATCTGCTAGGGATCTTTTGCATGTTGGCAGTACTAGATCAGGTCGGTGACTATTGTTCCATAATTTACTGGTTATAAATAAATCTTCGCGTTTGACGGTCCCGTCGGCAATTTTCTCTCGAATTGCTTGACCGATTTCCCTTTCGTTGCCGTAGAAATGAGCGCAGTCGATGTGCCGGTAACCACAAGCGATTGCGTTTTTCACTGCTTCTCCTACCTCGCCCGGACTGGCCTGTCATTTTTAATACATTTATTATATCCGATTTACTCGCTAAATTAATGGAGATATGTCGAGGCAGTAGCGACAAAAAAGAATCGTAAAATATATTATTTTCTTTCGTATAGTAACATTTTTGGAATCATAAAAATATGTCATTGCTAGATTAAGGAACATTGTCTTTTGAGATCTTAGTATATACACAGTTATGTGTGTACGTGTGTGTGCATGTCGCATTACTTGAAAATTAATAAGCGTAATACAGAAAAATTCCGTATTTGATCTTAATATAATTAGACAAAGAACCGATTTAATGTTAGGCAAAATCGTACAGTTTGCAGAGAACCTTAACTCTTGTCATTTTTTCGCTATCTTCAAAATAGTTGCATTTAAAGAAAAATACACAGACAAACACAGGCAGATAGACATCATTAGGAGGCAGATTGACATCATTAGGAAAATAGGCAAATTGTACTCATAAGAACTCGCAACGGAAATTTCTACTAACATCTCGTAATAGTTTTCTTTTTTATCCCTTTACTATCATTATAAAGTAAAAACAGAACGATTCAAAATGATCGATTATCTAAAATTTGACATCTATTATATATAATATTATATTATCCGTATTTATTTGTGAATAAACCTCTTTACAATGAATAACTGATAATAATCAAAATATAGTTTCTTACTATTGTCATGCATACTTCATGTAATGCTTATGTGAGGTCCTATTTATGATACACGAATTACGCCCATTAGTAGAATGGAAACGTTAGTTATAGAATCACGTATTGATCACACATTCGGCCTTTAGCATTAAACGGTTGTCACAGGAGGCGATATTTTATTTTCGTCTTAGACAATAATAATATTCAGAGCTTAGTTTGTATAGTTTTGATTTACTAGAGGTGAAGTTTAGGGAACTAATATATCGGATTATAACGTCAGTGTTTTGAAATAAAAAAAATTGTTACCTGCCAAGTTCCCAACCCTAAGACAGGAATTGATAAGCCATTATTTAGCGGAATCCGTGGAGCAGCCATTTCGAAATCACTGTATTTCACAATAAAGTTTATATCTGTATAATAGAGACATTCGTTTGTTATTTTATATACCGATACTTAAATATAAATTATAATCTAGCCAGATGTTTATTTTAGATAATCGAATCTGATTCACATTACACAAATAATTGTTATAAAAACTTACAACTCATAACATGAAAATCAATAATACTTATCAATATTTTGATAACATCATATACATTACACAGTATTTTAATATTTAAAAATAATAGCCGTCACATATAGCATTTCGAATAATGCAGACAAAACAAATTTGATTTCCAAAATGGTAGGAACATTTATCATCACATGATATTCGTACATGAATATCACGATACGATATTATTTGTTGACTACACGCATATTTCAAATGCATAATTTACGGCATTCACTTAACGAAATGAATCGTAGATGTTTATCAAAAAGCAGCTGTACCTACAATGTTTTTCTGATAAAATTACTCAGATTACATATATTTTAATTAGTCATATTCGATAGTTCTATGTGATTTTATTAGAACCTGTCAACATTATAATGTTAAATCGTTTGTTAGAGTATTTTAGGTATTTTAACTAAATTGCTATTTAGATAATCATATATTTTCATTTGTTCTGATTGCATTAGAAAAATCACGACACATATAATTGCAGTTAGTATACGTAAATATATTTGGAATTTCTTGGACTACTTGGAATATTTTGATATATTTAGAGTGGGATTCAAAAATTACTTTACAAAGGAAATTTAGGACAATAGTCTACCTATGTAAAATTAAAACAACATACCTTTATTAGTACAATATTAGAAATAAAATGTTTAGGCCAACATTAAATGAACAAAGTAGAATTAATAATGACGAAATCAAAATAAAGGTAGAGTATTTATAGAACTTCTCAAATGTTTATTTTAAGTTAATGTTATGGTAACAAACCATACAATTAACAATAGGTATAATTATTGCTATATATGTTTTATATAAACAAAACATTTTACACATAACTTAAAGTGATGTCATTGTTTTGTGATATTAGGATATTTAGCATATTTAAGATGAAAAATAGTGCATGAATTAATTTTATAGCATCTGAATCGTAGTCATTTTAATATTTATATCAACGTTACATGAGGCCCTAATTTAATGAGTAATATTTTCTTAAGCTATTGGTTTAATGTAACAATTTACATGATAACAAAATTGGGAGCAATAATATAATGTGAAGGCAGCAATAATTTATAATATTATACTATGTTTACAATGTAATTATACCTCAGTCATAGATTTTTTAAAAATTGCACCTAACCTAACCTTGCAAGATATTCGTACAATTAACGAAAATATACTAATATTTTGTTCACGATTTCATAATTATTTTAAACACTTCGTTGCCTCAAAGATTATTTAACTTCCAAGTTTACGATTATTACATATTATTACATAAATCTTTCTTCGCTTTTATTATTTTAATGGTCATTTAGTTGAAGTCATATTTAAGGAAATTGATGAATCCGTCCATCAGTTAATAAAATCAGCAACTTAGACATTCAATGAAAACTTTTCCCCTAAAGCTAAACGTGGCTTTGAGTAAGTACTCTATTCTTAAATAAACTGCAGTATAATTCGCCTGTTACTCCGTACAAAAGACATATACAATAGTCTGAATCGGGTAAAGAAGGTGGCACACATAAGTTGAAATCACAACATCATTGTTATTCTTTGGTCTGTCAACGCATAGAATAGTAATAGTGAATACGTACGTATGGCAAAACTGTAATGATCGCACGCTTGATGTGATCCATTGTGCGTACTGCACGCATTCGAAGGGGTGGGCGGGTGAGTGAGTGATGAGAGAATGGTGTGGTGATGATAATGACCGGTCACGTGACTTCTGCGTTTCTCCCTTGCTGCAATTTGGAAAGACGCCGGTTGTGGCGTGTCTGTGGTCAGGCTCATTCATAGGAGGGGGCATGGGAGGGGGGAGGGGGGGTGTATGTGAGTGCCATCTGTAACGATGTGGAAAAATTAAGAAATAGCTTTGTTACCGTCCAGGCACGTTCGCAGTTCATCTAATCGATTACTTGCTTCTTCGTGTGCACTCGCCAAACCAGATTCTTCTAGCACTCGTGATTAAGATTTTTGTTTCATTTTTATACAACTATGTGTTTATCTTCAAATTACTTCTGATTCTGTATTTGTTAATACATCAAGATGTAACTAAATTTAATTAATAAATAATTCATTATGCTTTATACAATACCATACAAGCAAATGCACTAATCATACAATTGTATAGATACATCACACAGTCTGAAGATGCCACAGGTTTGTGAATCGAGTTACTAACATCATGAAAATTGTAAAACTTATTCAATTTTCCTAATTACTTTCTTATAGGTAAACTATTGTGATCACAAACTCTGTAGCCCGTAATAAGCACACTAAAAGAAAAATATGTTGTGCTCTCAACTAGATCGTATAGTTGCAGTAGCCAGAAAATGGTTGACTTATACAGAGTGCATAGTTACGTTAGATATATAGTGTCGTTGCCCCAACAATGTCAATCTAGTTAAGACGATCTGGTTGCAGCCACCAAATCAGTAACTGTTAAGACTAAAGCAATGTGTCGCACACACTCAATCTGGTTGCCACAACAAGATATCTGTGTGCCGCATTCATTCAACCTCAACCAGAACTGTCTGTCAGTAACCAAATTTCTGGTTGCTACAAACAATACTTTTTTCAGTGCATACAATTCACAATTCAGAAGAAATGCGATCACAATGCCAGATTTTACGATTGACCGAGCGAGCGATTGTGATACATACATCCAAGTATATGAATTATATATATTTTTGGATTCGGGGCGACAAGATATGACCTTCTTGTAAAATAAATTTGACCAAACATTATTAGCTAACGTTACTAATAATCGATTAATTTTTGCCGACCTGAATTAAATGATTCAGTTAATTGTATGCATATAAGTTCGTTCTCTTGGTCTTGTAATGAGAAGAGACCATAACCCTGATGAAATTCTTCGTTTTCAATCAACACAACGCGCAATCTCTTTCCTCACCGAGCCAAAGAGTGATTGCAGTACTCTATTTCATGTGGTTCGTACAGTATAGCGAGTACGCGGGTAGGTACCGTATGGCGGCGTGTACTATGTCTGGAATCATGGGGGGCCAGTGCCTAGGGGACAGCACGTTGCGTTAAGGGTGCGCGATGCGGCCTCTAACTGACCGACCACCGTCCAGTAATGACTGTGTCTGCCTGCGTATATATGGTCAGTACATCACCTATCATTCCCGGACCACGGCTGTTACCTTTTAGTTACTATTCCCCTTTTAGCATTACAAAGTCACTCTGAATTAATGCTCGCTGGTTCAGTTGGAGCCTTTAAGAAATATGGACAGTAATTGCGCTAGGAGTTATTGGCGTAGAAAGGTTCGGAATTATATCGAATATGTTTGGGTTATTAAATGTCGTGGCTATATATTTTGAAATCAAATGTCAAATTAGAAAAATTAGGTAATACATTGTAAGTGGTGCTAAAATCTCGTCCCTAACGTGCTAGTCGTGACGGCATCATTATCACAAGTGACATGCCTTAGTACCAGTACGAATACTATAGCTATTTTGTGCTTACTGTACGGTGGTTATGAAAGTTGCATATAATGATATACAGATTGTTCGAATCAAGAAAATAAAGTATTTATGTTTTCTCGGACAATAAATAAAATAAATGAATATTGTATATGGTGGTTAAACAAACAACAGAGGTTGTAATTATAATATTAACACATTGCAGTAAATTTCCGAAGTTAGACACTTGAGAGCAGTGTGGATCGACATTTAGCGCCAACGCTCTGTTCTGTTGTTATTTTACGACGCCGCACCCAAGAGACCCCTTAACTTACGGCCTGCGCCTCTACTCTGTCCGGGACTAGACTGCAAATGTTAAATAATTCCTGCTATTTCACAACGCCATCTCTGTACAAAACTCTACACAATACTTACAACTACATGATGATAAAACACCGACATGACTCAACAATAAATGTGGACTTTATGATTTTGTTAGCTACACGTGTCAACCCTCCAGCGATTACATAAACAGAAAGACAATGGTGCGGTCACATCAGAATACCATTATTTTTTTTCTATTTTATTTTTAATATGGCATACTTACATATTTTAATCAACCTGACAACAACGGTTTTCTCTTGCACACTACGACATAGTAGACGATGAATGCGCTTATTATATTCTTTATTTATAGTATTTTAATTAGTTTGTTTATATGCAGCAAAAAAAATAAGATGAATTTTTATCTTTGAAATTTTACAATCTTAGAATAACGTAACATAAGAGCGTAGGTCTAATAAAAGTGTACAAAGTACTTAGCGAACAGTAGGCATACATCTTTTGCCTTGTATTTTGAGCAAAAGTGCAGCAGTTATTGTGTAGTGCGGTGCGTAGAGGCGGCGGGAGGCCGTCGCTCCTATGACCATTTAGAGAGATTTATTGTAAACCTTTTCCGCCCTGCAATGACTTCCTTTTGTTGTTGGTCCGCCTCTATCGCAAAGTTAAAACGCGCACTTCAGGACATCAGTAACTGCATATGCAATTGTCGCCAGCCATCTTGAATTCATTAAATATGAACCCAAAGTGAAATGAAATCTGTATGCTAATTTTTGGGGTTTTAGAGAAAGTTAATACAACCGGATTTTGCCCGGTGAAATAACCAAATTTACAAAATGAACAAATAAATATATTCACACATATATTCACAGTAACTTAAACCCGCTTTTAAATCAAACCACCATTTATTATTGTCTGAATATATTTCACAAATAGAAATCATGTTTAGCGTGTGTGTGTGTGTGTATGAATTCCTTGTTTTATGCTGGCAGAGTCGATTTTGTTTATTTGAATCGAATAAGACCAAAATGTATATTTGAAATTTCGGAGGCCCGAGGCAGTCAATTTCGTGTTACATATGTTTTATACACCCCTTGGTTTTGTGACAATGCCAGTGGTAGCGTGGGTTCGGCGTCGAACTCGAGCACTGCACGACGACAAATCTCGCATGTGGCAAACGTGAAATATGACGAAACAAGTGAGATATAAGTGCATATGTATACGTCACAAATTTGATATATAACATACGTTTATTGTGTCACAACTGCGTGATAAATGTATCGCTGCGGAAGTACTCATCGGGAAATTATCGTCAAACTCAAATTACAACGTAATTTAACCTAAATTTCATTTATACAATTTCAAGAAAATTACTGGAATAAGTATGATTATTATTTTAAATTCAGGAATAGACTGGATTCGAAACATGCACGAATGTATAATCCGTATATACAAGTAAAAATAAATAAAAGAACCATTTGTCTAGCCACAAACAAATCATTCGCACAACAATGAAAGTAGTTATTTTATTGAATATTTTAATATTCTATATCCTATTTCATTTTTTGTTTATTCAATCTTAAGTTTATTTAAATAGCTCAGCTATTTGGGATCTATAACTCCGGAAGTAAACGAGTAAAACGAGTAAAATTCTATAGGCACCGATATTATATGTATACCAAATCTTGTTAAAATCGGTTCAGTATCCTCAGAAGAGATACTTACAAATAATAGTTATTATCTCGGTAGTGTTTTGGCTTTGAATAGTAATTAAATTAACAAATTGATGCATAGTTGTTCAACGAAGACACCCATGTATTCATATTAATAAGTTAAAACATTGTATTTCATGCAGTGCAATACGGAAACTAGAGGGTTATCTTCATTATACATTTTATTTTTATATTACTCCCTGATTACCAGAACGTCAGGATTTAAATAAATATATTTCCAACTTGATAAACATGAAACCAGTGTTTTAATTTAATATTGAGATACATAGTTATTTATGTTAATTGAATATTGTAAACTATTAATCATATCTATTAATTAAATATAACTAATGAAGTATATGGAAAACTGGAGCACGCAATATACGTTCCAGTATGGCATAAATAAAGTGGAAAATAGTACACATTCATTCGTTTAATTCGCAGAAGTTAGACATGTCTTCCCCTATTATCACCGACCCACCCGCCTGCCGTACTTAATCATCGCGATGTACTGGGACGAGTAGGAGGTATGGTATGGGTATGGTATGGTATGGATAGAGTCATCTGCATGTTACCAACCAAACAGCCTACGACCGACGTCATCACCTAACTATATAGTCGAGTAATTAAACACTGTTTATGCAAACGGCTACGTTAATGTTTCCGAATTACCATAACGGGAATCAAGGAACATGGATGCCATCACGCGCTGACAATAGAAAAAATTAAAAGTGATAATAAAAGATTTTTTATTTTACTAACCTAGGGTGATGTCGAACGACATTTATATAAGGCTATGTGTAAAGGGATCCGTTTTTATAAATAATACATATTCAACATAGCTTTATAACAATTTCTGAAGGTTACAATTATATATATATATATATATATATATATATATATATATATATATATATATATATATATATAAATTTGGCAATTAGAGAAATAAGTTATGACAATGCCATCCACGAGCTGTCAACTGAAACCTTTCTTTTGCATCCGATCTTTAGATATTTCAATTGCCCAATAGATATTACTGATTTGTCGCTACTTTTTATTTAAATATGTTAAATATACGAATTACTGGAGTTCATCGTATAATATGTAAATCACAACTCAATGGTAGCAGCACAACGCTCACTGAAAATAGGTTAAAATCGTACAATGTTCGATATCTTTTTTACTTTGTAGATATAACACGTAAGCGTTATTAAAATTAATTCAATGAATAAATTATGTGCCTGAGTTATTTCTAAAGACATTTTTGTAAGTATAATCATGCATGGAGCATATAAGTTTACATATTTATATTAAAACTAATACAAATAAAAATATTCTTCAACATGAAAGTCAAATGTATGTTTGAAGAGCAATTTGTCGATTTATTTTGCACATAAATAATAAGTTCGTTACAGATTAATTGTTGAAACTAGTTTGCATTCGTTTAAATGCAAAGTTTATTTGTTCAGTGTTTCTATTTTTGGCATTAGTTACGAGCAGATCATACATCGTTCCGCGTTGATACAAAATGCATAGGACTTTGAATGCATTTGGAAAAAGCTATCTGAATGCAAATTGCAGCTGACAAAGATCTGCCCTGACGTTCGAAATTTCATTCGAACTGTAAAATATACACTTGTAACGTGAAATTTTCTCCAACAGACAGGCAACGCACGGCCAACGCGGATCCCTAATCCTAGAAATCACACAACTATCCTTGTCTTGTTCTATTTTGTTTTTGTGTGAGTGACTGACGCACATTCAGTGATGAATGAGTCAAGTTTGAAATAACAGTGTTTGGACGTATACGTTAGAGGGTGTCGCGTCGCGTCGCATCGCATCGCATCGCATCGCATCGTGTCGCTCGCTCGGCTAAAGAAAACGAAAACAAGTGAAGAAGGGCTTCGGTCACAGCTGCACTGACAAAATGAACAAGTGTTCCTTTTAATTTGTTTTCGTTGGGCGCGAATTAATCAGTCCCTCGCCGCTCTTTCGCCGATGGAACATTGTAGCGAATGCGCGGCCAAAATGGAAATTATAATTAATCCATTATGAAAAATATAATTCTATAAGAATTGATGCATGCACCAATACTTCGAGCTTACCCCAATTGTATTGTGATTAGTGTTATAATTACATTTTATTGTGAATTTTCAGATATTTATTATATATATAGAAAGTATAATATGTATTTTTTGTTTTAATTTTCTGTCGTTACTCATAAACACGAGGCAAGTAAAAGATAGATTTTGAAAAATGTATCATTTACATCTCGAAATCGTGACGATTTAGCGATAAATTAAAGTTAATATATTTATAAGTTTTGTTCAAAACGTTGCCCCAAAAACTTACACTAGAAAATCGTTTTTGAAATTGGCAAATTTATTTATTATATACATAATTTATTGATACGTATTTAACAAATTGTTACATGATAAACGCAGTATTCAAGAATGTTTAAATTTAAATTTATATCAAACACAACATTATAAGGACATTATTAACAAAATTGCTGTACATTATCTTTTAAAATTATCATAAAATAAATATATATTTATTTTGATAGTCAACCGAGATATCCAAGACAGAATATTTCAAATTTTTAACTCTGTATTGAGATCATATGTTACTATATCGGATGTGATATCAGAACAATTGTCAGTTACGGGTTCAGTACGTTACGTATTAGAGTGTGATAAATTTTGCAAGCAAGGAATAAAAACACATTTATTCGGCATGCATCAATGCCTCGATTAAAACTTGCAAAGACATGTTTGACAAACACTTTGCATATCCTGTATGGAAACAACAAAGTTGCAAACGAAACTGTGTTCCAAATAATTCCGTACCACCGTATTCTGCGAACATAGAACAATGAGACTGTTCTGTATGTGGCAGAAGGAACACAGTATATGAGAATGTAAGCACATAATATGTGTCCTTGATATTATGTAAAGCAGGCAAGGCAGATGTAAAACTTTTAATTCCTGGTGATTAAGTGCATGGGGAACACTACACTCTTAAAGGCATAGCGGCAGGCGTGTGTAAGAGTAAGATGGAAGGGTAGGAAGATGTTCCGTTCCGTTCCGTTCCGTTCCGTTCCGTTCCGTTCCGTTCCAACGGACGAAGATGCAAAACTCGGTGGTTTCTGTCAATTAAAAGCATTCTCCTCCGCCTCGACGTGCAGAATGTATAATATTTTTAATTAAAATGATTAACGCATAAGAATCTAGGTAGATTATATTTGGATGAATTATGAAAGTTCTTTACTTCACTCGATGACGCATCATACACTTTTTTTTTCTTCTAATGTCTTTACACTTAGTTATACAGGGAACAATTAAACTTTTTTTTTTTATTCGACAAGGGGATACTAAACTTAAATTTATGTCAGATCTTGAGATACGCAACTCGTAATTTTTTACGGCTGCAGAGTGCTGACACTATATTTTTGTAAGAAGGGTCTTACAGACAGTGTCGTTTTTACTCCAAAGTTGAATATATATGAGCACAAAAAGACTATTTGTTAAAGCGAGTTTCTTAATCTTTTATGAACTCAGTAAAATTATTATTTCTACGTTGAAAGTGTATGTATATTTAGCGATTTTTTATGTAATCAAATTGAATTTTCAAACAGGGAATACATATTTCAAAATGCCTTCTTAAAGTGTTTATGGTAACGCAAATTATTCTAATGCTAGAGCTCGCTATAATTATCATTTAACACTGCGTTACCATGGCAACGCAGTATTCTATGAGAATTAAAATAGAATAAAGTTCATCACACCATTTGAATGGAGTACATTTCTATGTCAACTAAAGGATCTAAATTGACTAAAGAGTTGGTTCATCGTATAGCCAAAACATATTTCGCTAACGCAAATGTACGAGCTGTCGTTACCCTAACTTTTATATCGGGATGTAACGAGTTTATTTTTATTTATGTTACTCCATTTTTAGCAATAACGTTGCAAAAATAGTAAGACTTAACGATATTTCTATATAGGTGTATATTAACAAATATTTCCTATAAAATTCATTAAGTATAATCTATAGTATCTGCATGATTGCCCTCAATATATACAGAAACATATTCCAGGTAAACAACAGCCTTAAGGCATATACTAATTGAATTAATTTTATAGGAAATATGTTATATACTACACAATTTAAAATAATTGTTTAGTCTTAATTTTGCAAATTTGTTGTCGTGGGGATTACTTTTAAAAATATAGTTATGAGAGTTTTAATTATCTTCAACTTTAATTTTCAGATTTGGTGATAAAAATGAAGACTTCCAAAATAGGTAAATTTTTATAGTTTTTACATTTTATCTCGCAAACTGAAAATTCAATAAAAATCATATTTTTACCAGGCACTCTTTATACAAATACGTTTAAACTGAATAGAAAATATCTAGAGTGTCCTGCACTCGATTTTCTTTTACGTAATTTTCAATTCATATATGTATATATACATACCTATACTATTTTTTCCGAAAGTGTAGCCGTTCTAGTGATACTGGTGATAGAACAAAAAATGCATAGAGTAAACATGCACTTCCGGTTTGAATATTTGTTTAAAAAATAGGAGGTGCAGATTTAGGTTATATACAAGTCTTATGTCAATTTTACGATTGACAGTTTTGGCTCTAGAGCGTTCACACACAAACACATACACACATAGAGAGAGAGAGAGAGAGAGACAGACAGACAGACAGACACACACACACACACCCTGGCGTCATTCCGAAAATAGTCACATTCGATTCAGGGTTAAGTCAAAACGTGTATATCCGTTGAATTCTCAAGTTCGATATTTTTCATGATTACAAGACTTACTTATTACTTCATAAATGAAAGTAAAAATGTATCTTCGGTTTGGTCATTGTTCTGAATTCACAGACATTCTTTCCAAGAGGAAGAAAAAGTAAAAATTGATCTGTTTAATTTTTTTCCGGGTTTGATGTTTGACTTTAAGTACAGAATTGAAGAATGTGTAACAAATTATGAGTTATGTGTTCAGAGATCTGAGAATCCTTTGAGTAAACTAGGTGTACGTACGTATTTGATAAAACATTTAATATTGATTAGCGTGATATAAATTCTGCGTTGGCGCGGTGGCACAGAGTAAGATGATTGTCGGCTGCAAATGAAGTGGATGTCATCTCATTATTCTCTCGGATTATGATCGTTATCCGCGCTGGAATGCAATTCTGCTTGAAAATGCAGTGGCACTGCACCAGAGAGAGAGAGACAGGGACAGAGTGCAACTCCGCGCGCGCGACTATAGTTGGTTGCTGTAGTTGTACTAAGCCAAGTTCCCGGCCGCCTGTGTCGACGCTCGACGCTCGTTGCTCGACGGCTCGACGCGACACGACTCCAGTCGACACAAGTGATCAATACAATACAGCTATACCTACCAATGCTATATACACCGGATTATAAAGTAATGAATCTGACAGAACGCAAATCATAATTTGTATCTCGCAGATGATGACACTGCCGTCAGCGCCATTACTGATGTTGCCGTGCTGGATTTGCCAACTATAAACCGTGTGCCGACATGCCGTGGCTTCATCAAATATTTCATCATCAACATTTTTTACTTGTGACGCCCTGTTTTTCAAATATAATCAACATACAACTGATTTAGATATGCCAATGCGCGTATATTCATTAATTTCACAAAAATTACTACCTCCTCTTTTTTTGGCATGTCTGTCTAAATGACCAGAAATATTGCATTCAAAATTTGATCTAATGAACAGAACTAATCTGACTATATTAACGCTCATGCGTATTTATAATCGTAATACGCTTAGCTTTTGCGAAAATCAAAAACATGTGTAATCCGCTTTACATAAATGCTAAAATTTACTCTGATTATTGTTTTCATTCCCATTTTGATATCTCTTTTAATTTGACGCTTACACATTTCATTACCTATAGTTCCTATTGTTTTTCTGTATTAGAAAATATTTATTGAACAATTTTACGTAATTTCTTATTTATATATTTAATAATTAAAAAAATCTTGGTGCGACATGAGGAACTTTGATTGTATATATATATATATATATATATATATATATATATATATATATATTGAACAATTTTACGTAATTTCTTATATATATATATATATATATATATATATATATATATATATATATATATATATATATATATATATATATATATATATATATATATATATATATATATATATATATATATATATATATATATATATATATATATATATATATATATATATATATATATATATATATATATATATATATATATATATATATATATATATATATATATATATATATATATATATATATATATATATATATATATATATATATATATATATATATATATATATATATATATATATATATATATATATATATATATATATATATATATATATATATATATATATATATATATATATATATATATATATATATATATATATATATATATATATATATATATATATATATATATATATATATATATATATATATATATATATATATATATATATATATATATATATATATATATATATATATATATATATATATATATATATATATATATATATATATATATATATATATATATATATATATATATATATATATATATATATATATATATATATATATATATATATATATATGTATATGGTATTTGATAATCTCGTGGTAACATTTACTGCTGTTCTGAGCATAATGAACACTTGTCCCACTTGTCTAGTTTGTATTGTAATGATGTTTTAAATGTAGTAAAATATAGTGTAGATTTAGTGGAAAGTTTTGTTTTAATTATTGTAATTCATTCAATTATATTGTATGAGTGTTACTACAACAAGAGACTTATACATATTACCATATTAAATACATAAAATACTAACAAAACAACAGTACATGTGGATAATATTATCATTTAAATTGCCTCCGGAAATTTGCAACTAAAACTTTTCGTTTCTATTACACTTGAATAACATTCACATAAGCTGCTGAATTTTCGTCACAAGTGCACATTCTCACGATACAATATTTACAAACATCAAATTTCGACTAACTTTGCTTATAAAAAAAAGAAATACTAATTATATTTTCAGCTAAAAAGATAATTATTAAAGCCATATTAGATATTGAAATTTTGAATTGAATCCAACATTTGTGTATATTTAAAAATGTATTGCCATAACCATCTATTTATTAACATTATCATTCATAATTGAACCAAACTGACTGGCATTCAAAAAAGTTAGAAATAACTAAAATACTTTCGAATTATTGTAATACTGCAATAGTTTTCGATAAACACTTCAAATAATGATAACAAATAACATTTAATTCATTTTAAATTATTAATGAATGTGTACAAGTACAATTTTAGCGAATGTTTATACCTACAAGTTAGTATTGTTGTTAAATAGTTGGAATATCTTGTAAATTGCTTAGAATTTAGTGACAATTTGTCTGAAATTGTTGTTTACATCAAGTAGGTTTCATTCTATATAGTTACTATATACATGTGCTTATATGCATGTATGAGAAGTTCCCCAACATAATGTAGCATGACTATAACAGCTGGCTGGTTTATAAACTCTAGCCAAACCACGGAATTAACCTGAAATAACACAAAGAGCTTTCCTGTTTGCTAAATCTAGGCTAGGCTGCAGAGGAATGAACGTCTGTGCTGTCGTCTGTGGGATGGGATTGGGATCTGCGTTCTGCGCGCTTTCCTACCATAAGTATCTTTAATGCTTGACTGTATGAGTGGATGGGAAGGAAGGGAAGACCCTTATGTGCGCATGTGTTTTACAAGGGGAAACATATTCTGTACTACGTATATGGGAGACAATCAAACTAAACGTACGTTGTACTACTAAAAGTGTGAGTTTGGCACTGTTAATCCTATGAAAATATAACGCCCAGAATAAATACACTAATCCAAATTTAAATATATGTATGTACGTATACTTAGAATAGCCATCAGAGAATGTTCGTTGCAACGAAAACTTTACCTAACTAATATATCAGTATGTAACGGCTTCATTTATATATTATCAATTTGTAGCAACAATTTTGCCACTGTAATGATAATTATATAATTGTTAACATATTTTTCCTAAAAAATCTATTAGTTTACTGGTTATTTGCACCATTACTACTTTAAATTTTAAGCTAGACTTAATCTATCACATTTTATGACAGCTATGTTAATTTACAATAACATAGATTTTGCGTTATTCCCATTAATTAGTTACAATCTCACAATGTACCATGTGGAATTTGCATTATTCTCATTAGGCCTAAACCATGTTTATACTCCTATGTACATTTATATCTCGACGGCCAAATTTAATACTGATTGTATTACCTATAGTGTTCGGTAGAAGCACATAGTGTTTGCGAATTCCTTTTATCATCAACTTATACATCCAACTGTGAGATGACGCTCGCATGCTACCCTTAAATAGGCATCTAGTATCAAACCCTGCAACTGCTATAATAAATGAGTTAGCTGCAGATGTCGTGGTGACGATTTTTGATACTGTTTTAATTTAATTAAATTACTTACTTAGATTGTTAAAGTTATAGTGATAGACTTTCTTTATGTAGTGACATAAAATTTATAGTTTGTTAATTATAAGCTACATATTGTCCGGTATATTTTGTTTCATAATTGTTCTATATAATTAAATGCTAAAGTTGGTGATATGAGAGAAATATAGGTTTCCGGCCGGATATTACTATTCAGAATAGTGGAGGATTTTTTTCTTTCTATTTCCGGAAGAGAAATATTAATATAGAAATTATATTCATAAAAGTTTATTACTAATTATGTGTGATACAATATATCTGGAATAATAAAAGATAATCAAGTATCCTTAAACTCTATCATACAAGAACCAAAAATTCGCGTCACTTTTGCTTACAATCAATATTACATACTCATCAATCAATAATAAATAAACATTAATAATTTTATCACTAATTCATCCAATTAGAAATTACAAAATAGAAAAAAAAAAACAAAAATCATTAAATACTAATATGACAGGATATGCCAATAATGTAATGAAAATATTACAAAATATAAAATAATAAAAAAAACTGACTTAATACAAATATTTAATAATATCACAGGTTTTGTTGGCTATCCCTGTTGTTAATTAAAATGTGCTAACTTTTTAATTATTTTCTCATTTGTTATAAAAATACACAGCCAACTAAATTTAACAGTTATTACAACCTTGAGTTTTAAAAAAAAACTAACTAAAAATTGCACAGTAGACAAAATATTGCTAGTTATATTTATTGTTAAAGCGTTGGCAGTGCGCAGTTATTTATTTCATTGGCAAAGTCATCAAACACGCGGTGCTAGTAGTATCGCCTATATCGATGGTAGCCATCTTGTTTTTGTAATTATTTCATAGAAATATTTCAATTTCAGACAAGTTGTTCGTGTCATTAATCTTTGATTTGTATTACTACAATTTACAAGCAAAACAAAAACTATTCATGTCAAATTTAAAATTAAACTAAAATAGTTCATATATTCGACAGTAGGGCTACGTTATGTTAAATTACTTTGCCAATGGTAATCCAAAAAAATCAGTCTCTTTTTGTATAGAAAATATAGAAACACTTTTCGAAAAAGCACATATGTGATACTTAGTATAACCATAAGTAGTGGTAAATTAGAAAAATTATTAGTTAGAATTCGTAAACTATGTGATTAACGTCCAAAATCGCGAGATGATAAAGATTGTAAATGTAAGAGTGAACATATTTGGTATGTGAAATTGGTGGTGGCTTGATGAAACGGGAACACCTAGTAGTTTCTCTTTCGTCCGCCTGTTTGGCCCTTCCAGTGGTCGTGGACAACCCATCCAAAATGGCGCTGATAGCATTTGATGTTCGTTTTCGACGCGCATGCGTAAATCATTGAATTTCCAGAAGCCTTTGCCTTTGAAGAAATACGTTTTACCTGCAACAGAATAAACAAACATTATTTTATACCAATCTGATATAATTCATGTTTTAACAGCGTATGAATAGCAAATAGAACCCACCGTCTTTCCATTGGAACACTGTATCAATATTGTAGCCGACACCTTTCCACATTGACATATCCCTAGGATAATCCAATTCTACTCTTCCAAAAGTTTCATCGAACCTGTAACAAACAAACAAAATACATGTATAATGTTGAGTTTGAATTCTTATTTATCTTGAATTAAATTTATAAAAAGAAATCAAAATTTCAATATTGCTTTAATAAAATATTACGAACAGAAATATGTTGCGCTTTGCTTCAAATATATGTTTCAATAAACCTACCTCCAGTATACGGTTCCACTGTAAAAGTACGTTTTCGCATTATGCCCCCAAACCATAGCACCATCAACTTTTTCCAAGGATGCCGGTAGACCTAAATCCGTTAACGGTTTTGGATATCCATGTTCCACATTGTTCCCATTGTGCACATAATATTTTTTACCTGAAACACAATTTTATTGATATTTAGTTATACGAAAGAAAATATATTATATTTGCGAAACAACTATTAATAAATTATTTTGTAATTAACTAAAAGCTCACCAATAAAGAAAACAATTTTATTGTCCAGTCGTTCATAAACTGCGTCAACACGAGATAAGTTTCTTGGAAGTCCATGCCACATTCGAATAATTTCAGCCGGATAATTTGGATATAATCCATTATCACCTATCCTCCATAAATACTGTAAGAAACCCAAAAATATAAATGAACAATCTTGGTTTATTTCATTATTAAAAAACATTGATAAATGTAATTCTATTGGTAAAATACAAAGGCAAAATACAAGATTTTCAATACAGTACGAAAATCTCCTTTTGTTAATTTTCCCTGCTATGAAAAATCGCAAGAGTGAAAATTAACAATGTGATTTTCAAACAGAAAATTTCATTATGTACATTTCAAACAAAATTAAATCTTTTATTGTTTCATTACTTACAGCATCTTTAAAAATGAACACTTCTCTCCTAATAACAGAAATAGCATCATAGCTGGTATCGCAGGTATCCGGTTTTTCAGGCACTTCAGTCGGGCGATGCGTGGATGGATATCGTGTTGGTCTTTCAGTTGTTCTTTCAGGCACTCGTTCAGGCGTTCGTGGTGGTGTTCTTTCCGGCGTTCTTTCAGGTTGTCTTGGATCAGGTTGTCTTGGATCAGGTTGTCTTGGATCAGGTTGTCTTTGATCAGGATACCTTGGGTCAGGGTATCTTGGGTCCGGGTACCTCGGGTCCGGATATCTTTCCGTAACTTTTCCTTCGTGCCTTACATCAGGATGTCTTACATCCGGATGCCTTCTCTCGGGATATCTGTCAGGATATCTTGGATCGGGATGATTAGGACTATTCGAATGTGGATGATTTCTTCGTTCATGCTCTCTTTCCCGATCAGGATGTTTCCGTTCAGGATATCTTTCTGGATCCTTTTCTGGATATCTTCGCTCTGGTATCCGACGATCTGGTGGGTAATGTGTGTGTGGGTTTTTGCGGGGATGATATGGGTCTTTTGTTTTGGGTTTATCTGGGTAAGGTTTGTAAGGGTTTTTGTCTGGGTAGTTTGGTTTTGTCGGGTATTTTTGTGGATAATAAGGCCATGTAGGCCGTTCAGTTGGACGGGTTGGGCGAGTTGGGTAGGGGTTGGGGTATACTGGGTTCTTGTCCCATAATCTGTCTTCCTTTGAACCTGAAATCAAATATTACAAAATTACTTCACCGAGGTTGAATATTTAAATTCTATTTCGCGAAACTATTTAGCAATAACTAAAAATTTGTAGGTACGTCAAATGTAGTATTACGGAATCAATAGACGATAAAGAAATGTAATATTATGGGTAATTTGAAAGTGTTGATAGTACATAATTTTGCAAAATTATAATAAAAAAATACATATAAACATACCAACGTTTTTGATAATGCAATCAACTTTTAACTAGTGATAAAAATAATAACAGCATTGTTATATGGGAGTTTGCTGATAGTATAATAATATTTTACTGCACAAATTATAGAACACACGACTGGTTTCATTATATTTCTAATATACATTTACTATTATTTTTGTTATTCTAAAACTCGCTTTTGTTAAATCAGCTGTTAAGAAAACATTTGAAATCAGCCATATCTTGCATGTTTTATTTATCTATGAATGCATCGTATTTTTTTTTTATGTAAGTTCAGGATCCACATGTAATGTATACATTTAATTACGAAACGGAAACTGGTAAACTTACCATACATTTGTTGAATTCCATGTCGATCATCTTCTGGTAGTTCAAAATTTGGTTTCAACCCTTGATACCACGGAAACATAAGGGCACCTTCAACACCCGAATGACTCAAACCCAAAGAATGTCCAAACTCATGAGCAGCTACCAAGAATAAGCTAGTACCTTTAACAAAGAAATATTACGTTCAATAACTTAGATATTAGAAATAGAGATAAGAAATATAAAATTCCTATTTATACAATTGTTCTAAATACATCCAAATTTAAGTACATACATTAATAAAATTACAAGTATAAGCTATATGCCATGATGTTTATTCAGCGCACATTATTGCAATATCTTATCCGCAATAGAAATATCAGAATAACTTGTAAGTGAAACTTGGTAACATGGCACAAAAATCTGCGTAAGAAATCATTGCCTTTAGAAACAGTGAAGGAGCCACAAAAGGGGGATTCTGTAGGTAAGATAATAAACACCCTAGTTATGAATTTAAGATTACGGAGTAAAGAATCTTTTCAGTTTTATTCACAAAGTGTATGCAATGAGTTTGGAGTTAAATCAATACCAGAAACAATAAAATGTGTAAAATATTACAATTTCTGTCGTATTTTATTCCCTGTTATACTTGAGACAATATTTCCAGTTTTATACGACGCTACGAAAATCGTAACGACAACCATCAGAGATAAGAAACAAGAATAACGAAACGAAAATATGACAGCTTGTAATATCATTACGAAGTAAATGAAAGACAAGAGCATTTGAATGCTAAATCGGCGTTTTACAAATTTAATCGTACGTCATTACCATAAATTAAAAACATAAATAATAAATAACGCATTGTGCAAATTAAATGAGACAAACAAAATGAATCGTACTTTATTAGTAAAGTATACTAGAGCATAATTAATTTTAAAAAATCTGCTGTATTCTACACTGGATATTCGTTTTGCTAGTTTTGGATAGATGTTTTAAAAATTAGAGCATATTTTGAATTAACTAATATTAGGTTATAAAATATATTTAAAATGTGATTTTTTCGCAATTCATTTACAAAAGATTTAATTACATACCTGTTAAGAAATGCTGCCACATACTTTAAAAACTATACTTTTGTTTTTATGGTAAATAAACAACTATCTTTTAGATAATTATAATTTGTTAACAACAGGAACACAAATTGTTCTATAACGCAGTATTTCCATGAAACTGTGCAACCGCAGAAAATAGCATATTTCCTATTTTCTTTACTAGCGAAAGAAGGTCGTGTTTGCAGTTAAATATAGAATCATGAGTTGCCAAGAGCCAACTTTAAAACGAGTTTATAAATGATTAATTATTAGCCAATAGGTACTCGATCAATCAATGAACGAAGTTTACTTCTATATTTGATTTTAAGACTTTTCAAGATTACTTTATCAACTGGTTCAAAAAAAAATCCATTGGATTTGATTTCAGTCTTATAAACTTAGTAAAAAGAAAAACTAAACTTCCATTTAACGAAGTCGCCCACAACAGAAATTTCACTTTGATGGAAATAATTTTGAATTACTGTCAGAGTAAAGCAAAATTATGTATTGATATATTTATATATTAAAATCTTGAAACAATTCACGAAACCTGATAACCATGGAACAAGCATTGGTGCTTGTGTTTGTTGTTAATAACATTTTTTGATCCGAGAATGTTACAGACACATGATCAAACAATATAGCTAAACACTTATAAGAAATTTTAATATCTTCAACTTTTTATCTTCCTTCTTAAATTTAAAATTACATATGTGTATCTGCAACAGTATTTGTTGTAGATCGTTCACCGACGCACACAGAGACGTCATTTCGAAAATAGGTTAATATCAATTTAGTAAAGCTCAAAACGTATATTTCCGTTAAAATATCAATTTCAGAATATTTCAATACAATACTTGCCTTAGACATTGTCTAAGAAAGTAAAAACAAAATATATGCTCATGCATAATAATAATTTTAAACCTTAAAATTAGTCGTGCAAATAAAAACTAGCAAAGAAAACAGTTTCGAAAAGAATAAATTACTTCATTTTATTACAATGTTTAACTGAGGATACCTAAAATTATCATGTATTGTTGGAGACCGATTTTGCAGTCTCGACTTTCAAAATGCTATTGTGTAAGGGCACTGACTGTTTGATTTTTGAATATAGACAGCTCATTTGCATATGAATAACTGGTTGTGGTTCTTGTGTATTGTGATATTTGATTTATTTTTGGAACCTCGATATAGAGTTGGCGAATATTTAACCCCATGCATTTTGTCAATGCAGACTGGCATTTGTTTGTTGCTAAAGTTGAATCACCTTTGAAATTGCCGCGCGCTATTCAATGTTAAGTTTGACGATACACGATAAATATTTGGTTTGGGTATTTATGTTACATTTCTCAATTAATTAGTATATTTATTTGTAGAAGGAGATCAGAGCCGGTTCTAATATTACAAGGTATCTAGATATCAGGCACATCACGAACAATTTTTAGAAGATTTGCTTTCATATTTTACACTGCTTTGCGAAAGTTTGGAAACAATGTGATTATTTACATTTAGCAACTTTCTGGACAAATTCAACGTATTCGAGTAATAAACAAGCTTGAGCTGACATTAGTATATGAGTTTGCAGATGCTACTTTTTATTTATTTATATATATATATATATATATATATATATATATATATATATAAATAGAATTTTGGTGGTAATATGTAATCTAACTTATCAAAAATTGGTCAGAGAATCAATGGAAAAGAGGCTACACATTTGTTCTTATGAGCAAACCAGGCACATAATTCGATTATATGAATTAAAAACATTTTTAGTATCAGAAACATGTAAAACGAATTTCAATGAAAATATAATCTGCATTTATTAGACACATAACCGGATGTGTCAGCTCTCACACTTCGCGCTAAAATGTCTATTGGAAACATAACATAATGAACGGTTGAAATAACAACGTGAAAAAGTGTTTTTCGCTAAAAGTCTATAATTTCATTTATTCGTCTGCACCTAGCCGAGAAAATAACAAATTTAACGAGAAAAAGTATTTTTCGGAACCGATTACCGGCACGTACGTTGCATACTAACAAGGGTAGTAAATCAAAATCTGTCTAGACTCCACAGAGGGTTTAAAATTAGAGGGCGCGGGACGAGGAAGAGCTGGCGGCAGAGAGGAAGCTGCTGGAATATGGCGGAAGTAACTATCTCCAGTCACCGGAAATGGCCATCTGTACAGTGTGTGCCATAAACCAGATTGTTGCTATCTCGACCCACCTACCCACTGAACCACCAAAATGAAACATACCATTTTATCCGATGTTATCTTTATTCGTATTTTAGAAACACTCTAATGCCAAATAACATATACTATTTGATTAAAAACATTTTTTATTCTCTCATATACGAATGCATATAAGGAAGTATTGTTATCACGGTAATTTTCGAACAGGGCTATATATTTATTTTTAAATAAATAAAAACTAATATTTGGTACCTTGACGATTAAACTACAATTAGATTTATACGTATTTTATGGATGTTGTGTTAGAGATATGTAAATTTGTCGCGCAAAAATGAATAATCAAATTGGAAAAAGCCTGCGCAAATAGCAATGTTGGAGTAAGAAAATATGAAGTTTTCTAATGGAATTTATGCTTAAATTAATTACACAAACTGAAATTCTAATTTCAATCTTAAAGGGGAATTGAAACATTTACCTCGCTTAACCCTTAATTGGTGTTTATGATTAGAAAGCTCCCTCTAGGCGTTATAATCTCATCTTGATGACATGGCATTTGCAACGAAAAATTATGCAAACCGATTTAGTAAAATAAGAGTTATTTTTTTAGCATTAAAGTAAATATCACACTACAAATAAATATCTGCGCTACAGTGGAATGTGGCTCTCGGTTCAAAATGTTTTGAGGTAACTGGGTGAAAATATAAAGAAAACTAAATATATAAATTGGGTTTGAATAAAATATATATATATATATATTTACGTCATAGGATAAAATTGTGTAATTTAATAATTGGTTGTGATTCTCTGAATAATAGATTTTGGTTTGGACGTGTTTGAAATGCATAAAGTGTAATTGACAATATTTCAAATGCATTTGGTTTTGATTATGTTCACTTGATGAGCAGAACATTTATTTATGAAATGTATAAATGTCACATTTATAAATCAATTTTAAAATTGTGCCATCATTCGTACAAAACAGGCTGTGAAAATCCCTGTTAAACAATATGCCAATAATGAAGTTTCTTTCGAAATTTAATTACCATCACTTCTGTAACAAATATAAATATCACGTTACAATATTGATTCTCAAATATGATATAAATACGACAGTTGTATTCTTCAACAACAAAATTAAAAAGTTAGAATTTACAAGAGACAGACATTCCGTTCTTGTTTTTCGGATAACCTCATACTTGGGTCTTATACTTGGATTTTAGATGATTATGTTTAGGTGAAATTATAAATTTTACGCGTAGCTGCTATTTTTAATTACAACTCTAGATCTTTCAACGCGCGATAAAAATCAGCTCATTAGCGTAAATATATAGTGTGGTGTGGTGCTACATACCGTCTTCGTTATCATCCGAGTCCTCGGTGAGCCATATTTCTTCTTCATCGAAATGGGCGTCACCTCCTCGACCCGAGTTCGGGAAGAACGCGTGAGCTAAAATTTGACCTTTGCCGTCAAATGCGTAGCCATCGCCGTGATCGCGTCTGTAACAACAATAATACACATTTACAATTAAAACCAAATTGTTAAAATTTAACTCATTTGATAGTGGCTAGTGATCGTAATACCGGTATAATTAATATACACTCCGCGCTCGCCATTAAACTTACGAATAAAATGCACCATGGCGAATATAGTACTTTATTTTGATTACTATATTTTACGTAGTATGTTTATAATTTTGCAATTTTCTTTGTTATTTGGTTTATTATAGTTCTAGATGTTTGAAATAAATTCGTTTAACAATTGTTAGTGTTTTTATTACTACACAATTTGAAATTAAATATTTAACTTTTTGATTAACATTTATTTGTTTTATTAATAAATTTAATTGCCTATTTTCACAATGTGTAACTCAGTACACAAAATGAGGCATTTCTAAACTGGTTATATGAATAGTTATTAAACAATGTTACTTTTTTTCGGTACATGTTTTCTTTATCAATACAATTTCACTGTTTTGTTATTATACAAAGTATATACCGAAATACCGGTAACATTATTTTCCTACCGCATTGTAATCACTATCCCTACTACTACTATTTGTTTGAAGTATTTTATTATTGGTGAATTATAGTTCATTAGTTCCATATTTTTTCAATATAAAATAAATAAAAAATCCACCACAATTTATTTATACACGAATACTGTAAAAAATAAAATAATTTGAGTGGACCATTAAGAGCTAAAATGGAAGCAATAGTATTTCATTTATTTGATTAGCAAGTAAACTAATGTGATTACCTTTGAAAGGAGACAAGAATATCAGCATCATCGCTATCCAGCTCCTGGAATGTAAGTTTCGAATGTAGTGCCCAAACATCCAGCGCTCGAGCCAGCACCGCGCGGACTCGGTTGGTGTCCAAACGCCATGGGTTCTTTGTCCGCAAACTGCAACACACAAACAACGCAACAAACACTTAGTAAACATTGCCTATATTGCTCGAACGTGCATACATTTACATTCATTATATGTGCTGCACTTGTACATCACCTGTACACTACTTGCATTAAATACAACTGCAGGTTAACGAGATGGGATTACAAAACCAATTTTACCAACAAATATTTGTATGTTCAAAGTGTGCAGTGCCCTATACTGAGTTTCTTAGAAAAAAACATGTTTGTTTACCACGTGGACAAAAGTTATGGGGTTATGGGGTCTATGTCAAGCACAGCTACAAAATTTGTTTATATTTTACCCGAAAAAGACAAGTTTATTTGTGCAGTACGTACATGTATAAATAGTTTACACAAATCGGTTATAAATATCCGTTGCAGTAGCAGAGAACTAGAATGTGTTGATTGATGACGTAGTTACGAGCTTAGTGAAGTTTCGCTAACTGCAGAAGTAAACTGAATTCCAAAGTTTAGGACGCTGTGAATGCATGCATGTATTTGTGTGTGAACTTTCTAGTTTTTCATGCCGTTTGTCAGACTGTTACACATGACTTTTACAACATATTTAATACTGCGTACATGGCATAAGTTGCTCATTGACTTAGGCAAATTTAGAATGTCAGCTATTTTTACTTTCTTGGAATAAGTCAACTAGGAAGTATTGGAATCAGCTTTACTACATTGAAATTGAATATGTGTTTTTGTGTAATTATTACCGCTCCAGAGTGTAAAAAATGATGATGAGTAAAATTATGATACTTTATATTTAAAGTTAATATGTAGAAAATGATTTGTAAATGTTTATTTATTGAATCCATGGATATAATATTAACTCAATTGATTCATGATACTCGCAGTAACAACTAATGTCGAAATTTACTAGAATATTTGGGGGTGTTTTACCAGCATATACATATATAATATTTTTTTTTTTCCTATTTTATTACGTCGATAATTTATTATTAAAATAAATGAATGCCCTAAACACATTTCATATAATTTTCATTCCTAAAATCAACATTTAAAAAAGTTAATAATTGGAAACTAGGTAGTACGATTTAGGAGATTGGTAACCTAAAAGGTACCTTGTATGTGTTCTTTTAAAAATGGGCAGAACACGTCAAAAGAAGGTGCTATAAAACATCAAACTACAAGCACAAATATTAACTTTCGTGCACATTAATACGGATTATTAAATAAAACAAAAAGTCTCTTTAGTAGTACGATTTTGGCAACTTTCCCCTAACTCGGAAAAAAATTGATGGAAGGTGTACAATTATTATTGTACCCAGTCCAATAATAAATTGAATAGTAATGTTACAAACTTTATATAGAATACAATAAATATTGTAACAGATACACACCGTATTGTATCATTTACAATTTTTATTGTCTTCTGTTATACTGTCTCCTCTTTACAACCTCATTTCACTCTGTGTTCGTACCAGAAATTATCGATATATATTCTTTGGTTATTTGGACAAGAAATCTAGTGTTAAGGATTGTTCACAACGAAACAATTAGTAATTAAACTTAGAAAATTACAAATAATAATCTAGTTTGTATTATGACAAGTAATGTTAACATTCCAAGCAACACAATTTATGTTAAATTTTGTTGCTGTGAACGTTAACCTTGTATGTCATACAACAAACTGGAATTATTACTTATAATTTCTAAGCTTAATTACTAATTCTTTAGCTGTGAACAATCCTTTAGGGTATTGCTGATATTTAATAGTAGTTTTAAGCAAATTTATACCTACTGATTATATATAATTAAAAACCTATCAATTCTCAAAACACAAATAACAAAATAAATATCTTTATTAATGTACATTAATGGAAAAATATTAAACAATTTCTAAAAATAATATTCTGTCAGTGTTGCACGTCACCGCAGCAAGATTTAGACGCAAAGTAGTAGGTATCTCAATTATAGTTTTAATCTTATTTGGAAGTTATAAATTGCAAAATGTAAACGGTGTTCATGTAAGTGCCAACACTCTTAAATTAAAATCTCGCAAGTCGTCATTTAAGTTTCGTGTTTAGAGCTCGCGAAAATTAATATTCTCCTCCTGTTCCCCGCACACAGATACGCCATCAAATTTAACAACCCATGAAAATTTTAGTTGAAATTAATTTTCAAACTAACTAAAGTGTATTTAGTTGATGCTATACAATGTTTAAATAGAGTCAGTCCATCACTGCAACTTAACTATTCACATATCGATAAAGTTCAGAATTATAATTAATTATGCTTGTTCTTAATTAATTATAACTTCCAACAAATGAATTATGAATGAACGTGTTTTGCATAATGTAATTTACTATATATTGTTAATTACAGTACTTCACTTTATATTCAGTTTCCACCCAGTGAGCAAAGTTTTCATGATTCGTATAGAAAAGTAAAAATATAAACGTTTATTTTGTACATGTCTCACGCAAACAAAACAAGTATTGGGTTAAAGTGAACCATTAACCAACAAGTATTTTCTTAATCCGTCATAGAAACAATATTTGACACAAGTCCTGTTAGCTAAAAGAAGCAACAACGTGGAACAGAGCCAATACTGTCTATCATCTCCCAACAATCTATGTTCACTTAGCTAGAACAATATGATGTGAAGTACCTAGTACATCAGTGTGGCCAGCCACTTAAAATAAAAATAAAAGTTAAACACATCGCATGTCCCAGCCGCTAGCCGCTAGCACGTATAATACACAGTGACATCCCACTATATACATATACGGTAGTCAAGTTTCATTTGTCTCAAGCGAGCGAAGCTTGCTTGATCTTTTCTCGTTTTGCTCTATCAAAACATTTCCTGTGTGAAAAACAATCTCGTCAGAGTTTTATGTGTTGCGCGGCTCTCCTGCCGCGTTAAACTTTTATTGTCCGCCAGTAACAACCACCGCCGAGCTAGTAGCGCTAGGCTAGGTTAGGTTTGCGCGATATATATATATGTGATGTGAAATGTCAGCACTGTACCGACCGACCGGAGACAACCGGAAAACATACAATGATATTATTATTATTATCTTTTTTTTTCTTTTTGATTCATTCTTGTCTCTGCATCGTTTACTTCTTTTTGTCAGTTTGCCTAGATACATTTCGTCTCTGTCATAGTTAGATCTTGTCTAAGAGGATTATAACGATAAACGTGTAGTATTATTACCGCCATTTCAAGCTTGACACATAAAGCAGATGTTTCACCATGACATTTCAAAATCTACTTGTCTTTAAGACCGAATTTGAAGTTCTTTTATTGCTGTATTTTATACAGTGAGTTGCAAAACGATTACGGACATTCTTTGTTTTGGCTAAATTACAATTTAAGCGTAAAATTACGTTTTACTTGTTTCTCTTTCAATCATAATTAAGTCATGACACATTCTCTATTCCGTGTTCGTGTTTTTAATTATATACAACTTTTAGAATGTTACTGTAATAAATATTTAAATATTTAATTACTTTTGCTTACATAATTGTAACATTGCAAACACGAAAAATATCGCACCCAAATTTTAATGTAAATGCACGTTTTGAACTATGAATTGCTATTACCTATTTCCGAGATAACATGTGTGTATGTGTTTATGTTTTTGTGTTTGTGTTTTTGTGTTTTTATGAGTGTGTGCGTCTGTATGTGTGTCTGTGTCTGTGAGCTTCAATAAAAACTATTGAGGATAAAAATATGAAAAAATTATATTTACAGTGCCAAGTTATAAAAATGTGATATAAATGATATAAATCTAACAGAAGATATCAATACATATGATTTGATTATACGGACTAGTGTAAGGCAGAATTTCACATACATATTTGCAGAAATAATTCTGAGGAGAAAGAATGAGCGAGGTCAAAATATTTAGGTTGTCTGAATTTGAAACCGGAAAAACATTTATTATTTTATTAGATCAATAAAACCAAAATTATTTCAATTGAAAACCTTTTAACATGATCAAATTGAATTTCCCATCACAAGCTGTCATCCCCCGTTCTCTTACACCAAAATCCATTACCGGGACCTTTGCCCCACCTTTGAATTTAGGGTGGTGCGCCTATATGAACACACCAAGATGATGCGGGCACACATATGCGAGTTTTATTAGGCTTGGTGGATAGACCTACTATGCAAACCTTACTAATAGTGTATTCGTGAAATACCTTTTGGTGCAGGAGATATAAATAAATGTTTACTGTAAGGGGCAACCACACTTATTGATATTATTTCATGGTAATGGCAACAATAATTTAAAATACAAATAAACTATTATTATATACACATATATAGTGAAACTAAGTAAAAGAAAGTCGAATGAAGCGCACTTCAGATATTGTTACAAAATAATTAGGAATAAATAAGGAAACATCGGTGCAAGCATCGAATCTTTAACTAAAAATAAAACGGCCAATATACAACATTGATGTAAAATTTTCATTCATGAAATAAGTTGTTTCTTTAGTAAAAATAAATGAATATATTTATTTATTCTGGTTTAAATTTAGTTCAGAAAATATGTATAACGAACATGCATTGTGTTTATGTAAGCTAAAAAGCTTTAAGATTCTACGAGTACCAATAGGTAATATTCTGATGTTTATGTTTGGAAAATGTAAACTCCACCACGGTCTGTGTGCAGCTAGCCAAGGCTAAGTCGTAAACATGTTTTACAAGAAAGTTTTGGAAACTTCTTGTTTAAAGAAAACTATGTGACAAACTTATCTTATGAGATACGTGTATTGAATTCCTGAAAAAGTATCCCTTCGTCTACAAGCAAAATATACAATTATACCAACAAAGAACATTGTTCATTATTTTATTATAATGCTCAGTTGTACCATTAACATATTTTAGTTAAAATATAAAGAATAGTACGTTCCGTTATGAACATTAATGCCCGATAGCATAAAAAATGAACTGAAATCATTCAGAACGAATAATCAGCTGATCGCTATGGTAAATGGCATATACAGTTTAAATAATTTTGCTTTTAGCAGAAGTAAATGTTTTCTTAATTAAAAACTTCAATTGCTAGCTATATAGTTCATACAAAGACATAAAATGCATTGTAAAAGACTACAACAAAATACTAAACATTATTATTTTATTTTTTAATTAAAAGCAATTATTTCATTTCATATTCCTGCATGAAAGAAATAATACAATGAACGAACCGCGGAACCCATAGCAGGTACAAATGCATTTGTAGGTTATCTGCTCGAGTATCGAATCACAACAAAATAAATTTTGATTGAAAAAACAAAACGAATAAATTCCCTTGTTGAACACGACAACCGAAGCAGAATATTTTTGTTTTTCTTCTTGTATCGTTGTATCGTTTTTATATCGTGATCCCTCGTGGCTGTTGGTTGCTGACTTTGTCGCCACGGTCGCTCACTCAAGGAGGTTGTGATGAAACCAAGTCCACATCACACCCAGGTTGAGTGAGTCACCGGAATGACACCTGCAGGACGTCCTCGTAGCGATTTACACAGCATCAGTATTACATGTTTCTTTTTTACTTAGTACTAAGTATTTTTGTATAACAAAAAAAAAGGTGGTACCCGGTATATGTAGATATTTAATGCAAACCAAGATTGTTTATATTTCACTAAACTACCTGCAGCAAGCTGGATACATGGGTGCTTGCATCATATGTTATTTCTATGTATACAGCTGACAGGCTTCAAAACTCGTTAAACGTAAATAAAATTGATGAAAAATATGTGCTTTTCACGTCTTCATATCGTCTAAAGCAGAATATAGATTTTCCGTCGTTGTTGTTTTGTTTATTTTTTGTGGGCACATTTTGTGGTTATATCAACCAATGTCACAAGGTATCTCATACACTCGGATGTATAATACAAGGTTTCATTTTGAAGCCGGGGGCAAGGCGAAAGGACAAAACACCATTAATTATTTTCAAGCGACATTTCGGTTGTATTTTTATAGGGCGCAGGACATATACAACCTATAATTAAAGGGTAATTGTATCATGGACGTTCGTCAAATGCGAGCGTGGCGAGGGACAAGTGTAAAAAAGATGATTACTTTTGACTAGCGCACCCAGTGAAGGAATTTTATTTCAAAGGAAATGTCTGTCATTTCATGCAATGTTTATTTCAATCTCGTACTTGTGGCTCAAATTGAAATGGCAGAATTCCGTTTATATTCTACACGGTAAACAATGTTTGCAGAGTTCTTTAAGTAAGAATATTACCGAACATTATTGACCAGAAACGGGGAATTCGTATTCTCTAAATCCTACTTGTAGTTTCACATTCCTTTTTGCGATAAATCAAATAGAATTGGAGTTAGGAGTAAATTTCTTTCACCCTTCATCTACGCTGATGAATATAAGCTATCTTAACCTCGTAAGTTAAAGCTATAATTTTCTGTTATATATTTCTTAGCTGTTTAACTACATTTTACTTTCTAATACATATGAATATAAGGAAATATTGTAATCATGAAACATTTCAAACACGATGGTTTAAAGGAAATATTTGTTTTGTTCATCCCTGAAACGAAAGGGACCATTTTCAAATTGACGTCTTTGTGTGTTTAAACATTTAAACTCCTGCTTTTATTGAGTAGAATTAATGGAAGCTTCGAACTTGCCTCTATTAATAAGTAAAATAGTTATTAACAATTCATCTTTGTTAATGCTAGAGAACACTAAGTTGACTTGAGACGCAAACTCCCAAAAATGCCAAAGTTTTAAAATTCGTTCTAGAATTTTTACCGTGAGACTGATGGCTAAATTAAGTTTGCTGTGAGGAACAATTTCAAAGTAATATAAATAAAGTGTCGTCCATTTTTAGATGCGGAAAATAACGTCGCCATTTCCGTTTTATATTAACCGTGTAAGTTAATACTGCAATCAATCTCTGCTTACTTTATATTGTGGTACTTAGTCTTCGCGCACAGACAGCTAGCCATCAATGTCCACTTTTATAGTATCAGGTAACATTGAACACTAGCAGAGTGCTATACTCCACTAATGCGTAATGTCTTCATTTTCTTTTTGTTCTTATATAAGATTCGCAATGAGAACTTCGTTTTTAGATCCAATTTCGAAATAGTTGTACATATATATATATAGCATACAGAGTGTATTTCAGCTAAGAAATGATTAAAAAGTTGTTCAATATTAAATATGCAACATAAGAATAATGCGTGTGTTACAGATTCATTAATATTTAAAAATCAAAATAACAACCCTGGATAAAGTACACAATTCCTGTTCGCTTATGTCTTTTGCTTTAGTTATTTACCAAATCTGCTCACAATTTATTAATCCATGTGTTCCAGAGTAGCAACCGTTGCATGATAATTATTTATAGCCAAATATTGATTTCACAAAACTTTGCGGCAATGCGTAACCCCCGAAAAAATGCTGTACACGATTCATAAATAATTCTCAAGTTTTCGGTTACCCGGCCGATTGAAATCACAAACACTGTATAGTAACATCAAAACTTGGGTCCATATTTCATGCTCTCTTATTTTGATAATACAATTATTATGCACAAAAAGAAATACGTTCATGTCTTTGATGTCGAATGCCATTCAAATTATACGTATTATCTTGTGTCTTTGTATTTCAAAAAATAATGTAAGTGATTCAAAACATAATAAAGTGAGTCCATATTTCATCATATTATATTTCTTTATTACATTTTTATGGTTACGCATATATATTTTATAATAAATGTTTCTAATCGTAAATGTCATATATTTATGTTCAACAGTATTGGCTTTAGAGCGTTCACAGATCGACAGTCACGCACACATTGACGTTAATGTGAAAATAAACAAAATGGATCATTTCCATTAACATTTCTAGGTTCATTATTTAGCTCATTGTATAAAAAGGTAAAAAAGGAACCTATTAATAGCAAAACGAATATGTTCGTGTATATCGTCCTTTAGTGCAGTAACTCAAAGATGTTTTGAGAGGCACTATTATCCTAAACTCCCCACACACACAGTTCATGTTTGCTGTGTTGTGATGATGATGTGTATCTCTAATAACGCATGCTCAACTTATAATTACAAAGTTCCTAACATAGTTTCCCCAGTATGAAATAACTGGCCGAAACATTTTAAGTTTTGATGAAAACAAGCGTAGATGCACACAGCTATGCAATTATTATATACTGTCGTGATGTATGCGTTGTTAGTAGCGTAGCAAATTTAATTTTGGCCTTGTTTTGAGCCCGCGCCATCTAGTGAGCCAACTTGGAATCCCTAGCGGCATGCGTTCAATTGCCTTAACCATTCTCTTGCCATTACGATTAACCTCACCAACATCGACATCAATTATCAACTGGCAAACAAACATCATACTGTTAGTGTAGATTTACCAAAATACGACTCTAAATAACTGAAGATCCATTAGACAAGCAGTTTTTAAACTAGCCTAAATACCTTACTATTATTTTAGGAACACATTCATGCCCAATAAAACAAAGTAGTACTGCAGAAAATATTCGAATAGTAAAGTATTGAACCCTGGTTAATTCTCGACTGGTTTCGTAATATAAAACTAAATTGATGTTCAAGCACAGTTCAAAAACGTATCTTTACAAGTAATATTGCCCATTTCACCGATATTACCAATTTTACCCCACCATGGATAATATATCGTAACATATTTTATTTTATCGATACAATTATCAGCGTCAATTTGACCTTGACAACTCTATAGGTATAATGCAATTCAAGATCTCAAAAACATATTGTTTAACTTCTTTAATCATCAACTCCTACGAAATTTCAAATTCGCTACGTGGATAAATTTAATATTACCGTCCCCTCCCCCTCCTGGCTACATTACAGTAAACAGCGAATGTAAGTTCGCAAAACGAATAAAGCTATTAATATTAAATAGGAATCACGTTGCCGTAGGGTGAGAATCTAAATCAAATTTTTATTTGCTCCGGGTTTTATTCTCGTATTTTTACGCTCCATAGATTACTTACTAAAGTACAATTCGCGAGAAAGAAAGAGAACAGACAAGAATTTCTACCATGCACTTGGAAGTGATGCGATAAACAATTCAAACGCTGACACTTTACACCTATCGCTCCACCCCTCCCCCTGCTCCCCGCTGACATCCCAATCGGCCGGCGGTGGCTCTCGGACAGTATTGCCTCTCAATCAACTTGATTACGTTCCAATACTTTTTCTGAGGCTTCCCAATTCGCGTGCGCGTACAACGTACTCATATAGGTATATCGATATAGTCGGCGGCTGTGAAGTGTAAATTAACTGTGAAATATTGTGCAACATGCGTACCGTGTATATTGCTTCCGGTTTAATATCTGTCACTGGAATGAACTGACGGGTTATTTAGTTTAGCGAAAATACGGGCATTTGTTTCTATTGATGAGCATTCACCAAGGACGCGGGGTGCTTTCAAATGAATGAAGCATTTAAATATGTATGTGATGGAGGGTTTCAATGATTTTGGGGTTGAATTTAATGTGTGAAATAATATGGAAGTAGAAATTAGGTTAGGGGTTTGAAACTAATTAATTAATCGTTCAGCATCGTGTGGATTTTAATAAATTGGTTGTGTATAATTTGATGAAGCGTAGAAAACTTAAATATTCTGTTGATTTATTTAAATTGTTCTCAGTCCATTAATAAAATTTGTACACATACATGGAGTTTAAAAATCATTGGTTTTAAATATATTTTCTTTATATAAAAGTCAGTGATTTTTAATGGTATATTTACACAGTCTGGCTGCACCTATGCTTGTTTTTAGTTATAATAAATATGTAACACTATTGATAGCGCCTTTATCATCATTAACCAGACATTGAAAACCGCGCCGAAATATTTTAAAACTTTTTATTTTATTTTTCTTTATGTTATTTAAACTTATATACGAACATTTGACGCTATCCTGTAAGGATGACAGGTCTAAGTGGATGAATCCTTATTTAAAATGATAAACTTTGTATAAGCAAGTCAAGTGGGAGGTCTCCCACGGTATATATATATATATATATATATATACGCTCCAAGGAGAAATCCATAAAATATGCGAGCTACTAACATTATCTACTAAGCAAGTTTACAAACCTCATTTTATAGTGGTAGACATTTTTTTCTCTATATATATATATATATATATATATATATATATATATATATATATATATATATATATATATATATATATATATTCTATTCTAGAAGTTAAACTTTATTTTGCATGTGGTTCTCACATAAAAACGTTAAATACCGTCCATAAAAGAAGCAAAAAATATCTCAACAAAAAAGAAATCCACTTTATTTCGCATTTTTATTATCTCCGATATATAGGTATATTTAAAAGAGTTTCCTGAAAAGAAAATAAACCTAGAAACTAGGAAAATTGATTTCCATTGAACTAAACAACAGTAATTCCCAATGGAAATATTATCTTGACTTGCAATCGGACACGCTCTCACTCTAGGGTATGTACGCCGCCGCCCGCCGCCACTATCTAGGTTTATGTTTCTCTCTCTGTGTGAGTCTGTTGTTTTTCCTTGTTCAAAGCTTTTTATTAATTCAGGCAGTTTTCTACATTTCTGCAAAGTATATCTTCTAAATTCATCATGCTCCCTAAATCACAATTGCATCTACAACGCAATAAAATTAAGGAGTTAGGGGTAGATTTATCTGTTTGTAATCTAGACGCGCAAAAGTGCTTTTTCTTGCTACAATCACAGATTATTTTTAGACATTATTTTAGAGAAAATTATTCCGATTTCACCCATCAACCTTTGAAAATTATGCTGTTCCCTACACGATCTTGCACATAATATTTATAGATATTTTGTTACAATTTTGGTACAATTATTTATTGACTGTCGTTTATTCAATTATTTTAGCTCGCTGTTCGAACATCCTAAAATTCTACAAAAAATTGTTTTGGTATTTATATAAAACTTTTGCATAACACAATTGAGGCTAGTCATAAGATGCGCGCGCACCGCTCATAACTAATAATAATAATAATAAAACACTATGCATTATTATATGATATTATCTGTTTTAAAATGATTACGTGTGAGTGATTTTGGGCCAAGTACGAATCTGAAGAGCACAATGTCCATGACTCTACTACTTATAGGGGTCAGTGTGACTCTCAATCAAGAGTCGGAGACCCGGACAATGTGGGCTCATGTGACAGCTAACCTCTGTACCATTGACAATAATTGAATACGCGCACATATGTTCAAGTGTCGTGTCCAAAACAGACTCATCGTCCATTTACTACTATCAAGGAATACCACCAGAATTACACAAAAAAAAAATTATATCTTTATTATTGTGATTTATCTATTTATAATTGGGTGATTTATTTGCTAGACTTATAAATGTATTTTTTTTTTGTCATACTCAAGGTGTAGTACATACTCAATCTAGTATCTCTTTTTTTTTTTTTGGCATTACAAACCTTATAGAGAAATAAATGTTGGTTCTACATCAATACTTCCAGCTTGCCGTAGTAATATCTGCGAATACTAAACCTTTATATTTAAAGAATTTTATTTGCCATATTTTCTGTATACTAACCTCTACAGTTTAGATATTTAACTATCGTTTTTTGTTATTATTAGCTCGTCGTACAAAATGTACAAAAGAGTTGTAGTGATTGATCGTGTATCTGTAACATTCTAGGATCAAAAAATGTTCTTAACATAATATTCTTGTCTCGTCGCCTGATTTCAAAAATATGCATATATCTCATATACTTGGATGTACTTGGTCGGTCGTAAGATATGCTTGTTTCTATTATATTTTTCATGATTACTATACTTCATTTTAGATTTTATACAAGAAAGTTAAAATCAGCAGACAAATTTAACTACTTCTAATAGGGTTGACATAAATATATAATGTTGCTACCCCATTTCTTAGGGAAATACAAAATTAGGTCTCTCTTACCATATACTATTAATTACACCCATGTCAAAAATGTATCCATCTGTGAACAATTATAGTTCCTATACTTCTGTACATTATACGAGTGTATGTCTTTAAAACCTTACAAGGGCAGATACTTTACTATACCTTTTGAAACCTGGTAAATGTTTGGTACAGACAAGTTCACAAAATACATACATACATACATATATATATATATATATATATATATATATATATATATATATATATATATATATATATATATATATATATATATATATATATATATATATATATATATATATATATATATATATATATATATATATATATATATATATATATATATATATATATATATATATATATATATATATATATATATATATATATATATATATATATATATATATATATATATATATATATATATATATATATATATATATATATATATATATATATATATATATATATATATATATATATATATATATATATATATATATATATATATATATATATATATATATATATATATATATATATATATATATATATATATATATATATATATATATATATATATATATATATATATATATATATATATATATATATATATATATATATATATATATATATATATATATATATATATATATATATATATATATATATATATATATATATACATAAATATTTAACTATATATTATATATATATATATACATAAATATTTAACTATATATTATATACAATGTAAAAATACAACTTCAAAATTGTTCCAGACACATATATATGGTAAATACTGTTAAAAAAGATAATCAATACGTAATATTGTAAACATATCAAGAAATGTGACTTTTATGCTATTTCGCTATGCCAATTGGCACAATTCGCAAAACGAGTTAACGAAACACAGCCTATTTAGAACTAAAACTTCCTTCTGCTTCGGCCATAATATTTGTGTACTTATTGTGTCATCTTGGAGACTATAATTACCGTACAGTCTATTAAATACCATATAAATTGTTATTACAATATTGAAATAATAATATATTAATTCACTCAAAAATAGAGTACCATTGAACTAAGACTTAGAAATTAGATAATATTTAATTGAGATAAGTTAAGTATTATTAGATTAGAAATTTATTTAGTTTTCGATTAATATACTCATTATTATTATAAGTTTATAAGTATCGTGTAACAATTTGAAAATAACTGAAACCTCTACGGTATAATAAGATAAGTTAATATTTCCAAATTAAATTTTTAATTTTCAAATATGGCTGTATTATTTTGTTAAAAATGGTAAAATTATACAAATATTTACATTTCTATTTCAAGTTCAGTTATGGTGTTTGAATATCAATGAGTTTGAAAGACCAAAATTAGTAAAAATGCGTAGTATTATATCCGTGTACAGATCAGCAGAAGCGCTAGCTATGCGAAATACCGAATTTTACACATTTTGACGTGTATTGGATTGTGAAATTTGCGTGCTCTTGTTACCGAGAGGTGGCAGAGAGAACAGAGGGAAAGGCTGGGGTATGATAATAATAACAACAGCTTTTAATTCCGAGTGATTTTAGTATGTACCGAAATACTCCGTACTCAGAATTGTATAATTAATTTTCAGGGGCTGTAATTTTCAGTTGGGAATACTAATGAATTCGGTTTTAATTTTAATACTATACCAATGTTGGTTTATTCCCAAAATATTTAAGGAACTTGTTTTCATATTTTGGGTTTTTTATTTGTTAATTTGAAGCTAGATATTAAATAAATTACTGATTTCTTCGTTAAATTAGGATTATTAATTTACTTACTGCATCTACTTTGTATTTGAATAGATTATTCAACGCACAATTCCAATAATTTCATTTACTATAACACACAAATAACTGACGTACTTCGATTTAAATCGGCGGTTTATCGTAGAAATTCAATAATACGATAAACAAATCAACAAAATATAATTACAAAATGGGGTTTCAGATGAAATAGCTAAAACTGAGGCCACATTGCGTGCTTGATACCTATAGTCTAACCCAAATTTCAATGAATGATAGATGAACGAACATAAATATTTGATTTTATCGGTAGATTCATATAAAATTTATGGAGACACCATTGACTTTTTTTTTACTATCACAATAACTTATCTTATTCAAACATAATATTTAAATCCATTAGGGGAATAAGCTTATATTTATATATGATAATACGTTGTTTTCTTTTTTAGACAAATACACATTTGTCGTATTTTAATATTGTTTGTTTTTTATTTTTAATATTGATCTTATTTTAATTATTAAAATATGCATATTTTAACTAATAAAACAAGACAAAAGGACCGACAATTTCAAAATTAAAATACTATTCTCTTTCCTTTGGACAAGCAAAAATCATTGAGCTACGCCTAATCCGACTAAGAATAAGGATAGAAATGCAATTTATTTGTGTTAAAGTGGCCGCTTTTGGGCTTAGTTAAAGTTAAATTGAAATCTGTCTCAGTTTACGAATTTTGCCTTTGTAGCGAAAATTATCATTTGCATTCTAAGGCGTTTCCTTCCTTGAATGTAACAATTGTACTACTACTAGACTTCTGTTTTAACTTCATGAAAAATTGTTCATTGTTCCTAGACAGTCCTTTGAAATTACTAGATATTATTATAAGTATTAACATTATATCTGCGGGCTTTGCTTATTTAACTATCAAAGCTAAGTCTTTGTTACGTAGTTTCCAAGAGTCAACGCAATGAATCAGAATCTGATAACTATTAAAATATATTAAATGTCATCAACTATTGTAATATTTAAAAAAAAGGAGCAGTACAAACTGCAAAAGATTCAGAACCGTTGTCCTAGTTTGGTTGATAGTAAAAAGTAATATTAGCAGTTGGATATTTTTAGAGTGGATTTTTTTCATATCAGAATAAATTAAAAGGAAACAAAAGTCATAATCCTGTTTCAGAAGTTACTATAAGTACTAAAACATAATTTAGAACCACAAACTTTATTTAAAGTAAAAATAAACAAAATGTGCTCGTAGAACTATGTGTGCCATGTTCTCCCTTAACTATGGCCATTATTCATCTAATATCAGCCGTGAACAAGCCTTTACTATCTATCGATTTCCTCAAATTAAGTTCTAAAATGCCCTTATATTACATAATAAAACTTGTATGAAACTTTTCATTGTGTAATTACACCAGCTTTAAAGCTACTCTAAACTATTGTACAGTATAAATCCGTAAAAGGGTTTATAAAAATAAAGGAAATCTTATCAGGAAGAAAGAAGACCTATAAAATATATTTAGTCAGATAGGGGTGTTTCAAGGATAATAGTGTGTAGACAAAAGGGCTGTATCTATGGTCTATAAATAGCCAATAAAGTAGGTTTATGTTTAGACGAGTTTTAATATATAATCATATTTTAAAACGTCCCTTTCTCGTTTGAGATTTTAATGGCCTAATGGCGTTTTGATCGGTAGATCATTATCAAAAATAAAAGCTGGGGTAGTCTTCACTCGAATTTCTTGTCGTGCCACTATTGGCATTTATAATAATGCTGTATTTTGGTTTAAATTCATAATACAAAATAAAATAGTCAGATTGGATACAATGATAATCATATTGTGTATTTCCGTTAAAAATTCGAGTTCGAAAATTCATTATTACAATGCTTTTAGACTACATCCAAAAATGTAAAAATTTAGAGTTAAAAACAAACGATAATTATATATAAAAACAATTTTATAATTCGTGGTGGTTGTCGTGTAATGTCACAATAAATATAGAAAGTACAACATTTAGTAGACAGAAACTGATATGTTTTGTGCGTGTTAAATGTGAACAATTTGTTGTGTTATATGGAAATTCTTTTCATACTGTATGTGTCCTTAGTATTACAATCACGCTTGGAATGATATTGGGTCTAGTTTGTGTTCCCTCTAAATTTCCGAAGTGAACATTTTGAATGCAGCATACTGAATAGTACTGAATAGGTACTACACTACCAGTGGGCAAAATCCCCAAACACTCTTGATCTAATTTCGTAAACAAATTCTAGAAATGGTAATGCATGCAAGGTGCGGTGCTGTGCGGTGCGGTGCGGACGGCAGAACGTGAGGATACACAATGCACTTAATAATCACGGGGGACGCTTCCAATGGACACATCATCCAAACCTAATGCCCTACCTACCACCTATCTCGTCCTCGTCCTCGTCCCGAACCGGGAGTTATATGAGCGAGTGCGCAAGTGCATATTGATAACGTTGCATACCTACTGCTATGTATGAACATTCTCCATACGTGACGACGCACCCTGTGTATGCACACAATGCATTATGGGTATCGAACTAATTGGGACAACGAATAGATGGGAATAAAGCATTCTTTACGAATTGTGCTGCATATATTTAAGGCTATTAATTCAATTGCACAATTAAGCATTTTTAGTGTGTATTCACAGCGAGACAATTAGTAATTTAGTTTAGAAATTACCACTACTAACTCAAGTTTGTAATTTTCTAATCTTAATTAATATTTGGTTCGCTGTGATTACAGTTTTAGAGTTAGATACGATTTGGGCCAAAAGAATGAATAACTTAATACAAACCGGAATTACATGTGCGTTTAACAAATGGAATCACAGGAATGGTATAAGATTTTCTTTTTACTTCCTTGGATGAAGTGATAATTTTAACGAAAATACATGTTTTGATCTTCCCTAAATTGATATTAACAGGTTTACGAAAACGTTTTTGTGTGTGTCTGCACTCTACAGCTAAAACTGTTAAAGATAAAGCTATGAATCTTTAAATTTAAAGTTTGATTGTTGTCCGGTAGAAACATTATATCTAAACCGGTAGTTAAATTCAACTCATGCTACGTTTTCTTACTATGTCGAAAACGACACAATAAAAAAATGAAGATATTAAAAAAAAAATACTTCAAGATAATCACAGCATCATCGAATTTAGAAGATCTAAATTTAAAACAGTATATAAGAACTTTATCGAAATATTCATTACGCTATTTTTAATAAAATAATATTAATATAGCACAAAAATAAATAATCTTTGATTGCACAAGAAAGCCTATTGTAGGGATCTGCAGATATTATTAAAGTATTTATTTTAAATCGCCGCACAATCTGCGTAGAATTGCGTATATACATAAATATACAATTACGACTTTAATTTAAATTCGTTAAAATGAATGTGTATAATTTCGTGTTTCTTAAATTAACTGCATAACGCAAAAACAGTTAAACCAATAACATTTACACTAACGCTGCCGCAATATATATATATATATATATATATATATATATATATATATATATATATATATATATATATATATATATTTATTTATATATATATATTCAAAGAAAATTATCATAAAATTGAGTTATTTAAGTATGCATAACGTATTAAATATGTAAACATAAGATAAAGAGAAGGTCATATTTTATTGTTGAAAAATATATAAACGCATTTTTTCTGGAATAACAATAACTCATGTTACATTCCTTCTAAGAATAATATTAATATAAATATTTTCCGACAAAAGTTCTTACGCTGCGCAAGTAACATCGACATTCAGAAGCAATTAATCGGTTAGGGCAGCTTTCCGAGCAAATCTCGAAAGTATTATAGTATCAGGAAATAATGGCCGATAACAGTGTAGTGAAAAAATAATCCGATCAAAAAGATTTGACAAAAAAACGAAATATTTTTCCACCAAATTGACGGCGGCAGGATAAAATATTTTTTGCACGAAGCCTACAGGGGAAAATATAAAAAATAAAACGCCCGTTTGAACAGGTTCATAAATTGTTTACCACCCAATTTCCACCCTCAGCTGTGCCCTGCGCGAGTCTAAAGTTCACGGAATATAAATGCCAATGACACGGTTGCATGATCACCTAACTAACAATATTATTTTAGTGCCGTTGCTGTCGTGGTATTTTTTGAAATGTCGCATGACTTTTGCCCATATTCCTTGCGACGAATAAATACGACCGAAATTAACTATTCCATCCACCCCGATATACGTATATATACATATATAATAATTCAGTTTTCGATAGTAATAAAATGCCGTGCACTGCGTACGCGTTTATAATTGATCTATAGATTAGCACTAATCCTTTCGGAAACTTACTGTAATAAATTTCGCGAAAATGCTATAAATTCTGGTATTAATTTTCAGTGTAATAAATGGATGATTGAAAGGTCCATTTTAGCAACTCCTTCATTCGATATTAAAAGGCCATTTCGTGGTTACCCAATAAATACTGTAAAATTAATATCTAATTCTGGAAAGTTCTCGCTTTGATACATATTCATATATGATGCTGACTTTTAATAAGAAGATACACAAAAAATGCAAAAAGACCGCTTTAATAACTTGCCATAAAGTATGTAAAAGAGAGATACAGTATTCGGTCTTGGGTTTCTACAATTCTCAGAATTAACAACTATTAATAAAATATCATTTAAGGTCTCCTTGATCCTGAATATTTGTATAGCTAATATATTTGGATGAACGTCGAAGGTCTGGTCGTATGACCTGCGAGGTCGCATCGCCACTGAAGCTACTGAGCCTGTTTTAACCAAATTTGATAATGTACAATTATTTACCATCGCAATTTACATTCAATTACTCTTAACATAAAGATTATAAATTACAATTAATAATCCAGTTTGTTTTATAACATACAATGCTGCTGTTCACATAAAAAAATTACAATTAATGCGTTAATTTTGTTACTGTGAATGCTAGCATTGCTTGACATAAAATCAACTTGATTATTACTGGTAATTTTCAATCATAATTATTTATTGGCTCGCTGTGAATGTAGCTATATACTTCTACAATTAAAGGGCTCTGTAATAGAGATTCTGCTTATTTCGGATTATCAACAAATATATTAAATTACTTTGAATTATTTTCATATAGAAATGTTCATCAAATTACAACCTAAATTACAATTGCTATTTTTGGAATGTTAAATATTCAATTAATCAATTGGTTTCATTGATGAGTCGTGAGTAAATTTATCATCACGAATCACGTTGGTACAAAATCTAAGGTAAAATACCACATTAATTAGCCATTAGCTTTTTAATCGGTGGATTTAATAAATAAATAAATAAAGTTACAGGTCATTTGTCGCTGTGTTCACTAATAGAAAATATGTAATAATCCCGCTTTGGGCACTGGCGCTAACGTGCTACACACTAGACCACACGTCTGCCTTAGTAAGTATTATTACTGAGATTTATTTGGCACCGAGATTGAATGCTTATTTAATCAAATCGTGTCTGGTGTAAATGCACTCAAAAAGCTATTTAAATAATTTGATATCAAACGAAAACGTATTTTTGTGTCCCGGTAACCAAGCCTGTTCAGCATACGAAAATTGCCATTTTTAACTTTTCGTATAAGGCAATTTAAATACTAAATCTACAAACAGGTGAAATTTGGCATATGGTTTCATCGTTCAAATGTATTAGGCACGATCTGAACTGCGCGGGTAAAAGATAGTGAGGGTCTTCCCCTATACGCGTAGAGCGCGACTTAACTTGACACATTTTGAACTAAAATGGAAGCGAATGTGAAGCTTATTGGATTCTTCAATTTCGACTGCCTGCCGGATACAGATGATATGTCTATATCCATGAAAAATTTCACTGTTGCACAAGAATTGATTTGAAACAATGTCAAATAATTTTAAATGCACCAAATACTAAATTTTAAATATATTTAGTGGAAATTCTTTGAATACGTATGTATTAAACGAACATAAAGTAAAAACATATTATGTCTATCTGGGTTAAGTTTAAAATATCTAACAGCATTTTCATACTCTACTTAACTATGTTTATTCCAATTAAAAATTCCATCTTGCTTAAATACACACTGATATTTTAATAAATTATTCAGTAATATTTACCTAACATTTCCGCAGCATAGAAATAACATTTTTAATAATGAATAAATATTTGTAAAATTAATTACCGCAAGAAGCGTCACCAAAAACAACCCTCTTAAAACAATTAAAATTGAAAATAATCACCTAAAACAGGCAACTAACAAAAAAGGATCTTAATTTTCTTACCTTATGAATTAACGCAAAGAGGGTAGAATTTAAAAAAGTGATAATAGATGGCACTGATGAATGAATTAAATATTCGTCGTTTTCAGTGAACACAATGTCCTTGGCATGGATGACGTCTGAAGGATAACACAGTCACACCACAACTGAATTGTAGAGTGCCGTGGACGGTGCTATATGGAGAAAAGTGGATGGTATATTGTGCGCGCGCAACTGAATCCGCCCAGCAAACCAAATCAATTTGTTTATCAGCAATTTCAAATGACTTCATCACCATAACTTTAAACATTTTTCTGTGCACATGGCCCTCATGGTAATCATATCTTTTAACAACCTGCGAAAAATGACCCGGTCACTGGGGAATGGGCGGTTTGTCAAAATATTATTATATCATTAGCCAGGCTACAGAGGGCGTACGTAACAGAACAGCTGCTTTTTCAAACTCATTTCCGATTCGGAATTGTTTTCCAACAATGTTCAGATAATTGACAATGGATGGAAGGGGTTTGAGCCTTTTAAACATTTGATTCGATATTTGATATACTTTATCAAAAACTCAATCAGGTTTTCACTATTTTCATTGTTAGCATTAGCATAGAAAGTGCAGAGTTGACTAAATAGTTTCGATAGAGCGAGTTAGAAACTAAATAAAGTCTATTAAATTGTTTGGAAAACCACAGAGCCATGGATATCGTAAAAGCACATTCACATCACATCACTAAACAGTTATCTAAGCTTCATATACAAACGCATATATCCAGTCATTACGCAAATAGTGAATTATCGGTACAGGGCAGCTCAAAACGTGTATTTCCGTTAAAATCTTAATTTTTAGAAATTCCATGCTTACAAAGCTTCTTTATATATTTGGTTCTAGATAGTAATAGATTAATTAAATTGTGAATATTGACATAACCCAACTGGGAAAGTAATACCGATTTATTTTTGTTTATTATTTGATTTCAAGCCATAAAACACTTTTAAAAATATGATTTATTCATTGCGAATGATTGATTTAAAGCAAAAACATAAATCTGACATACATACACACACACACACACATGTAGAAATGAATAAAATATACCATGTGTTTTTCAGTGCTGGTGTTGTGCTTACAACTTCTATACGACAACAGAATATGATGCCATCATAATACGTTTGATGTAAGAAGTGCTTTCATATACAAAAACCATTTCAAATATCTCTACTTGATACGCGTAACATTACGTAAAGGAAACACACTTTTTGTTTTATTATTTTGTTCGGCTTTTTATGCTTTTGGCTTTATAAAGTTATACTCAGGCCCGGATTAAAACATATTTTAATCTGCTTCTACTGTTCCCATTGTTTTCTCTATCGACATTTACATTTTGCCTGGGTGTTCTATAAATTAAATGGGACACTCGTGAAGTAAACTAAGTTTTACCAAACTACGAATTGTAAAAATCGAATTACAAATAAATAAAAAACTCAACTAAAATATATTTTACAGAAACTAATAGTAAAATTTCTAAACTCTGGAGGTTAGTCAAAAAAATTTCATAAATAACTTGAAATCATGGTAATATTATGTTGAACATAAAATATATATATATCAGCGTAAAATTGGGTTAAATCATTAAAAAGAAAATGCACCCACACCTCAATCTTCAATTCATTAAATTCAATATATTGCATAATTAAATATGGTTCTTCTAATATTATTTATAATTTATTTTCGGATTTGAAAATGTTCTTCTTTTTTTGTAAACCAAATTATTTCCAGTAGGATCATATCTATTATTCTAAAAAAATATATATATATAAAAATAATTCAGTGAGTGGAAAATGAAGTAACTTCAATATTTGCATATAACAAATTCATACAAAAATATCAAGTAATATATTTTGAAATTTTGTTATTTTATATGGATTTTTAAGGTTTGTAATTTCTGTGTTTACATTAATGATCGTTTTGCGTTTATTCGAAAAAAGATTCGAACAATTACAAACAAATTAGTAATCTGACATGCTCATATTTAAATTCCAAACCACATTGCCTAAATGACAGATATATTAAAACTAATAAGTAAAAAATAAAAAGTTGGGAGCATTTACGTAGATTCTACGAGAATATATATTATAGGAAATATTTGTTAAACATATATTTGCTATTTTAGGTAAGTATTGAATTATTGCCAACATTTTGATTAATATGATCAATATAGGAAAATTATAATCAAACACTGTTCTCTGTAATTATAAATATATTCAATATTGGTTATCAGTTGGGCAAAAGAATCAATATTTACCTAAATTATCAAATTAATATACTGGTCAGCCTTAACATATTTAGAATAATCACAATGGACTTACATTTGTAAATGTTTGTATACTGTGAAACTTTAGAGCCCAAATGAAGGTAATATTATGAAACTTTAAACTTAAGTTTTGTATATGGCCCGGAACTGCACCTTCTATTTTTAATAACAAGATCTTAACCGGAAATAACGGTTTACCTAGCTACTTTTTCTTTTTAACGTAAATGTAACTTTTTGAAAAGGCAATTTTATATTTTCGTTTCCCTGGTATACTGGTAATGTTTTATGGCAATCGTAGCATGTATTTAAAACAAATTTATGATGGTAAGGCCTTGCCACCTACTTTTTTGCTACTCGTAAAGACAACTAAGTTGATGCAATATATATATATATATATATATATATATATATATATATATATATATATATATATATATATATATATATATATATAATGTTTAGGATTGTGCTTGTCTGTGAGCAGTCACTTAACGTTTGTGTGCGCATGCGTATATTAAGTTATATTCACAGCATTATTTCCCATCAGTTGTACTGTTTGTAGCAGCCTACCTACCACTATAGCAGAGATAGAAGCAGTCCAAATTGGCTACACATATACCACTACACTATAGAGATAATAGCATTGTTCGTGTACTTTATATAATTAATAATTATAGGACCAATTAATAATGATTGTTAAGTGGTGCGGGCTAGATGGCGTCATAGACATTCTAGTAGCACATAGCATACTATGATAGGAAGCCTTTGAATTACATTCACTGGTAATTGTGCTGATTTGTAATGAAGAAACTGCACGTGCTTTGCACCTGCATTGCAACTACCTAAGCATTAATACATTACAATATTCATTGAATTATATTGTGCAGGATTTCTATTTGTTGAATTAAATTACTAGCTTGGAAATCAATTAATACTAAATAGCAATTATTACATTCTCAATCTTCTATGATTTAATGTAGAGGTGGACAAGGAACTCATTTGAATGAGTTGTAAAATTGGTGAAGACTAAAAAAATGCAAACTTAAATTTGCCTCATCAAGACTTATTCGTCACATGTGGCAATTGGAGACAAGGTTGTCCACCCCTACAAGCATTAACACGGTTCAAAAAGAACGATAATCAAATCAACAATACTATCATAAAAATCTTGATCAATAAAAATTTAATACGCTTTTTAATGAAAGAAAGATTAGATTATTCGTCTTATGATTAATTTTCTCAATTAGCCGAATTAACAAGCACTTAAAATAAAATAGCATTACTTATTTGATTCTTTCGCTATTCGCAATTTAATTGAATATCCTGTTGCGAGGCGTACACACACACGGACACACACACACATTTGTATAGAGTGAGCCAATAAAGCCGTGAGCGATATTCGTTCCGATATGATTTTGACAATCCTGTCAGAAATCCTATACGATGTGGCGGTCAATTTCCTTATTTCCCTCGGGATATTTCTGGACACTGGACTTCAGTCTGGAGAGGATATAGTCACGACAATTTTACAAATACACATCACACAAAACTCTCGATAACGAACAATTCGTTTTCAACTTTAAAGTTTTATTCGATTTTAGTACTGTAACTTGAAATTTTGTCACTTTTTAAAAAGAACTTAGTTTAAGGGCAAACAAATTTGACTTTGAAGAATAAATTCACGTTATTTATTTAATATAATTGTGTTTTGTTCGTCTAGCATTATGTACAATAGAGCTATAGTGTTCGCTCGTGTCTCTGTAAATTTTTGGGGGGAAAATTGCAGAAATATTCTTCGCTGCACCTACACAGACTTCGATTCGATTGAAGAATTAATAAGAGAGTTTGTATTCCATCAAGATTGTTATTATAAAGTCGCCATTAGGTGAGCTGGAAGCTTCACTAATACTGGCCAACTACTAAACATCCTAGAGACACTTCTGCTTAAGTAGGAGCAATATTCGAGTTCGGTATTAAATAGTAGGTATCTAATGTTACTGATAGGTAGAGATTGTATGAACGAAACTTTGAATGGGCGAACTGACGAACCGTCCGGTGTTTTGAAAAACATGTTTGTGGATACGTGAACATCATATGTCGAAATTAGTGCGCAAACTTGTCGCCAAGTTTCGTCGAATAGTTCACCGTGTAAATCATTGATTACGCGCTCGCTGGGTCGTGCGCTCACTGCTATTTAGTAAGGTGCAAATGATCCCTGACAGACTATCGAACTCCATACTACTGCTGCCATACAACTAAAACACGCCATCTCCGTTCCGCTAACATTACATCCTTGTTTCGCTGCCGCCCTACACACAACTAATGCCAATGTCCACCCGCACCCGGTACATGAGATTACTTCTCGCGTAATGAGATCAGACCATGGTTTAATAATGTTGTATATACCATACAGCAATCACTACGCAGTATAGGCACAGTTCCAATTTTAACTTTTATATAGGTATTAAATAGATTTTTGAATTAATCAAATATTGTCTATTGAGTATTGAGAACTGAAATTATTGCTGGCGGCTACACAATCGCTACACCAGCTGATTTGCATTTGGAACTACCAATATTCGCCACCGGATTTCGTGGAAATTCGTTTCTAATTATAAGTATAATATTTTCCTTTTCACATTATATATGTGTTTGAGTCATTTTGCTAACCATGAACATTTATTACCGTGGTTATTTATCCTTAAATAATAATAACCAGAATTTGAAAAAATCAATATCATAAACACGGTTACTATTAATCAGCACTTAACCGGGCATTGCAAATCCGGGCCTAAGTTTAGTAATGTGAGCTTGTTTGATTAGATTTAATTAGTTTAGCTTATATTAATCGTTTTTTAAGATTAAATGTATAAGCTGTAGGCAATTGTTGAAACATATTTAATAAAAATGAATTAAAACACACTTGGTTTTTGTTTCAAAAATATATAAAATATAATATATACTATATTTTTGAAACCAAACCAAGTGTGTTTTAATTTATTTTTATTAAACGTTTCTTATTTAAATTTCTACTTATTGCTAAAACCAAACAAGCATCAGTGCAGCCAGCTCGCCTTGTATCGGGTTTATAAAATCAGTATCTACAAAACATCTCTAAAGTCAATAATAAGTAAAGCTATTTTTAGAGTCCTTTAACTCTGAAACTAAAAACTATAAAGGCTTTTAGGTTTCAAAGACAATCGGAGCTAATTTGGGAATAAAATTTCTATGTTTACCTAATTTGGTTAATTTAGTATGGTCCCTTTTGAGCAACGACTGCCATAAAATTTGGTCATACGTTCAAGTATATGAATATATGTATTTTTGGAATCAGGGAAACAAATAAATTGTGCGTGTTGTAAAACAGTTTATGTAAAGCTAAAAAATTAAAAACAAAATTAAATCCAAAGTCTTGGTCATTAGTCTCTTAGTTAGAAACACGAAACACAATTCATATTAAAATAAACATTCGTGCATTTTGGTGGAGGACCGACAAATAAATAATTTGTTTCTATTTCTTAATTAAAATTTTTAGAAACGTAGTAGCAGCTCATTGTAAAATATTAATGCGCAATGGGAAGAAAATAGAGTAAGGTAACTTTACTCTACAAGTTGGTAGACAAAACCCATTGAATTGGATGTTATACTTTCTCACGTTTGACTTTACCTTCGCATTAATACTAAAAGCTGAGTGATATCGCATATCGTGCTTAATTTATCTAAAGCACTCTCAATTCTAATACAATAAACTGTCAAAGTATTACATCTGAAATATAAATGTTCGCATGATTTTTTCCGGGTACATAAACATATGTTTGTGCACTCATTAATTTTAATGTGATTATAAAATTAAGCGCAAATTGGGTCAGAATTAAATAAAGAATCTTTTGTTTAAAGCAGACAAAACCGCTAATACAGATACACACACAGGCAGTGTTTATAATTTAACATTACAAACAGTGTTATATTGTTTGGTAAAATCCACCGCCTGTCACATTTGCCGCAATTTGCATATTATTGTTTTAAGCTGAGACGCACGCACAGTGCACAGAGAGAGAGAGAGAGAGATAGCAGCTATTATTATAGCATATCGTGATTTCGGGTGCACAATATGCTCGTAGACGCGTGCGTATTTGGTGCTTGGTTAGCAGCTAAGTGAATGGTGAGCTGTGAGCAGCGAAGCAGCCTTTTAGCTGCATGGGTTATGCGAGGCGTTAGAACGGACCCGTTCAACTGAGAAATGAGAATCATTCGGTGAAACGGTGGCCCTTCATTAGAACCTTAACTCCCTGAAACCCATAGAATTGCGAGAGTGCCGAACGTTGATTTCAACAAAAAATAATTATGACATTCACAAATTCAGAAGTTTAATTATGATTTATACCTTATGTTAGTAAACATCGTTAATAGTTATTGATTAAATTGTTCTTTAGAAAGTAGATTTATGCGCCTTAAAGGAGAGATAATTAAAACGGTAAAAAAAACTGGAGCGACCTTTACTCGACTTTCTTGGTTTGTCACTATCTGTTTTTATAATTATGCTTTATTATATTTTAAATTCACGTCAATAGACGTCAATCCGAAAAAAGTCAGATTCGTTTCAGGGATGATTAAAACGTGTATATCCGTTTAAATCTTCGTCAAATTAGAGAAAATCGGGAAATTTAGTTAAGTTTATTACACGAAATTACGGAAAATCTGCTTTATGTGCATACAAGGTCATACAAAAATCATTTACAATAATAATTGTGGTATTAAAAATATAAAATAAAATAATTGTATTTATGGATTTGTTTTGATTTGTTTTATGCCCTTCAATCATACGCATGTTTATATTATTCCATCAGAAACCAATGGTTATAAATAAGAATTCTTTAATTAAATATATTCAGTGAATATAAAAATGTGGTCTTTAATTTCTTCTCAAATATATCAAAAAGATTTAGAAAAATATATAAGACATTTGTTGTGAATTGTTTAGTGGTTATAAATATGTTTTGTACATTAAAATATCTGTGGTAATAAAATATGTTTGTAAATTATGTTTTTTCGCTATATGGTGCGGTGGTGGCACTGGTACTTGCACCTTGGTAATAATTACGAATGTAAAATAAATTGTATAATTACTTGACTTCTACCTGTAAATTTACACTGAAAATCATGTAAATTCGCATCAAACTTATACACATTGTAAACGACAAGCAACAAAATAGAAATATGACCTACAACGATTGACATTTAAGAAATACCAAACATTATGAGCTCGAAATAATAATAAAAATAAAATCGAAAACGCAAGGGAACACGAACTGTCAGCATTAAACGTTAACAAAAGAGTTCCCCAGGGATGAACGGGAGCAAGCAATTTTTTACTGCGTCAATCTCATTTTGCTTGTGGTTTTGCAACATTTCACTGTATACGTATAACAGTAGCAGCACTATTTTATGGGCGTATATTGAACCATGATGGTTCACGGTTAAAAGCTGTTTAGATTTTATTGTAAAGGGCAGATCATACTAAACTTGTGCCCGCCCCAACTACTTGCGATGCTCTTGTGCAATGTGTCCATTTCACATAGTTGCAAATCTATAAACGCTTTTGCACAATACTTTTTCGAAGACCAAAAGTATAGCATTTTGGGAATTTTATGTATATTGATTACAGATTATGTTTGTTGAATATTTATATTATTTTATTACACGCAGATACAGTTCCGATATACCGACAAAACTCGAATAATATTACTTTCTAAAAAAATGACATTTGTTTGTTTGGAACTATTACTTTTATAATTAGCAAATCATGCATTTTGTGAGATAGTAATAATAGTAGTAGAAATAGATAACGTTAACCACCAGTTTAAATTTTATGTACAATGATAAAGTAGATCGTAATAATTACTCATAGATTATTAGCAAAGGTTCACCAGTTATAAAATTGGGTAATTTATTAAAAATCGAGCAAAATGTTATTTCACGAAATCTGAATATTACTTGAGGTTAGAATTTCCTGTTTAGTTTTGAATTGAGTTCGCGTAAGTCGGCGAGCAATTTCGAACTTTTGATAGTCACCGTTAATATTTCTATTATATTCTTAGTCCTGGGGGTATTTTATTGAAATCTTAATTGGTACAGGGACTGAGATAAACAGATATTTATTACCGTCTATATATGCATATCGTATATAGAACTAATGCCCTCCATATAACCATATACCGAATAATTAGATTAAAATTATTCTATTACCCGTATCCATAAATTACATTTAAAATAGATATTGTACTTTTTATTTTGGTACCATTTAGGGAGTTAAACAAATAAATATATTTTAAATAAATGAGATTTATATGATTCGTATTTTTCATACACAGTTGTTTTGTGCTTGTCTGTTTGTCTACAGAAAACTCTGTTGATAGTAAAATTATGAAAAAAACTATTTATTTTCAACCGGAAGTATTAGTGGACTCTAGCTACAATTTTTCATATCTCGAAAGCGACACAAGTTAAATATATTCTTATAAAAGTTATTGTAAAATAATATAACCCATTTAATAGAAATTAAAAATATTAAACAACATCTAAATAAAGCACAGTTTTTTTTTCCTTGCAAAAATATGCTTTGTTCAAATAATAATGCAAAATAAATATTTGTTTATAAATTAGTAGCTAAATAATAACAGCAAAACTGTTAAAATAAAAACCAATTGTATTCGCGAAACGTGATCAAATTGAGTAAGTACTACATTTACCAGAACTAAATTACCTAGCGCATGAAGCGTCACGCGTGTCCGGCACGTGAACTAACACAAATGCGTAATCAGGACTGGACTGGCTCACATGCTACCGATCTACAAGATAATACTGTGTTTCTGACAGTTTTCCCATTATTATTATTCCTTTCTATTTTGTACTCCTAACGAAATACATACAAGCTCACAGTTAAGGACCCAGTAAAATTACACAATTTATAATTGTTATTTTACGGCAAATGTGTGAATAAATTAACGTTTTGAATTGAATAGTATTTTAGAATAATTGTGGCAATAACCAAAAAGGAATAATAAAATTTGATTGTCGCAGTGCGAAGACCGAACACATACATATTGGCAAATGATAAATATATAAATAAATAAAATATTGTTAGATTATTACTCTATTTTTATAGTCTGCCCGGAACCTTGAAAATGGCCAACTTATTGGTCGAAACCGGTCGCGAATTTTAATTAATTCATAAGAACTTTGTGGATTTAAGACATTATTTTAACCACCCTCTTTAAACATGTATGATTCACATTGGATGAATTTGAGGCACTTGAATAAAAAATATCAAGATACGCTACTGTGCATATTGATTGCCAATGCAATAGACAGTTCAATCAGACCTATCACTGCAAACTAGATCCAGGATTAATTAACTTGTATCCCCTAGTTATCATCTTAAACTATTGTAAAAATACTTTTTCTTGTTAATATCCTTGCTACACTGTAAAAAGAACACTTACAATTTTATGTAACATGTAAAAATCATTCTAAATTTACTTTTTTGGACAAAGTCTGTAATAATGAAAAAATCGAGTCACTATTCAAACAATTTTATTATTGCATTATGAATGTATATGTACTGGAAAGTCCAGTGTAGAGCACTACAGATATTTTACAGTCAACTGGGTAATAGCAATAAAATACTATTATTAAATTCAGTTATATGTAATACAAACAAAATATTTGTATTGTTCAATTTCAGAGCAAATAAAGAAAATAATGCATTTATTAATAATCTTGATTGAAAACACATGTTTACAACCTAAAAATAAATTTCTATTTAACATTGACGTCAAACCCTCCGCTTTGTGAATGAAATATAAAAATGTTTGAATTATTTTATTTCATGTGTGAACGTTTATCGATATTAATCGACATATGATTTGTCGTGCCGAGTGCGAGTAGAACAAACATAATGCAGAAGGCAAAACACATGTTTTATCGACCTGTTTTACTGTGTTTACAAAATGATAACGGAAGTTTACAATACAAAAACACCAATTTAAAATTGCTTTGTGTTATTACTCATAAAGTATTATTAATTTAATTAGTAACTGAATATTTTATACGTAATTCTAGCATTACTTTACTATAGCTAAGAAAATATTTATTTCTATTTCCAATATAATAAATTTAGATTTGTTCGATAACAAAAGTTTGCATAACTAAAACAACATATTTTAAAATAGTATTAACTCAGGGTAATTTGAAATATTTATGATTACAATACATCCATTAGACTTTAGTCGCGAAAACTACTTGCAAAAATGTTAAAAACATTTCGTTAGAATTAAAACAAAAAGAAAATATCCAACATATACTGGCAAATGTACTCCATGAAATATTTCAATCATACAAACGCAAATCATGCAACTTCAGAGCAGTAGTGCAGTGTTGGTTGCATGAAACAAACTTCACATAGTGAATATTTTTCCCTATGAAATGGTTAACATGTAAGGCAAGGGTCAAGGGTACTTTAAACCTTGCATGAAGGGCGTCACATCATAAAAGCACTTGTAATGCTGACGTCATGCAAGGATACGAGTATCTCAAGGATTGCGTACAGCTTTTCAAGGGCACTTTTAAGTTAGAAGCAATGTCACCCCTTTTCACATCATCATATTGTAAGAATTCAGTGAAAATATCTTGGTAACATATAATATTTGAGACATTAATTTATAAAAAAGTAAAAAAAGGAAGCCGCCCGAACAGGGACTTGAACCCTGGACCCTTGGATTAAAAGTCCAATGCTCTACCGACTGAGCTATCCGGGCTCATGCTAAATGCGGTCAAAAGTTGGTTTATAAGCACATAACTTTACTATTTATATATATTTATCATTAATCTATTAAAGAAGTGAAAAAATATGCATTGTTACATTTGCGATATATTGAAATATATAAATTTTCATTTCCTTATAGTTTATATATTGCAAAAGAAAATAAGACATTATTTATTATCTATCTTTTATCAATTTCAAATAGCAATAAATAAAAACTTACTATTTGTTAAATAAATGATTAAAATTGAAAATATAGACGATACTTAAAGAAAATGGAGCTATTTATATACATAATTAAAACAATTTAAATACACATATTCGATTTTGTGTAAAATAAATAAAAAATCAAAACAAAAAACAAGAGTAAATGCACTCTCAAATAAATGCCCACTAAATTATTATGTTTTGCGTCGTATTTAAGATTTCTTCAAAGTACTTCCGGTTGAACATGCATATCACTCAAATTTGACTTAATTTACCGTCTTATAAACCCTAATTAATTTAATATATTAGAAGTTATTTGATCGCAAATTTAATTATTCTAGTTAAGTTTACGTTCATATGTAAGTTCCAAGTAGAATTTACTTATTGTATGTAGAGAATCCATTTAAGATCAATAAAGCAAGAGTAAGTGCCTAAATTTACTTGGCTTTGATGGTTTCTAATGAAATTATAACAATATTAAGACTGTATGTCACATCATATACCACATTCCGAAAATTGTAATTCGCTGTACGTATTTGCCAAAACGTAGCGAGGGAGAAAAAAAAGTGATTTCCGTTTACCTACGCGTCTATTTTCTGAATTAAATAAGGAAGTTATCAAGCTTGTAAAATGGATTTCCTGATAAGGATGATGTCTACTTTATCGACCGAACGTAGGTTCGACTACTGGTTACTGGATTATTACCGGCGCCACAAGTAAATTGAGTTTAAATGTAATATTCTAGGTTAGACGATAGATGATTTAATTTTTGTTCTCCTTAGACTATTTCCACACATCCATGTATGCACTTAGGTTGACGGTTAGAACGTACATACATAAATATATTTAATATTTTATTTGATTTTACTTATTTGGTTTTGCAATTTTGTGATATTATACTTTCATATGTTAAATTATTTATTAAATAGTAATATAATAAAAAATAGTAATATAATTGGAATTATAGATAAATTTAGCATCCTTTAGTGGAGTTATCTTAATAATAGATATAAAAGAGAAAACATTACTATTATATTTATATCGCATAAATGGCTAGAATATTGTTTGAGCATAAACACTTGCACTCTCTTGACAATTTAAACTTAACAAGAAAATAAAAATAATATTGTTCGTGTATATTGGTAGTGACTAACCTCCATGTGAGATTCGTGTAGTGCCATTTTTGTCCCTGTAGCGTGTAGCGTTTGAAACGCGTTCTGCTGCTGCCGCCGCCGTAGTCGGCATCATCGTCCTTGTCAGGCAGGCCGCATCGCTTGCGTGATAACAGTTGCCTGGTTGCATCGTCAATTTCGCCGGTTGGCTCGAGCCCGCCAAACCGCTGTAGATCACGTACAGCGTCGCGAATCGACTCCTCCGTGCGTAAATTACCCGTTTCCAAATCGGATAACGGTAAATAGCCGAATTGCATTAGGTACCGTTGCTGAAACAATACAGAAACCCACAGGTAAGTAAGTAAGTAAAAGTATTTGGCTTCATTACATTTTGCACACAGAATGTTACTTGAAGCGAATATATCCTACTTTTAAGCTCGTCGTACGAAGTACCGAAGAAACTACAGCAATCAGTCGTGTGTCTGTAGCATTTTCGGATCAAAAAATTACTTTAACAAAATGTGTCTGTCTCGTCGCTCTGAATTCAAATATATATATATATAACTTATATACTTGGATGTTAGTCGTCGTTCGTTCGTCAGACCAAATTTGTGCCCTCTTCTCCTCTGAAGGTATAAGAGCGATTCACACCAATTTTGGTACACATATTATTTGGCATCCTATTTGAATCCGCTCGCAGTTTAAATCCAATCGACCGTATACTTCCCGAGTTATAGGGCCCCAAAATTACTACTAACAATTCTACGATATTTTATATCTACAAGATGTTTTCATATTGTTAACCCAAAGGGCATATATTTTTTTAATTATGCACTAAAAATTTTTTTATACCATAATAATCTACAAAAATTCTATAACATATTTTCAATTTGTTAACCAAATGGCTATTATCATTAAAATCGAGCTGAACGCATAGGTGCGTCGGACCTAAGCTTGTTACTTTCTTATACGTATGTATATAAGCTAATATTGAAATCACGACATATTTCGATTTTAACGGAAATGCATGTTTTGACCGTCCCTGAATCGAATCTAACAATATTAGAAATTAAGCCTGTGTATGTGTGTGTGTGCGTGTTTACGTGTATCTGACTGTGACTATGTTCAGTCTGCCTGTGATCCCTCTTAAACCAAAACGTTTGACGATAAAATTATAAAACATTAATCTTATACTTATACAATTACTTTTTTTCTCAATTATACAAAATATGTTGTATTCTGTGTGTCGGAGAGTTTGTCGACTGCATAACGGAACGGCTCGAATACGAAGTTTAGTTATTGGATTATAAATAATGTGAGAATAGTCAACTTGAACCCAAGACATTTCGAATCAAATATATCTATTAGAATTTAAGAATTTCTTTATAAAGGTCGAGTGCCAATCACGCGACTGAAGCGATTTTACCCGCGCGACTCCAGCGTACAGTTAACCACGCGACTGAAGCGACTTTAGTATGTTTGCACATGTCATGGAGTTCGCTATTGCTTTACTTAATTATATTGAAGAAGAGGAAGAAGAAGAGTACAAGTTACTGCTCGCTTCAGTCCTGTGATTGGCACTCGACCTTAAGAAAGTAAAGATATGATATTTGTTAGTAGCGGTGTTGCCTCTATAGCAGTCGATCCATTAATTCTATAGAAATTAGAATTAAATTCTTAATTTGTTTCATTTATTCAAATATTAGTTCTGAATGTACATCGGACAGTAGCTGGTTGCCTATTCATTTAAGGTTTCTCTAATTTTAGAGATAATACATAGATATCTAGTAGTACCCAGGTAGCTCAAACAAAATAAACTAGTGCAACAACAAATAAATATCATTTCGCCATGAAACGGATATACCTATATGTACATGCATACAACAAACGATAAGTGAACCAGACTTGAAACTCAATTTGCACATATATGTAATAATAGCCAAAGTCTTTAGCAAACTAGAAATAGTTCCACACGTGTCGATGTAATTGAATGGGGTTCTCGTGTGTTACAGCCAACAATTGATACCTGAAAACATGTATCGAGTGACATATGATGATGAAAGCCATGTACACACAATGGCAAACAAAAGCAACATAACCTGCAAGTACAAAATATAGAAGTGCAAGTACAAGTATCGCACCGCTAGCGACCGCTAATGGTGTCACGTTTACACACACATCATTAAAACAGGATGGATATAAGTGGCGCCAGTATAAAATCAATCATAAACTCACGTTGAATGGCTTACGCAAACGCAACAACAACTTATCGACATTGTACCAACAAAGATGGATTCTAGCTATTTGTCAACCCTTTACTGACAATAACCTCTCATCATAGGAGTCTCAGAAAGCATTCTTTGATTTTATAGAATGTCCAGTACTGCAGATATTTACTGTTTTTTTAAGTTCGAGGGCGATGTATTTTGTCAACACAAAACTTTCCTTTATACTTTACGTATAAGAGAGTATAGAAGCAACGGATCTGCGAAACTATTTATATATTTGAAACCGGACGACAGCTGACCAAAAGTACAACTTGACTAAAATACTAAACCACATTTAGAAAACAGCACATGGCTTTTGCTATTTATTCATTCATTAGAAGAGATTCAATCAATCATAATATTATACACGCCACTCGTGCTGTTTATACATGTTCAATTCAATTGCTTCTGTGTATGACTAACTTTACGCGCGATTTGTTTAACCGGAAGATCACGTATTTTTAAGGATGTATACAACTATCTTTTTCGGTTTTTATGCTTGTGTTCTAACCCAAGATTAAGAGGCAGGAAATGAATCAGATTTGGACGGATGATGCGATTTTTTTCGTCTGAAATATAAAGGGGCGGATTTACATTTTTTCCTTTCAAGGACAAAGTTTACGACGAAGTATATTGGAATTTTCGTACTCATGATTTCAACGGAAATGCAAAACTTGTATTATATTATAAGAATCGGAGAGTATCGAAATATCTATTCTTTCTGTTTTTGTACTAAAACAATATAAATATACAACAAAATATCAGCTCATATTCCTTGATAATACGTTCAAGAGAGTTCAGTGTAAGACACTGCAAACTTATTTTTCGTGGATCTCCTGCATATTGAAAAATAAGAAAATGAAACTACTAATTATATTATAGTGTTAACAACAAGTAATTGGCACCAAAAAGAGTAATCTGCTTTCAATTTGTCGGAAAGAATAAAGACGCAAAGTACCTAGGTATATAATTAGTGTGTCTTGGCCGAGTCGTAGTGATATCTGATGAAATGACGCTAGTCATTAGCAGTCCCGCTGCTGCTCTAAATTAATAGGTAGACTTGATGATCGAGGTTTTCATTTAATCAGCTGATAAACAGCGAAATGACACTGCAATATCCTGCTTGAAATTAAGCTTGTTTTATTTATATTACTACAACTACGTTCCACATTTAGATTCTACTTGCATTGCAATTTATAAAACTAAATAGTATTGTCCGACAACTTATTAGACTTTCAATTTACCTCTTACGACTTTATCGTAAATTGAATGAGAATTACGTTGATTTGCTGATAAAACTATTTTGCTCTGAGCACAAATAGATTGACATAACTCTGTGCAAGAAATATACGGATGCATTGAATGATTGAATGAGCCATGCATTATTTCTTTCAATTCTGACTTGTTCTATTAAATTAACAAAGAGAGCGGACATTTAATTGACCCGAAGTGACCCCTATGGCTATGCGACTCGTGTCAATTATTCGAACTATGTCCAGCCAGGGACTAAGCGCCCACAATACATGCATTTGTTCAATTTTATATCGTTTCCGAAAATTATTTTATTGCCACCATATCTGTTGTATCATCTACCCTAAATGAATGAATGAAACTGTCTGTGAAAGATAATTAATTCTTTGAATGAATTTTGAAGAAGAAAAAAACACAATTTAATTCAAATAAAATTACTACGAAAATAATCGTCCACTTGTGAGAAGAAAACCCATTATTTTTGAAACCAATTTGTAAATAGTATAAATGTTATTTATATTATATTTTATGTCAAGCCAAATATTTTCAAATTGAACCCAAAGACCATACGAAATAATCAAATAGATTATGAAATTTTTAGTCTTCAATTAATCTATTGATTACAATACTTCGTTTTAGTTCGTACAAGAAAGTAAAAAATCTTTGGTAATAAAACGTTTTTTTTTTTTTAATTCATGCTTGATTTTGTAAAATATTCTTATGGTTGTCATCTTATTCTAATTCTATGACTACATTCCTGTAGCTGTAATATTTTAAATAAAAAGTAAATAAATTCTGGATTAAAAGTCAAGGAGTTCTGATTTCCTACGGAATATCTACTTGGGAATTCATCAAACAAAAAAATATGCTTCAGTCTGCTTGAACCACATGCAGCCCTGGGCAGGGCGTGCCGTACCCTGGGTGGATGATATGAAGGACAATTGTGTTGTAATGTCAGTGGTGAATGGGCCACGTCTCGTTCTGCCCAACCAGATTACAGTAATTCTCACCAGCTATTGTATTGTTGGGTGAATGCGCCTCTCATAAATATATATGTTTGTAATGATTATGTTCATATTTCTGTTTCTTTTTTCAACATCTTTTTCGGCTATTTCATTTTAAAGCTTTTAATTTATTCATTGGTTACACAAAATAACGTCAGATATCTCTGAACAGTTTGACACTAGTTCGTAGATGTTGATTTATATTTACAGATTTACCATCGATAAGGAATATTTTTTTCTCTAGCAGGCAGTTTTCGAGATACAGAAAATGTAGCAAAAATAAGATTTTTTCAATATTATTGATTGCAATCTTTAAAAATCGTACAACAATTATTTTCAAAAAAAAGTTTCAAGAAATTTTTATATGTTTAACTTTGAAGCAAAATTTACTCTTTTTGACAAAGTCTAAATGGAAGTATTGTAATTCTGAACTGCTCTACAGTCAAAATGGTTGAAAATAATTTTTTTACATGAATTTAAACTTTGTATGAAGCCGAAGGGAATCTGTTATTTTCTAAAACCAAATTAAAATCAGTAGCTAACGTGTAGTGCTGTTACTTTCGAGATGTATTAAAGAAGAATTAGTAGAAATAAAAGTAAGGACATTAAATAATCTTATAACTTGTTTACTACTTACTAGGGAATCGTTTTTGAAATTGATAAATTTTTATGTTGTATCGATGGATAAAATATTAACTAAATTTTAGTATGATAATCGCAGATGTCTCTAACTTGTGCAGATTTCGAGATTGTGAAGAATAGATGATAAATCTTGTATTTAAAACAGAACAAAAATTTAAGACATTATTACGAAGTTGATCTTACGAAAGATCGACTTACAGATATTTTCGGAATCACGCAGATGTGAAACGAATTTCTGTGCACAATTATTTTTTAAATTCACCAATATTACAGACAAACAACCGAACATTATATCTCTTTTGTACTAATTGAATTGCAAAATGGATAAATGGATATTATAGTTAAAATTATGATAAATACATTGGTTTTACAAACGTTGTAATTATTTATAGTATAGTTATACAAATAATAATCTAGCGTGTAACAAGCGTAGTAAATGGGTGTTTATATGCATTTATGCGTGTGTGCGATACCAATTTTGATTGTGTTCTAGTTTGACACGAGATAAGATATTTTTACATGACAGTTTTCTTATTTCAATCTTCTTATCTTCCACATAGAAATATGTCAACTTCTTTTAATAGAAAAGCAAATATGAAATACCATCAAGAAAATCAACATTTATTTATTTTAAACAAGCATAGATCCAATGCCTTCAGCGCGTTGTATTGCAACAAATACAAAATAATTTTTATAAACACTGTTATTTACTTATACGTTATATATAAAAGATTTAAATGAAAATATTAAAATGTACACTAAATGTTTTTCCTTTTATATATATATATAAAATCTACTTAAACTGTAAGGCCATAATAATTATGATCAATAATTTTTAAATTATAATATTTTACCAAGCGTGGAGTAGGATGGGGAAGTCCCGCTGCTCGCATCGCATATATTACATTTAAAGCTAACTGAAGGCATAGATGACTTAAGTTTATTTAGCAAATGTTTCAGTTATTTTGCATATTTTCGCATATAATTTTAGTGGCAATATAAATCTTTTATACTTATAATTAACAATCCAGTGTTCAGTAGTGAGGGGTTAATGTCTAGTAGTAATATATCTAAGCAAATAACTGTCACTTATCCATGCGGCCAGTAATTTCGCACCAGCCAAGAATTATAATTTAAGTATCACTTTGCCTTATTTACAATAATAGCACAGCATTCTATAAACTACACAAAGAGCCTGTACTGGCAAGTTTGGTTCATTTCATCATCATCATCATGGTTATGTTTATTATTTCTAGTTCTTTTTGTTTTTCAATGTGAGTTGTTGGCACGACTGGGTCAACGGACTGCTTACAATTCAGTGTTGTACATTTATGATGAAAAATTGCATATGTACTTATGTATGTGCAAATGTTGTCATTTAAAATTTACGAATGCAACCGATCTAAAATGTAGATTATGGCGGGTGTTTTCATCAAGGCAACACATGATTGAAAAACATCTGCCCACCAACGTATAAGTACTGTTTTGTGCTTTTAATTCTTATTGCCATGTTTAATGAAATATGTGTAATTTAAAGCGGTGTTGCATTAAAAATCTGATTTCATAAATTAAAATAGTTCAAAAGTCAAACTGCTATAACGAATTATACCGACTGTACGTACAGAAAGATGCAGTTATATCCCAAACAATTGAAATCAAATTCAATTTAAGAGATTTAATACTCGATAGTATAAAAATCCCACAAATTTGGTATTGAATGATGAATGATAGTTAAGTTCAAATTATAATCACGGTTAGACAAATATACGAAGTATAATATTTTCAAGTAAGCAATTTATAACTGAATCAAAATTATTAGTTCAGTCGGTAAGCATATCAGTTTAGATTCGTCTGAAATGAACATTGTTATTATTTTATCTGCTTCTTGAATACTTGTAACATGATGTATTTAAGGGAAAAGACCCTAAATCTTATTACAAAGACAACCGCCTAAAAACAAAACAAAACAAAACAAAACCTTTTTCTAAACAGAGCGAAATTAAAATAAATCTAAACTGGTTTTGACATAAGACACATGACATAGACTAAGTAAACATAAGCATCCACTAAGTGCAGCGCATCTGAATCATTTCGTTCAGTCCATTATTTCCCTTTTATCACCGAGAATGAAACATAACCATAATGTGGCAGAGCGCGTGCGCAGATTATCACACGACCACCAAGTTGTGGCGCATCAAAAGTTTTTTTTTTTTTTTTTTTCTATGCTACCGACAGTGCTGGAGCTAGACTGCTGGAGAGACGATACATTCCTCTGATAAACGGATGTCAGTAAATGTAGAAAAATAGAAGGGAGAAAGTCAAGTGGCTACTGCAACTTGTTTCGAAAAGATGTTTAGTTTAAGATAAAATTAGCATAATTATGTTTGACAGAAGTTGGTTCTTCTTTTCATACATTCAACAACACATTTTATGGGTACAACTTTGAACAAGAACCACTATTATATTCACTGGTTTTTGAATTGCAGTCTCGTATACATCTGAAAAATCTGGAGTGACACATCCTCAACTTTTATAAGTTCAAATATATTAATTTTGGTAACTTGTTTAACATTGTAGTCTTTTTATTTAATATTTTATTATGTTCATTTTATTATATATTATTAAAATAAATATATATTGTAATATTGGATAATGTCAAACTTCCCTTTATAAATTAGTTGGAATTATTAAACTGCTTGGTGATATAACAATTAGGATACAGTTTCAAGAAAGATACAGAAGAAAAAGAATAGGTATAAAATAAACCCAGTATTCTGTTAAATCTCTTATCATATATTAAGCAATACCCCATTTCATGATAAGTTCCACTATCAAAATACTACATTTATTATCAAAACACATACACAAAAAAACACTACATTGTGTGGTTTCGAAAAATTATTAAATGATAGAAAAGCCGCTCCAATTCCTTGAATATCACATAAATGTAATCTTGTAAAGAGGAAATTATTATTGTCTAAAACTGATTAGAAGCAAATGCTTAAATGTAATACAAAACATGTTAAAAAACTAATTTTGAGACGCAGTATGAGAGCAATGAAACACGGAAAGAATTCTACGAAATGTAATTTCGACACAGAACTGTTATTAATCAATTATATGTTTATTGGATGACGTATAATAAAATGGTAAACAATTTTCAGACAATGGTTCATCTCCGGTGTCATTTCTCTCAGGCTAATACGATGAGCGATGCATTAGAATGAGATACATTCATATTTGAGAACTAGAGATTTGGTAAAGTAAGAGATAATACCTTCGCATTCATAGATTAATATAGATTTATCCTGATTTAGTTAATTATACTTAACTTAATATTGTTGAAAATATTACAGTATCAAATTATCATCATAATTTAGGGTTTCATTGCTAGAAACAATAAATAATGCATGAAATGTCCTTTGTATCCATATGATAAATTTTGTTTGCGGTGTAACAAAAAAAATAAAAGTATTAATGAACTGTATACCCTTGCTCCATCTATATCACTCATTATGAGCGAACATATGGTGTGTCTGGGGAGATATTAATGTTGTTCAAATTAAACAAAGCGATTACTGCTATTTGAAATGAATGAATACTCGTTCGTTCTCTGTAAGTAGCTACTTTTTATTTATTATTTAGAATCCTAAATAGTTCATAATGTGTGCACTTCGTTTTTTCGTTCTAAATATATATTTTTTAAATATTTATCAGTCAAACATTAGAGATTCCAATTTGACATTAATATACATATACACGCACGCATGCACTTGGTTCTTCTTCTTTTTGCATTTTATTATGTATTGTTTGTTAATTAATCAATAAAAATATCATTATATTTCTTCAAAAATTGAAATTATACATTTATTTACTAGAATGTACATATTTTATAATTGTTGTGAAAATGATTTGTATATTTTAGAATATATAATTCACTCTACAGAACAATGTTGATGATATGGATGAAATAGTTAACATAAATTAACTGAACATTTAAAAACCCTGACTTTTCAAAGATCGTAAATCAGTATAAATAAATTAACAAGTCATTATCAAAATATATACATATTCAAGTAAAGTAAATATTTTAGTAAAAATACTTATGTTTGAAATGGGCACATAAATCACCTATTCTCAAGAAACAAACATCGTTTATATGTATATATATTTCCAATTTTTCGTTGTTGTTTTGAATATTCTGGCACGAAAGTCACGTTACCACCGTAATATAAAGCAAAAGTTACATTTCTCTTGTATACTTTTCCAGATTTAACGAACGATATTTCTGACGACCTCATCTGTATGCTAACTGATAAGTTTATTTTTGACAAACTAAGGGTTCAAAATATAAAAGAACTCAAATAACAAAGGAAATATATGTGTATGAATAATGTTTACCGTGACATATATTTTTGAATAAGAAAAGTAATGGATATCTTTATCCCAATACAGCGCTAACATATATTATAAAATTTTAACACTTTTAAAACTCATGACATCTGTGATAATACCAAGAGCACCCATGAATGATGCATTCTGCAAATGTAATGGTTGTAGGACGAAGTAATTCCTACATACAAATTAGAATATTCCATTTTTACGTTGCATAAACCACAAATGAGGCTTTTAGGAGGTAAATGTAGATACACTGATTTAACTTTTTAAAAATCAGTAGATGTAAAACAGTTTTTCATTTTTCATCTGAAACATAATTGATTAAGAAATATATTTAAGTAACCCTAAGAGTTTGAAATAAAATAATGTAACCTTCAACACTAGCCTTTTATATGCACCTACTATTTTTAATATATTAACCAGAAGTAACGTTTTACTTGTAAAAATATTTTTCAAAACATGTATATAGTATTGAAAAATCGAATTTTAAAAGGGTCAAATTAAATATAAGTTTCCTAACTTACAATTTGATATTTTTCATAACACTCGCTACATATATAGGTAGTGAAAGTTGAGTAAAGGCCACTCCAACATTTCAATTTGTTTGTTTTGTTTTATGTAACAAAATATTGTGCATTCAATTACATAACGAAATAAACCAATCATGATGACTTGCATACAAATAGTTAATATTATTTAAATTTAAATTAGACTCAAGTACCGTAAAATTGAACAGAATTAAACATGAAAATATTTATTACAAACCGTTTATAATTTCACTTAAATACTACATAACAACTCTTTAGTATTTGCGAGAAACAAAGTTTCCAGAACATTATACTATCCCATAATTTCAACATAAAGAGCTTTGATGTCAAAATGGATATCCTTTTATTAACCAAAATATCTATTGCTGGAGTCACGATATATTGAACACATTTTCGAGGAAACAGTAGAGTAAACACAAACAATTTTATATTGAGGCGAACCAGTACCGACGAAAACCAAAATGAAATTGCCAAATTCCAGCTTGATTGGGTTACATAATTTAAAATAAAAATTGTAACAAAATAAATAAAACAAAAAGCAGCACCATTTCAAAATGTATGCATTTTTAATGCTTGGGGAATGCTAAATTAGGTATTCACTCAATATTGTGTTGTATTGGCATAATTTGTATAACTTTACTTTAAAAACAAATGTAAATTTTCATATCTCTCCACTGTATTACCAAAATAAAGAAGAAAACTAAACAAGAATATTGAAAGTTTACCGAGGGAAATACCTGGTTTACAAACTTAAATTATAATGCAAACATAATGGAAAAGCGGGCAAGGAATATAAAGAAGTATAAAACTTGATGTTGAAGAAACACAGTAGTGGATTATTTTACAGTGTACACATATAAATATTTAACACCTCGATTACATATGCAGCGATATGATAATTTTCTCAACAATAACCTGCACTGTGACTATAGTATAACCTATATTTACTAGAGTCGTCGTTAAGGAAGTCATTAAAATTTAACAGCGCATCTAAAAACTCAATTCATTCTAAATGTATCAATAGTTTACGTACTAAAACTGCCCGCATTTCTGACAATGCGACTTACAGAATATATAAACTATTTCTAGACTCATGACTACTCTACTCTACTACTACTATTACTCTAGACTAAATAGGGTGCCCGTCAAAAAATTAAACTTTACCATCAAAATTCCAAGCAAATAATTCGTAAAAATCGAATTTTATATAAATAAAAATTCTAAATTTGTAAGAAATTACCAGAAAACGATAGTTAAATGGAATAATATTTAGAAAGTAGCATATATCAGTGTAAATATAGTGTTAAATATTATTCCTAAAAAGAAAACTTAGGGCCTATTCTACCAACTATTATCTTTGACACAAAATGGATATAAAGAATTGATGAAACACGAAACCTCTTTTTTTTCGAATCTGTAATGTATCTTCTTAAAAACAAAATTGTAGAAGATGAACTGGTTCGCATTTAATAAGTGGCTGATATTAAAATCCCATTTTCATTAAAAAATATCTTTTAATTACAGCGAATAACACGCATTTAATGTCTATATAATTAGTAACCCTTTGAAATTTCTCACAAGAGATATATTACCAAATACGGAATTAGGTTTCATACATATTGTGAGGTTATATTTACCATAAATGCGGTAACGACATCCTTGTTTCAGGCAATTGCAATCGAATAATCTTCCCTACAAATATTAAAATTCATAAAACGCCCAAAATTTCGCCGTTTAATCTCAAACTTCTCTAAATAAACAGATATATGCCGAATATAGGATAATTTGATTTAGGGATAATTAAAACGTGTATTTCCGTTAGTATTTAGAGTTCGAATATTTCAGGTTTATAATATATACATACGTATATGAAAATAAAGACAATGATAATCTTAAAAATTTTAGAATAGAATTAAGATCTTATTATTTTATGAAATCACTTTTTCCATATTTATAAATTGTAGTTTAATATTATTAAAGATTATTAATCTACGTAAGCGAAAGCAGCAACATTTACACCACCATTTGCCATGAAATCAATTGAACGTGACATTGCATTTAATTCTTTCTTATTTCAAAGACGGTATGAATAGTTTGTAAGGTCAAATCCATTTCTGGTGGTAATGCGCCGAAATAAAAATCCAAGCCAACCGTGATCTATTATTAGGTGGTTAGAGACTTACGGAGTCATGTATGAAAGATGAGTGTAGTGGCTTTGTCACCAGAGCATCATCAGCCAGAGCCTGAGCCGGGGACGAGGCCGACCAAATCGTGCAGATGAATGACACAAACAAAAGCAAGCGATGACAGGAGCGAGGTCATACTGTGACGTCACATACGTCATACTAGTTCTTTTTTTTGTGTGAATACAAAAATAATGTGATTAAGAGTGACAAGGATATAAGGAAATAATAATAATGTCATTTGAAATTGGGTTTTGAAAATAAATTGTCCTTAGTTGTCACTTGTAGTATTCTTTTGTTGTTTGTGATGTTTGTTAAATTATCATCAAAAATAAAACATGTATAATAAATAAATAATTTAAAATATATTGCGATTGTTCAGTAAATTTAGTTAAAAATCAGATATGTATTCTATAATTCATATCAATTACTAAATCATTCATCAACAATTTATTCCAATTTGAAAGTAATTGAAACGGCGCACCAAATGAAATATATCTTAATATAGCCAACGCAGTTTTGTATGACACTTTGGCCACCGTTCGGTGCGTGCGAACTTGACACCATCTTGCATTTGGTTGGCTAGACGAACAGAGCACACTGCCTCATAATATGCGCCTGTGTTTGTGTGTATTTTTGAATACCGAGAAAGCGAGACAGCGTTAGCGTGAGCGCCGTTGCGTTGTCGGTGCATCGTACTGCTAATTTCGGTATCCAGGATGTTTAAAATTATCCAGACTCTACACCGTGGACGAGGACCTCGGGTGGTCGAACTGTTGCCAAACACATACGAGATATCCCGTCGCGTTTCGTTTCACATGTGTGTTTATTCTCACTATATATCTTTTGCTCTGTAGGGAACCATAGTAATGCAGATAGTATGTGAATAGTGCCCAATACACCTATTATTTCAAGTTGCGAATCATTTCAAAACTCATTTGCACTTTTAGAAACTTTAACTATACTTTCGTACACTATTATTGCTAATTAATTTGTATATATCTCGGAATTGCGAGACATAAAACGAATTTTGTACAACAAGATTCGGTACGTACAACGCACCGACGTGTAGGGCTCGCACACACACACACAGACGTTATTCAAAACATAATCAGATTCGATTCAAGAATGTTAAAAATTTTCGTTAATATTTCGGCTTTGCAATATTCATTTTCAAAAAGACTTATATACATTCATATAAGTAAAAATAATGTGACACACGACCGAATACTATAACTCATTTCTACATATAGTAAGAATGTGAAATCCACCATGTTAGAAATGACGTTTGTAATATAAGATAGTCAAATTCAACTTAAAAAAAAAAAAAAAGAACTCTCAGCGTCTATATATATATAGGTATCATAGAATAAAGGATTTGTACTGATCGTGATAATACGTGTTGAGCGTGGTTTCGCTATAGCAAAGCCTATAGTTCCGCAGCTCGCATGTAGATTCTGTAATAGAGTTACATTTCGTCTGTATTATAGAGGTATATGTATGAATGTTAGTTAGACTGGCCGTGAAGTATGTATGTTGTGTATCTCGTCACAGACACTTGAGCACGAACCGCGGGGCCTTTGTGTGCCTTGGCGGCCGCACACACTCTGCACCACACCAGATGAGACAGGGTTCCGTTCTTAACAAACGCAACGGCAGCCCTGCCTGCGAGCAGAGGGTGTGCTCCGCCGAACCGAGCGAGCACTAAAAGGGTGTGGTGATACTCTTAAGTAGATCCGATGCTGATAGGGTGGAATATGTTTGACTAGCTAAAAAATAAGAATCAGACACAACACGTAGTCTTCACTTTGAATGGATAATTTCATTTTTAACTCACTCACATTTGTACGTGTATTAATATTATTTTATTACAAGTGTATGAACGGATATTTCAATTAGACATCATAATAATTTTATTGTAAATATTATTATTCTATATATTAATAAATAAATATCTGAACCTAAGCAGTTCTGATGACGCTATAAAATTATAAGAAAAACAAGTATATATGTAGGCACCAATATCTCCAACTCGCTGCGCCTACATTTTATATTAAACTCTAATTTAAAAGCAATATACAAAAATTCGAGTCTTTGTTATATTCGTAAAAGTAAATATATCTTGAAAATACAATACGTGGAAAGGAAATGATAGAATTCGTTTAGAATGTCACTTATTATATTTCTACAGAATAAATTTTGCAATCTCAAGTTTTTTGCATCTGTTAACAAAAAAATAGTCTAAATTCTACTTATGCTGATGCAGTAATTCTAGCGAAACATGTTGTCCTCCATTACGTCGGATATTCTTAGTAGTAGGAGTGATCCAGTCTATTAATATCTAAACCGTTCGCAAGTGAAGAGGGTCCGTAATGATCTGTATCATAAGGGAGAAATATGGAAACTCGACCGCATTAACTACGACCCATAAAACCGTTTTTACACTTAATTTGGCACACGCGGAATTACGCTACTTATTTTACCACTACGTGATGGCTGAAGCCATATTTGTATAGTCTATTTGTTATAGTCTTCCGGGCACTATATAAAATTTAATGTTTCTAATTTTATTCATCAGCTGTTATTACGGCCAAGCGTTAAAAGATGGCATAAAAAATAATTAAATATATATTAAATATTAATAATTCGAAATATTTTGGTGACTGCATAGTAGTATAAGTAGAATAGTGCCCCTTAGCTTTTCTTTTGAAATCCCGGGTAGCTGTTAGGCCGTTACTGAATAAGTGTCTGGGCATTTGTCGTATCGTTGGCCCACCTTAGTGTTCCAGGCGGACCCATTCGCTTGTCCATTGTTTCTTGGGCTTCCGTTTCCTCCCTAGTACGTGCCCAGAATAACACACACATCCCTTTCTTTTCCCCAACACATACAGATTTCATTTTATCTCTGTGTTGATTTATCAGAAGTCAGTAAAATAAAGTCAGGGCTTTGGGCACAACCATATTTTCTTTTTAAAAGTAAAATAATAATAAAACATTATCTGGCCATAGATCGTACCGTGAAGATATATTGTTTAAGGAAAATGTTATGTCATAAAAGAAAACTGTTTTGAAACAGAGCGATATGTTATTTCTTTCCTGAATATGTTTGGTCTGTCGATGTAGAATATAAACTGATTTTGAAATTCAAATAAATTTATTGCCAAAGAAGTTTAGTAGCGCTAGGATCTTGTGGATACCAGATATTTATGTTCAAGTATATACATAAAAGAATCATCTAAGGTCTGTATTAAAAGGGAACTACAGGAGAATAAATGCTTTTGGGGTTTTTCTTCGTTAGGCACTGAACAGACACTCATGTAATATGTATACCAAATTTAGTCTGGTACCTTCAGAGACAGGTCTTACAAGAGGGTGAATTAATCCAAAATATATAAGTTACATATATATATATATATATATATATATATATATATATATATATATATATATATATATATATATATTTATATATATATATATATATATATATATATATATATATATATATATATATTTTCAGAATCAGATATACGTGAATTGAATTTCTATGCAAGTATTGCTTGATTGCGAAAGTATTACAAACATACGGCGAAATAGAGCTTATTTGTTTTACCGTACGACAACCGACAAGCAAAAGCTTTCCGAAATAAAAATTAGATAAGCGACAGCCTTAATACGATAGTTTTGTCGTATGACTTGCGTGATCGTGCTATAATAATGCCTTTGTATTTGAATGCAAAATGTTTTGGTGGATGAATGTTTATGTAAATTTCGAATTCGGATACGCCACTGTGTTGGAAGCCCCGCATCAAACAACAACCTAACCTGGATGCTTTGTGTGTTCTAGTCACGTGTTTGTAAAGCACTGTTAGCACACTTTGTTTCCATTGGTTTGTCGGCAGGGGGTCGTTCGCACCTCGACGAGACCAGCACAGGTATATAAACATTACTATCGTGTCCTCAATATTTTGTTTAACACCACACGTGCAAACATATTTCACTGAACACAGTGCTGTACTACAGGGCAGGGCAGGGCAGCTACCAATGCTTTGATATTGCACTCATATTGCTCATATTGTTTACCTACTTATGGAGATAATACACTCATTTCTCTTACATTAATATTATTTCATTTTTGTGAGAGTTGAATGTTTGGAGTCAGTAGTAGAGAAACCATTCATCATCATATTTCGTGTTATCACCTCATGTGTTATTCCGGTTAGTTCAAAATGGCATTCTCTCCACACTAACAATAACGCTGTATAACAGGTCAATTTCAGATATGGCTGAATAGGGAGGGACGCGGCGTTCTCAGACGATTTCATTTGCTTTACCGTCCGTCCGTCCGGCTGAGATGGAATGTGAAAGAATATTACATAACAAAACGTTTTATTATTATTGTCTGGTCTGGCAGTGCGAGTTATTGATTGTACCATGATGATATATATGTATATATATATATATATATATATATATATATATATATATATATATATATATATATATATATATATATATATATATATATATATTAAAGTGGTTTTCGAGAGTGTTTGTAAATGATATTAACGAACGCGGAATGACTCTATTTGGAAGTTGTATATATATATATATGATATATGTATATATATATATATATATATATATATATATATATATATATATATATATATATATATATATATGTATATATATATATATATATATAACAATTCACTAAAATGAAAAGTTCTTTTTTTTAAATGTGCATGTTACAAAATAAATCACCTAGCTACCACACATATTCAAATTGTTTCATGGCAATGATAGCATCAATTTAAAACCATATAAAATAATATATAGAGATTGAAAGTATAAGAAAGTCAAGTGAAAGTAACTCCCGTTTTTTTCGTAAAGAAAATATGTTTACAAAAAACAAATTTTGAACATTTTGATGAGACAATCCAAGCATGTAGACAAACATTTTTCGCAGAGATTAAAGAAACCCAACATGAAAGCAATTTATTTTATTAAATATTTTAAATTTAATTTTTTAATCATTTTTATATGGCCTGAAGAAATTTTATATACATCAAAAATTATTTAATTATTTGAAACCATTTAAAACTTTACTAAGAGCAGTATTAAGTGGAGGTTTTTTTTTAGAACCCTATAAATTCGGAGTATAAAGACTATTGAATCTTAAATTCGATAAGCACTACGTTGGCATACTCATATACATATATATATATATATATATATATATATATATATATATATATATATATATATATATGTGTGTGTGTGTGTGTGTATACCAAATTTGGTATAAAATGGGTCATATATCTCTAGAGAAAATGCGACCACAAAATAATAATGCGCGACTAACCTATATCCAAGTATATGAGTTTTATTTTTTTTCGAAACAAATTTTTATGAATACACTTTTAAATTCAGAGAATATATATATCACGATCGAACACGAAGAACTAAAAAAATTAGAATGGACGCGGTGAAAAAAAAAGAAAATTAGGAGTAAGTAAAGAAAAATGGTTTAAAAGTGAATAGTATAAATGAATTTAGTACGCGAATAATTAATCATAACATGCTATTTATAAAGTTTGTCAACATATTTTAAAGTCACGGTTTAAAGTATTAAAAGTTAATGAAGCTTTAACATAAAGAAAGAAAATAGTACAAATTTAAAATGAGTTTTTGTCTGTGTCTCTTATTTTTTGCGTGGGATAAAGCCCAAAAATCACAGGATATAAATAATGGTAACAAAAAAGTCCACAGACAAACTGTTAAATAAATCATTACGGATAGAAGTCACACAGTGCATTTGTGCTGTGAAATGAAATGAAGAGACATTGACTGGGTGTGAAGAACTGCATTCATGGTCATCATCCCGATTACAATTCAAACAGCGTGCCATGATTAAAATGTTTGTGTTTTATTTATGTATGTTTTATTAGCTGTCGGTTTCTTATATGATAACTACCAATACTTATTCTTTTATTGGAAAATAATAATTCTTGTTTACACATTATTAAATAATAGGTGCATGAACTGTGTTTTTATACATTCACTCTTTATGTCTGTCGATAGATAGGACATTTGAAAATATTGTCCGATTAATGTTATTTGATTTACGAAAAGAAATGTACGGTACTTTTTCTTACCACATCTATGCAAGATGCTGTCGTTTAAGATTTTCAAATATCTGATGTATCAAAGATAAAATGTGTACTTCATTTCTTAATTCAAATTTTTGGGTCAGTTTTCTGAAGTTTACTTTAGGAGAGATATATTTTTCTATACTAAGTAAAAGACTAGAATATTTATATGTTTTTTCAAATATTTTAAATATAATACAAACCTGAATTTGAGCCCGGATTCCGGCAAAGAAAATTTAGAATAATTCGATCAACGATAAACTGATAGTTCACTCGCTCTGTTCAAAAATGGTTACTTGTACGAAAATTAACACAAAAAACATACAGTGATTTTTCTAAACTCGAAATAAAAATTCACCTTTTAAGCTTCCCAAAATCTAAACCAGAAGGAGCGGCTTAGTTCTGCTAGGGAAAAAATTGAACGAACAAGAAAGTCGATTGCATGTTTATTGGAATTTCTTGGTATACCTCTACATATATCTAGAAATTTTATCGTATTCGATTATATATACTATTTATTATTAATCCGATTTATAATAGTTGATCTATTTATCCGATAACAATATATTGTTGAAGTTTTGAAATATCTACTGTTAAAAATACTAATACTATATGTATGTGTAATATACATAACAATATTTTTTATAAATACCCATGATAATTTCTTTTATATGTATAATGATAAATATGATCGATTATAAGTTCATGGAAAAATGTTGAACTTATTCGATTGAGAATGATAATAGATCGCACGACATGAAAGCCACTCCTGTATAGCTATATACTCGTTCGTAGCTCATTTTGGTTTAAGTTTTGTTTTAAATATATTATAAAGCTTTAGTTTATGTTTTAATGAAATGTTATATTCAAATATGTTTTAATCGTGACAAGAAATTCTCTAATAATATTCTATATAACATTAAACCATTATTGGTTTGAGGGGATTTAATTTTAATTTCTTCCATATATTTCTATCTTGTAATATATGATATATAGTCATTAAAATAACTTACATGGTACTAGACATATCAGTGGCACTCAAAATGTACATACCTGTAACAAAAGAAAATTAAGAGTTAGTGAAATTAAGATACAATTTACAATGAATTCAGATATATAATTAGGCGTCACCTAGTGACTAGATTTAATAATATCACACTTAAATTTACTTATATGTCCAAAATAAATTTGCGTAGAGCGGAGCTAGATTTTGAACATAATTGCACACTTCAAAGGGGACTTTTACTTTTGTCGTAATTACAACATCTCCAAAATAAATGTACCAATTGACAGAGAAATAGTTAATACCAAAAGATTGTAAAATCATAATAATATATAATTGAATTTTCCGTGATATTTGTTATTTTTTAGATATTGGCAGACGGATAGCAAAATATTTGGGTTATTTTTACGAATTTAATTTATATTTTTATGTGCGATACGTATGTACACAACACACACATATGCGGAGTGCTAGGTCAGAGCCAGAGGCTGAACAGACAGTGGCGGTCATAGTGTCTAGGAATGCCCTGTGTGCATGTGCCAAATGAAAATGACTCGGTACGGTACGTGTGGTATGCTCATTTCGTCCGAGTCCTATGCCAATGCGGAATAAATTAATTTGCGCATACATACAAAAACATGGACACACCCCAAATTATGTCATTCCATTTTCACGCATTTTTTTATTTTTATTATTCATCTAATCCTGTATAAATTAACATCGAAGTATATTTTTATTTTGTTATTTAATTTATGTGCAAAAGAATTCTAGTATTCGGTCGTATTTCTTATCAAAATCAAAATTAACGTAGGTGCACACTCCAATGTCATTACCGTGCATATTTTATTCAATGAGAAAGAAAACAGTAAAAAAAATTACTATCGCTGATTTTTTAAGACATAATCCAAACATGTGGATACAATGATTAACGAACAATAAACAATCCATAATACAACAATTAATGTAATTGCTTTATTAAATATTTAATATATTAAAGTTATTATTTTCTATAATATTATCTGAAGAAACGTTGAAAAAAATAATTTTTTATATCGTATTTAAACCATAGTTGGACTCTTTATATATTTTTCATAAATCCCTAACCTCCTTATTCGTCCATTTATAATGCAACTAAAGTGCTGACATTTTGCAGACAACTCAAACTCTATTGACAAAAAATCTGTTAAAATTTGGACCTCTAATTAAGCCGCAAATCTTTCATGGGAACATAAAATTAAATAATGCGTTGTTTTCTTTTTGTTTTTTTTTCCCATAACAATAAAGTATATTATATCTATATATTTATTTTATCAAAAAAGGAGACCCTCAATATTTAATTAGCAGAAAAAGCTATGTCAGTCAACCATGGCATATATAATTACTATCCTTATTAAAGAATATCTTTCCACGCCTGCTAATAATCCCGCCAAATATCTAATAATGACACCTGACTCACTACCACTACATAATATCAAAACTTCCGTGTTTATATATCTCAACATAATAAATTGCACCATTTTCAATTTGGCACTTGTATCAGTCGGTAACATAAGAAAATAAAAACAATAACGACTATAACCACCCGCGCACTTTTTAGTAAGCGTTCCAGTGACCAGGCGAGACCAGGGCCGCGCCGACCGGAAATAGCGGTCAGGTCAGCAACATTCAATAGCAGCGCAACCAGGCGCAAACATTGGTCGCCAGAATAACCATTGTCCCATGAGCATCTGCACAACAGCGGTTGTAACTAAAGTGGCCCTGGCTGGATTCGCGAATTGCAACTCACTACTTTTTACAACTTTTTGTCACGACGCTATTTATAACTTCGACTGTATAAGCGCAGAGTCCACCTACATATCAATTTGCCGCTCGTGTGTTACAGGACATTGATTATGGTAATGATACTCTATACTATGTGTATTTGCTGTTTAAATTCTTCGTACAAGGTTTTCTTTTATAAATTCACTGTATTTACGATTATTTGTGAACAAAATTAATTTGTATGTAAAGTGAGCACCATACGGCAAGTATATAATTAGTGAAAATATGTTTAAAACACATTTTTATAACCAAAGATATTAAAAGTACCACCTCTGATTTATTATGCGTTAAACCAAATATGTGACAAATTTGATTGGCGGACACATGGAAGTAATTATTTTATTAAATGTTTTAAATTATTCAAACTAAACAGTCTTTTACTTTTTGTAGATTTTTTTGATATAAAAATTAGGACCCTATAATTCCAGTAGTGTAAAGGTTATTGAATCTGAAATATGACAGATACAAATAGGGCTCTAGTGTTATATGTAATCCAAATTGCGTTAAAATTGGCCGAATATTTCCGGGTTTTACGACCGATCCAAATATATGAGTATCAGAAGATATTTTTCAAATATGAAGTAAAAGAAATTGGTCCACCTTCCTCAGACACACGACAGAACACTATAGCTCTTTTGTACTATAGTACGATGAGCTAAGATTTATTCGATTAGTTATACTCGATCTTAAATCTTGAACTTTAATTTTGTTTTTGTAGCAATTCTGACAAAATATGAATCTTCAATATTTTTTCCTCATATTGCATTTGATATACATATATATCCGATTAGTAAATTTACTGATGCAATTACTAGTTACATAGATTTGGCCATGAGGTTGTCTCCAAATTGAATATATGTGTTTGCCAACTATTTATTGCTGTCTTATCCTTGGAACTTATTTTTGCTGAATTTAGTTTTTGATGAAGATCAGATAAAAAATTGATTTATACCTTGGTACAAACTAAGAAGTTATAAATTGTTTTCAAAGCGATAAAAACATGATACGTAAAAAATCAAATCTAAATTTTATACCTAGAAATAAAAGTAGTAATGTTGGAAACATTTACTGAAATTCATCTACATATTCGAAATTATGGATATGAATTCGTCAGTTGTAACATCTGCTCTGACAGACTGATTTATTTTTAATTGCACAAATATGCAATTGTTGAGAACTGAAAGAAAAAAATGAACCCGTGAAATAATTTGTATTCGATTTTAAGTCCCTGGAAAAACTTATTTAATTATATTTGGCTTACTGCAGTTTGTGAATTATTATATATTTATACAGTTGGAAGACAAAGTTTGGTCATCGCAAAACAATTTCACACTTTGATTCGCTTGAAAATAATCAATTAAATCCCCCCGCAAAATTTACAAATTACATTCGATGATTAAGCGGAACATCTTCCATGAGTAACGTATAACAGGATCTATCTGACGTGACTAATTTTAAGAAATTATAAAACACAATTTGAAAAGTTTTAATTTCACCATTCCTGTCATCGCAACTAAAAATGTCACATTTCTTAGTTTCGGGTTTTTCTATATAATGTCTAATCTACATTAAAAATATACAATTCAGAAATCATTTCCTAAATGTATCAGATGTTATATGCGCTTGTCTGGTAATAAAAGACAAATAAACTTGAAAAGAAGTTTGTTTTTCTTTTTACGGGAAATCGATATGTGATAAAAGTTTTAGTATATTGCCGGGAAATATTGGAATTTTATTTCCATCATAACACAGATGATATTGTTTGTTCAGTTGTCAAGGTCGCACTTATGATATAGATAGAATTATAAAAAATAATGGCTCTATTTGGACCTATTAATTCACACAACTAAACTAAAAGATATAGTCTCAATATAAAAGTTCCATCAACGATCATCAGAGCATTGACGGAGAGGAGAAACATTCAGGTCGATTCTGTAATTTTCGTGATAACTAGAAATATTATACTTGTGTATAAGTGAAAACAAACATATGCAAATTGAATACGAACAGACATATTTACTGGTGCAACTGGTTCCGAAAGCGAATAATCTTGCATTTACAAACAAAGCGATCTTGTGTCCGATGGCCGACACTTATATATTTCAATAAATAATTGCAATCATTATTTAATTTGTCACTAGCTAAATGGAGATATATTTAGACAGCATTGACTGTAGGCCACTTTGAAATGCAGAATAATCTATTAACTCCAAGACTGGTGGTTGAAGTCTGTTGAAGTGAATCGTGTGTACAAACAGTACACTGTTAAATCGAACCGCGGTTTTTGTTTGCTCTGACCACAGTCTGCTAATTACCATCACGCTATGCCATTCTATTAATCATCTCGTAAATAAATCGTATTTTAATTACAATGATAGACAAAGCAAGCCTATTGAACTAACGTACATTATTAATGTCTTTACTTTATTATTTTCAATTTGTATTCTTAGAATTGAACATGTCTTGCACATAAATTCGGTTTTCATTTGTGTTCAAGACAATCTAGTGGTTTGTACTGTATTCAAATTAAAGACATACAAATATCTGTAATTTATTGTAGATAGTTTTGATATATTCAAAACTCTTCTCAAATCAATACTACGTTTCAGAGCCCCCGTACTGCGGAAGTATAAGGACTATCGAATTTAAAATTTTACAAGTATAAATTGGGTACGTATAAGTACTAAATTTAGGTAGTATTGGTTCAGTTCTTACACAGCAGATAGAGCCACTTCTTACGACCAAACGAGCAAGTGACGACATATGTACATCGAAATATATGAATTATGTATATTTTCTGAATCAAGGAACGTAAAACACGAATATGTGGTTGCGAATACGTTACTGACGCTCTACAAATACTCTAGTTCTTTAACATATGTTGTGCGATGAACTTAAAATATATTTATTGATGTGTGATAAAATAATAACGTCATAATGATATGGCAAAGAATTTTTGTAATATGTGAATAAATTCATTAGGGGATTTGATGTGTATTTAGTGTGTTGTGTAGTTTATAGATAGTGGCATCTGATATATTATATTTTGTATTGTATGCCAATGACAATTATTAGTGCAGTTAGTAGTGCAGTGTTGTGGTAATGCAGAATTGTCACTAAATTTTGATGAGAATGACGGAACTGAGAGCCACCACACCACACTAATTTCTGCACTGCAACCACACTAATCTTATGTGGACGATACTATACGGAGAAAATAAAGGAAATACAAAACAGTGCTCATTAGGAAAAACCGTGTAAGGGAAATTGTCTTGTTGATATATTGTAACATGATTTACAAAAATATTACAAGAAAATTCGCCATCCGTCAAAACTAAACTATATTCTGTATACAAAATTGGCACATGGTGCCCACGGGTTATTATTTTTAAGTAATCATAGAACCAATTAAAACAAAATAAAGCAATAATATATATAGATAATGCAAGTATAAGAAACTCAAGTTTTTATGGTCACATATTTCAAAGAAAACTAATAAGAAATAACATTTTACATGTATTACATTTACTATCTCAAAAGCGAGTTATTGTATCGTTTAAGAGTTAATAAAAAAGTAGCAGAGTATTTTGTTTTCAAAATTAGGAGTCTTTTGGAAGATAGCTGAATTAGCTACTATCTTGTAGCGGGAAAGAAAGACACACCAATTTGAATGGATAAGTTGTAGACAAAGACAGAAACGACGAAAGCGTGTTCTGCCAAAGCCATTGTTGGTTTTTAGTACAGGAAACAACTTAAACATAAAATAATAAAAGTGTTTGAGTGGAAGTGCTGTGCAGTACGGAGTTAAATGATAGAAGTCGACGTACAAATTGCACATAGACTACATTAGTGTGATATCAACTATGTTATTATACATGTGATGGTACATACATACATGGATATAGGATAATCATATATGGGTGGTGCAAAAAATCGAAATGAAAACACACAGAATGTTATCGAAGCGTGCAAGGACAAAACAAAAGGAGAATTATTCTTAAAGCCAGCCAACCGTAATTCCACTATAAAAATATAGTACATACATGCAGGGTTTCATATTTTACATCAATTTTCATGCAGGTTTTTCACGCATATCAAATAACCACCATCTTCAAGATAATAATAATAATAATAAAAAGCTAGATCGGCATTCTCACTCGACTTTATTATACGGAGCTTTTACTTTATGTGAAAACCATCGCATATAATATATTATAATATTGCTGCATTTTCTCTTAAATATGTTGCGATTGCTATTAAACAATAATAATAATTATCATAAATAGAGAAACACAAAATGTAAAGTAGGTATTTTTGAAAACGATTAATTCTAAAAATGGTACAATTTAAACAAAGTAAACCAAAGTAAACCATTATCTTCGTTCAAGGATTTATCTTCAAAAATAGGAGGTGCACATCCAGGCTATATACAAGTCTTAAGTTTAAAGTTTCATAATTTTTATTTAAAACAGGTTTGATTCTAGAGCGTTCACACACACGTCATTCCCAAATTGGCATAATTACAATACTTTTTTTTATTAGAAAAATTACTTTTACCAAGTAGAAAATAATCCGGTATATTAATTGTTGACCTATAAGATCATTCTTCAACACAAAAGGGTCAAAAATACAAGTTAATGGGAAGTGGCGCTAAGTTATGTAAATCGTCTGTTATACAATAACTTGCAGATTAGATGAGTCTGAGAAAATCTTAAATATCATGAGTCATCCACTATGAAGTGAAGTGTTGTTGTATTCCCGAATTCTCTTTATGAAACAGTTATGTCTAATTTTATAGCACTTCAAAGACGTGATCGGATATTGTGTTTAGTCATAGCGAACATTACTTATATACTAATTGAAAATTGATGTTCTCAAGAATCTAATTAGACTTTCATCATTTTGAATTAATGTTTCAACTTATACTTCGACCTCCGAGAGATGTTTGCGCGTATAATAAAATAAAATAATTAGAAATATACAATTTTTTTAAGCATTATATTTTATAAATATATATCCATTTTACACATTAAAATTTCTTCACGCTCATTTGTACTTATATTACTTTTTACTTTGCCGTAATTAACATGAAATAATTTAGTAAATATAATTACAACGGAAAAATCATCCACTTATTTAAAAAGCAAATTTGCAATAAATGCTACTATTTTTCAAATAATTAGTCAAATAAAGGACATTTTTTATTTCTATAAGAATCAGCTATACTCAAATACTTCCGCCATAAATTTTGTTTTAAAATATATGAGGATTTCTTTTAATCTATATGGAATTTCATAATTTTATTCTAATCTGCTTTTAGGGTACAGCATTCACACAATGAATGCATGCGTAAACATACCAAGGGAGAAAATTAAAAGAAATATATATATATATATATATACATACATATATATATATATATATATATATATATATATATATATATATATATATATATATATATATATATATATATATATATATATATATTTGTTTGAAAATGTTGATAGATTTTAGGATTTTACTGACATTATCAGTACAATTGTGTTAGCGATCTTTTATCTGTCATTATAAACAGTTGTTCAAATAAAGAATTCGTCATGGGTAACTCTAAATAATAATGCATCAATAAACGTTCACCCATCTCATCTAGAAACCGTAGACAATTCAGTTTCTTGTAAAAGAAATAAAAAGTAACTAAGGTTAATTTAGACAGTCGACCGAATTAAACTTCCAATGAATCATTCACTCATTCATTCATTGATTGAATCTACTATAAGAAAACACAGACACACTCACTCACTCACTCACTCGACACAGTTGGCTAAAACAAGATCTAATTCAGCGACAGTTTGCTTGATTACAGATGGCGACATGTCTCCGGCAATATCATCGTCCACTCATAGGCAACGCGATGGCATGGAATGGAAGCAGGAGGAGACACCGTCGTCATTGGCGCCTACCATACTCAGGCACACAACAAACATATCCCAGCAGTGTGCGCGGAAAACACAGCGGCGTCTCCAAAGGAAATTCGATTCAATCGGAGAAACGAACGATGCGTAATAAGGATGAACGCCGCAATAGGGGAAATTGATTTTTCACAGTTTTCTTCAATTGCTCCAAAAGGAAATTACTTTTGGCTGTGCTGGTTGCTTAACGGAATGGGATGTACAATCAACCAAAGACAAATCAGTTTAAAATTCACATTTGAACACCAACAGAAAAGTACATCTTAATTTCATAATTATCTCGACTAAAGGTGTATTCACAACTAGCCACTTAGTAATAATGAATAAAAATTACACATAATAATCCAGTTTGTTTTATGACAAACAATACTAACATTCACAGCGACAATATTTACGCATTCACTTTAACAATTTCACAATAACGTCGAAATGAGAGAGATTTCATATAATACATTATAATATTTTATTTTATAAAGTAATAATTCGGATATAGTGAGAACTATTTTTAATAATAACTGATCTGATGAAAACTTGGTTTTATAAATCTATTATTTATGATAATAGGTTCTCAAAAATGACGCAGCTACGATGAAATGATATTAATTATAATTAAATTTATTTTTGGGTAAAAGTAGCAAACTAAATTGTATTATATAAGCCAAAGCGGAATAAGGAAGAATATTTACATAGCGGTCAAGTCAAGAGTGACTGACTTGCATCAATTTAACAGAAGGGCCCCATGCTTAAGTTGATTAGCAAACCAAATTTAAAGTGCCCCGTGTTTAAATTTAGCTACCAAATTAACCAATTACTTAAGAACATTTGCCTAACCATGCGTACGCTATAAAAGGAAAACAGAACATATAGTTATTTATTTAAAAGCTGGAGTGACCTTCACATGACTTTCTTATACTTCCACTATCGATATAATATAAATTTTTGTTTGAATGGTTATCTCAAAAGTATACTATTTGGAAGAGAAACGCAAATGAAATTCATAATCAGAAAACAGTTGAGAGCTAAGATACTATATGTTAGTTTCTATAGCTGCCAAATATTTCAAGTGAGTTTGTGTCATTATTATAAGAAGTTACAACAGTTATTTATTATGCCGTTGAGTTCTATCTGAAAGGACTATCAAGACATCAAGTTAATATTGGAAATATAAGGACTATTGGATCAAAATGCGAACACAAATTGGATACTCATATTATATGTATACGGAATTTAATTAAAATCGGTCCAGCACATTCGGAGGAGATGCGTCCACAAGATAAGATTTACGAGGGAGTGATCGTCCTACATCCAAGTTGCCTATATATTTTCAGAATCATTATGACGAATTTCTGTAAATATATTATCCCAAGAATGTTAGACTCCAATCGACATACTAAACGACGAAGCAAAAATTAAACCATTGAATGTGTATTACTAGAAAAAAGAAACATCCAATATTAAGTTAACTAGCTACGTTTTTGATACACAAGTTAACAGAAACCAGTGAGTATACAACTACTCTATACTCACTGCAGAAACTCAATAACATCTCAGTCGAAAATAGCGTTTATATAGTAACGTATTTCTGGAATATGCAAATGCACTACACTCGTCTTAGCGCAAGCATATCCAAGTGACAATTTTAGCAAATGCTTGCGCAATATGAATATTATTGCCGCTACTTCCGGTTATCTAATCATAAATTAATTTTCCGATACTTATCGTTCCCTCGTGTGGTGAAATTTACGAGAATGATACGTCATCGCGCCAAAGAATTATCCAGTCATATGCAGCAACTACAACGGGACTTACCGCTTGGAATTTCAAACACGTACTTTTATGCTAGCTATGCAGAAGTGTTAGAAAAACGTTTAATTGAATCTATAAATGATTCTCTACGATAATTTATCTACAGTACAGTTTATTTCTTGTTGTACATGAACTTTAGGTCAATGGAATTTGCCCATATTGTTAATAAGTTTTCAGTTAGATTTGTTTCGGATATGGAAACTATTGGATCTTGATTGTGGGATTCTAATCTAAAACTTGAATTCACATCCAGATACAAAACTTGTATTTAGCGGCCAAATATTAAATGTTGAATCTTGTTTCATGAATCCTTAGAAATTGAATTCAAATTTCAAAATCGATTCTCGGATATAAATTGTGCTCATTACGTATGATTGATTTTGTAAGATTCATTTATATGTACGTTCATATATGAGATGTAATAAATATGTTGAAATTGTGTATATATATTTTCATTATAAAATTTATTGGTAGTACCAAGTATTCCGGTTGTCATAATGTTTACTTAGAAAACTATCAACTAACATACTAGTCGTTTTATATTAAATTATATTTTATGAACATTTTATATACATAAGTTTATGGTGTTGACTTATTTCGAGTCAATTATCGATCAATTGACCTCTACGTGGCCAAAGCTCCAACTATTCTTGTCTAGTTTAAGGTTTTCAAACCAGATTACATAACAGATGACCTGGACGACCTAGAGATTTCCGCCCGTAAGGAGGTGTACGGCGTGCAAGCAGATGTTGGGGGCGCCATTTCTCGCCACAATATTCAAAGAATAATTCGGTAAATCAAAAAAATTAGTCGAAATATGAATAAACAACATGCAAAAAATTTGAAGGTGATATCATTTACTCAATCTGAGAAAGAAAATCACGAAAAACATGCTTTTTTTGAGCAGAGTTACGTAAACCTCCCATTTATCCAACTGCATTATCAAATGACATCACAAAAAACTACTATAATATAAAATTATTACAAGATAAACTGTTCAATATTAAAATCATATGAACAAGAATCATGAGTATTTCCAACATTAATCCACATATAAACAAATCAGTCCTAAGACAAATTTGATCAAAAGATACAAAATCGATGATAAATGTATTTCTAGATTGACCAATAAGCATCAATATATGTTGTTTCGTAGACCCAAAACAGAATCAATTGACAATAAAATGGGAAACATTCTTTACCAATAACCATAACAAAGATTTCCAACCAGTAAAAGGAAGAAACGTCACGATCACGATAAACCGTGGTAATGTGGTTGCCAAATATATTAATTCTTGTCGGAAATGTAGAAATTACTTGTAAAACCGCTAATGTGTGAAGGTAGGGAGTTTAACATAAACAGCAACAAAACAATATCAACCTACGAGAGCGAGAAAATATGTCCCTTATCGCGATAAATATATTTTGCTGTACCATACAGTTTGTGATTCAAAGAAATGGAAACAATAGTTTTCCTACTGTAGCGACAGTGACGATTTTAAATATATGAACTTTTTATTTCATCCTCATGGGTTTTACGAATGTATAAAAAGAAGTATTGTAATCATGAATATGTCCGAACTCGATATTTTAACGGAAATACATGTTTGTTACAACCCTAAATCGAATGTCTAATGCAAATATGACTATGTACGTTCTAGGGTTAAAACAAAAGGTAGTATTATGAAACTTTAAACTTATGCATCTTCAATTTTTGATAATAATATCTTAATCAGAAATAAAAATGTATTCGTACTTCTTTGTTAGAGAGAAAATGCTTCTTGATAATGTATATATAAAAATTTCAACAACTTTTGTTTGAAAGTTTCTTTCTAACATGAATTTGATAATATCTATTTAACAGTTTCTCTAGTTGCCATACATATTGATGGCAAAACATGAATATAACAAAACATATAGTAATATTGTACGATTTCATGAAAACTATGTACAAGAAAATTGAGCAAAGGCTTTTAAATGTTTGTAGTAAATGGTTACGTAGTATGTTTTGAATAATAAATCCATTTATATGTCTAACTAGTACGCCAGACACCACCCACGATTTTTATATTTTGAGAATGCCGGAAGTAAAGTGCCTACAATGACAATCACCTGTCACTGACAACCAGAGGTATCGTTGATTCAAGCAATTAGCACACCAAGTACACTCCAGCTATAGCTATCAACCGATGCATGTATTTACAGGCAGTGTGCGAAATAAATAGCCTTAACCTGACAGCTTATTAATTAATATTCAGCATACGCACTACATGCATGTTTCGCCGAATTTCAATCATATTTGAAAGTGGGTTGATTGCACAGAACCGGATTTAAGAATTATTAAGTACATATATACTTTATAGTCTTGAACATCGTAAAACATTGTTTAATTACATATTTGCAATCTGATATGCCCATTTCATTCAAATAAATAATCTGGCAAATTAACAAATATTTTAAACCAGTTTTGCTGCAAAGTTACGTTTAAGAATTGACCATACAATATTCAATAGTCAAGGAAACCAATCTATATGAAAAACTTGTTCCAAGTAAACTATCCTAATCTGTGTTGATTTATCCAATTGGTATAACTGATGCAATATTTTTGTAATTCCAAGCGGTTGGATAAATATTTATGAAGTGGTAAATTTGTTGTTATGTTCCTGGCCAATGTGGTGAAATTAGTTTGGTTCTCATTTCATTGTTATATGCTATTAAATAAATTGGCCGCTGTGGCGCCACTGTGCACATGAATGAGTCATCACGAGCCCCAGTTCAAACCAAATTATCCAATCAATATGCTTGTTGCTCTTGTACGTACGGTGACACACAAAAAGTTCAATTAAATTTATATAATAAAAAATTTGCAATGTCCTACACTACACTATTTTGTTTATAATTATAAAACGTATATATATATATTTTAAATAATATTTTTATAGTATTATTAAACAAGGTAGAGTTCGCATATTCCGACAAAACTTTGTTGACCAATGTATCATACATTAATACTGCGATTACCACAACACAATTTAATATAGATGGTAACCAGGTCTTCTCAAATACAAAAAGAATTTTCCAGTAAATGGTACATTTGTAAGAAATTACAATATCATTAACTTTTTCTTTTTCGTGATGTTGTGGAGATAAGCAACTTTACCTACAGATTTAAATAATATTTTCAAATATATAAGTTTTTTTGTGGGTTACATAAACATTAAATTGAAAGTACCAAATTTTTATCTTCAACATATTTTCCTGTAGAACATTAACAAAAACTCAGACGTTCTCCCTAAAATAGTAAATTGCAATTCAGGGATGCTGAAAACGTGGGCTTCCGTTACAATATCGGATTCGAATTTTTTATAGTTACAATATTTACTCTAATACTTCCATTTTGGACTTTGTCGAAGAGGGTATTAAATTTTGTGTTTTATAGATTAGGGACAGTACAGTTAAAATAACATTGACAATAAATATACAATTGAGGTTAAGTCAATTTATTTAATACTCTAGTTTCTCGGAAAATGCGAGAAGGTATGCATCAAGAATTTATAAATCTAGGCACATATACGTAGACAAAAAGATACGTGATTTGTTTGATTTATTCCTATCGATAAAAGAAAGATACATTCTCAATAGATTGATAATATATATATATATATATATATATATATATATATATATATATATATAAATATATATATATATATATATATATATATATATATATATATATATATATATATATATATATATACATATATACATATATATATATATATATATATATATATATATATATATATATATATATATATATATATATATATATATATATATATATATATATATATATATATATATATATATATATATATATATATATATATATATATATATATATATATATATATATATATATATATATATATATATATATATATATATATATATATATATATATATATATATATATATATATATATATATATATATATATATATATATATATATATATATATATATATATATATATATATATATGGTCATTGATAAGGATGGTTATTATTTTTGAGGTTAATCGGTACTCAAAATAATAACCCTTAATGTCAACATTTTGTAATATGATTATGGATTAATGTCTGAATTATAAAAATATATTGTTTCAAAAAAGCTAATGTACCACATCCAATATAAAAGTTTAAGTTTGCATTTTTATCCATAATATTTATTACAGTGTCTGCTTCCAGTTATTGATCTTATTTGGTAGAATGTATGTATTACCATGAAGTCTGAAAACAAATAAATATTTCAAGAGGTAAACGTACAACACATACACAATTCAATTTCTATTTTGAAAGTCATCGTCGGGGGTTGGAGCAGGGCAAGAGGGGCACCCTCACAGTTGGCCATGACTCATTTAAATGAAAGTGCGTTCCAATAAAATAAAAACTAAAAATATAGTGCGCTATGGAAGGCCTGTAATTGTTGTGTGACATATGTGTCAACCTTGTTAACACAGCTGGTTTAGGTTAGGATACTAGTAATAATAACCAAGACCGCGGACATTTAATTTAATTGAACTCAAGAGAATTCCTTCAATTCTATTATGTGATGGTTAAAAAGCGCATTGTAGTAAACTGTCAACACTTGTTTAACGAATACATTTAATTCACTTACGTGGCACCAGGACAGCTCTTTGTATTAGCAATATTAATTGTACATACCTGAAACAAAAGAAAAACAAATTAATAAAAATGGATAAATATCATCATGTTTTTCTCTTTTTTTTTTATTGAGGCGGTTGAATCGATATTTATTTTAAAGTAATAGCATGGAATATATTTTGACCACTCCGAAGGTATTCATTTTTAATAGAACGTGTGTATATGTAAGGGAAATGCTTTATTTATATGGTATACCCATGATATAGGCATACAGCATATATTTACAAATTATTTAATTAGACAGATGAATCAGTCAGCAGTGTATCATGTTGCGTACGAGTGTTATCAATAAATCAACAAGTTGTAATTGAATTATTAATTTTGCATAATTGTATTTATATCCATTAGCAGGATAATATTATTTGAATGTGTCAACAAATCTAAAACATAATTTAATATATCATTCAAACGTAATTCCACAAATATCCGGACAAAATTACGACAAACTGTTCTACATTTATGAGAGTATTACAAATTAAATATAATAATCGTGCTAGGAAGTAACAAGTTACGAATGAGAAAACCCTAGATGATTATCATGCAACAAACCCTTATAATATTAATTTCACTATAAACAATATAAATACAGCACATATTTTAGGCCTCGTAATACAATAAAGTGCGCTGATTTCGTATGCAAAACGTGCCTATACAAAAGTCACGATAAACGTCTCCAAACGCCATTATCTATCCCCTCGACAACAATACAATGAGGTTTTGCTATATGCTGTTGTACGTAATATACACGCTATGCTATTCAACAATTGTGGCGCCTTGCCAACATTATCATATTTAAAACACTGATGCATACTTTATAGACAATTAAAACGACGATTGCTATTTTTAAATGTATTATTAAATGGTTAATATTCTAGTTCAAAGAACAGTCTATATACTTTCTTTTGTGTTTATTTTTGTATATTTGTAACCTTCAAATACTCTAAAGTTGACGTTTTTACATATAATGCATCAAAAGGCATGATGACGGTCAGAAATATGGCAAGAAAATGTTGTTCTTATTGTTTTTTGTTTCTAAATTAAGATCACAATAAATAATTAAAATCTGCAGGTGCACTAGAGTTTCTTGTACGTTTAATCTAATAATATTTGTGGATATTTTATGGTATATTTATATTATTTTCTTACAAAAATCGGTTGTGGCCAACACAGAACTTTCTTTCATGTAGTTTTTATTAGAAATGTATATACCACACAAACTGTTAACAAAATACCAATACATAAAAAACTCAACAGAAAAACTTTAAAATTGTACCAATTAGCTTGTTATTTAATTTTGTTAACAAATATATAATATAAATTGATTCAATAATATATTACCTTATCAAGTATTCAAATATTAAATCAATATTTGAAATATTTCAATCGGAAATTTATCTATTTAATATTTTGGTTTTGTTTTGGAATTATATATATAAACAAGTAAAAATCTAAGTTACTCTACTCTTGACATTCTTGTACGTATAATCTAAGATTGTGTATCATTTTTTTTTGACGCCATAGCCGTGTGTCATGACACCACATTTATTATTATAGCTTCTAAAGGGTTAAAATAAATATTATAAACTTTAACCTCGATAAATTTAATTTTAAGTATCACCAGTATCATTAAAGTTTTTAACACATTCAATTTCTTATTTATTTCATATCTGTAGACACTATTATAATAACCATCTTTGAGCGTAATGCAGACAGATAAGAACTTCATTGGTTTTGAGAAGGCCCATAACTACGGCATATACTTCAAAACTGTCATAAATGTCGATATAAACGACGAAATATTCAAATATTTTTATTTTTTGCCAGAGTGCTGGCGAAGGCATATCAGTAAATATAAGAGTGTTATGACACATTCATGTGTTTCTAGTGAAAGAAATTGAAATACGCTGTCAAAATATTTAAGTTCAAAATACGACAGTTGATATATGAATAAACCGAGGAATAACCCGACATTTACGCACTCTTTTTTTCTTATTAATAATAAATTATGCCATCATTATTTCTAGTTAGATGTATAAAAACTATAATATTATATCGTGTGTCTGTAACATTATCAAAATCGAAAATATTTGCAGAAAAATTCGTTTCACTAATTAAAGTACTCTACCGAATTAAATTTTGGCTTCATATGCATTAATGCTTGTTTTTTATATCTTCCCTCAATACTGGAACGAATTTCATATTATAATTCAATCTTTTCTAGATATACAAAGAAACAAAAATCCTAAAATACATATACATATATTTCGGTTGCCATAAATAAACAGAATTTATTTGAAATAAACTTATAATATAAGCATTAGCAGAATACGATGTAGTGCATGTTTTTTGTAAAATTCGTTTGGCTTATGTTATGTTTAAAAATGTATCAAAAATAAACAGAGTAAAAAATAGAAGAGTATCCGCGTCTGTCAACCCCGTTGACATACGGTATGGTGCGATCTAGGAGCCTCCCGTTCCAGTAACCCTCTTGTGACTAAACACAGAACCCCACTCACTCAACTGTCAGAATAAACATCGTGTGTCTGTGTGCGTGGAATAGCGTGTGTATCTACTACTGTACAACATCATATACTCATATATGTATGTTGATAAAATACAGCCGAAATACGACACTATTTCGGTATGCTCGAAACGAATGTACTAGCATTTTAATAATACAAAGTACTCTGTAAATTTATTATTACAGCGAAATAGTTTGGCGTTTGTAATACAATTTTAAAGCCTCAACACTTTCAGAACAGAAAAATAAGATGCGATAAAAATCGCTCTTATTATTTCAACTATAATTGCAAGAAATAATTGTATTCGTATCTGAATTTCAAAAGTTGAATCAAAGATATTAATTGTAGAAGAATATCTAAGATTCAACGATTGTAATCCAAGAACTTATATAGTGCTCCAATTATAATTCACCGGCTCGAAGTTCTAGTGCGTGTTACAGAGGGCCCCCTTCAATAGAAGGCGGAGAATAGAAAAGGAGGAAAGATTCCTCGCTCTGTCCCTCGCACACTTTACAGTAGACGAGAAAATAGTGGCGCGTGCTAGAGGTGATAGCTTGAATACTATAGATAGATAGCCAATTTTCTTGCCAGTAGTCACTGGAGGAGGATCTATTCTGAAAATCAGGGGAATACGGGAGTTACAAAGGCAAAAATTATAGTGCTAGCACTGTAACATTATTAATTCAAAAATATAGAAGCAAAGAATACATCCAGGTAACGTCCATGTAGTAGCTATCTAAATATACTCCCTATAGGATAAACACGCAACGACATAAAATCCCAAAATGATTGGGACGTCCCAGAAAAATTCTACATTAAATCAGGACTTGAAATATTCAACGAACATAAATATACCATCCTATTTGTACAACAGCTTTTTTTGTGCTATACGCATGATTTTGTGCATCTCCCTGGAATGTTGAATATCCAGAAATCCTTATATAAAATGCAACGTTCCGAAATAGATATGTCAATGTTAAAATTTGAAAGGATTTTGTATTAAATATCAAATATTTGTATCGCGTGCTTTTGATAAATTTAAATTGTCAAGGGCATATTTATTAGTACACCTACAATCTAGTAATTATCAAAGAGTATATTCTATATTTTTGCATGCTATCTCAAAACAATACATACATGAAAATTATGTTAGAAGTTGTGTAATTATTTCACAATTGAATGTATTTTATGCAAATTTATAACATAATATAACAAAGTTAAATGCTAACTTTTACGAATACAAATTTTGTAATTTAGTATATTTCTTTATAAAAGACAAGTTTATGTTCGTATGATAAGAACCACCAAAATTAAATTATATAGAACATTAACGTTATAAACATTGTTGCTTATATTATTTTGGTTTTTGATTTATATAAATTGTATATTCCTTATTACTTTCCCTACACAGTTTAAAAAGAAATCTATAGTGGCCTTTACTTTATTGCGAATTAAATTCATTCTACCATTGACATGAAACTATCAATTGTGTAATAACCAAGGAAAAGTAAATGTAACGGGGAAATAGTATATTTTTCGTTTAAAATATTTCAGTAAATAGTTGCTAGAAATTTTAATACAAGATTCACATTTTCTCTAACTCGTGGCGTTTTCGAAATATGCACAAAATGACACAATCAAACAAACACTTCCGGTTGAAATATTCTTTTCTGAAGTAGGAGGTTTTTTCTCCGGGTTTCACAAATTTTAAATCGAAACATCATAGTTTTATGTTTTACGGTAAAGACTGTAGGACACACACACACACACACGCGCGCACACACACACACACACAAAACTAGTCAAAATGGATTTAAAAACCCTCGGATTTAACCATTAAAATTTCGAGGTCGATTTCTTTTTGTGATCACAATACTTATACGTATAACAGACTAATAACACCAATAAAGAAACTGTGAAGAATAAGACATTTCCTTTATAATGTTCCTGAACAAAACTTCCATTTGTAATAAGTCCAAGCAAGTAGAAATATTTGGTATAGCATCTAATTTTTCATTGTTTCGCGTTTGCAAAAATTGTTAAATGAAACAAATCGGTCTTCCTTTTAGACTTCATTCAAGAAAGTAATAATAAAACACGTCCTACACCAAAATGAGTAAAGTACAGCATAAAATCAACACGGAAACTAATATAAACGCAGCATCCTGCTCAAATTACATCTGAATCTGACCTTATAATTGAAAACATGAATATGCCATTCACAAGACATGAGATGCGCATACATAGAATATCCATGTCAGTTCAAACTCATCGTCAAATTATACAAACAAATAATCTCGTATTTCATTCTATACTCATGAATTTCTATCTCATTTATTTTGAATAACTAGTGGCAACAGATTATCACATTCTAATGTCACCATTTTTTAGTGTTCAATGGTACAGAAATGCATTTTAAAAGTGTGTTACATAAAAAGTATTTTTCTCTCGGCTTGTGTATGTGTACGATAAAGATAACAAGGGTCAAAGCCATCGCAGATACACAATGTGTATATAAATATATGGTTGGTTTAGTAACATATAGGGTTATCTGATGTGTGTAAATGGAAAGTAACAATACTTTAAGGATTTCTTTGTTACTAGAAACAGCTGCACTTGGTTTACCATAGAAAAATTTATTGGAATTCAATGACTACTTATTGAATTAAATGCAGGAGTGGATTAAGGTAAAATACATTATTTGGTTCTTAGCGTTGCCCAAAATAATAAATAATTAAAATATTTTTACCGATAAAGCCTTTTATAATATAAATAATTTTTTTGGTATTTAAATTCTGTTCTTTGTTTTTTGACCTGGTTTACTTATGATACAATATATATAATTAGCACAATTACATATAATATTACGTTTATTATCTCGTATTATATATTACATAAAATAAGTATTTTTATGCGAAAGGAACTTTTGGTAGTTTTACTTTGTAAAAACTAAAATAAACCCACAGAAATTCAAGGTTAGAGTTTGAAATAACTAATTAATTAAAAAAATACTATAACTTTTGAAAATGAACACAGAAAACGAATTATAATTTCTTAATAATAATAATTTACATATATGCAATAGATTAAACCAATATAAAATTTTCCCAGGAACATATTATGAGAAGATAGCATTTATTATTATCTTGTGACATTTTAGTGATACATTAATTATTCTATTGTACCTAGGCTATTAAATAACATGAAACAAAGAAATGTCCTTCGTTGATATGAAAATAAAAATTGCATTATGGGAAAGTAAAGACCTTATAAAGAAATTCATTTAAAAATGATACATTCTTTTGATTACAAAACAGATAAAAGTAATAAGCTGCATGTATCCACTTTTTATTTATGAATTCAATTACATTTTCATTATTTATGTATGTATCTAGTATCCAGTAGACTAAAAACACAATTTTTAATAAAAACTTGGTCTAGATAACAGTAAATAACTGGTTTAACGTAATTTCAGTATGCCACTATTTAATAAAAATAAATTAATAATTATTACTATAGGTAATTAAAATAAAAAGCTGGCTTGGCCAGCACTCGATGCACTTATACGTATGCATATGCATGAATCATGTATCAATACGTATTGTAACCCGGGAAACGTAAATGTAAAATAGCTATTCTCAATTGATTTTTTTTAGGAAATAGTATAGTAATCAAAAAAAAAATTCAAACAAAAGTTGTAGGAAATTTCAATAGAAAATTATAACTCGAAAATGAGGAAATTAATTGTCTTGGGTATCCAAAATAGTATTTTAAAATATCACGGAATTGGAGAATAAAGAGTATTATTTTAAGTCTCGAAATTGAAATGGTACCTACGTATGCAGGTGTGTGTCTGTCAGGAGCAATCTCCTTCTAATATCACACCCAGCAACCGTCTGAATTCCCACCTGTAAGCTTTGTATAGCAACAAATGGAAACTTTTCGTGCGAACGAGTACTGTTCGTCTAAAGTAACAACTCGTTCTCGTACCCTCACATATATCCTACTCCTTCGCAACACACAGTGAATTATTCAGAAAGGTCAGTGTCTACTTGGAAGCTTCCGTGCTATTTCCACATATATACACACAAACAAACTACAATCATGAAAATCGCAAAGCTTTTTAATTTCCAGATATCCTTTGCCTTTCCCATCCTTTTCTTTCTCGGAAGTTAATTATATTTTTTCCTGTTTCTCACCATGTTAATTACATTTTTTGCAAATGCCAGTTTTTAATTGATATTAATTGTTTTTAATTATGTTCGTATTTCGGAATTTATGTGGTCATGAGTTGTAAATTGTATGAAGTTTGATAAATGTGCTGTGTTTGTGAGTTTTGTAATAAAATTAGTTTGGTTTGGACAGTTCTATATAGTCGTTGATATTTAGTTAAAATAATTGCTCCCCAGTTAAATTACCAGGGATGCAAAGGAAAATATATATTTAACATCAATTTTACTTTAATACTAATATTTACTACAATTATAGCTGTTGTTCACCGAAAATAATAATGTTTAATACATTTCTTTTTATCCTTTCTAGGATAATATCTAAAAGGAAGCATTGTACCTAAACTTTCCTGAATAGACTGAAAAAGTTGCCATGTCACTTCTGCACTTTTCAACACGCAAAATATGAACATACAAACAAAATACGATCAAAGCAAACACGATAAAACACCAAATTAACAAATTACAGATGAAAATATATATTGACGTTCTCGATTAAACCAATCACAACGCCATTTTACGTTACAGGAATTGGAAATATATTTTCATTTTTAATTGCAGCAGTACTATGAATATTCCCCGATATTTCCAGCTGAAGCTTATACATTTTGCCACAATAATTTTCCTTTTTATGTAATTCTCACTTAAGATAATTACGTGCGAAACAAGCAGACGTCGTTTATTTTTTCTCCATAAGAGAAGCACAGGTTCACACGAATATCGGATGGTTACTTTTCTGTTTTTGTAAAGAAAATAATATACCACAAAATAATTTTAATCCTTATGGTTAAACATCAAGCTGGAATTAAAAAAAAAATCAGTAGTTTCGTAATTGCATAAATAATTTTAGAGGTTTTTATTTTTTATCTCCGAAACTGTATATTCAAAATAAACATTTTTACCAGGCATTATTTATGCAATTAGGAATCCACTGTTTTATTTTTATAAAGATCGAGTTGGAGTCTTTTTGCATTATCGAGGCTTGTTTAATCATGATAGGTTTTGAGTTGTTTTATGTAATTAAGAAATATAACTTTGACCAAATGTGTCCGTAATGCCTTTATGTTCAATAAACAGACATTATTCAATGTAATATCTTTGATTGTAGCGTAAAAATAGTAAGTTTTCTAATACCGTGCGCATGATTTCTATCACTGGTTACTGGACATTAGAAGTCGATGGTAGCGCCACCATCTGAAATAGCAGAGAGCGGAGCGGCATTATTTCGAACTAGATGGACAGCACAGCAAATATATACTTTTACTTTTGTCTTTTCTTGTATGCATAAGAACACATTGCAACAATGATACAAAAAGTGCATATATTCGCTTAAAAATGATAAAACATGAATATATAATAAATGGTCCATAAAACACATTCAACAGGATTAACAACTGCGAGAAACATGTGAATAAAGATAGGATCGCGCGCGACCTCAGCGATAACACAAAAACTTGGCATTGGCAATGCCATTAAATGCAACAGGTGTTACCTAAATAAACAAATCAATCGAAGCCAACCGAAGCAAACCAGTTCATTATCCTATCAGCGTGTCTATAATAGCAGTCTCTTGCAATGCAGAAAATCACCCACTCGTCTGGAGGTCTCTCAACCGACTCGATATACACAGCCTGCATCAGCCGACTAGATCCCCCCATGCAGTCCTTGATGATCATTGTTTATTTGCGACAAGAGCGACATTATATTGTATATAATATGAAACTGCAATTGTGTGGGTGTGTCTGTACGGTGTAGTTACTCCGAACGGAATCAGTGCAATGGCGAGTACGCAACCGGTGTTGTAGGTAGGCATAGGCATAGGCACAGCAGGACGGATGAAGCACTGAAGTAGCAGCGAATTAAGCGGACAATTATGCGCGACTTATAAATCAGAATAAACATTTGCATACTTAATAGATCTGTAATAACAATATGACAGCTTAAGTAATGTAACAAGTGGCAACATATAGTGCTTTGATGAGCTGCACAAGAGGTGGCAGAAAATCATGTTGTTGAGAAAAGATACATAGATTCGCATATTCGTAAAGTAATGTATCAGCAAAAATATCGGATTCGGCCTTATTCATGATTACAATACTTCCTTCTGAACTAAACAGTAGAGATTTAGATATTGATTAATTGGAATGAAATTCGTCATACATAAATTGGCACCAAGTACATGTCTAGTTCTCAAAATTGTCGAAATCACATCAACTTCTTGTTAGATACATTCTAAAACACATTTCCTGTATTGATAACAACAAACTGACATATGTTTGCTGGGTCGAAGTTGAAAATGGGATTACGCAAGTCCATTTTTTGTTGCTGTTAAGTTCGAAAGGTCTTTCGTTAATTGCCCTTGAAGAACCACTCCTTGCAGTACACTTCGTTACGTTTTAACACAACATAAGTGCAGCTACCATTGAAAATAGTTTCATCACTGTGTGTGTGTGTGTGTGTGTGTCCATGTGTGTGTCTCAATATTTTAATAACCCACTTTTCTAATATTAAATTCTAAAACCAATATTCATATTTATATACTCGTATTATACAGTTTTACATATAGAATGCCGGATATTGTACGCATGTTAAAATAACATTTTCATTTATTATTGTATATTTTATATTAACTTTTGTTATTTGTTCCGATGAAAATAAACAGCCTTTATTTTTATTTGAAATGTAATATTTTTGCTAAACGAATTACAATTAAATAAATAATACATGAAATAAAGTAATAGCGTAAACAGTGCTTCCAGTAGAAAATAAACCATCACTGTTCATTTCACATCACATAAATGCATTAATTAAATTTCATAATAATTAAAAGCAACTGCTTTTTAATGTAATGTGAATTCAAACATATCAACAAAAATAAAAACACACAGCCACTGATTCTTTAATGAAGAATACTGTTTTACAATCAGTAACATATGTCTATAAACTTAATTGGGTAGCATAAATTAATGCAAACTACAACAATGCAAAATATTCTATAGATTATATCAAAATTATGACCCGACTGAACGATATGCATCTAAATATATGTATTATATATATTTTCGGAATTAGGAAGTTGTGAAATGAATTTAGATTTAGACTTTTGCTACTATTTTACTATATATATATTGTCATGGGATGAATTAGTAAAAAGAACGTAATAAAGAAATTTCTATTTAACAGAAATATAGTTTCGGAATAATAAGTTAATTCCTCTACATAAATTAGTGTTGTACTCAACAAAAATTGTCGCAAGGCAAATAATAATAGTTTCTTCTTTCCGCTAATTATAAGTTAGTAAAAAGATGGGTTTGAATAATAGCGATTTAAAAATGAAACATTTCAACAATAATGTATAACTACCGAAGTAGTGTATAAATACACAACGCACACTGATGATGTGGTTATAATTAAAATACAGTGAAACTTATTTTACAAAGTGCCAAAGCTCAAAGAGCCTTTCCAGTAACGACTCGTAAAGGAAATAGGCTTATTGCCAAACCGTTTCTGTGCTTTCTTTCAAATGTCACATCGCATTTGTTTATGAACGGCTTTGCTCCGACTCTGAAAATCTTGTTAACACATTCCTTAAGGTAACGTATACACTACCACATATAGTACGTATTTACGTTAGCGACGCGACGCCGTTGGAGGTGTACCTAGTCATTTGTCAGTTTTATTTACACGGTAGTTAAAGAAAAATGTTGCCAGAATTCCCGCCAAGACACAAATGTATAGGGAACCATTTATTTTCGATGTTAGGTTATGTGCACTTGGTGATTTGTCTTCCAGGCACAGAAGATGCTTTATCACCGTGTACACTTATTTTGGGGGTATTTTGTGTTTTCTTAAGATGCTGCATTCGATTAGTGTCTCACTGATTAATTTGCAATTGCTCTTTTCATTTACGTAGTTTTATTATAAACGATTAAGGTGACTATGATAAATGTTATATACATACGCAATACTATAGCTCTTTTGAACACAAAATACAACGAGCTAAACATTGTTATGGTTCGTAAAACTAATAAAAAAGATATTTTCGTCAAACGTATATATTTTCTTTTCGGAGATCCCCCATATATTTCTAAGGGGTATTAAGTTGCCGAGGGGCTAAGACAAGCTTGTTTGAAGAAGGATATTTATTGCATTGATTCTTGCCTTCAGAATTTCATCCAATGAAAAAATTGCTTACTATAAATACTAAAATATCCCAACATATTTTTATAAACAACAAATTTCGTATTAAATCATATGCAGACTAAACAAAATTGAGATAAATAAAACCGCTAATAAATAATGATTTAAGTCGCACAAAAGCAATAAACATTGAAAAAATTCTTATATTTTGTCAAATAGTCAATAGTTTAGGGCTAATACTTGCCATAACTAATTTTATCAAAAAAGTGTTTTCGAATGAACAATGCAAATTTAATTTCAACTTATCTGATATCAATTGATTAAACATTAATGCAAATAATTTCGCATAAAACAACTGTTTATACAACAATAATAAAATACCATTCGATTAAATTATATTTATTTGTATAGTATTTATATAAATAAACTGTTCTAAATATCGTTTTATTTATATTATATTATAGTGGTGATCTTGATAGTAAAATAATTAGTTAATTAATTAGTATACAAATCATAGTACTATAAATAAATAAAACATATCCATATTAAATTTTAACGGCAAATTGTTACCCCATAAATATGTTATTAAATCAATAATTATTTATAATTAATAACTAATAAGCGGGTAATTATAGTTATATTCGTTACATGGAAATATTTTATGGCGCCGCTAGTTTAACTAATATTTAATACTTACATAGTTCAAGTTAATAGAAATGTTTTGTTTATTTATAGTCTACTATAAATATAATTTACATATATTAAAATAAATGACACTTAACATAGCTTTAGCAAATAGTTGTCAAGCAAATATTTAACTTTTCTCAATATACATCAATATTTGTACATACATATATGTTTATTTACTAAAGCCTTTTTTGTATCGCTCAATCGTTTGCAGAAGATGATAGCTATCATGATTCAGATATCAAACATAAAATTATTCTTTGTTAACCCTTTCCACATTTCGTCTTTGTATATCAAAATAAAGTCTGGTTGAGTTTAATGTCCTATCTTATGAATAGGTGTGCATTTATTTAAAGAATATGAATTATTTAGTAAATATGTTTTTTTTTCATCATTTATAAGAATAATATGTTCTTTGAATACTAAAAAGCATATATTTATTTTTAAATACAGACGAAGTATCAATATTAAACGGAAAATATGTTGTGGCCATCATGCGATTTTCTTATACTTCCACAATTCATTTAATATAAAATATATGGCACGAATGTCCACCCCCTATTATTGAAAACAACTTAACCGGAAGTAACGGTTTGTTCTTATTACTTTTTTCAATATCTCGAAAATGGTGTTATATAGTTATAAAATAATTATTCTAATAAAAGTTGAATATATTATTTTTTTTTTTTTTCGAAAAATGTTCCATTTACGGAAAACTCTCCTTTGAAAACATCCGTTACATTTACGTTTCCCTTATTACAAAACATATTGATATTGTTTTATTACATATATAGTGAAAATAAGTATTAGAAAATCGAGTGATGGGGGGCATTCCAGTTTTCTTTTTTCGTTAATATTGTTGAAGTAGGTTTACTTATGCTTTTCCCACCGTGTTTACAAGATTCTCAGATATCGCACATGCGCATGAATCACATGATATGGTTAAGAGTGTCTTATTAAATTTAACCAGCCCACATTAATGTAATATATGTCCTTAAAAGAGGTAAAACATGTTTTTGCAAAAAGTATTAAGTTACTCCTCTTGTATATTGTGGTAATTTCTTTTATATATACACGGCGTAAGTCGTAAGAAAGTTTAAAATTTATGTGAAGAACATGCGAAATGGCGATATAAAAATAATAAGTTACGCCACACCTAACATGCAATTTGTATTCTGCGTTAAGGGTGAATTTCCTTTTAAAATTATGCGCAAGAAATAAAAAACGTTAGCAAAGCGAGTACAGTTTTTAAATAAGGAAAATAACTTAAAAGCAATAAAATATAAACATACAATTCGAAATGTTCGACTTTCTTAAAATATGTCACTCACAATCTACATATTCCTAGAATATTAAAACTGCCGATGAAAATTTCAAAGTGCTTTTCGTAGAATTTATTGTCCCCTAAATTTTAGTTTAAAATTAAACTAGAATGCGTTAAACAAACTTAATATAAGTTTTAACTCAATATCTAAGCAAATTTTGTGTGTCACATCAAAAATTCTAGCTGGAAAGAAAATGTATTTCGATAAAAGATCAATAACGCATGTCAATTTCGAATACATAAGTTGCACCTGGACCTTCGAACCCCTCCCTAATAATATATATAAAGGTTATTCGTATTAAGTTACAACAAATATACCCGAGGGGACAATATTTCCTCGTTATTTTGGGGTTATATATGGAACTAGGACACAGACAACTAAAAAATACGCCCAAAAATGTTGCTTGTTCAAATAGGAAACACAAATTTTTGTTTGTTTGAATTTTTGTAGTATTATTATCTGCAATTTGGAATTTTCAGGTCAAGTTCATGAATTTATTTGCGCGAAAATGCTAAAAACATATATTTAGATACTGGGATTGAAGGAGCCTGAGCAGAATTATTGGATTGGTATTTGTATTCAGGGTGAGTGCGTCTGTGGAGTAGGCATCATTTATTTTTGAATATAATATCTTAATCAGAAGTAACAGTTTACACCTGCAACTTTTTCAATAACTCAAAAACGGTCACTTTTTTTTTCGTAAATAGTAGTGATGCATAAATAAATACATAGTAGAAGTATAAGAGAACCGAGTGAAGGCCACTCCAGCCTTTTTGTCTTTCAATATAATTTTATGTAACCAGACTGTTAATGTCAGGGCAGCACTTGGTCGTTATTTTCGGAAGATATTGTTATATTTTAAGAGATAGTTCGTCAATGGAGAAAGAATATTAATAAAGTAAATATATTTTTCTCAATTCTATCACTGACCACAAACTATGTGACTAAGACTATATTCTGACAGTCAAAAAATTTTAGTTGACTCACCAAATAAGAATAAATCTCAATATTTATAGAAATATCCAAGTTGCATGCAAGCGAGCGTGCGTAGAATCTCCCCTTTCATTTACTTTAGAATAAAATACATCCCAGCTTATAATACTATTAATATATTGCGACCAATATTCAATCAATCTTAAAGCACTTTAATAACATATTCTAAAATGAGTGGTAAAAATTATAAAAATATATTTATTATAGTTGGAAATAAAAATATAATAAACATCAACACGTTCTTATCTTCAATTAGCGGGTAAGCTACTAATTAATCGTGTATCAAATGTTTTTAGAGAGTATAAAATATTTCTGAAATATCTGGAACAGATGAAATTTCATAACATTTTGAAAATACATTGAAATGGAAATAAGTGATAAGTCCTTCGTATAATAAAACATGTTTATCCTATCTATAACACACCTAAATAAGGAGAAACAAAAAATGGCAATCCTCTTTCAATGTCTATCGCTTTGTTCAGAAAACATCAAAACATTTCTTTTAAATGTTCAATCAATTAAATACAAGAAAAACAATACCTTAAAAATCAAATATTAAAACATAACAAAAGAGAAGCGCAGTGAAGAAGCACGATAACAAAAGAACAAAGAAATGACAACAGAGTGACAAAAGATAACAAAATAACGAGTTTGGTTGCGCCTGTTGCTTTGTTCGATTCGCCGTATTGCCTACTGTTCGCAGTAAATAATTACGCACTTCATTTTAACTACATTAATTAAATTTATTATTTTGAAACTTTAAAATATACAATCAAATATATATAATTTAATAGATCCTTATAAGGAACTATCTTTGGTTATGAATATTTCTGAAACGAAAATCAGACTGTAATATTTTGGAATAATTCAAATATCTTCCAGTGTTTTAACCAATTAGCATTTAGATATTAGTTGAACGTGATATTTATCGGAATCTGGGATCGAATTCAGGACTCAATCTGTAGTTAAAATTACATTACACTATCAGAGTATATTTAAATAATTTTTTAGAACATATTTGTTATTATGTATATATAAAATAATTATTTGATCTTACTTTTGCAAATTCATTGCTAAAAATAGAGATAAATTATAAAAATGTAATCGTTAACTTATAGAAATAAAAATTAGGTAAACGCCATCCTTAAACGGCAATCTAAGTATAATTTTATTATTTACCAAATAAATCACAGAAAATTGCCGCTATCTTTGTGTTAAAGGTTAAATTATCTTTCAAATAAAAACAAATCAACAATTTGCGAAATTATTATTGTTATTAAAACGTTTACTAGTTGGAGCGTAGCGTAGCGCCGCCGTACCGTAACGTAAAATAAACGAACGATCATATTACTTATAAAGTACCGACCGACGTTATACATATACCGGATGCTTGATAAACGTATATACGATTTATCCGGCGTAACTAGAAAGGTCATTGGTCAACAGTCAGAGGTGTGCTCTATCAAATACAACTCGTTCGTTACAAATTGGAAATATTATCACAACAAAAAGATAAAATCTGCAATGCCCTATACTCTGAACTGGATATATCTAGATATTTTGTAGAAGATTTATATTAGAAATATTCAGATTAAATTTAGACATTCATTGATAGTGAGAATATAATAAAACAATTTAGAATATATCGAGTAACAATGGATAAAACATATAAATTTACTACAGTCTAATCAATGATATATTTTTTGACAAAATATTTAAAATAGATTTTAATTTAAAAATTTATAAAAATTGCAATAACTAGATCATCGTTAATTTTTAAGATTTGACATTGAACTTTTCTGATACTTTAATCAAAGAATATGTATATGACTAGAAATTAATGTGCAGTTTATCCGATAGTAATTTTAAATTTGAATCCGAAATAAATGTATAATTACAAAAGCAATTTTCTAATAAATAGTACAATTTTGCGAAAGCTTTTCAAACAGAACACATATTTTTAATATCTTAAACTTAAAATATGATTTATTTTTACTCTAAATCGTGCTTGTTATCGAGATTGTAGAGAAGTAGCACGAGTAAATAAATAAGTATGTAACAAAAAAAATAATTGTTTCACTTAGAACTACTCTAAAACTCAACTAGTGATGTTCAGTTTGTTTGATGTGGCAGATTCAATCAACCACAATACACATTTATTATCGAAAAACGCGAGTCACGCATGAACTGAACATATGTTCACAGCCGTCTATAATTCCTACACACACACCCCTGTCCACGGGCACGCCTTCCATTATAGATACCGTCCGACCATAGTTTAATGTCCTCCAAGTAACACAGCACACCGCGCGCAATTGTTATTTATTAAGGGCTGAAACAGAATACAGAAATGTCCATAAATTGGAGAGTTTATGGACATTTCTGTATTATGTATATACATCAGTTAAATATTGAATTTCCTGGGTATATATATATATATATATATATATATATATATATATATATATATATATATATATATATATATATATATATATGTATATTCTTTCTGATACATATACTACAACTCGTGATATTAACGAAAATACACGTAAGACGCCAGTGTGTGTGTAACAAAATATGTTGATTGATTTAAAATCCTGATGTGGATTGGATAAAGCAGGGTATCATTGAAAGAATGTATTAAAATTCGAATTATAATAAGCAAATTTTAATGATTTTACATTGTGGAATTAAGACGTTTTGCCAACATTTACCCTCTTATAAATAAAACATGGAAAAAGTATTGTATAACTTAACAATTAATTCACTGCAGCTAAATATAAAACAAAGAAAACCCCTGAACGGAAACTTATTGTGCAAAAAAATTGCCCGCCAGGGTTAACAACTTTAAATAATAGCGCGAAAATCAATACATTTAGACATGCAATCTGTGTGCCTCGACGCAAAGTATTAAATTAATCGTGATTATAAAATACGGAAGCGTAAGTAAATGCGCTGTAACGAGACTCCACCGCACCGCAGCAGTCAAGAGTGTAGTTGTGTGTCCCCTGGGCTTGTAATTGCGTGACTAAAGTGAGTGCACCCTGAGTACTGGCATGAGTGCAAGTACCTCGGCAGTGGTCGGTCCGAGAACGGGGCTAGTTCTCCCTATGCTATGCCTGGATCGGCGTCGCGCTCGCGGCCACCTTGGATCAATACGCACGTCGCCTAGGCGCTACACGCACCACATCCAATACCGCGACATATATCACCAAAACTACGTACATTACTAACAAACATCCTTATTTTCGATGTTGGTTTCTTGAGATGGGTGTGCGGTAATGTGAAACTAAATAATCTTCGTTTCAATTTGCCTAACTTCATGTTCACCGCGACAAGGCGGATTCTAGGGTCAAGTTTAGTTTATAGCAGAGATCACGGAAGCCAAGCTAAGACCTAGGGCGGATATACGGGAAGAACAGGGGTTTTGCACGTTACTCTGCAACTGCACTGATTCAAATAATCTTTATAAAATTTATATATAAATTAAATTGTTTCTTTCAGGTTATATACAATCTTTAAATTTATTTATAAATTAAATTGTTTCTTCCGGGCTACATACTATCTTTAAATTTTACATCAAATCATCTCACGTATACTTCATAATTTACTTCAAATTTTGAAATATCACACATTATATCCATTAACTAAATTATTAATATTTAAAGTTTCATAAATCTATTTTTATTACTGCACAGAGCGAACAGACGTAGGCTCAAAAATAGTCAATATATGATTGAGCTATAGAAACATTTTAGATGAGCGATTTGAATGGTTGTGAACCTAAAGAAATCTACGATATAAAATAAATGATTCTGAGATTGGCGTGTGGCACGAAAAGCAGTCAACAGAAAATATATGAAATATTAAATAAATTGATGAATTAAAGTGTATAGGGACATAAAGCAGAATAGCTATTTAATTAATTAAGAAATGCCTCATTTCTAATTTTATTTAAACATGATTTCGATGGAATTCTTTATTTCTTCAATTGTACTGCAAAATGAAGTACAGAGAAATAGGTATACGCTTAATTCGTTTATGTATTTGATGATTTATTTATACAAAAGTGGGTCGAGTTTGACACGTGTATAAATAAAATAATCTAGGAATGTCTGACTCAAGTTAAGATATACCAAGCTATATTGAAGAGGTTGTACAAAATGCACAATCCTTTGTGATTCTAAAAAAAAAAATACTAATAATACTTCCCTATTATCAGGAATTAACAAAGATTATTATTATAACTAGTGCTAAAATAAACTTTTCATCACCAGTTTTGAAAAGTGACACTATATGTCAAAACTAGAAAAAATAATTCCATCTAAATATAACTGGATGTATTCTGAAAGAAGCTTTGTTCAAGATTACAATATTCAATCATGTTACACTGATGTAATATAATTACTATTGTAATAAATAACAAGAAAACTCAAGACATGTATATTTTTTACGTAACGAACAAAAATAATTGTCTAATTCATTTTTCTAAGAAACGATGCATGAAGTTGTTCAATAATTATTATTTCTGTTGCACTAGACATTTAATCCTACAACCTCGAATGGTTAACATGCAACATCATTTCCTGTATTGGGACACAAAATGTATCTTACAATTAAACACAAAAACAGAAATGAACAAGCATTATACCTCTAGCTCGCCGTACCCACTTATAGAACAACGAGAGAAAATAACAATTTTTAATCAAATTTATAAGAAGAAACTATTTTTTAAGCCCCATTTGTGAAGATATTATATCTGTATATTGTACTATGTGATGCAGCAATGAAATCAAATAATTGAATTCGATTTCATTCTCATCTGACTGATTACCTTCATAGTAGGAACTCTATTCTGGATAACGTAAGGTGCATCCAGTAATAGAACAAAGAACATAGGGACAGATACACTACACTAGAGCTCGTGCCATATAGAAATGGGAACTGCGCGAGAGACACATTTACGGTACTCCTAGCCTTTTAACTTAAAGGGCCAATCGTATGCTATGCGCTACAGAGAGTATACCAGTGCACACAAGCCAAAAATAACATCGACATGAAAAACATTTGGAAGGAAGAATTTATTTGGAGTCTTAGTGTTGTGGGTGAATCATTCAAAATTTCAATTTTTTTATGGGGCGGACCAAACATGCGAGTGACAAAAATCACGGAATTATGGTTCAACAGCCTCTTAAACTTTAAGCTTAAAATTTGAAATATTTTCTCTGAGTCGATTTAAAAAGTAATAACTCATGAAACCATACTTTTCCGCACACATAAACAGTTCATTCACATTTCAATTATGTATATGCATAAACACAGTTTTTATGCGTTTTACTATTTATTTACTCGGAGTGTTAAGTCAAGAGAGCTAATGGTTTCGAACAAAAGCAATAATCGTGAATGAATGAAATGTAAACAAACGAATTTACGACACTTTCAACAACAACAGACCCAATTATTCCTAAAGAAGTTGCTTAAGTTAAGCTACACACCATTAAAACCAGAGAACTGGGATCTATACTTCGTCCATCAACAAAAAACTCATCTTTATGAGAGTATAAAAAGTGTCAATATTGCCAGAGTAGAATAAAATCTGTCACGATAAGATAGAGCCAGTTTATAGTGCTGATGTCGAGGTTGATGCTAAAATAAGCTATTACACTCACTGGAACTAAACTGCGCTGGGAGACCACTTGGTTTATTATTTGCACGAATAGCGAAACGTAGGAAGCTGCTATATGGGTAAAATAGTTCTTATTAAAATGCAGATTCGCCATACGATTTAATCAGTGCCGGAGTAAGAGTATTCGCGGCCCTTAGACAAAAATACTTTTGGGGCCCTTTACTTATTTATTATATATAATATAATTTTATTTAAATTAAATTTGATGTTGATAGCGCATCGTTTGGGGCCCCTACAAGTTTGAAGTCTATAGACACGTGCCTAGTGGGTAATCCAACACTGGATAAGTACGGTTTAGTGAACTCATTTTGACAAAACTTCTCCATGAAATTTATTAGTAAATGCTTATTGGAACAGATAAATATTTAAGAGGAATCCCCATAGTTGCCCGTCCTTACAGGTCGGTGTAAAGAGGGAAGCGCACGAATATCGTAGCGCCATAACAGCCAATACTACTCAGTTGAAGCGTTCGTTTGACCCTTAAAATACATTTTTTTGAATAAAACTTTTACAATATTCCGGTAGAAAAATAGTCAATGTATCCATGTCTAGTTTTAAATTTTTAAATTTGTCATCTAAATAGAAATTATAGACATTTGAAAATAGGGTAAATATAGAACAATATAAAATAATATCTAAACAAAAAATTGAAAATAGAAAACTAGAGAAGGCTGGAGCGAAGTATTGGCTATCTGTAAAATAAGAATTTCATTCATTTTAATGTTGTACTAAAGGAGTTTTGAGGGTTCGACGAAACCTTGTTTAGCTATGTTTGCAGCGGCTATGGGGATTCCTCTTAATATATAATAGGGTGGCAGACAACCATGTTGCAAGAATTTTCAATTTTTCGTTTTCTAAAAACTATTCGCCATTAAACACCGTTAAAATAATACTCAATTATATTAATTAATCTATGTGAAAAAATACAACAATAATTTAAATTATAGTAAAACCAGTATAGAAAATTATTTCAATTAAATAGAACAGTAACATAAACTAAAAATAAATTTAAAATGTATGTATATATATATATATATATATATATATATATATATATATATATAAATAAATATATATATATATATAAATATATATATATATATATATATATATATATATATATATATATATATATATATATATATATAAATATATATATATATATATATATATATATATATATATATATATATATATATATTATATATATATATATATATATATATATATATATATATATATTATATATATATATATATATATATATATATATATATATATATATATATATATATATATATATATACGTTTTTATTTTTCGTCAGTGAAATACAAAAACTAAAACAATATACTCTTTATATTTCCGAACTTACCGTTAGAACATTTGCATATTTACGGCATAATATGTAATAACCAATAACAACGTCCTTGCGCAGAGTTTCCATAACGGAAACTACTTTGAAATACAAAAAGTGGCTACAAAATTGGCAAAGTTGTAGATTTTCCAATTTAGTGTTTGGCACTTATGTATAGTTGGCATCACGAGAACTCAAGGGATCGCCATAAACAATAATATATTGTGCTTCTGGTTGTAATGCATTATTCTTACAATACAAAACATTTGAAATAAGTTACTTGCTGTGCTCATTTTTATAAATCTGAAGGTCCATGTTAATCATAAAAACTATTTCATAATTTGGCATATTTTAACCCCTGAAAAATGCATAAGATATGCCGAAACGTCGATAATGATATACATAATTTAGAAAATAAGACTACCTTCCCAAGACGTATTTTTATCATCAATAATTCCAGTCGAGATAGAACACATTTAAAAATAAATGCAGGTAAAACTTTTCCGAATGCATGTGTATATATTTCTACAAAAATATTGACTAGGCGCCAAATTAATATTTTCTGTAACTGTACAAAACATCCAAAGCTAATATGTTCTTTGAACATTTCCCAATTAGGTCTGTGTATGTGTGCAAGTACCACAAAATGTGTAAACTCTACAATTATCCAATAAAGCTTATTATCCTAGACGTAGACGGCAATTCCCTATTTTCCGCAACCGCAACGCCAACAGTGAACAAACAATTAACTGAAAACTTACCACTTTATCATCGACGTACGTTTTCTTTTGGACAGGTGCAGTGACACTCAAAGTAATGGCACACACGAGCGTAGCTAGCACCATCCACATTTTCATCAAGTCACACAAACCAAACACAGAACACATGGTAAAATAAACTAAACTGTCACACGCCGTGTGAGTTCATAAACTAAAATTAAATTTGCTCAAGAAATACAACAGCGATAGGATATTATAAAAACCGCAGAAGCAAAAAAACCGATCATATTTTGGTTTCCTGTAGCACAATTTTCACTTGACATTAGCTAGGCGGGGACATTTTCATGTTTTCAAACAGTGACCAGGGTTTATTTAAATTGGTTGCGGGTTCGGACGGATTTTGGCGCGACGTCGTGCTAGTGTATTTTAAGGTCGCGCCAGCCGTCATACCCACACTATGCTACACCGGCGAACGAGAAACGAATGAAATTGACAACAGTAGAGTCGCGATGTGGACCTTACTAGTGCAGTACCCCTACCAGCCGCTTGGAGTGATGAACATATACGCGTGCTTCAGGGAGACAAGAGGGTGATACGTATGTGTGTGTGTGTGTTAGCGCCACGCACATACACCCACTCACGCACGCATTTAAACACGTCTTATGCGTTTGTGTGCCTGTGTGTGTGTGTTCGATGGCTGCTACTGCGACTACTTAGCGATTATAGCACAATCGTCTGTCTTTATTGCAGACCACCAACAGTAAGCGTATTCTCAAGTTCTTAAATTTGTTTTGTGCTATTCATTTCTTGTATAAGTTGTTTTTTTTTTCGATTAAATACTTGAAAAACTGGGTTTGTAGTCGAATTGAGATTGGTTAACCGGTCAAATTTTTCCCACTATTGCAAAAGGATACCTATCCAAAAAGAAAAGAAAATACTAAGACTGAAAAAAAAATACAATAATAATATCGGTTGTGGCCAACACAGAACTTTCTTTTTGGTTTTCTTGCTTTCTCGGTTAATCTCTCTTGCATTCTCCTTCTATTCGTCATTCAAACGTCTAATTTTCTTACTCTCCCTGTTCATCTCTTTCTTTTATTTTGTATTCTGGCACTTATCTTTTCTTTGCCATGCAAGTTTTCTGCATATTTTTGTTTTTGTTTTGAATTATCTTTTTAGCCTTTCTAAAATAAATCATATTGAATAAATACATTTCCATAAACATATATATTTCAAGATTTAACGATATTTCTCGAGCATTGTTATGCAGAATGTGATTTCGTTTCATAATTCAAAAAATCACACAATTTTATTTTAACTTTTTTTGACATTTAGAGAAGCAAAAAAAAGTCACTGATAACTGATTAAAAACAAATAATTAATTAATTTTTTCGCTGATTTGGGCTTAGCTCTTTTTGTAAAGCGACACATACATAGACATATACACATACACATCCAAGCACACATACAGAGAGACAGCAATGAGAAAATAATTAAATCGTACTTCGAATCGGCTGTGCATTACAATCGAAATTTTTTTCGTGTTATAAAATAAAAACCTTTCTTTTTCTGGTATTTCCTTGGTTTATATTTTATTATTGTGTATATTATAGTACAGAGTATAATAAATAAATAAATAATGTAGAGAATGTGGCATTTATGTTTAAACACTCAAAATTAATTTGTAAATAGTATTTGAAATAAATAACACATACAATTAACGATTAAGCATGCGCCGATAGCACCCTCTAGCGAGGCAGAGAATCCCACGTTTCGCCAGAATCTTAACCTTAACACAAACAAGCAAAAACACGTTTTGCTAAATGCTTATACAAAAAGAATCATTCTTCTCAATTCGAATAACACTTAAATATCAGATAAACGAGCGAAATTATCTGATATTGAACACGTATAGAAATTAACAAGCAATTACGATCCGAGAATTCGCCGCAGTGTAATGTTGTGGTGGATGCATTCGTCCCACTGTGCAAATCTCCCACACCAATCGTAAACTGGACATGACCATTTTCGACTTGAAAGATGCAAGACAAGTTTATACATCTGCAGCGAGCGAGAGCCATGCATATTATTATGAATATTAAAGCATTCGACATCGGTTCAATTTATTTCATTGTAATTTTCACGCAGCGCACCAGCGGCAGTAACAGAGAAATAAACCGAGAAAAAAAAGAAGCGAAACAACCACTAATCATAAACGTTACAAACAACAAGTCGGAACCAGTGATGTCGAGGACTCGTAAATCAAGCTGTCACACAACGACAAAGGAATTAAATTAGACTTAATTTTACTGTGATCATTTTTAAAGGATTACCGTCACTTTGCCGTTTAATTGAGCGGTATTTTTTCAGATCAACTTTATTTTGAAATAAAACTTGCTTACTGGATAATATTTGCCGACTTTGGGTTTGTCTGCGGAGAAAGTGACTCTGCATTTTTAAACGACTCGTTTCGATAAGCTTGATGGATGATTTAAGATGTTGCGTATATTCCATTTAAATATATCTGTTGTGGCCGGCACATGATTTTTGATAAATACTTCTAAATACATATACAATTGCTATGAAAATTTGCCTTAGTTTCACGCAAAATTTTACGTTTCATCGTTGTTCCAGAAAATCGCACATTTCAAAAATAGTCAATCACACTTGTACTCAAATAACAATATCAAGAAAACTAAGCGAGATATCAACAATCCAAGAACATGTGGTTACAGAGGAGGTTATGCGCAACGCAATGCTGCCAAACAATAATCTGTAAAAGTAATAATATAGTTTAAAGAAAATAAAGTTCGGTTATTTTCTGAACATACCTCGCATACTAATTTCCGTGTATCTCTGTTGTTAAGTTTGTAATATTTTTTATTAATTTACTATCAAAATTATTTTAAATGGTAATTAATTCTAACAAAAACAAACAAACACGTATTAAAACGCAAGTAGAAGAAAGTTTAAATTCCAAATAGGTGGAGTTTCGTTAACTCATATTGCGAATATGGTATATTGTTTTTCTATTGCGTTAAAAGAAAGATCTGAGTGATGAATAGATAACTGATAGAACCATTACGTATTCGAGAAAGTGCTTTATGGAAAATAAGAATAAGATCAGAGCACGGATGAAATATAGATGATGTAGTGTAGGTGTTATGAAAAATTCCTTGTACAACATCCTAGAATGATTGATATCCTAGATGTCCATATTTACATAAATTGATTAGTCCAGCTCATAAGTAATAACTTCACACATTAAACTATCCGTAGGTGAAGCAATTAACTTGACATTAATCTTTAACATGTCATACGACAAATGTACAGATTTTACATATGCACACATTATAGATATACCTATATATTGAAATAAATGTACTTTGTTAGCATAACTCTCGTTTAGGCTTGCTTGTCGAACAATAATTATTGCTTTTGGAATGATAGAATATGCCATAAATTCAGCCAATATGTGTCATCCATTATGGTATTCTGATCTTGTTGCCTTTGCATTAGTATATGTTACAGATATATCTATAAATTTTTATAAACAATCTAATAGTATATAATATAGAATAGATTCAGTTTCATTTTATTTGAATTTAAAATTTATAAGGCATAGATATTTTTGCTCGTGATAAGCATTTTGATATCCACATAATATATTTATTATGATATTTAATAATTAATCTTACGTTTAATAACCTAACTTTTGTTTTTACAATAGGACAGTTTGCATTTTTGAAAAAAAAAACGTATTTTATAAATATGATTAAATCTAGACACAAAACGTTAATTTGAAACAATAAATGAAGATGGTAATATTATTCAAACTTAAAAAACTGAGTGACAACTTCTAGGTACACAGAACACAATATTTTTATTCAATCGAATACCCTTATCCGTTCCCTGTCAGTTTGTGAACAGCTGGGACACTTTTCCCTGTATATTTTTCGATGTAAACTAATCAGTTTGAACAGTTTGTGTTAATTTATTGTTTTTCAATATGCGCAATATGTCTGTCAACCATTTACCATTTACAATCGCAAATAAGTGCGTTTCTTTTGCCCGCAACGGAATAGTAGGTAGTTTAGTTTTGCATATTTTAATATTCAAGAATGTAAATGTGTTGAGGGAAAAACAGAAATAACGAAAACTCTTTGGATCTAGCTGCCAAGTTCAAGATGTGATGATGTTTAAAATGACGAGAGAGTAAAATAAATAAACACCCAATCGACCTGCATTGAACTCGGTGATTCTTGGTACTACGAGGTAATACATAACAACATATACTGGGTGTTCTGTCAGATACATACAACAAAACCAATACATATACTGACGTCGAACAGGTTTAATTCGCTCGTTTGTTTACGACTCCATCATGCGCTCAATTATTTACGAAAATCCAAACATCTATTGGGTGCTACAAAAATTATAAGCGATTTTATAAACAATTAGCATCAGTATTTAACGAATAATTAATATGTATTCGAAATATACTAAATTTAAATACAAGCATCATGAGCCATTTATCTTGTTTATTTAAATCACAACCCATAGATTAATTTTATAAATTTTAGAGGTTAATTCACTCCGAAATATTGAATTAATCAAATTTTCTTTCAGTAACTATGTTCATTATCTTGGAATTTATTACAATTTGTCCTAAAAGATTATACATTTTAGTCAGTTTTTATGTTTCAACGTCCCCTTTTTGTTGAATTGCTCTCTGTCAATTACTGAACTCCGCTTAACATTTTAAACTTGTTGGACATCATGTTAAACCAGGTTTAAGATAAACAGCTTTAAATAAATCAGGTTCAACTAGTGCAAAGAAACTCCGTTTATTTCTGATTAAGTCACTCTAAGAAATATGCTATTATGTTAAAACGAAAGATGTGTTGTCGAATAATATCTGTACATTTGATAATACCAAAATTCTATTCACAACAATCTAATATCTTTAATCGTGACAGGGTAATCTTCAAAATCATATCATCTATGCGTAATTGCAACATATTGTTCTATTTTTCTTGCTAAGCATAGTTAAGTTAAGCGATGTTTAAGTTTACTCGGTGCAACTGACATCAAGTAGAACCTAGCTTCATAATAAAGCGACGATTAGTTGAACTCTATTATAACCATTGACGAGCCTAGCAAATTCAGATAATTCAAAATCCGTATAGATTAGCACTTATACAACTTTACTTTTAGACCCCTGGTACGATTTTACAACACTAATTTACATACTCCTACTCAAGTATCAAACAACATATGAACAATAGACCGAACAAGAATCATTAATTATATTTCGAAATTTAAAAACCATTTTTAAAAAGTATTCAATTTATAATTCCCAGACTTAAACAAAACCTAAATAAATGTTTTCACACACATGTTTCTTATTTACCGTAGTATAGAAATGAGTAATTTTGCACAATCATGCTGAAAATGTAATAATATTGTGACAATGTCCTTTCAATTTAATACGTTCTCAATTGTTTTTTGCCCAAGGATGGCAAACCGGCAGTGCACTAAGCCAAGCCAGACCAGGTGATTGTTAACGCCATAAATGGTAAGTAGTTCTTAGCTATGTCGTATGTCCAAACGAAAAAAGTACCCTACTATCTCCGACAACAAAGAAAATAAATATAGGTATGGAGAATTTTTGAGTCCAATTCATTTGATATTAGCGACGAAGCTCACATAATTAAGAAATCATATTTCTTTTCTTGGTGAAATTTAAAGGGAAGTATTGTAAACATGAGAAATGTCTAACTCGAAATTTAAACGGATTAACACGTTTCAGCTTCATTGGTTTAATCTTATTATCTGTATAGATATTGCATTAAAAATAAGAGGTTTCTTCCGGGTTTTATACAAGTATTAAGACAGCACTCACATACTCTAACACACACATAGAAACAACATTTCAAAAATATGAAGAATGCAGGGAAGGTCAAAACGTGTATATATGTTAATACTTTGAATTCAAGATTTTTCGTGATAACAATACTTCTATATACACATTCTTATAAATAAATAAGATTCGATACGAACAACGCACCGATGCGTCCAGCTCGCTTTATGAGTAATATATGCGGTGCGAGCAGCGGTTTTTAATTATTATGCTCTTTTGGTTAACAATTTAAAAATATGTTATAGATTTAAAAAGTGCTACAATTTGTTGTAGATTACTTTGATAAATAGAAACTTTTGTGCATATTTTGAAATTCAAAATTATAATATTTAATAATTTATTTAAATATTTATTGTAAAATATATTATTAATGTATCTAACCTTTTGTATTTAACTATGTTTTTAATACCATTTAAATACATTAAAATGTATGAAAATTATAATATTTAGGAATCATTATAACAAACATGAAAATCATTATATTTAGATATTTATTGCAATAAATGCGAGGTATCACAACGCTGATAAAATTAGCGTGAAAATGGATAAATAACCATATTTATAGTAAATGTTGTAATTCAACACCATATGTGTAACGTATGTTGTAATATGGCATAATACTGTTAATGCCATTTATGCACAAAGAGGCTAAGTGAGCGTTCTGTATACCTCTACACTTTATATGTATGCAATGTAATTTAAACACTGCTGCGCTTGTTTTCTACATTCATTAGCATCTAATTAGTATTAATTGCTTTTCAATAAAACGTACCCAATATTACTATTCTAAACAAAATTCTAAGTATCTTTTATATAACGCTACATTGAGAGTGAATCATACCATAAAGCCAATATTAATCATCCGAATTAAATAAATTGGTACCTTCTTCTGAAGTGACAGTTAACACGTTGACTGCCAAGATTTCGAATTCGTCTTTTTAATTACAAGATCCAGTTACCTATTATAAATAACTTTTGGTAGTTGTCGTAATTTATGATTATACTATGTTAAATTACTGTCCTCTTTACAGTTTAATTATATTTTAGTGAATACAGTAAATATCCACTTTATTTCAAATTCTGATTTACTATTACTGTTAAGTTTTCATTTCTAAACACCGTAACATTTGTCACAAACATATTTTTCAATGATGAGAATTATTTATTTAATAATATATACAGATAACCTTGTTTTAAATGTCATGAAAATATATAATATGAATAACCAGTGAATCAAATAGATAAATGTCATGTACCTTTTAAATCGTTTTGCTATTCGCCACCAGTATGCATTTTGTAAATTAAAAAGTTAAAAAATTGCTTTCAAAATAGGAGGTGCTCGTCCGAGTCATATTCAAAGCTATTAAGTTGAAAGTTTCACAATTTTACCTACAACAAATTTGGTTTTAGCTCAGGGATTCTCAAACTCCGGCCCACGGGCCACATTCTTTCGGTTTTTCTTCGCATATAAGCCGAAGAACCGAATGTCCGTCGGGTGTTTGGGCAGGCCTGCTCTAACTATAGCATTCACACACACAGACGTTATTCTGAAAATAGATTCGATTCAGAGGTGGCCAAACGTGTATATACATTCGTATAAGAAAGTAAAAACAACTTATTTATCCAAAATAATTATTTCGCAAAAATTATATTTCAGAGAATATTGTATTATATTGTGTAGTATTTGCTTTATTACTCTACAACCAAACAAATACTTATCATATATCGTCATTCACTTCCAAAAAGAAGAACCACTTAGTGAAAAAATACAGTCATATATTTGTTTACTGTCATTGAGAACCATTAAATTTCATTTGATCAATAAGAGGTAATTCATAATATAATCTGAGTAATGATAAGTCTCGGTGCAATTAAATAGCAATTTCAATAAAAGTTCTTATTAAAATCGTATGAATTAAATCTGTGTGTCTGCGTGTGCAACGTATCATTATTGCAATGCACTTGAGAGTATATTCTGGATCGGCCACATAAGAACGTCTCGACTCGACCTAAATATAAATAATGTGTTTCACAGACAACGACATCTACTATATTTTACTACGAGCCAGCACGAGTGCTGCCCTCTTCAAAGAGTTTTTTAACCTCAAACACGTGTTGAAGAATTCATTCATTCATGGAAAGTGGAATTTTTATCATTTTTATATTAAAAAGAAAATAATATTGCTATATTTTGCACAGCAAGCTATACATGGTATATGAGGATGTTGATTCAAAATTATCTGTAGTCAGGTTCTGTACACAATTCATTCATGAATGTTTACGATAGTTTAAATAGTGATTGGTCACGGTAAAATATGTCATTCGCACATTCATTTTTTCATCTATACACAATTGCTAGCACGTTTATATTTATATGACTGAGTCATATTTGATTTATTTCTTTATTGTGGTTTCAGAATATTTTGTGTCATACAAATTGCGTGCGCTTTTTACTTTGTCTCTGAAGAAAGAACAAGTCACGTTCACTTCAGACAATTAAACAAACAATTGCCATTCCGGATACAGAGGCGATGATTGAGACATCATATTTTGATCATACACATAATCGTTTAAATAGAAACAAAATTCATGTTTAGCCGTAGCGATAATACAAGACAGCTTTAGTGTTTAGTTGTGTGTCTGTAAAAAGTTTAGATAAAAAATAGCCTTAGGAAAATGTTCTTGTGGATGTTTATTATTCAGTTAGTTTAATGCGGTTATAGATATTGTTGCACAATAATATAATTTTAAAACACGTTTTTTGCGAAATATCAATATGTTATTATTGGTTTTAATGTAATTCTTTTAATTACTTAATGTTCAAAACTCATTTTGAAACTGTATAGAACAAAAAACAAATTCACTTTTATTTTTGCTAAAACACCGTTATACATAGAAAAGTTTTCTACTGAACTCTTTAGAACCGATATAAGCCGACCGGGTGCAGAGTTTCGCACTTATTTTGTTTCGGCTAAGTTGAGGCTTTTAGCAAACAAAAAATAAGTAACTTTTTAGCTCGGCGCTCTTTTAATTTATAAATTTTGTAAATAAAATATATAGTCTGCTACGCTTTGACGTATATAACTATTTGTAAATCTAAATTAACCATAAATCATGTACCAGTTTAACTTCTAATATATTTTGAATAAATGAACCGCAGAATTTTTCCCAAAATGAAACCTATCTTAAAAAGCAACTGACGTAGTTGGTTCCTAATTTAGTGGAATTGTGGAAATGTGTTAACAAGAGTTCCACAAAATAAAACATTATATATTGCTTAACTTCCTATTCCTCCCGCAATATAGTCTAAAACAGAGAAGAGTTGAAGAAGTTTAAAAGGATTTGCCGACAACATTTGTAACGCCTGAAATAATGAGCACAAATGACGCATCACAACCACGATAATGGGTCATGTGTGTAATGGCCAATAACCTGGGGAATTTCAATTTCAACATATTTTTATGTGACTACCTCTGATAAGATACATTAAATTGCCACATTAAAAGAATAATCTTACTCATTCTTCAAATCAGAATGATATTGATTAATTCATTAAACATTGCTAACAGATTGTCTCTTCCTTTATACATTATGCACATATTGCCAATGTGAAATATAGAACAAATATAAAAAATAATACAACACCAAGCTGAAAGCTAAAAGTTATTTTCATTTTACCATAAAGTTTATAGAATTTACATAAATAAGCGGTCCGAGATTTGAACCCGGAATCTGCAATCTGACTCGCATTTATTGTACAAATAATCAAACAGACCACAAGTGAAGTACATCTACGTGTTATTCATTGTATACTAGTTTAGTTTCTATTTATTTATGCACATAAAATTTACTTCTACATCATTCATGATGCAAAAATAATATCCGCAGGATAAAATCATATCAATATTTTATTTATTTGTGTAATATTTATGTTTGCATATTAATAACAGAAATGTTTCAACAGTACATTAATTAAATAACACATAGATATATAAATAATTGTAACTTCGAGCAAATAAACCATTTCAAAATTTATTTGTAAAAACATCTAAAAAATTTAATACCCCCAACGGGCTTTTGTTAGAACTTGCCGCAGCACCTGTGCTGGTCGTAAAAATCGACCAATGGAAGAGGAGTAAACATCGTTAAAAATGTAGGCCTACAAACAAATCCCCATCTTTTCAAAGCACCGATGTGTTGATGTGTCGGGCATTTCTAGTTTACGCCGTAACTATATCATTAATATCTAGCAATTTAAATTCATAAATTTCAAAATAGGTTTCTTTCGGGGGCTTGTACAAGTCTTAAGATTATTACTTTCAACAGTTTTTGCTGCAGAGTGATGTCAGAGAGACAGACACGCAGTAATGTTTCGTAACCCAGGCGTGAACTCAGGGTAAAGTCGATACGTATAAGTTCACCTACAGAAATGAACAGCACAACTAATCGTATTCAAATAATATAATAGCCGTTGTATGTGCGTGCGTGCGCGCAAACATTCATTTTCTATTAAAATTATAATTAGTATGGTTTAGTATCAAAAATTATTCAAAATTAATATGATGTCACACTGTAAAAAATTTTTACAATGATAATCATTGGTTTAATCATGACCCTCGATAATCATAGTAATTTTACATAGCAGTGTATCTTTACTATTTGGATTTTATAAAATGTAATATTACAAATTGAACAGTATATTTACATATCTAGATTTATGTTATGTAATTTTACAAATGTCGTAGTAAAGGAATACATCGCTAAATGTAAATTTTACACTAATGATGTGTAACATTAGTTTTGAAATTGTAAATTTACTAATATGAGATGTAATGTTTACATTTGTAAATGTAAAACGTTTACAAGTGTAACTGGGAAAATTAACTATTGCAAATGTAACTTTACTAATTGAAGATGTAAAATTCCGTGATTATATAGTATATTTTACATTAAATAATGTAATGGTATTCTTAATGGAAGTGTAAATTTACATTTAAAAATGTAAATTTACTTTTGCAATTGTAAACTGAGGAAGAAAGTATAGGTATTTTAACAAGTTATAATTTTTTGAATTGTTTTTATTACAAATATAAATAACAAAGAATCGAAAACATTTATGCGAACTTAATTTATGTCATTTGTTTACAAAAAATTGTAATTAAAACAAACTTTGAACAAAAAAATCATCCGTATTTCAACTAAATATTTTTAAATTTTTTTCATTAAAATTGTTAATAAATGATATGACCGACCTCACACAACATCTTTTACTTCTGCTCCCAACGTCAGGATTTATTTTCAAATATAATCTAATCGATTAATTCCATTGTTAGGAATAATCCTATGGTGTATTCGTGTATTTCATTTTGAAATTAAAAAATATAGCGAAAATTGCCTCCAAAATATGTTTGGTCCCTTCATTTATTGTATTATCTTCAATGCATATATAATTGTGGCAGATTACATTTGACCCTGAAAAAAAAAATTAAATAAGTTTAAATTGGAAGTAAAATAAAAAAGGAATTGTTATTTTGTTTTATAAAATGATAGCTGAAAGGGGTGCATTGAAAATATAACGTACCAGGTACACTGGAAATTCTCCCTTTAATTTTTATTTTAGTGCATCTTCCTACAAGAAAAATACTGTAGAAATTTTTATTATACTTATACTACATTTTTGCTAATCTTACCTCAACTTCAAATAAAGGAAAACCAAATTCTTCGTGAAAGTATTTTGCTATAACCTTTTAAGCAGTTAAATAATGGTGTTCTGGTGCCTCGATGTTGGTATCTATTTTTATAAAGTAAATGTGATCTTCAGCATTAATATATGATATGAAAATACAGTTACAAAATGTAGAAAAACATTTTCAAATATTAAATTTACCATTTAAAATATAAAATTCCTCTAACTTCTGTAAATTTACCATCAAATTTTGATAAAATATAAAATAACAGATTCAAACACTAAATTTACAGTTTAAAAATGTAAAATTCGCATATTCCCTGTAAATGTAACAGTTTGTTCTAATGTAAAATGTAAAATATAATTTTCCAATCCTAAATTTACAGTTTGAACGTAAAATTTCAACACTTCTGTAAATTAACTATCAAGTTCTAATAAGATAATTAATAACCCTAAATATACAAGATATTATACATGTTTAACGTAAATTGCTTTTAAGCAAGTGTTAAATAACATATGTATATGTTGAAAGTTTCTGTTAATTTTACTTGCATAATTGGAATAAAAATTTAAATGGTAATTAATATATAACTTCATTTAACTTACTTGAAAAAGGAAACTTCTATTTTCAATGTTCAATTAGAAATTAGAAACACCTCTTCTTTATATATAAATATATTCACAGTTATACATTAAACAAATATACGGCCTGCTCAATATGATGCACCAGACGCATGTATAGCCTAAACAGGTCTGAACACATGCGTCTGTTCAATAGAACAACGCAAACGCAAATTTACACAAACATGTAATTTTACACAAGATAATTGTGAAAATACTAGATTTAATTGTAAAAATACCATCGATTATATATTTTATGTAAAGCTGCAACATTGTCATTTTCTTTTTTTTATTAATCATTGATATGAATTAAAATTACATATAATGTATACATATATATATATATATATATATATATATATATATATATATATATATATATATATATATATATATATATATATATTATATCATATATTATAGAATATATTATACCTACCTTAAATTTTGATATTCATTAATAAACAATACCATTTTTATTTACTATGCATATATAAATACTTCAAAGCATTGCGTACCTAATACTATAATACTTTAAAATTGCGTAAAAATACATGAAAACTAATAATTTGCACTCCGTTTTTGTAATATTACAACTTTATTCCGATTATTTCCAAGTAAAGTTACATCAATTTCGTATTTTTACAGATCAGCCTGCGAGAATATGGAATTTTACTATTGAATATTTAATTTTGCAATAGAAAATTTAATTTTACTGTAAAATATGTAATTTTACAGTGAATTATTTAAGTTCACATAAAATATATTCATAGTTGGTAATATTACATAAAAATTGAAGAACACATGTAAAATTACACAGATATGTAATATTACGCTAATTTTTAAGGAAAAATACAAAAATAATGATTGTAATTTTACACGTATTTTTTACAGTGCACGCCAAAGATGTATTTTAATTATTCCTGCAAACGTACACTAAGAAAAAAAAATTAAATCTGTTATAAACGGGTTTCCGCTAGTATTCAATAAAAGGCCAGACAACTATTAATGTAACGCAGTCACCGTCTAATAAGTTAGGAATCAAAAATTGAGCATTCCCCGACATTGATAGATATTTGCTTCTAGAATTTACTGTCGCATTTGTAAACCCCTGAATTTAGTAGCAATATATTAAGATGCTGTCAAGTATAGGCTAGGTGTGCGACACTAATGCACTCTTTGGCACCGAGCCGTCCCAAAAAATTCAACGAAAGAGGTGTGCCAGCAGACCAGCAGAGCAGCGGGATGAGAGAGGGAGGGATACAGAGTTTCCGGGTTACTTGATACGTTACGTACACCTTGTGCAACCCTTCACATGTCCGGAGTCTCACCTCGCGCGACTGCCGATAAAGTGACAGTGAAATATTAACTGTTTGCCCATAAATAATACTGATTACCATCGTTCAAGCCTACGGCCTTCACACAAACAATTCGCAAATCGTGCATTTTGAAAGTGTATCCATTTTTATATTTGTAATATAATAAGGAAGAAGCAGATCCAAGTTGAAATAAGTTAATTATCTATACAATTTAGATATATTCATGGTATTGTTTCTTTATAATCTTCATCTCGTGTCAACCTTCATATAGTTATAGAATATTATAGAGATTGTATTTGATTGTATAAATAGAAATATTTGATAGGAAGAAATAGTTCTGTTGCTAATACAAAGATAAATATTCTATTTTGATTGCAATAAGAAGAAGGATAGCCCAATGTTCTCCTTTGGAACATTTCTACCCTCTGCTGTTACGCTTATATTTAACTAGAGCTTAAATGTTATATTTTTATATTTAACAATTTATTCTATAACACGTACAGTTTATAGAAAACGTACCGGTTTAAATTTAGTTTGCAAAAATAACAAGTATTCCCCGGGCTACATATAAATATTTTGTTATATTTATAATTCACACAAACACAGACAGGTGTAATCTCGATAATAGTGAATATCAATTCAAGAGAGTTCAAAACGTGAATATCTGTTAAAATCAAAATTTTGAAGTTTGTCATGATTACAATACTATTAAAAACTAAACCATCTTCATAAACATTAAACGTCCTTCAATAATTAAGGGGCGATACTTGTGTGCAGCCGATAAACTCTCCGACGTACGTTATACAACATATTTTGTGGGCTTGTGGGATTCTCTCCTCATTTTGTCCAAATTAGGAATTTTTTACTGGAATATATTCTTAAATGGAAGTAATCTACACGGTGACGTATGAAAAAAATTAACATTTGAATATTAATACACGAAACAATGCTTGAAAATATTGCAAATTGTGATAACTAACAGCTAAAAATATATATATTTAAAAGATATAATTTAATAACAAATACGGTCGGTTGTAGTTATAAGTCATAACTTCTGTGTGTGAATGTTAGTTAAAATGTTTAAATATGAATAGTAATTCCGAAAAATAGAATATTGGGAGTACTTACTATATGTATAACCTTTCGTTGTACAACAATTTCAAAAATGTTTTGCTATGAATAAAATAATAATTGTGCCAATTCTCGAACAGTCATATAATTTTGTCTACTGCAGCATTAGTGGTACTAAAAATGTTTATTATCTGCTGTGATCAGGATATTTTTCTAATGCTATCCTTTTATAACCATCATTTCTATATCTTTAATTATAGTAAATGCCATGGACGTTCAACAATTATTGCTAGTGCACATTTCAACATTTTTATTTATGTTTCAAATCTATAGAAATTTCTTCCTGATTATTTGACGCAATCTTAATTGTATGCAATGCAAGCGAGCGCACGATTACTTTCAAGGTATGAAACTTCATTATCTCTTTTCTACCATATATGCATGTATGTATGACATGTTGAATATTGAAAGTAATAATTATTATACCTGAAGTGCTGTTAGATATATCCGGGAACAGCAAATTTATGAACTAAAAGAAACAACCTTACACGATAAATTTTGTAGTTATCAAAAAAAAAATACAATTTATACATCATAGACCACGCAGCAATGTGTTAATGGAGACAACTTCAATATACTGTTCATTTCTAAACCAAGATTAAGTGCTTTGAAGTTTGAACATAATCGGTATTATCCGTACAAATATATGGTCACCAAAAAAAAAAAGAGCCCTATATCAGTGACACGAAGATAACTAAGTTCAATCGAGTGGAAGATGCATTTGGGCTGTTTGCCAATATGATACCACATTCTGCATAAATAGGTAGAAACGATAACGAAATTTCAACATGACATGGCCTTGTATTTAGTAGGTTTCATTCCTGCGTCCTTGTTTATCAGAATAGAGCAAAATACGTTGCAGACGTATCGTATTTTGATTGGCTGTTCTGTGATTCAATAGCCTTGAAAACGAGACACTACCAATAAAAAACGTGGACAATTTGAGAGTATTGGGTTTTGGGAAAATAAATTAAATACTGTGTTAGCATCTGTAAATGTGTAGTTCTAGAGAAATTACTTGTATATTTGTTAAAAGAACTATGTTTTTATTAATATATGTTTGAGAGGTTTCGTGATACCGAATCAAAACTGTAATAATTTTTTTAACAATCCAGACATCTCAATGTCGTTGACATTGGACATCTAGTCACGCACACATATACATATCTAACTATCTATGGACAGTGTTAATTTAATAATTTCCAGCAAAGTGCAGTTAACAAATGATAAAGATAATTCGAGCAGCGGACGACGGAGGCATCACAATAAAAAATCCAAAAGTCGGAACTGCCCACGATTTCCTCTGCCAGCTGTCATATCATTTTAAATTCGTTGTCGGTGTGTGTCTGTGTGTATGTGTACTATAGTTGTATATACCAATGTACACGCATCTTTCTGAAGCCGACAATCATTCATAAACTTTCACTTTACGTCTACAACAACATCCATCTGATTGATTCCATAACGTTTGTTTAAAAATACCATCGTACATAAAATGTATATTTAGAATATGTACCTACTTGCTACTGCACTACAGAATCATATGCTGTTACAAAATTGACCTAGGCTTACGAACGAGTTCCGTTTAAATACGTTGTTCGTTATGTATAATTTTCCTGAGCATATAAGTCAGTAGCCATTTTAAAGTTTTATAACCATGCAGAAGTACGGAAGTACTAGCTCTAATTCTTTAAGTAGGTACATCATAAATATGTTCAAACTCGAGATATTAATGGAAATACACGATTTTACATCCCCAAATCGACGTGTTTGATTATTATATAATACAATAAATATAATATATGTACAAAATAAGGATTTATTTAATAGTTTCATACTCATATCCTATTTTGGATTTTATGTTTTCAATTTGTACCGCTAAAATTCCTTTAAAATATAATGAAAATATAATGATAATCGAGTAATACATACAGGAAATTGAAAGTAAATACAATAATCGCGTGTTAAGTTAGGTAAATTTATATGTTTTCGCTGAAACAACAGTAAAATGCAATTAATGCATTTGCAGTTAATTGGAATGTCGCATGTGTCATGTTACACACTGTAATTTTATCTCTATGCTGATGGTTCATTTGTGTGGATGCGTAATTACATCATTATTCGTAGATTTATTATTACAGTAATGAAACCCTTGTTTGATTAAAATCAGCAAACTATTAAATACCGACTGTTTCACCAACATATATTGGTACATAACTTAGCGGCACAAATTACAATAATCACCAACATACGCCATGTCAAAACACCGAGATCCTGCCTCTAAATTACTATACATATATGAACATATTACGCAAATAATAAGAAATTATTTTCTTGGTAAGGGCTCACTAAGGGTTGAAGGCAGAATTATGGTCCTATTCTAAGCAAATCTATATTTATTTAAAGAGATTTTTTTAATATCCTGCACATCTTTGATAAATAAAATATAACTATATATAATAAGAGTAATATTCGAAATATTTTGTGGATTCAAGCAATTTGTTATTTGTATATAAATTATTTACAAATTCACAATACCACTCTACAATTCAAAAATAGCCACAAACAATTCAGAGATAGTCAAAACGTGTATTTCCGTTAAAATCTCGAGTACAATAATATAAGAAAGTAATGTGCAGACTATAAAATATTTTGTTTTCAAAAATAATTTTCTTAAATTCAGTGTAAGGTCAATAACAGACGTTGTTTGGCAGTTAATTTTTAATTTAAAGAATCTTATTTGTCCTAATAATCAGTCTGAAAGACTATTTAAGACATAAAAATAGTTTCGGAACAAATAACACAACACGAATTTGTGGCAGTTAAAAACAAACAATGAGCGAAATTAGTTCACTGACCGCTGTTCAAAACAGAAAAGAGTTAAGAATAATTTTCAGATTCACCTTCCATGATGCGTTAATTTATTTTCAATTTTATAAGCTCCTATAGTAATAATCTGGAGTTTACAAGATATTTACACGAGTACCTATCGTTTATTCTATAAAAAGTATGTTGGGGCCTACACTCGACTTTCTTACAGCCAGAATACATAGGATGGAAAGAAAAATACGAATTTTAAAATTCAAGCTAATTTTAATAATAAATTCAATTCTATGTTGAAAATCTTATTCTCGTCTCGTTATCAACATTTTATATTAAAGAAATATGGTCTTGATTTTATTGTTATTATTTGCCATATTGTTCTAGGTTTTCGACAAAATTTGGGATTCTAAACGCATTTTAAGGTTAAAGCTCCCAAATACGTCGACCTTTAAATTTATATGGTATTACTATCATGATCTTATAGATTTAAAGGTAAACCTTGAACATAATGATATTTTTATTGAATCATATTTGATTAAAATATAGCAGATCTGACAATTGGAGACGTTTGGATTGACATAAACCGGATGCAAGTCCTGCAAGCTATCGGGAACCGGAAATGCTTGGAGGGTAGGGTTATATCCGCTTAGGTCATTGTACCGTGTCATCGGATTTATCGCTTTAGACAGCCCACTCGAAAAACCATAGTAAAATGTATATTATATTGTCCGTATCTAAAATATGATGGTATAGTATACAATATACGACATGCTGTTTTTAAAACACTAGACTACACGAAAATAGATAAATTTTGGTATTTTTCTGACCTAATAAGATATCAGTTCCTGTTTATTTTTAAACGTGTACACTATAGAAAACAACTTCTGAAAATTATTTGTTTGTACACGTAGAATAATATATAATGTTGGAAAAAATTACGTTCAAATTTAGTGCCCTCTAATTTTTGTTCTGATATTATTTGGCTTTCTTGAGTATAAAAAAATTATAATCATGGAATATCGCATTTTGCGTATTCCTAAATTTAAATTATCTATTTTCAAGACAACGTGTGTGCGTCTGTGTATGGGTGTGTCTGTGAACGCTCCAACTGCCACACAATCGAACATAAAATTATGCAAGTTTATATTTAAAGTTTGAAGAACGGAATAAAATTACCTATTTTTGAAACAAAATCTATATCAAAAGTACAGAACTTATTCTTGCAAATTTTTTGCCACATCAAAAATGGCTCGAGTTAGATAAAAGAGATTTTTATAATTGATATTGAAATTTCTAACATCTTTAGTTAGATAAGTTTATTTCAGAAATGTACACACACTCACACAAAGATTCAGCGAAATTCAAAAAATCTGAAAAATTCCATGATTAGAATATTTTTATTTGTACTACGTCTATTAACAAAGTAAAAATTAAATAATATTATACGTACAAGAAATCCAAGTGTAGGGCACTCCAGATATGTTTTAAAATATAAAACTAGTTTGATAAGAAAATGCAATAAATATAAAACAAAATGGCATTGTCCATGATATATAAGTTAATAGCAATTTTGTTTAGTAGTGAAGTAACTATTTGATAGAACGCAGTGTGTCAATATTGTAAACATTTTGAAAATTAGGTATCAACATTTGTTATATTTCACCGCAAGACTGGATATATACAATTGGAAATATTTTTCGTATAAAATGAAGATCCTAAGTAAGATTATAAAAAATATTTATATATATATATATATATATATATATATATATATATATATATATATATATATATATATATATATAATAAAATATAAATTTGGCTCACATTTTGAATACCTGGTGACGCTTGTTTGAAAAGTTTTTTGGAAAAATAATCACCTTTTAAAATAGCCCTATCATATTTACGTTTTCCTAGGTACCACACATATTGATATTGACAGATTTAATAGTATAATTGAGCGAAGGCCACTCTGAATATATTATTTATATTTTGCGAACAAATAGACATAAGTCAAATATAAAAATTTACAAAAACAAGGATATAGCAAATGTTAACCACAATTAATTTATCAAATATCTATAACTGCGAGCGTTTCTAATTGAACGGTAAAAATGAGTCATGGTAAATCTGGAAACAATTAGTTATGGTTTATATAATGTCACATTTTTCTTTTCGAGGGTATAAACAAACTTATTACAAGATCTTTAAAATATATAAGGAAGACATATAGAAAAGGAATAATGACAAAGTCTTTTTCTTCCCGTTTTCCCGCTCATTGCACGAATTTTTTGACCACCATCGTATTTGCAATGATTAGAAAATAAAATGCAGAATATAACACTTATGGTGCAATTCTGAGTAAATTTATACATCTATAAGTAAAATATTGATAGTGTAAAATATATTTAAATTGAATTACAAATCATTTTTAAACTGATTCTATAAGATATATCGAACATAATACATGATTTGTGTAATTAATAATACTAAAATGTGTATCCATTAAAGAACTACAGCTTTTTCAAAATCTTACAGATTCTCCTTATAGACCTATAGACTGACGCAGAATCGCACCATTAGTATATTAATATATATTAAGTGTGAACAACATAAAACATTATTATTTCGCACATACAATTGCTGTATGAGCTATTGAACTTATCGCACTGGGTTTTTTCTAATTTTGCTGATTTCGCACAAGTCCACTTATCTCATAAAGTGTCTAATTATTTCTTTTAAGCTTTTGGTTTTACCTGAACAAATATCAGTAATTCGCTAGAATTTGTTGAAATTAGGAAATAACCTCGCATATAGATCGGATTGGTTGAATTTAGAATTTGATTGTTAATTATTTTTGGTATATTGCGCTTTCGGCGACTGCAACCCAACTTCATCGGAATTTCTCCAACCATTATATATATACAAGTTATCTTGTAGACGGCTGCCAACGTGTTAAAATTAGTATTACACGTAACAAAAAACAAAAATTGCATCGGCCGGGAATCGAACCCGGGCCGCCCGCGTGGCAGGCGAGCATTCTACCACTGAACCACCGATGCTACATGAGGTTAGCAATGAATACTAGTTTTTAAATATTTATTATTGTTGGTTAAAGTCAAAATATCAATTAATTTAATTCATAATTCACTCAAGTGCTTCATAATTTTACTAAATAACACCATCATTAATTTTAATGATAATAGAATACCACTAACGTATATACGTTAATATCATATGATGCGTGCGCCTGTGCGTATGCAATGTGCAATACAGAATTGTCAACTTGGTTGCTGTAAATTGCCGTTAAAATTACTTGAATTGTTTAATTTTAGTTTCAAGTTGGCATTCTATGCATAGGTTCCAAATTCATCAAATTAGATTAATAAAATCTATTTGTTTATTTATTCAATAACCGTATTTGTGGACAATATTATAATTTGAACGTTGATTTCATTTATTTTTGTTAATTATGATCACTTCTTCTATACTACACAAAACAGATCAATTGAGGTTATATGCCCCAATAACTAAATTTAGAATAGGAGTAATTATCCTCAAAAAAAAGTATAATTTTTTTAACGTAATAACTAAATTATAACGCATCAAATATTTTAGACCATAAAAATATGTTTTCCGGAAATAATTAAGTAAAATTTTAATCCAACAATGTAATTTGATTAATAGCCTGATTTGATTTAAATTTAATATGCATTCAATTTTAAAGTACATTAACGCGAAATATATATATATTTTAATAATGATGGAAAAATATTATAAAATGACGAATTGTATCAAATTTATTATTTACCATATTTTATAGCAAAATAATTCCAATAATAACAAAAATAAGAATGAAGCTCACCTTGCCGTGAGGTTATAATGAGGATAGCACTATAAAGAACTATATAAATGCTATATTTAACGAGCATTGGTGTGAGCATTAATCCATCTAGATCTTTTAACGGCGAGATTTTAATAAACATATTATTTCTACGAAGGAAATACTTTTATAGCCACTAATATTTAAAGAAATAATCTCCAGTTATTGTGGATAAACAATTTGCGTAAATGTGAGACGTCGCAACCATAAATATACATAATTGAATTTTTTATTTGTTTGAATACATTTCTGAACAACAATTAATCATGAATGCCTTGTTAGCTAAAATAAATAAAAATGAAAGTGTATTTCCATTTGTATGGAAACCAGCAATATATGTATATATTTGATACCATCACGTCCGCAGAACTGTTAATATTATCATTGCATATCTTAAATAGACATGTTCGAAATTGACCTAGTAATTTGTATAAATGAACCGTCCCAATTTGCTACGCTGCACACGTATTTACAAATAATTAAATTGTTTAGAAGCAATTTAGCTAATTTTCCGTTTCACTGATATTACATCGCTTCATTTGAACATAAATAGATGGCATTTATCGAAATTGGCGTCTTGCGAATCAGTAAACCTTTCATATAAATTGGTCGGTAGCAAACTTCCAATATTCTTGAAAACAATATTTAAACAGTTACTCTTGCTGCTTCTGCACTATTTGCGCACATAAATATAAAATTCTAAATAAGTTTTGCATTTTGCAGTTTCATTTAAGGCTGTCCTTTGCCCCGTATAGTGAGTGAAATCGTTTATTATAACAATAATTTTAAAATTTAATCGATAAAGTATCGATCATTTCCGTGAGCGACATGATTGGTACGAGTAGTGGATGATGTGAATGCACAAGGGTAGGATGCTAAAATGTATTTTGGCTCCTTCCATAATTCACCCTCTTGACAATCTAATTTAGCGATCTAATTTCCAATACTTAACAGATATTCATTTTAAATTTTAAAACCAGAGTACATGATTCTATAGACGTATCAGACTTATGATAACGTTGGTAAAAATTTAAAAATATTCAACGCGCCACACGTACTGTATCAAGAGCTTAAGTACTTTATGGTTTACCTGAAACATTCTTAGAATCGAAAATAAAAATAATTATAAATTAGTAAATAAAAATATTGAAGGCTATACAGAGTATTTGATTTAGATCATTTTCAATTTGTACATTTGTTCAAAAAGTAACAGACTGTTAGAGGTTAAGCACCACTGCAATAGCAATTTGCTAGTATATTTATCTTTTAATAATTTTAGTTATCGCATTTGATAATAATAGTTTTATTGTTAGTGATATATTCATATAGATTAAAAAGATTTTTATTGGGTATTTTTAGAAAATACAATTAAAGTATTGATTTTGTTTATCTTTGTTATGGGAAAACAATGAAAATACAAAGTATTTAAACTTTGTTGGTTAAACTATTTATATAATTATTTATTTATTTATATATATTGATTTCTATATAGATGATTTAAAATTAGTTCAAAAGTTCATATAGTTAGGTTTATGTATATTTTTAACTAATAAAACTACCGTTTTGAAGTAGTTAACAGATTTTTTAAATAATTTCATAGATCGTTCAAAGGTGAATGACCCCCTGAATATGTATATGTAATATTGACATAAAATTTATCTTTGATACCTTAACCAAAAAATGCATTAATATCAATATTAAAATTTATTTAGTAAATATGTATCTTCCGATATTGTAAATTGTAACGATTATATTATTTTCTGAGAATAAATAAATATTTTGTTTATTGTTGGATTAATATTTATTTACACAAAATATATCTTCCAATATTGTAAATTGAAACAGTTATATTATAGTTCAAAGAAATCTGTGATGAAAATTTATCAAATATTGGAATCTTGTAAATTATTTACAAGAGAAAATCTAAAATTAATGTTGGTGGCAGAGAACCTACATAACAAAATGTTTTGTTGGGAATCCGTCATAATCCTGTTAATTGTTGAATTTGTGTAACATAACGAATTTCGATTAGTTAAACTTAGTTTTAGGTTAAACATAATTTAAGTTTAGTACAAGTAAACGAAAAGCTAAAAATAATTGCAGTTATATAATAATTTTATTCGTTATTAATATCGTTTATCTTTCTTTATCTTGTACTACCTTTGCATTTACTGATTATTCAACCACATTCTAAGTAGATTCAGTAACCTTTTAAGGACCTTGAAATTTGATGCAATAAGAAAATATGTTTTGTGGTAATGTTGCTAAGCAATTTAGGAATTATTGTACAGACAAATTTTGTTGTACACGACAACATATCTTTTACCCAAAATCATTTATCTACCTCGTACTATTATTGGTATATCTTGACTAGAAAGAAATCTGTTTATATTATATTATCTAAAACAATCTGCTCTCTCGTACCATGAAAAAGAGACATTCTTATTTAAGTTTGTAACTTGTAGACAAAGATATAGATCGCGTCGTAAACTATTATTTATATATATATATATATATATATATATATATATATATATATATATATATATATATATATATATACATTTGTATTAACCACAAACTTAAAGATATACAAAAAAAAATTATAAATGGAATATTAAAGAAATAGACATAAAATTTACTGAACAGCCACTGGTATATAACTGAAAGATGGTATCTAATGATTATATTATTGTAAACAATAAAAAAAGCCGTAGTTGCGACCAACTTGTCTAAAATAAAAACAAAACCGAACCTGATTTAATTTTATAATATGCCATTTTCGCATCACTTTACTCTACCCAATAATTACCATATTTTAACTATGATATAAATTTTAAGATGTTACTATAAATCTTAAAGTTAAGTAGTATATAATCTTCAACAACAGCTTGCGATTAAAATCAAAGAATGGTTAAAAATACATGAAAATTATATGATATTTTCTATATCTTGATGAGGGTTTGATATATGAAGGAAATAGACAGGATGAGATGACACAAATTTCCAGCTCGCAAGTTTCAAATCAATCACAGCAGGGGTTCCTTTTGTAAATAATATTCATTAATTTCACAATGAACATATATATATAATCTCTGAGTTTTGAATATATAACATACAAAGATTATCCTATAATACTCCTCGACTTATATTATTCAAGATTTTACGCAAACTTGATTGGAGTGACAAATGACATTACGAGTATAATTTTCGAAATTATTATTTTTACTGTAACCATGAAAATAATTGTTATATTTTAATGAATATCCTTTTCGAAGTCATCTAACTACGAATTGATTATTTATTTTTGTCTGTGTGTGAGTGTCCGTCTGTGAGTAACATTACTGAAAAACTATTAAGCGCAAAACAGTGAATTTCGTATTTAAGCCTAAGGTTTTTTTTGCGCAACACTTAATAGATTTTGAGCATAATCGCACAGTTGAGAGAGGGTCATGAAGTCATGAGTAAAATCTCTTATTCCGTGATCAAAGACCAGAGTAGGTAAAAAAAAATCTGGAGTCGTATTCACTCGACTTTTTATACTTCCGCTATCTATTTTATAATATAACTTTATTTTTATTACTTTCTAATACGAAGTAATAAGTAAGTATAGGGATCACCAAAACAATCGACCTAGAGATTCTAATGGAAATATCCATAAGAAAATTAGACGTATGAATGACGAATATACAGTGAATGAAAGAGAGATGAACCGAGAAAGCATGAAAATGAAGTAGGAATGACGCTTATAAAGGGAATGAAAGAAAACACATTTCGTATATCTCGAGAAATTTCGTCAAATTAATATTTATATTCTTCTATCACATCTAAACCAAATATGCCTACTATTATAACTTAAAAGAAAGTTCGGTGTTGGCCACAACCGATTCTTTTATAAAACTCTTGTTAGATTGCCGTGAAATAAAATAAATATTTTCAAATATTGAATAAGTGACAAGAGTAAACTGTTACTTTTGGTGCACACCTGGGCGATATATACAAGGCTTAAGTTTTTATTTTCATCATTTTCATTCAACAGTTTTAGCTTTAATGCGGTAACACACACAGACATACACACACAGATGTCACTCTGAAAATCGTCAGATTCGATACTTGTTTATATTCATTCGTATAAGAAAATAATTAGCATAAATTTTCGGAATCAGGAAGACGTAAATTGTATTTTTGTACATAAAAAATATGTCTACCTACAATTGTAATGTGTGTAACTCTCGTGAGTTTCATGACGCCTATGGCAATTCAGTACACACACACACACATGACATATGTGAATGTAGATTTGAATAAGGCATGTGCATTAATACAAGATCATTGCGCATGCACAACTTTTAAACATTTGATGAAGTCATATCTAAGGCGAAGGCAGGTTAGGTCATGGCACAGCATCCATACATCTACGAGTATCCATGCATTTGGAGTGTGTGTCGACGAAACAAAATAAAAGTTTATTTGGATGTCTGCCCGGAAATGTGTACTGGGATCCTATAGTCTCCTCGTCGCTTCTCTTGTATTTAACGGTGTTGTTGTGGTGTTATATATGTGAATTATATCAGTGTACTTATATGTGTAGTGGAAGGTAGCAAATAATCGAGATAACAGAAGCTATCCCATCCGTCCCGCTACGCTCGTATATCTACCGTGGGAACTGATCACATGGACATGGACGTACTTACAATTAAAACTAATGGGGGTACGTAAAAATTGAATATAAATATATTCGTTTTATTAAATCAACAGTAGCTTTGGTGGAAACTATGGATAATTAAATAAATGAGAACATGCATAAGTACAGGCACCAATGCCTTCAGTTCGCCGTATAATATATTATTTTTAGCTCACCGTACGAAGTACAAAAGAGTTTAAGCAATCGGTAGTGTGTCTGTAGTATTCTTGAATCAAAAGATTTCCTTAACAAAAAAATAAATATATAACTCATATACTTGGATGTTAGTCGTCGCTCGTAAGACCAAATTTGTGCCCTATTGAAAGTACCGGAGCGATTTACACCAAATTTGCTACACATATTATTTGGCATCCCATTTCCCCGAGTTATATAGAACCCCAAAATTTGGAGCCTCCTTAATACTGCCCTTATAAAAATAATAAAAACACCCAAAAACTATACAAGAAATTCTAAGTTATTTTATATCTATAACAATTTTTCATATTAGTAACTCAAAAGCCATAAAAAATTATTAAAAATTATAATTTGAATTTAAAAATATGGCCTCAATAAAAATATGCACTAATTTTTTATTTTGATATATCAAAATGATCTACAAAAATTTGCATATATAACATTTTTTCAAGTTATTAACCTAAAGACCATAATAATTAAATACAATTATATTTTTCGCGAATATTACTTATAAGGCGAGCTGCACGCACAGGTGCGTGGAACCTGGACTTGTTGTAGCCACTAATCTAGAAATAAAAATATACTATTTATAACCACTGTATTTTGAAGAGAAATAACACAATTAATTGATTGCAATACTACATTAAATTCCAAAGTTATTATTTAAAAATAATCTGGATTTTGGGTACACAGACAAAAACTGGAATGGCCTACACTCGAATTAATTATACGTAGTTTTCACTAGAAATATATATCCCTAACAAACTGTCAAACCAATACACCACAGTAAAACACGCGACACACTGACCGTTGATGGGACCACCCCCTGAAAAACGCATCAATCAATGGTGACCCCCGGACACACCTGACATGCCACTGTCTATAGTCATCGTCCTCACATTCGTCACAATTCATATTTTTATATAATCAACTCTTTAGTATTATCTCAAAACTCATGTAATGGGTCTAGCTCATTTTCTTTAATCTACACCATAATTATACCCCAATATCAATACTTCGTATAATTTCACTTAACACATTGGTTCATAGCTATTCATACTGCATATCCAGACAAATACATCAACATCAATATAGCTGCATACTCAAATATCATAATACGTTATAGATTAGCTATCAACCTCACCTCAAATATACACAACACCTTTATCACTCACTAAATCACTCTCAATACACGACCTACTTCACTGGTAGATATGCTATAAATGGTTACACGTTCTGAAATAAAGAATTAAAGAGGACTCGTACCCACATAATACCCTATTTAATAAACGAATATAGTTATAAGATACATATAATTAAAACGTATCGTAACACTCGAAACACGTTCTCAGTCGATCTATTGATGTCAAATGAGACTCTCTGGTTAAATTAAGTGATTTAGCAACGAATATTAATATAAGTGGAATAAGCGTTTATGATGTAAAAGTATGTTATAGGAATCAAATTATAGCCAATACTTATTTTTCTCCAATTTAAAATCAATGACAGTTGGTGATAGGTGTTAAATAATTGAATTTATTTCATGTGAACATGTAATTGTACTATTTTCAATAGTCAATTATTTAAATTTCACATGCCCAAGTTGCAAATTTAACCTTTTAACAATTACCATACTAACAGAAAATGTTTGTTAAAATTTTGAATACAAGTAGTAGTAGTAGTAGCTCGAGTTACGCCGGCCACAGTTACGTGTCTGAACGGACTGGTTCAAATCGAATTGGCGTAAAATTTAATCAATTATACAATGTAGAATTACGATCTACGTGCTCAAAAAATTCACGCATGTATTTTTATGTTTTGTAATGAATGTGTAATGCATGTAAATTTTATTAATTTTATTTTAAACATTTTTATCTAAAATAATATCAGAAGCAATGCGCACGACAATACTATTTTCCTGTATGTAATGTCTTCTTATAGTTCCATCAAAAATAGAGTGAAACAAAGAAATCCGTGCATTTTCTGTTCATATTATTATTTATTGGAGTAGAAATCTCTTTTGGGAAATCAGCATAAACATTCAATTCATCTTCGCTTCGATTTTCTTTAAAGAAAACTAAACATAAACTTACCCTTGGACATAAAGAAAACTGGCCTGACTGTTCTATATGAACTAGAAAAACATATTTCTCAAAAGATTTTTATTTGTTACAAGTCGCCAGATATAATAAAATCGTTGTTATTCTGATATCTTTTATGAAAAAAGTTTATTTTAGGTCAAGCAGGTTTAGCCAAAGTTAAAATAAGTTTGTTTTAGGTCAAGTAATTTTAGTTACTGCCGAAAAAATAACGAAAAAAATTAAAGATACATATCTCGCTATCTAGTATATTATTGACAATTGAAACGAAACTCAACTATTGTTAACATCTAAAAACAATGAATTTTCGTTAGATTAAAATATACCAATCATGTTGTTTTCAATACAATTGAAAACAAATACTAGCAAATATGAAAGAGCATTAATAAAAATGCCTTTATTTGACTTTATTCATATCGAGGTTTCATTTGTTATACAAGTTGATCAATTGAAAAGTAGTTCATAGATTTATTTTTAAATATGCAAATATTATATTTCCAGTAGAGTTAAAGCAAAAAAGAAACCTAGAATGACCATCTTCTTATACTCCCACTATCTATATCATTTTTTTTCCTATAATTTTGCTTTATTTTGCAATTGTTATATTATATTTCTCTATCGTTTGTATCTTGACTTTGGAAATGATACATCTATTTTAAAATGCGAATTTTTAGTAAATGGTATATTATTAGAAAATATCTGGACTGGCCTGCACTCGACTTTCTTTTACGCAGTTTTCACTAGTTTGTATATATAACCAAAACAAGCAGTCAAACTAACCAATAATCTACAGAAATATTCTGAAATATCATTTATCTAATTGAGTCTATTTTATTTTTCTATCAAAGGCGCAGATGATGTGATTTATTAAGACACATGCGAATCCATAGCAACGTAAACAAGATATTGATAATGTTTCGTAGCATTTTTCTCGCAACTTTGTACATTTTTGAAGAAATTTTTCAAACAAAAGTTATGCGAAATATTAATATCATTCATTATGAACATAACTATTTTTGCCGTAAGTGTAGCCGTTCTAGAGATATCGGAGATAGAACAAAAAATGTATAGAGTAAACAATTAAGTACAATTCTGCTAAAATTGATGAATAATAATATTTTTTATTGCTTCTTGATTTGTAATAAAACATTTAATTCAAGTTATTCTAGCTAGAATTATCGTTGGAAAATCTAAAAATTACATGTTTATCTATTATTCGATCAGAAATGATGCCCCTCCTAGAAAAAGACCGTACGCACGCCCATAGCGATCGGCGGAGAGCTTGAGATCAGTGGCCACTTCAGTGATGCGAACCCGCTATGGTGACAGTGCCATGTGCACCGTTCTACTCTGAACACCACCGAGCAACATTTGTCCGATTACAAATATACGCAAAGTTGTACTTATTTGTTTACAAACTGTTACAAACAAATACTCTAATTTTAGTGTCGAAAGATAATTGTTTTAGAATTTTATTAGCGTCAATATCATAAATAGCGTAAGTGCACATTATTTTATATTATTATTGATGCTGTGTGATCTTTGAACTGGTTTGACAACATTTATGTTTTTGTTTTGTATTGAAATTGAATTTAATTATGATGTCAGATGCTTTTAAATATAGCAGGATCCGGAAATTAATTCGATGTTTTTATCTAGGTAAAATATTTAATTGCTTTTTAAGTTCTTCGACGTATTACATTGTGATTTGTACTTGTACGACGGAAATACGCGTTTTGAACTTGCGTTTCTGTGAACGCTCTAACTTAAACACATTGCTTTTTGCAACTCTAATCCGGAAGTAATGGTTTGCCTATTCGTTTTCACTACTTCCAAAACGTTATGAACTAGAGAAAAAATGATTTTTTAATAGTTCAAATAATATTCAAAATTTTAGTAGGTTTTTCTTCGTAATTTTAGTTAGTGAATTAATTAAATTGTTTCAATATAATTGCTACATCGATTACAGATAATTTAAACTGTAATACATAAAAGAAAGACTATAGATTTTTTAATCAAATTCCTGACTGCAAAATTTCATTTAAAAATGTTGGAAAATACGATAGAAAATTGGGACAATTTTACGCGACCTAATACGAAAAATGATTTAGCTTTAAAGTTAAAATTGTTTTTCACGCAAAGTGCAGACATTTTGCGGAACTATAATACCTATGACAATATTTTCAACTTTTGCAAATTTGGTTAAAACATTTCTTATACGTAATTAGAATGAAAATATTGTAACATGAGAAATTTAGTATATGGAGATATCAGCGATAATAAATATGTAATTTAATCGATTTTAACTGGTTATGGATACTGCTCGAACTTCACAGTGCAACATATATAAAAATAAACTTGTAACTGAACTTGAAGAAGCCTTATTTTGTATAATAATTTTGAAACCGGAAATGATAAGGTTTTGTTTGCATCTATAACATCACTCGGTTACAGGGAAAATTAAAGATTAATCGATAATAATTAAAACCATCAAGCTAAAATCTTATCAAAAGAAAATCAATAATTATAATTAATCATCGCTTGTTGTGAGAGTTGAACCAGGAGCCTTTGCATGTTTAGCCCAAAGTTCTGGGTTCCAGAGAATTATAACCATCCTCCACAACAGCGTTTACATCTTAAATCACTTTGTGTTAAGCTGAAGAATGTGATATAATATTTATAAATAAAAACCAACGTTATCTTTATATAATTCATTAGTTATCTATTAATCATCATAAAATACGAAAATATAATAAAACATTATTTATTGCGCTATTACTTAATATATTTTATATATCGCGTCTTATTATAGTCATTATTCTTTTACAACTAAGTTTTAAAAAAAATTAAAAAGCCACAAGACGATTTAAACCTGGCCCCAGGGACGAATTTAGGTATCGTGGGGCCAACGTACTTTCTTGAACAAAATTAAAGGGTATAGTATTACAACCATGAAAGTTTAAATACTTGTTTTGAGTTTTCCTGGATTGATATTAATTTTTTTCTATTATCTGTGAGCACTCTACTTCAAAAATTTTTAAAGAAAATATCAAAAAATTTTATATGACCCGGAATAAACCCTCCTATTTTACAAAACGAAATCAAAACTGGTAAATATTAAACAAAACTAATAAATTTTATATGCCATTTTTTTTTGTAAACACCATAGCATTATTTACTGGAAAAACGCTTTTGAAATTAATAAATATGTTTGTGGTAACAATGGTTAGAATATTTACAAAATTAGCAATAGAATATCACAATATATTTATAGGGGAAAGTTCCTGAAATCGTACCCCTTAACAAAATTGAATTACCGAGCATATTTGGTTCGCTTATTTAAACATGCATTTAGATCAAATAATAGAGTAACGTCTTATCTTTAAATTCTAGGGCAATATCTATAACGACTATTTACCTTATTTTTTTTAAATTTGTCAATACAGCCAGCATCATAAATCGTACTGCTTATTTCCAAAATTCTACCTGTTCCTTTAATAGTAGAGTTTCGTAAGGATTAATAATACGCAGTTAGCAATAAATTTACTAATTTAAAAAAATTGTTCATTTATTCAAACACTATTTACATAATTAATTAAATTTAATAATTAAATGCATTTTGTACAGTTGGGACAGTATAAAAGTTTATCTACGGTTGACACACCATGCATCCATATATATCGTTCTAATGTGGACTTCACACAGCCAATAATATGTTGAACACAGTTAGTAAATACTTCTACTAGACTACCTAATTGGGATGCTAAGCTCTTCCTTTTAAAAGTGTATATAGGTGGATCATATAATCCTGCGGCATAAGCACAAAGAACTCTTCCTACACTAACAACTCCTCCAATTATTTTCTTTTCCCTTTGACCAACAATGTTTCCGCACTTTTTTTGTACCGTGGAAAACCCCGATTCATCCGTGTTTGCATCAATTCCATTTAATCCAACGTTATCTTTTATAATATGTCAAAAAAGAAGAATAACCGCTTTTCTTTTCAAATCCTTGCTTTTTAATAGATGAAATTTAATGCAAAAATCGTACTTGTATGTTATACCTATATAGTGGTACGATTTAAGAAACTTAGTAAACATGTTCAAATATCAATATAACCTCAACAGTATAAGAAATGCATTAAATAAATAATACAAGAATGCTAGTGTTACAAAATTACTATGAAATTAATATCACGGCAGATTTATTTATGGGCTAAGTTTATACCTTTTATCTTTGGCGGCTTTATCACCGCAGGGCCCTACGTTAAAGTGTCCTTAGTCTATTAATAATAAATAGATCCATGAAGTGCATTTAACTAATTATTAATTTTAAGTTTCTTGTACTTGCCGTTATTTCCGAGTATTCACTTTTCTAGATGAAAATTTAAGGAAAACATAAATTCAAAAGCACTATACTCGGTTAAATAAATGAAAAGTTCAATTCCCAAAGGATCTAAGTGCCAAAAACTAAATTTTGCAACAAAAGTTAACACCACACAGTTTACGCGAGTAATTATTGAACTGATGCATTAAGAAGTACCACTCGGTTTCTGTCAAACATTTTACTAATAACTATCTGATTACTCGAATTACGAATGTAAATGAAATACAATTCAAAGAAAATCAATATTTGAAAGGAAAAGCTGGAATGTGCTTCACTCGACTTTTTCATAAGTAAATTTCAATATAAACAATTTCCTTTTTTTCTAACTCGTTTTCGAGGAACGCAAACAGTAGCAAGAATAAACTATTACTGACGGTTAAGATATTGTTTTCAAAAATAATCTATATATCTTAAGTTTAAAGATTTATAATTGTGTCACTAACTGTACAAGAGTTATTCTCGATAATAAATTACCCTCGAAATTATCCGTTCTTATAAGACATAAAATAAATTCGCTTTTATCAAAAATAGGTCAAAAGGATAATCCGTATTAATGTTGTAGAATGTCCTAACAAAGAAACGCTAAATTACTGAAGACCTATGAACGTTGACATCAAGAAATATTGTTTTAATATTTGAGGTTCATATAATATTATTGTCTTAATCCTCATGTGACAATGATAAAGGAGATATTTTTATTATGTTAAGAAAGGTTTTCATTATAATTTGAATGTCTCGTACGAAAAGCATAAGTTATCACTCGTGTGTCGGGTTCTCAGAACCATCAAAACATCTACAAAATTATAATAATATATATATATATATATATATATATATATATATATATATATATATATATATATATTTTATTAATATTATATATACATATGTATATTATGATCATATAAAAAAAATGTAAGCCAGTTTTTATTTTCTGAAAAAACTATAGCCAGTAATTGGCCAACACTTTTTTAACATTGAACTTGATAAGGGACCTTGATTTTTTCATTACTCTAAGGAAATGATATCAATCTGAAAAATCACGTATCAATAACAGATAATTTAAGTAGCATATTCTAAAGTTTTTGTTATTTATTATGATACTAATAGAACTGAACAAATCCTTGAAATCAAATCTGATAATAATTGTTCCTGACAAAATTGTGATATTATTATAAACAAACTGTCAAAAGTTAAACGGTTTTATGTTAATGATATATTAATAATATTAGTAATTGGAAAATAATAATATTAATTTGTTTATTAAAGTGTATTGTTCTAAAATCGCAATCTAAATTTATAATGTACGCACTATTTAATGTTTTAATTGGTTTTAGTGTTATAATTACCACATTGTATCCCTTTTACAGTTGTTGCGAATTCAAAACTCGCAAATATTATGAATAGAATTGCAATAAAATTTGCGTATTTCTCTATATATCATACTTATATTCTAAAAATTAAACAATTTTCTTGGAATTAATTATTTTTAAATTTAATTACTCTAGCTCAAACATAACTTGCATCTTTAAGTTTAAGAATTTATACTAAGAAAGTACAATATTGTTAAAGAAAAAGTGATCTATAAAAAACCTTAATACATTGCCATTTCTTTTATTTTTTCGATGCGGTTAAAACGGATTACGTAACTTAAAAATATAATTGATAATTTAAATGTTGCCAATAATAACCTATTGAAAGGAATTAGCAATACAAATATACATTGGAAGCAACATATTATTTCTAGTGTCAGCTATTATTTTTCACATTCAGCATTTTTTAAATAAAAGTAAATTAATATTTCTGAAGTTAAATTTAGACCTACTTATGTTTATTATATACAATATTTTATAAGTATTCATGTCTGTGAAGTTTCCAAATAAATAAAATAATCAACTAACGTAATTAAAACTTATATGTGAGTTTATATAAAAGTGTGCCTACTCGAATTTTTTGTTTTGATGCTCGCTACGTTAAAAAGACTAAAACAAAAGTAATACACCTGGGATTTTCCTTTGTTTTACTGTAACCGATTTTTTGTTTGGTTGCAGGGATATGAGCATAATACAGTTTTGGTGTGTGATATTATCGATAATGTCGGCTAGTGTAAAGGTAAAAGGGTTGGTTGAGACGAGTGGTATGCTTTACCCCAGGGAATCGGAAACTCGCGAAGTATCTTCCCTAAATGGCTGGTGGAACTTTCGTCTTTCGCCATCCACTGACCACAGCCTTGGCTTCGACCAGTTCTGGTTCAAAAAACCCTTAGCTGAGGTAAGATACTTGAGAAGCTTTATATATTAGTTTTTCAAATATTGAACATTTACGGATACTTTCTATAAGAAGACTTAGAAGAAAATATTGGATCATGGAAAAAAATTATTGCTAGTTCTTAACTCGCTGTACGAGCAAGAGCATTCGGTCGTGCGTCTGTAACTACCGAATTAATTTTACATATTAATATACATTCAGAATCGGTGTTGGGAAGTTTAAACTCTATAATTAAAAAGTTTAACAACAAAACGGAAGTTAAATTTTCAATGCATAAACGTATAATGCATGCTTTATTATAAAAGTATGTCATATGCTAATTACTTGAAATAAATTACACGTGTATTAATAAAATATGAATTTTTGCTATATAAATATTAAAACACCTTAATAATACATTAAATCCCGCTCTATTCAAGAGTTGATTCACCCTACAACTGTTGAGAACCAATACTAATAAAACAACTATTAGTTTTTTTAGAGATTATTTATTCTCATGTTAAATAATCGAAAATAGATTTTTTTTTTAAATAACGAATTGATGATATAATCGAAATTGAAACAATGGTATATTACAAAAAAAAAAAACTTTACTGTAGTCAGGTGACGTGATCCTGATGCCCGTGCCTTCCAGTTACAATGATATCACTCAAGATATCACTATTCGTGACCATGTTGGTCTGGTGTGGTATGATAGGAAATTCTTCGTAAGCGAATCGTGGCGTATAGCCGACAGAAGGGTTTGGCTTCGATTCTCCTCAGTCAGCTATGCTGCACAAGTTGTAAGTAAATGGTTTGGCAATATAACTCTACTCCATTATTTTACAGATACAACATTATAAAAAATTGAGGATTATTTGTTGCATTATTAATCTTAAACTTAAGAATTCGATCTGATCCTCTTCTGTTTATTTTACAATAGCCATCAAAGTATATGATTTTATAATTTATCCACCATTTAATCGTTTAAAACATTGGTAGATAATAATCAATTATTGATAATTGATCTACAGTCTTTGTGGTTTAGTTTATTAGCGAAATAGTTTTTAAAGAAGTTATATTGTAAGGCTGATCATAATGATTGCAAGTTGACTGTATTTAACTTCACATGATGCTGTTAATTATTTGTACTCCAAATTGTAAAAGTAGTCTACCCCTCGTCTATTCATACGGGATCTGCACAGAATGCCCAATCGGCTTTTGACTACCCGATCAATGTACCTAAGAAAAATGTTCGTCTCGTCGCCCATCCTTTCGTTATTTGACAATTTCGTCGAACTTACTTCGGAATCATAGTCTAAGAAAATGTACTACACAATAGGTTATGTCTCTTGCGACAGTGGCGCCATAGGCCGGTGAGGCTAAGTACTTGTCGGACAGCCCTCGTATATACATATATATATATATATATATATATATATATATAACAAACTCACCAAAGAATTATATAGCAGATAGAAATGGAGAACGAATACATTTTTTGTATGTGTTACCTTTTGAAACTATGATTACTATGTATTTAGTTCTATGGGATAGTTTTGGCCAATCACTAATAATTGTATTCCGCTCAGTTGCCAATATAATCATATCTCAAAATACAGGTAAAGTAAACAGTGCAGAATTACCAATTAACTACATCAAACATGAATTGTTGACGGTCGTTCTCATATCTTTGAATGTTAAATAATGTAAATATTATTTATGTAAAAAAGTGAGCATTGCCATTTTTTTGTGATAACCAGAATGCTTGAATAATTTTTGCGGTCACTAATATCATACCATTGTCTATATGTAAATAGTTTCAGTTATTGTTATTATAGAATTACTATTCAATATCAAATTGGAATGCGTTTCTAAAACTGAACAGACTTTACTGCTAACATTAAACTAATGATATATTTATGAGAATATTTGTCCCTAGGCCCTAAGGTTGCAAGGTTTTTAGTCCATCATAGGTCGAACCATACCCTAAATAAACATCAAACTTAATTCTATTGTATAATGAAGCAATGTGCTAATTTATTTATAGTGGGTAAATGGAGAGCTTGTTATGAACCACGAAATTGGTCATCTACCGTTCCATCGAGAAATCACGTCACTATTAAATTTCGGACAAGAAAACCGAGTGACTGTTGCTTGTGATAATATTTTAAGAGCCGATACTGTTCCTCAAGGATTTACCAGTGAAATGTCAACGTAAGTTAGATTTATCTTCATTTACATAGTCAATTTTTTTTTAAATAAAAATCGCAAACGATTTATACTAATCTGTGTCCGTATTCAATGCTGATGTGATTTGATATATTATTGTATTCATTATTATATCTCTAGTGCGAAAAGTACTATAAAAAGTTTAATTATTTTGCTAGATTACATAAAAATATTATTGTGTGATCAGCGCTAAAACTCTATTGTATTGTTACGAAAATATCAGTACAATGGTATAGCGTACAGTGCAAGGAAAACGCATATTAATTTAGAAATATGAAGTGGCCTTCATTCGACTTTCTTATACTCTTATTATTTTATTACGATATCAAATACTGTATCTTCAATATAAAATATGGATTGTTTCCTAATCGATATATTCAAATGTTTTACACACATATATATATATATATATATATATATATATATATATATATATATATATATATATATATATATATATATATATATATATATATATATATTTTATGTTTTGCCTGACTTTGTTATTATTCCTGTTTCTTCAACAACAGAGCACTGTTATCAATCTTACAAATTTGTTTACATATTAATAAAAGATTGATCTCTTGAAAATATAAAAACATACTGGAGATATCTGTAGTTTACTGATAAAATTAGCATCCAATTTGTTTATGTTTGGAAAATTATTATACTAATTATTAAACAAATTTTCAAAATGTTTATATACACTCTGAATCTTTTGACTACAGTAAAATGTTATAAATTCTAATACATAATTAGGACTAATGAACTGCTTTCTATGTTCCTTAAGTGCAAACTAAGTGACTTCATATAACTTTAATTGCGGGATCAAAATACAACATTTAAAATTGTAACATAAAAGTTGAAATATTCCAGAAATTTTATAAAAACTTAAGACCGATCTCACTTTTCTATCCGCATAATTAAAAACCAGATATTGAAATGCTTGCGTTTCAACTGTACCGCAGTGTTTACCGCTAGAGGTAGTAGCTAAATTAGGATACAGTTACCTTGGAAATGCTCTTACAGTTTTTCAAAATATGACTATAAAATGTATTTTTAAAAGATATGTCTGATAATAATTGCAAGTTAAAAGTTCAATCTAGGCATGTACAGCCGTTAATTGCGAATATCGTTCTTCAATTCATAATAAACCTCTTATGAAAATCATCAATTTTTATTGAAAAATGTTTCATTTATTTTTATATGTAAAATATATAAATTTTGTAAAATTTCGTCTGTACAGTCGTGCATTAGATCATACTTAAGCGACATATATTTTTTTGGAACGATTATATTTTAATTTAGGATCAGCAAACGTCAAGAGCGGAACGATGATTTTTGTTTTCATGCTACTGGCTAGGGATTCCTCTTAAATTGTAAAAATTATTTTTGTTGAAAAATGAACTGTCAGTCCATTAGCAATAATTATTGGCCCTACGATATGTTCATGCGTTAATATGTTTCCTTATTTGTACCAACCTGTAAGGATGGGCAATTATGGGGGTATCTCTAGAATTTCTAGTAATATATTACAGAAGTTTGACTGTATTTCATAATGAATATACCTAATCCCATATTCGGGCGCTTTTATATTTAATTCGTTTATTTCATAATTTATTTTATTATAAAGGGATGAAGGTACACGGCTCGTCCAAGGTTATACCTTCGACTTTTTCAACTATGCCGGCATACAGAGGCCGGTCACCTTGTTCACAACACCAGAGGTTTACATAGAAGATATTACTGTTGAAACCGATAAGGACGGCGAAACAGGTCAGTGTTCATTATTTTTTAAGGCCCTTCAAAATACTTAAGTTCTGGACAAAGGATATATATATATATATATATATATATATATATATATATATATATATATATATATATATATCCGTAAATTAGCATATCGATATCTTATTTCTAATAGGGGCGTAATACACATTTGATACACTTTGCAGGACTGCATATAAACTACTTGGAACTTGTTTTAAGATACGATATATTATAATTCACTAAAAAAAATATGTACAAGCTACAATAACATAAAAACGTGATTTGTTTCAATATTTCATATTAGTGGGTTACGTCTTATTAGAAATAAATAAGGTATCGAAATGTAATTTTATTTTAATAGAATTTCCGTGAAAAATAGTCAATAGTTGACGGAAAAATAGTCAATAGTTGACTGAAAAATAGTTAATAGTAATGGCGGAAGATCATCATTACCGATGAAACTTCTGACAATTATATTTTCTTAAATAAGAAATTTAAGACCAAGTTCTTTATTTTTCACAGGTATCATAAATTATATGATTGAAGCAGGTGGTGTTACCAACGAAACCGAAGAAATAAACTGCCATGTAGTATTATTAGATCGCGCTGGTAACCCTGTCGCCAAAGACAACAGTACTGGTTCATTCAATGGTACTCTAACAGTACCATTCGCTAGATTTTGGTGGCCATATCTCATGGACCCAGATCCAGGTTATTTGTACACGTTAGAAGTTCAACTCTTGTCACTGTCTAACGAAAAATTAGATATATATCGTTTGCCTGTTGGAATCCGAACACTGAAGTGGGACAACACAAGTTTCCTTATCAATAATCGTCCGATGTACTTGCACGGATTTGGGCGACACGAGGATTCAGATGTTAGTATTTATTGCAATTATTAACATAATTATCAGTCAACACTAATTGATTTTCATGATAGCTTTGCAAAATAAATACATTTGAATAAAATAAAAATTAATGATGATGCCATTTTAATAAAAGGTCAGGTGAATGTGCAAGATATAAAATGATCGTTGGAAGGTGTAATTTCTCAGACAATAACACTTTTTGCAATAAGTTGACTGCAATGGCGGTTATATTAGAATATGTTTGGTATTGAATGCTGTCGTCTTGAAAAGATGAAATAACTAACATCAGAATACGCTTTTATTTATCTAAATTATCTCAGTTACCCTCTATTTGTATATGTTATTATTTTAAAATATCAGCGATATTTTTTAATCATGTAAATTTGATTCCTACAGATTCGCGGTAAAGGTTTGGATTTACCACTAATCGCTAAAGATTATAATTTAATAAAATGGGTGGGTGGAAACGTTTACCGTACATCACATTATCCATACGCCGATGAGATAATGGATCTTGCCGATCAGATGGGGATTATGATTATCGACGAGTGTCCCAGTGTAGACACTGAGTAAATATACATCCATTACCATTATTAGTTTGTGTTTGTCACTATGTAGATCGACTTGGTCATTTTAATCTTCTCCAAGTTGTCTATTAATATTATATGTACATAGAATCAAGAGAAGGCCCATGTACATTTTAAAAACATAGACATTTTATATAATGTCCATGTTTATATTTATTTATTTATATATATATATATATATATATTTGTTTTGTGTTTCTAGGAAGCAAATTAAATTTTCTAAAAGTAAATTTACATGCCGAAATTTCTCACGTTATTTTTCTTTTGTTAATTGTTATTTAACCAAAGGTTTGTTATGTAATTTTTTCCATAAAAATATTCAATTGTTTATAATACATTTATTGTATGACCACAGTTGCGAATTGCGAGGTCAGTTGCTACGACGTTATTTAGAATAACTTTTTACAGAAACGAGCAGTCTATAAAATATATTTTATTTTATTTTGTGGGCATAATCTGTTCAGAAAAAAATTAATACATCATAATAATAAGAAAGTGAATTTAAAAATAAGCATTATAATTGCAAATTCACTTATGAAAACTCGTCTTGACTGTTAGAATTTAAAAATTACTTGGAGAAGGTTTAGGTGGTTGAGTATACACTGCACATGTTTAACAAGTTTTCAAACAATGTATTTTGTGTAAATCTGCAATTTTTCTATCACGATGCACCGTTTTTCAGCTTGAATTTTAAATGTGGGACCAACGACACGCCTGAAAATCTTTTCAACTGTTTGTTATCCATAAGGTGTGTTACATGTGCTTATATGCTTCCAACTTTACTTACGGTGCGATTCTGAGCAAGTCGAAAAATTTGATTTCTATAATATTTGTTTATTGAATTACAGATTTGCTTAGAATTGTATTATTATTCAAATTCATTTATAATAGACTTATGGGCTTATATGACTTCTATACATTAGCCAAATGATTAGAAATATATTGCAGGGGTTGGCTTATTTTGTATTATGCACATAAGATGTTTATAAAGTGAATCTTAACTTTATTATTGTAATTTTTAAATATTTAAACCTAATGTTAAAATAATTAAAATTTTAGTGGATTCTCCACATCATTATTAGCGAAACATAAGAATTCCTTAACCGAATTAATTCGTAGAGATAAAAATAGACCATCAGTGATTGCGTGGTCCATTGCCAATGAGCCCAGGACTCAAACGCAAGCTGCCGATACATATTTTGGGTAATTTATCTACAAGTTATTGTAATATTAACGCTATATCAACATTTCTGATTATAGAGCTGTCGTTAAACATGTGAAATCAATTGATACTTCACGACCAGTAACTATCGCAATTGCACGAGGATATTTTGAAGACAAAGCTGTAAGATTATAGCTTTATAGAATTACAAACACTTCTGAATCCATCGTATAACTTCATGGATACAATTAGCGAACTTGATTTTCAAATATTCTTGTTACATACTTAAATTTGTTAGGGACTAAATCTAAAGTTTGTTCGACTATTGGGCATTCAGATTGTATCTAAATTAAAATGGATTCGCATGTTTACCGATTGTATTCATTTGCATATTATTTCAGGGAAAACATTTAGATATCATAAGCTTTAACAGGTATAATGGTTGGTATGCTAATGCAGGACAATTGGATATGATTACACATAAAGTTGTCCAAGAAGCTGAGGCATGGCACAATAAATATAATAAGCCGGTTTTGATGGCAGAATATGGCGCAGATACTTATGAAGGATTACATTTAGTAAGTTGCACCTTGAATTTTCATCTTTAACATTCGTAGTGTTACCTTAATACTTATTTTCTATTTGTGCAGTTTATAAATTTATTATTTAACATTACATTGACTGGAAAGACATTTCCATTAAAATTTGACGCTGTTGCTATGGAAATGTAGGTACAGATGTTAATCTCGTGTCTTTACTTACCAGTCATATATGATTTATTTATTTCGTCATTCGAAAATGTTCTAGAGATCGAAACGTGTCTCCAATAAAATTTGTTCATAAAAGATTTAGAATATTATTATATATTTAGAATTTATTTATTTCATCAACTACGCCGCGATTTGAAGTTGCCATGAACATTCATATATTTTACAATATTAAAAAAACAACTAAATTCTTGGTGTAAAGATCAATGATAACAGCAAGCCAATTAGTAATTAAGATTAAAAATTGCAATTAATTATTCAGTTTGTTTTATGATGTTCACAGTAACATTTAAAATTAATGCTTTAATTTTGTTGCTGTGAAAGCTTGCATTGCTTTTTATAAAACAACGTGGATTATTAATTGTAATTTTTAATCTTTATTACTAATTGGCTCTTAATATTATTATAATTTAATATATTTACAATATTTTTCGATATTATTTTACATAAAATGTTAATTTATTTTCATAGATATTGCTGTATGCTGTATCATGATAACATACATGCCATGACGTAAGGTCTTTGCCATAAAATATCACAAATAATAATATTAATACGTACATACATACAATTTATTCTAACTAATACCCAACAGAGTTGCAATGTGTAGGAAAATTTATGCATATAAACATTATAACTTACCCCCCAATGATGCTATGCTGACATCTTAACCTTTGATGAACACAAATATTTAATCTGTCCACTGTTAAAACACTTCATAACTCATAATATAACCGTCATACGTTTTATCCCGAAATAGCACAATAAAAACTTTCCCTTTCAGTCCCCAGAATATGTATGGTCTGAGGACTATCAAGTTGAACTAATGTCCCGTCATTTCAAAGCGTTTGACCAGCTTAGAGCAAAGGGCTGGTTTATAGGAGAGTTTATTTGGAATTTTGCCGACTTTAAAACTGCACAAAGTAAGTTTAAATGTGTTTGAACATGTTTGGGAACTAGTTAAGTATAATCTAATATGGTTTATGTAGCAACTGCAAGAGTTGGTGGAAACAAAAAAGGTATTTTCACTCGTAGTCGACAACCAAAAGCTAGTGCTCACCATCTACGGAAAAGGTACCATAAGCTTGCTAATGAGTTATACGGTGCACCACTGCCAATAGATCTCCAGCCATATGAAGTAAAAAATGCTTGTATTAATAAGAATAATAGAACTGAATTATAATATACTATAAGAGACTAGATTACAATATTTGTATTTGTTATTTTTATCCATTAATAAAGATAACTATTAAGTTATTTAATATCGTTTTATTTATTTATTCAGCATCTATCAATTATAAGGACCCTTTGAGTTTTGATTGTTTTTGCTGTATCTATTTTAAGAACCTTTGGTATCGTTACTATTTTACTTTAGTATATTACATGTTATATACTTATAGTGGAATTCTGAGTATATCCATAACGTTATAGAGAATTCTATAAATTATTGGCAACGCTATAAGTGTTTTTTAATAAATAATTTTATTATTGAATTTATTTAACAAATTGTACAACATTGTACGCTTTATCAACCAATTGCTGCAAAACAATCATTTTGAAATTGTAAGCGTTTAAATATTTAAAGAATTCCTTATAGATCTACAGATTAGCTCAGAATTCCACCATAAAACCGCGAATTTCTTACATTGGGAGAACTACTTCGTGCTTCTAATGTCTGTCTGTAAGTGTGTCTTTGTTAACGTTTACCGTTGAAGATAAAAATATGAAATTACATCAGAAACAGAAAATCTTTTATTTCTGTGAAAAATTAATTCTGATAATATTGAAAAAATATATTTTTCTTATGTGGGTGCTAAAATATTAAACGAGGTCTTAAGTTTTATATTTTTATCTACAGTTCTTGCTGTAGAACGATCACAGACATACACACAGACATTATCTGGAAAAAATGGGTTGTGGCTAATGCAGGACTTTCTTTTACGTAGTTTTATATATATATATATATATATATATATATATATATATATATATATATATATATTCCAAACAAACTGTCAATAAACACCAATATTCCACAGTATTACACTGAAATTGTACCAATTATCTTATTATTTTATGATGTTATCAAATATTGTATCATCAATATTTATTGATTATAAAAATATAATATTAGAAAATAAATAATCCAACAGAAACAATATGAAAACCAAGCTTAAATGAATGGATGGAAAATTATAGCAATACCAATTTGTAATGGTTTTAAAGTACTAACTATCAAAACTAACCAATACACTACAGAAATATTCTGAAATGTCATTTATCTAATTCAGTCTAATTTGTTTTCTTGTCGAAATATTGACAGGCGCAGATTAATCGATTTTATAAGCTACATTCGCATCCATGACAACGTAAACAAGATACTTATGATTTTTAGTAGCAATTTTCTCGTAACTGGTACATTTATTGAAGAAACTTTTTAAATAAAAGTTGAGCGAAATATTAATATCTTTCATTATGAAAATAACTATTTTTGCCGTAAGTGCAGCCGTTCTAGTGATATTGGAGATAGAACAAAAAATGCATAGAGTTAGTTCCTGATGATGACCGAGAGGCCTCTACGGCATCTACTGGAGAGGCACTAAAGTCAATTTTATATAGTTATGTGAAACATAACCAGAGAGGCCCTCTAATAGTAACATTTAAAACTATAACGACAGGTGGGCATGTGGTAAATTTTAATATCATAATCTACAATAATAAATACGGTTTAATTTAAGAAATTATTAATAAATACAGTACAGCAGTTAGATAAAAAATGACTAAATGCATTATTTGTAGTGGGAAGGATGCGTCGTACAAGTGTCCAAAGTGTAGAATACAATAGTACGTTTATTTTAAAATATATTTACAAAATAATAATTATAAATATTACAGTTGTTCGGTAAAATGTTATAAAACACATACAGAACAAAACTGTACACCAATATCTAATAAATTAGATGAGGAAAAGAAATACGAATATGTAACCGAAGATACTGTGCCAAAGGAGAAACTACAACTTTTAGGTTAGTTTTTTGTTTTTCTTAATTAATCGGTCTGTGGCATTAAAACTAATCAATATAAAGTGCGTCTACGTGCCCGAAAATCGTGAAATATTTTTTTTTGAAAATTGAATTATATCGCGATATTATACAATTATCTGTAAGGATAATTTTTTAAATTTGTATTTTAGATAATTGTGATGATCTTAAATTTCTTTTAAATAACCGACATCTTCGAGATGTTTTACTAGAAATTGATAAGACAAAAAATGCGACTGTTGTGATGGAAAAAGCTATGAAGGAACCTATATTTGTCGAGTTTGCTGATACATGTTTAAAAACCATCCAAGATGAATGTGCAAAATCAGATTGATTCATTTGTGTAAGTAATTAAACGTCTCTAACAACTGGATCACCGTCTAATTTCTTCAATCTGGGCAATCGTCTACTTGCTTCTGCTTTCCATGTTTCCACATCGAAATTCTCATACAACGGATTTCCAACAAATAGCAAATCTTCCAACACTGGAAGTTCTGTCAATTTGTGGAACTCTGACCATTCTTTCACCAAATTATTGCTCATATACAACACTTTGATTTTTTTCAACACTCCTATACCTAATTTAAATATCAAATTTGCTAAATATAACCCAGTAATATTTCGGTAATATACCTTTAAGTTTCTCGATAAAATTGTATGAAATCCACAACTGCTCCAATGTATCAGAAACGGCTTCCAATCCGGAAAAATTCTTAATATAATTTCTCCCCAATGATAGAATTTTTAAATTCTTCATAAGTTGCAACCCCGTAATCTTTTCAATCATGTTCGTGGACAAACTCAATTTTTCGCAACTCACTAGAACGTTTAGCGAGTTGTCCATTTTTTCTATTGGTGGAAATTGAAATTGTAAGCCAACGTCTGTAGCCTCCGAAACATCTCTTCCATCGTTCCTATCTTCCCATCGCTTTAGCGCTTCTTTTATCGAGGTTGGTTTAGCCATAGCCATGGTGTACGAAAAATGTCAAAATCTTGTGCAATTTTTGCGTTAGATCAGAAACTCCCTGTTTTATATAAGTCAACTATTTATTCGTTCCCATAGCTACACTGCCAGGACGTTCAAATTGTTTAATCAATCAACTAGATCGTGTCATTTAAAGGTTTATGGCTTGAATTCGTCACTATTTAACAACATATTTTACGTTAAATATTTTATTGTAGCATAATGCATGTCTAATGTCCTTTATTCCTTTGCTACAGTTTAATATAAGAATTTAAAATGAATTGTATATTATCTAATAAATCAAGTTTTCTATTGAATTGTCGAAATTATTATTACCTTTTACTTCCTTGGGCGTTATCTAAAACGAAGTATAATGGAATCCGCTTATAATGGACTTCAAGGCTCAAAGGGATCTATTATAACCGAGCGTCATTTTACAAGAATCTGCATTATTTTGCATTATAGGTGGATTTTATTGCATTTGAAATTCGAGTTTTTACTTTCTTTTACAGAGTAATAAGTAAGTATAGGGGTCACCAAAAAAATCGAAATCGAGATTTTAACGGATATACACGTTTTGAGCTTCGCTGAATCGAATGTGACTATTTTCGGAGTGACGTCTGTGTGTGTGTGTGTGTGTATGTGAACGCTCTAGAGCCGAAACTGTCCAACGTAAAATTATGAAACTTCAAACTTAAGACTTGTATATAGTCTAGTTGTGCACCTCCTATTTTTGAAAAGAATATTCAAACCGGCAGTGCATGTTTACTCAATGCATTTTTTGTTCTATCTCCAATATCACTAGAACGGCTGCACTTACGGCAATAATAGTTATGTTTATAATGAAAGATATTAATATTTCGCACAACTTTTGTTTGAAAAGTTTCTTCAATAAATGTACCAGTTACGAGAAAACCGCTACCGAAAATTTTAAGAATCTTGTTTACGTTGTCATGGATTCGAATGTAGCTTAATTAATCGGATCATCTGCGCCTGTCAATATTTCGACAAGAAAACAAAATGGTCTGAATTAGATAAATGACATTTCAGAATATTTCTCTAGAGAATTGGTTAGTTTTGATAGTTAGTACTTCATAACCATTACAAATTGGTATTGGTATAATTTTCAACCCATTCATTTATATAAGGTAAGCAGCTTGCTTTTCATATTGTTTCTGTTGGATTATTATTTCCTAATATTATATTTTTATAATCAATCAATATTGATGAAAACTACGTAAAAGAAAGTCCCGCGTTGGCCACAACCCATTTTTTTATTTTTTACTTTCTTTTACGAAGTCTTGTAATCATGAAAAATTTCCCTGAATCGAATGTGCCTATTTTCGGAATGACGTCTGTCTGTGTGTGTCTGTGAACGCTCTAGGGCCAAAACTGTCGAACGTAAAGTTATGAAACTTAAAACTTGTATATGCCCTAGATGTGCACCTCCTATTTTTGAATTGAATATTCAAACCGGAAGTGTAAGTTTACTTTATACATTTTTTGTTCTATCTCCAATATCACTAGAACGGCTACACTTACGGCAAACATAGTTATATTCATAATGAAAGATATTAATAATTCGCACAACTTTTGTTTGAAACATTTCTTCGAAAAATGTGCCAGTTGCGAGAAAAATGCTACGAAACATTATAAATATCTTGTTTACGTTGCCATGGATTCGCATGTAGCTTATAAAATCGGATCATCTGCTATTTTGACAGGAAAACAAAAGAGACACTCAATTAGATAAATGACATTTCAGGATATATCTGTCGAGTATTGGTTAGTTTTGATAGCTAGTACTTAAAAACCATTACAAATTGGTATTGGTATCATTTCCACCCATTCATTTATATAAGGCAAGCTTGGTTTTCATATTGTTTCTGTTGGATTATTATTTCGTAATATTATATTTTTATCAATACATATTGATGATATTTGATAACATAATAAGATAATTGGTACAATTTCAGTGTATTACTGTGAAATATTGGTATTTTTTAACAATTTGCTTGGAATATATATATATATATATATATATATATATATATATATATATATATATATATATAATGAATACTACGTAAATGAAAGGCCCGCGTTGGCCACAACCAATTTTTTAACCAAAATATAATAAACGTTTTGAGTATTACTAAATTTATGGATATTGATTATTTTCGAGTTGAATCTGTACTACTTTTTTATTATTTCGAAAACTGCAAAGATTGGATGAAAAAGTGATAAATATTACAGTTTAAGATATATATATCTTAATATCTCGCAAGTTTTTTCAAAAAAACGTATTATAAAACCGCTTTTAAAATTAGTAAATATATATGTTGTATCCATGGTTAGTATTTACTAAATTGTTTAGTGACAATTGCAGTATTAAAATAGTCAAAATTTGAAATACAATGAGTTCAATCGAAAAAACTAATTAATATAAATTCACCACGAAATATCAATACATATTGTTGGATTGTATGTACAAGAAAGTCCAGCGTAGTACACTGCAGATTTCTTGAAGCCCATACGATTGAACTGTTTTCCAACAAAAATAATACAAAATTTTTAATTAAATATTTTTTTATTAAAATACAAATTTAAATAAATAATCTATACACAATCAAATAAATTTTTTAACAACACAACAATTTGATGCTCATCACTCTCACTAGCCAACGGCAACGTTTGCACATGCGCAGCAGCGCGATATAAAATCTGGAATTTTTCCGGTACTAAACGCTCTTGCATATGATACAAGTGTGTCCCAAGTGCATCAATATGACACACTAATATACGATTCAATCGATTTAAATCTTCGCTTGTTAGAAAGGTCGTTAAATGGCTGACTGATAAACATATCTAAAACATTTAGAATTTGTATAATTATCTAGATTAATTTTTTTTAAAGTAATAATACTTGATCAATTAAATTATCACGATGCTGGTATTCAATATAGCTTTCAAAGTGTTGAGTGTTGTCTAGGGCTTTTAATAAACCTTCCCAAATTTTAAAATAATATTTTCCGTAATGTTTACGGTCTTCCGGGACGGATAAGGCTAGAGCGGCGTTTATGCGTACTTTGAAATTTCGGAAATTTATTACCAAGTCGATTAATGACGAATAGACATTTGCCTAGAAAATTAAATCGTTAATTACCGATATAAAAGTGCTTCCTAATTATACTAAAAATGCAAGTGTACTTACTTGCCAAACTTTGCTGCCAATAAACAAATCACTATTCTTCATAAAATTTCCAATGGCATAACATGAATTCCACCGAACCTAAAATATTTTATTTTTTTATTACCCATAATTAATAAGTGCCATATTACGTACTTTCATATCTGAACACTTTGTCGAGTTGTCAACCAAAATGCGTATAGCTGTTTCGGTCATTACTTTACATTCCGGTTTTTTTAACATATCTAATGTTACTAATCGTAATAAATTGCCTAATGCTCTAGCTGTATTCGATTTGATTTTATTGTTGTCTATAGTCATTTTAATACTAGCATTCAAAAGTTTTATAATTAAACTATCTGGCAATGTTTCATTCATTGGTGTATTTCTAAAAATATATATTATATATGCACTTTAAATAATATAAGATATATTGATATTAAAAAGTAAATTAATTCCAACTGTTTAAGTACCCCTTACCTATAAGCAACAATGGCATCACTCAAATTTCCCAAAGCCCACGATGATTTGATCCTAAGGGTCAAATTCGGATTCTCCAATGTTCGTAATATTGCTTCAGCCGTATCCATAGCAAAACCTAAATCCTAATAAAAACCAACAATTAAAAAGCAAAATTTCACAATCAAACCATTGTTTACCTCTCGTAAACTAGGATATAAAACTGAAATTGCTAATGCTCTAACAGCAGCTCCTTTTACGTTATTATCCTCGTCTCGACTACAAGCTAAAAGTCGTGTGATTATCAAAATTTGCTTGTCTTTCTGTAATTAATAGAAATAGTCAAATTTTTGTTGGGTTTCGGCAAATTTTACAACACTTACAGGTAAATGCTCAAATATTTCAGGACCAATACTGCCTAGGCAATCACATGCTATAGATCGCAATAGAACATGTTCATCTTGCAGTAAAGCAGTCAGAGGACCACTTACCAGTAATTGCCAAAATGCAATACCTCTGTCTATGCTTAGAGCTTTAGGTTCGTCTAAAATATGAATAATTTAATAGATTTTATTTTCTTTGGTGACGTTTTAAATAAAATACAGTGGCATCCGCTTATAAAGGATTTCGAGGGACCAAGGGGTCCATTATAATCGAGTGTTTATTTTATGAGAATGTGAATTATTCCAAAAACACGTATTTTTATAGATACATTTCCATTATAAGTGCAGGGCTTCCACAGCAATTTTGTGTACAAAAAAGTGAAATACTGTAGTTTTTAAAGGATAAAAGTAAAATAAGTGATTGAAAAAAGATAAAAAAGTGAATAAAATATTCATTTTGAAGACTCCATTTTGTTTTTAGACCGATTTTGAGGTCAGATTCGTAATATGCGACCATAAAAACCTTGTGTTATCAAATTTCAGGCAATTAAATAAATAAAAGAGTTGTACATATTTTAATTAAGAGTGTATTAAAAAAAGCTAGAGTGGCCTGCACTCGACTTTCTTTTATGTAGTTTTTACTAGAAAAAATCAAAATATTGACGAGCACAAATCATAATATGATTGATTAAACTATATGCAAATACATGGCAACATAAATAAGATATTTAAGATTTACCGTAGCAGTTTTCTCGTAACTGGTACATTTTTTGAAGAAACTTTTAAAACAAAAATTGTGTGAAATATTAATATCTATCATTATGAATATAACTAATTTTGCTATAAATGCAGCCGTTCTAGTGATATTGGAAATAGAACAAAAAATGCATTTCCGGTTTCTTAAGTTTGAAGTTTCATAATTTAACGTTTGACAGTTTTTGCTCAAGAGCGTTCACATACACACACACACACATAGACGTCATTCCGAAAAAGTCAAAACGTGTATATATGTTGAAATATCGAGTTCGAAATTTTTCATGATTACAAAACTTACTTATTACTTTATAAAAGAAAGTAGAAACACATATTTGTTAATTTACAATTGAAAAAATAAGAAGCACACCTTCTTACACCTATGGGGAACTTTTCTAGAAACTTTTGCCGAAAAAAAATTGTTAAAAATGGGATTTGAGTCAACGAAGTTAGAACATTGACGAATTTTTAGCGTCTTTAATACTTTTCATACATTTATGACATGACTATAGTGAATAAAATTTTAAAATAGTGATTATAAGTGATCGATTTCGGAAAAGTGGAAATAGTGAATGCGTGGAAGCCCTGTTTATGAGAATATGAATTATTCCAAAAACACGTGCATTTCCATTATAAGTGAGTCCATTAAGGCCGTTTTAGGTTTTACCTAAAAGTCATCTGTCATTGTTCAATTTTTACAATCTGCGCATTTTGTTGCGCACATTTAGTGAATTATTTACAAAAAAACTAGAACATGTTTTACTTTTTTGTTAACAATTTAAACAAAAATTTAGTAACATATTTTTATGTATGCAACGTTGCGATTTTATTTTATTTTTTATATTTTAAATTATTTAGTAAATTTTGATTAAAAATAAGTTAAACAGACCTGTTTGCGTAATATATTGTTGCATAGCATGTCCAATAGAATCCGCAGCTCTGCCCGCGTGCAATCTCAAATCCATATATTTATCCATCAACGAAATTTCAATTGCTTTCCCAACTTGCACAATATAAGGCGCGAGCAACGAATGATAATAATTGCGACTCATCGCTGACAACAGTTGCAAAGACTCCAACTTAACTGGAGCCGGCACAATATTGGCATCATTTGTTTTATTTATATTCTGAATCACGCCTAAATTCCTCAAACATTTCTCTAACAACCACGGCAAATGTTTATTATTTTCTGTCGTTTGAGATTCATCCTCCTCCGACGAGAATTCCGCATATTCTATCTCCGAATCAGTTTTATTAGGGTTTGATAAATGTATGTATTTATATTGCGCTAAATGGGTCATTGTTTCGGAGACGATTGGCTCGGAGGCAAGAATACAACCTAGTACAATTAGAGCAGATACTTGGACGGTAGCGTCTGGAAATTTCAACCAATCAGACACGAAATAGAATAGATGTTTATTTATTTGCTACCTCGGTGCCGGATAAATGGACGGACATGTTTGATAATATTAGTAATAAGGCCTGGGAAAATACGATGATATGGGGTCGCTTGTACGAGCAAAGATAAACATTTTAAAGTTTGTGTTAGAACAGGAATTGAATTGTCTTTAAGTGCCACACATAAACATTCATGCAGTTCTTTGATCATCGAGCCAAGCACCATTGAAAATGGGGTGAATGGGATATTCTTTTCACTAAAAAAAAAGTTATTATTTACACCACTTGGCTAAAAGAATTTATGTAGTTGGCAAATGTAAATTCTGAAATTGTAAACCAATCAAACACTGCGGTAAGCTACCTTGTTTCTGCTTGTGCCATAAACACTTTAGATCCGTTCAATATGGCCGAAATAGCGTTTAAGACAGCAATACGGCCTCTAGACGATGGTTCGTTCAATAAACACAAGTTCAATGTATGAACACCAGTCGGCGAACCATCCGGAAACAAACTGGACCAATAGTTAAATAATACATCTTTTTTTGTAAGCTATAAACATTTTCATTAAACATTGTTGTTAGATTAAACGCAATTTATAAAATATTAGTAACTACAACCTTAATAATAGTTAACAACAATTCTAAGGCCGCTTGTCGTACTCTACTTTGGGACGCTGTTGTTTTATTACTTTTTCCCATTTCGGAGTCGGAGTAATCCGAATCACTTGTAATTATGCTAGAATGTGTGAAATTAATCAGTTTTATTTCTAAAACACGTATGACACAATGTATAAGTTTTTATTAAAATAGGTTTATTATGTTTGATGTTGAATCAGTACTTTATCAAACATAATACACTCGTACCTCGCCTAGTGCACGGCATTAAATTCAGAAATCCCCGCCTAGTGCACCGGCTGAGAGGCCGGTCTATCCTCACCACGCGCAACGAGCTATTGTTTATTTCCAAATAATGTAGAGATATGAGTTTAATGTTTGAGTCGGTTCAACATGGACGTTAAAAATAGTTCTATTAAAATATAAATTAATGGCCACGTTAAAAACAAGGAGTTCCCATCACAACTATTCGTAAAACACGAAAGAAATGCTCGGAATACCGTTTGTAAGATTGCGCGCGACACTACGGCGGAGTGGGGGAACTCGGAGGGGTGACGTGACGCCGGTGTACTAGGCGAGGATTAGCTCGTGTTCTAGGCGGGGGGTGCACTAGGCGAGGTACAAGTGTATTTGTATATAATTCAGAATTATGCACATAAAATGTTATAGAAAATCTTTTCTTAACTACTGTTAAGTTTTTAAGGGGTTATACGCAGTTAGAAGGCCGAATAAAAGCGATTTTTTAAGAATTTTTCCTGGATAGATATCTTAATTTATTAATGTAAAAATTTATATGCATATTGTGGTAGCTATTAACATTATATTGATATTTTTTATTTGTAAAAATAATGATTATTGAAGCTGCCATAGCCGATCTACGGGAGCTTCTCTAAAAAATAGGGGTTTTGCGGTGTGTGCACGATATATCTGGATTGGATCTTTTAAAATGAAAAAACAACAATAAATTCGTTAATATAAGGTATTATCTGGTATTTAATCGAAGGAAAAAGCAATTTTTTTTTTTTACTAAATGGCGGCTTCTCAACACACAAAATTGCGATTTTCGATAACAATTTTGGCCTTAAATTGTTTATAAAATGAAAACTATTTATCGGCGAGAAAAAACCTTCGATTAATCACTAAAAAATATGTTTATTAAGCTTGTGTACAAATTTGAGAGGGATCGGTTCAGCCGTTTCCGAAATACCTTGGCCAACGACTTTACAAACATAGTTTTGAGAGAAACGCGTTCAAAAATTCAAAAGCACTTAACACATAGTAAATATTTATTACAAATATGCGTGGAACTGGAAATATTCGTCGGATTGACATGAAATTTTCTGTGTACATTACGAAAAAAAAAAAAGATTAGTTGAAAATTCTGATTGCGTATAACCCCTTAAAGACGTTTAGTTTAAGTAGAGTAATTATTGATGTAATTAATCTAGTAATTTCGAGTATTTTCTATACAAATAGAATTACTTTGAGAAATCAGTGCTATTTATCGAATTATACATTAATTTAAAAAAAAATTATATATTGTGTCATACGGGCATAAATGGATAAAATACTTTGTATTGTCAACTAAAATGGCATTTGGAACACAGCCAACTTCTGTACTTTCAATTTGTTTAATATTGTCTTTTCTATGTGCAGATTTACGCTGTTTCCTCTGTTTTATAATCTAAAAAGTTATATAAGTTATATTAATTAAATATTTTGATTGGGTTATGAATTTCATTACTTTTCCACCCCTTTTTTCTCTTTTGATTACAATTGTAACATCAGCAATCCCCAAATTGGAGGGCAATATTTTTTCGGGTTTTAACAAATTTGTATCAAACAATTTATAGGTCATATAAAATTTGGCAATGCCAAGTAAACTACCCATATCGGATCCTAATTCTGTGAGTTGTGATATAACACTATCTACACCACGTAAACAAGAAGTTATTAGCTAAAAAAAAAAAGTAAGTAAGTAATGTACATTTTTGAACACATCCCTCGTTGAAAACGAAAGTAAGGAATTGCAAATACCTTACAATATATGTCTTCGTCAATATGAATTACTTTTTCTTTGGCAAGTATCTTCAAAAAGATTTCGTAAGTTATATCTAGATAATCTACATTTAATTCGTCGAGCGTGATAGTTTGGTCATCATTTACGTAACATACACATTCTAGACATTTTACAGCCCGGAACTGTACTTCTTGCAAATTACTTTGTGCTAGTTTAGTTAAGACTCCATGAGTTCCAATCAAATTAGGCAATAACTGAAATATTTGTTTTCCATAATTGATTTTAACGGTGCGAAATTATTATTTTATGAAAAATGGTTTTTGCCAGTTTATCGAAAATAATGTACCAACATTATTAATACTAGGTGAACTCGTGGGCACTATGTGCCCATATCTTATACAGAATACAGTCCACTTCTCTACCAATATTATAATATGTTAAGAAAATTTTAACTTCAAAATACATAAGTAATATTATTTGTATGTTATCTTAAATTTAGTTTATAGTTTGCTAGGTGAACCCGTGGGTACTATGTGTTCATATCCTATACAGAACACTTCTCTACCGATATTATGATATATTAATAAATTTAACATCAAAATACATAAGTAATATTATTTGTATGCTATCTTAAATTCAGTTTATAGTTTGGTAGGTGAACCCGTGGGTACTATGTGTTCATATCCTATACAGAACACTTCTCTACCGATATTTTGATATATTAATAAATTTAACTTCAAAATACATAAGTAATATTATTTGTATGCTATCTTAAATTTAGTTTTTAGTTTGGTAGGTGAACCCGTGAGCACTATGTGCCCATATCCTATACAGAACACTTCTCTACCGATATTATGATATATTAATAAATTTAACTTCAAATTACATAAGTAATATTATTTGTATGCTATCTTAAATTTAGTTTATAGTTTTCTAGGTGAACCCGTGGGCACTATGTGCCCATATCCTATACAGAACACTTCTCTATCGATATTATGATATATTAATAAATTTAACTTCAAAATACATAAGTAATATTATTTGTATACTATCTTAAATTTAGTTTATAGTTTGCTAGGTGAACCCGTGGGCACTATGTGCCCATATCTTATACAGAACACTTCTCTACCGATATTATGATATATTAATAAATTTAACTTCAAATTACATAAGTAATATTATTTGTATGCTATCTTAAATTTAGTTTATAGTTTGCTAGGTGAACCCATGGGTACTATGTGCCCATATCCTATACAGAACACTTCTCTACCGATATTTTGATATATTAATAAATTTAACTTCAAAATACATAAGTAATATTATTTGTATGCTATCTTAAATTTAGTTTATAGTTTGCTAGGTGAACCCGTGGGCACTATGTGCCCATATCCTATACAGAACATTTCTCTACCGATATTATGATATATTAATAAATTTAACATCAAAATACATAAGTAATATTATTTGTATGCTATCTTAAATTCAGTTTATAGTTTGGTAGGTGAGCCCCTGGGCACTATATGCCCATATCCTATACAGAACACTTCTCTACCGATATTTTGATATATTAATAAATTTAACTTCGAAATACATAAGTAATATTATTTGTATGCTATCTTAAATTCAGTTTATAGTTTGCTAGGTGAACCCGTGGGTACTATGTGCCCATATCCTATAAAAAACACTTCTCTACCGATATTATGATATATTAATAAATTTAATTTCAAAATACATAAGTAATATTATTTGTATGCTATCTTAAATTCAGTTTATAGTTTGGTAGATGAACCCGTGGGCACCATGTGCCCATATCCTATACAGAACCCTTCTCTACCGATATTATGATATATTAATAAATTTAACTTGAAAATACATAAGTAATATTATTTGTATGCTATCTTAAATTTAGTTTATAGTTTGGTAGGTGAACCCGTGGGCACTATGTGTCCATATCCTATACAGAACACTTCTCTACCAATATTTTGATATATTAATAAATTTGACTTCAAAATACATCTTAGAATTATTAGTGGAATTTTTGAGTGTTTAAATTATTTTTCTAAGGGCAGTAGTAAGGGGGGCCCAAAACATTTTGGGGGCTTATACTTCGGGAAGTATACGGGCGATTGAATTTAAACTGCGAGCGGATTAAAATGGGATGCTAAATAGTATGTGTACCAAATTTGGTGTGAATCGCTCCGGTACCTTCAGAGGAGGGCATAAATTTGGTCTTACTTATACATATATTAAAATACCTCTTGTATTTTTTCTACATTATCACGAATCAATATTTTTAAGCATTTAATAACAGCTTCATCTGGATCCTCAGTTAGTTTTAAATAATTTATAAGCCATTGGACAGTAAACACCAAAATTCTTCCATCGATAACGACATGTTGTAATGTAATTAAATTCAATATTAATTTGCAACATTTTTTAACTAATAACTCATCCGATGGTGCAACAATACTGCATAATTGGTGTATTAATAATACAGCTTTCTAAAAAAAATAATCAATTTTGAGGTTATTTAAAAATATATGGTCCATTATAATCAGGCCTCTGTACCATAACATAAATATACACGTTAATTATCTTCATCTATTTCTAGTTGAAATTAACGATAGATAAGTTAAATATATGTTATTATGTTATGATACATGCATGAGTATAAAACTTACATTATTAGTGGCAAATGGTAGGTTATAATTTAGGCAATTTAACTGATCTAGTAGTGACGTTACAATTTGCTTTTGCTTTTCGTTTCGTCCAAATACTAAACAATTAAATTTTGAGGATAAATTATCAAAGATAGCACAGATATCTTCCACGGCTGCCATTTTGTAATGTTACTAAGTAGTGTTGCCAACTGTTAATACCTATAAAGTTACTTTTTTTTGTTATTGCAAGCAATTCATGAATGTAATTAATACATTGGAATGATTTATTTGTTATAATATAGCTAGTGGATATTTGCTTAACATTCTTAATTAAATATAGAATTAATTGTGTGTATGATTTGGCTAGTAAGGAATCATATTTGATACGGTATTGGAACGTGCTAAGCGAATAATCACGTTATTGTGCAGGGCTATGGTTGGCAACATTGCTAACAGCTGTTTATCGCCAGCTGTGGCCCGATGACGGTCGAGAAGAGCCGAGTGGCCGCCACGATGGGCTCGTCCAATCTTTCATTCTAGCCCCAATCGCTTTTGGAGGGTTCCCTATTTTAATTCCTTAGTCTTGCGAGGTATTTGTATATGTTAGGTACTGATAAACACAATTTTATTGTATGTTATCGCCCCATGCTTGACTTTCTGTCAATATAACTGGTGTGTAAACATAATAATTAGGTGTGCCATTACGTTATTTTTACTATAAATATGATAGAAATTGATGAATGAAGGTGTGAGGGGTTCGCGAGCACCGTTAAAACTTTTGGAGTGTGTTGTGAAGGTGTAGTGTTCGTAAATATGTTGAATTAGTCAGTTTTGAAGTGCGGTCAAAATGGCGGACCTGGAAGCTGTGCTCGCGGATGTGAGCTATTTAATGGCTATGGAGAAATCCAAGTGTACACCAGCTGCACGGGCCAGTAAAAAGATTATACTCCCTGATCCCAGGTAAGTTCGTTCACCCCTTTGTTCCATCGCATGCATCTTCGAACGCGGCTCGCGGCCAACTTGATAGCCCACACTCCCTACGCAGCTTGCTCAATCTCACCTCTATTGTACGGTTACAAAAGAGTGTTTACTCTCTTATATTCCCTGATGATACAGGAATGGATGAATTTATTGACACTGATAATTATATTAGCGTTATTGGTGGCACGTGGAAACATTTGATTGTTGCCAATAAAGGATTTATATTGTACAATTAGTTTGCAAAATTTTTTTTTTTAAGGAGTACTTGCATTTTCAACAATACTATTTTCTATGATCAAGTTTCCTTATTTAGGCACTACATTTTATTGAAAATTTGCTCTACCCGAATACTTTAGAATTTGTTCTTCTTTTATAGTTTTTGGTACTTTCTCTTCTTTAGTATTGTTCTTCTCCGGCATATTACTTATTTTTCTGCGTTTTGCTACATCTTATTTAGCTCGCCGTACGAAGCACCGAAGAAGCTAAAGCATTCAGTCGTGTGTCTGTAGCATTCTCGGATCAAAAAATTTCATTAACAAAAAGTGTTTTTCTGGTCGCCCTGAATCCAAAAAAATATATATAACTTATATACTTGGATGTTAGTCGTCGCTCGTAAGACCAAATTTTTAGCCTCTATTCCTCTGAAGGTACCGGACCGATTCACACCAAATTTGGTAAACATATTATTTAAGATCCTATTTGAATCCGCTTCCAGTTTAAATCCAATCGCCTGTATATTTCCCGAGTTATAGGGCCCCAAAATTTGGAGCCCCCCCTTAATACTGCTCTTATAAAAATAATTAAAACACTCAAAAATTCTACTAAAAACTCTAAGATATTTTATGTCTACAAGATTTTTTCATATTGTTAACTCAAAGCCCGAATTTTTTTTTTAATATTATAATATTGAATTTTAAAATATGCAATAAAAAAATTTTTTTTATGAATATAATCTACAAAAAGTTGTAAGACTTTTATATCTATAACATTTGTTCAAATTGTTAACGAAAAGGCTATAATAATTAAAAAGCTCTGCTCGCAAGGTATATCTTACCTAAAGGCGAGTTCTACGCGTTGGTGCGTTTTAAGGATTGTTCACAGCGAAACAATTAGTAATTAAGCTTAGAAAATTACAAATAATAATCTAGTTTGTATTATGACAAGCTATGTTAGCATTCCAAGCAACACAATTTATGATAAATTTTGTTGATGTGAACGTTAACCTTGTATGTCATACAACAAACTTATAATTTCTAAGCTTACTTACAGATTGTTTCGCTGTGAACAATCCTTTACGCGTACCAAATCTTGTTTATTTCGGGGCATATTTCCTTCTCAGGAACAGGGAAGAACAAATTCTTTGGAGCAGCGTTTGGTTAGTATAATTCTGCCGAGAAATTCCAATGGATGGAAGATTTTGAATACCGGGTACGAATATTTGAATTATAAATGAATATAATCAAGTTTACTTTTAATATATGAAATATTTCATGATTACAATATTTCCTTTGTCAATTATAGTAAAAATGCTTACAATAATAATATCGATAATAGCAAAAGTTAGGCGGTAACAGTCCGTTATCATTTTCAATCTTAAGATAGCAATATAAACAATAAAGTCACTTTGTTCGCAAATTGTGAGCACTTATTTGCATTGATATGGCCTTGAATTATACCTACAATAAAATGGTAGTTATAGTGAAAGCCCTCGGAAAGTCCAATAACGCTATTCGTATCATACAAATTACTAATAAATTTAATTTAATAAGAATATATTACTGTTGCGCTATTCTAAGCGTTAATTTAGTTTAGCATGACGTTAATCTTAAGTGAGTATTAGGCAGTTGTCTAATAAATCTAGATTTAAACGTAAATTACTTTCGTCTTCGAAATAGAAATACTTTAGCTAAGTACATAATTGGCTAATGTGAACATTTTCCAGCAATAGTACGTAAGTTTCACTACCTTTGATCGAACTTTACTATTTTCGTTTAGTAACATATAAAATTCAAAAAATTAAATAGCGCAATGAATGGTTCTAATTAAGTGCTAAATATTGCTAGATGATTGTATAAATTTCGTATATGGGACAGAATTAACTTAACCGACAATAACATGGTTACTGTACAATTGATAGTTGGTTATGTATGATGCTAGTTTGTATTATGTTATTATAAACTTGCGCATTAGTTCACAATGTTTTTCAGCACACAAAATTTCTTATGAATCCTTTTGAATCGTGGTGATATGAACATATTTATAATTTATTACGTTGATTGACAAGAACTGTTATCACAAACACTAAGCGAACAATTAATCTTGATTGGAATTAAATTCATTAAATATAATCCGCGTTATTCCTTATTTCATGAAAATGTTGCTATTAAATCGCTTGGATAAACGGGAGTCTTAACGCAGATTTGTGAGACTATTTTTAATGAATTTACAGGAAATATTTGTTAACATATATAAAATAATCGTATACTTACATTTACAAAATTGTTGCTGAAAATAAAGTAAAATAAAGTACATTAGTTTCTCGCTTATCTTTTTGGGTGGGCCAAAGTAGTCGACCTACCCTAAGTCGGCGCCTATTTGGTGTGATATAGGCAGTAGATAAATTTTATATTTAAAAAAAAAACCAACCAAATCGCACTTACATAAATTTCCCAGGTTTTTTTTTTAAATAATTTGCGGGTAGAAAAAATATTGGGTTTATCAAACGCCAAATTTTATTAGTCGACAAATATTTGATAAAATTTTATATCTAATCACAACAAATATGTGTCAATCTGCCCTGTGTTTTAAGTAAATATAACCTTATCACTTATGTCCATATTTGATCGAAAGCGCACTCAATGTTGTAACATGACAATCACATTAAAATGTCGTGCGATTTATAAAAGATATTACACCTTTATTTTTAGTTTAATATATAAATATATAATAGTCAGTTCATAGTTATTTTACTATTATTTATTTCTGTACTTAGTTATTTTTACTTTCGTATACGTAATGTATAAAATTATGTATTGGGATCGAAAGAAAATTTAAATATCCGTATTGCCTATTTTCTCAAAGATGATGTGTGTGTGTCTGTGTATGCATGTGTGTATCTGTGTATGTATATGTGGGTGTGTGTGTGGACGTTCTACAGGTAATACTGTAGAAATGTGTTATTTTGAATTTAAGATTTGTATATCCCGGAAAAGACAACCTTTTGTTTTTGAAAAGGATTTTTCAACCGGATGTGCTGGTTTACTCGTGGAATTTACACATCTAAAAAAGAGTACGTGTTAGAGAAAAAGTAAAATTAGATTTATAAGTTATAATTAATAAAATATATAATTATTTTTTGCAATTTAAGTTTGATTTTTTTTTCAATTAATGTACAATTTATTCAAAATTTACCTTTGAAAATAGCCAAGTTACAATTACGTTTCCCTAGTGACCACAAATATTGTTATTATTATATGAAAATGGTAGTACGTTTTAAAAACACAATTAAGCAATATTATTTATAGTAAAACTTAAGTTGTGTTCAGAGCGAACCAAATAGTAATTAAGATTAAAAAATTACAAATAATAATCTAGTTTGTATTATGACAAGCAATGCTAACATTCCAAGCAACAAAATGAACACAATGTATGATAAATTTTGTTTCTGTGAACGTTATCGTATGGCATACAACAAACTGGAATGATTACTTATAATTTCTAAGCTTAATTACTGATTGTTTCACTGTGAACAATAGTATATGAAAGTCTCCAGAATGAAACAAAAATTTTTAACGATTTGTTTTCCTTATTAATAGTATTTTTCCTGGGTATTTCCGGACATATTTTATTGTGAAAATGAAACTTACATGATAACTCTGTTATCTAAAACTAATAAAACTGTCGAATTCCAAGGTGGAAGCGATTATCCTTCTTTGTCAGTTACGATGTTTTCAAATTTAATAACATAAACTCATTTAAACTTGAATGTAATCTTTAATACTATCGCGATATTTTTATTGACTCTAATGCTCATATTTGTCGGCTTTTTATTAAATTTCAACTTGCGATTTATTTATGCTAAATATTTTGTGTACTAATAAGTTTTTGTTTGCAAACGAATATTATTTTTTTATTATTGAATAAGCATAGATCTAGGCACCTATGCCTTCAGTTCGTCTTATAATAATTATAGTAGATCAGCGCGAGGTACAAAAGAACTGTGTCTAAAATATTCATGGATTTAAAAAATGTTTGCAAATAAAATTGTTCACGTCTTCTTGATTACGAAATGTACATAACTTATATACCAGAATTAATTTAATTACTTCTTAAATATAAACTGATGCATATTTTTAATTGGAAAGCGTATTTCAAATTTATATATATACGTAAGAAGTATTTTGACAAAAAGTGGATATTTAACAAACCAATGTTGAGGTGACGACATCTGTGCTTGTGCGTCATTTCTCATGGAATCATAATATCAAGTTACCTAACGTATGTATGTACTTTGTGTAGTTGCTTCCATTTATTTTATTTAGCAATAACCTGCATTTCATATATATACAGTGCTTCACAAAATTATTCGTACACTTCCATTTTACAAGTATAAATCAAAATAAATACTGCATTTGAATGATATCTCATTTACAATATCAATCAATTTACTTTCCTTTTACATTACAATTAAATAATAATGATAAAATTTAAAAAGTTATAAGATCAACATGCTTAACTTTGATAAAGACAAAATATTTGCAAGAATGTACACACAAAATTATTCGTACAGCTACGCATAATAGATATTAACTGCGCATAATGGATATAAACTGCGCATAATGGTTCAAATGTTACAATATATCTCTCATTCTGAGGTAGTACTAGTTGCCTTACACATATTTACGTATACTCTAAGAAAATGGGTCGCAAAAAGCAAGAAACAACTTTAGCCGAAAGAAAAATATGTCTTAATCTAATATGCCAAGGCAAATCATTAAGAGAAGTTGCTGCAATTATTGGTAGAACACATTCTACTGTTCAGAGTATTATAAACAAATACAAAAATGAGGGTCAATTGAAAAATATAGGCGGTCGTGGCCGGAAAAAACTGTTAGTACCTCAGAATGAGAAATATATTGTGCGTCAAATCAAAATTAACCCTAGGAAATGCATCAAAGATCTGACATCTGAGATATCAGAAATAATTAATAGACCTATTTCTACCGAAACAATCCGCAGAACATTGAGGAAGGCTGGGTACAATGGCCGTATAGCACGAAAGAAACCGTATATTTCTAAAGTTAACAGAATGAGGAGACTTTTGTTCGCTAAACAGTACATAAATGAAGGCCCTGAATTTTGGAATAGAGTTATTTTTTCTGACGAAAGTAAGTTTAACTTATTCGGTTCAGACGGTAAACCTATAGTGTGGAGAAAACCAAATTGTGAACTAAATAAAATAAATTTATGTGCTACGGTGAAACACGGTGGTGGGAACGTGATGGTGTGGGGCTGTATGTCTGCTGGTGGAGTAGGGAACCTACAGTTTGTGAAGCATATAATGAACAAAAATCAATATTTATCCATTCTTAAGGATAACCTACAACCATCTGCGATTAAACTTGGATTGGGAGCGAATTATCTGTTCCAACAAGATAATGACCCCAAACATACAGCACACATTGTTAGGGAATGGTTGTTATATAATGTGCCAAAGCAACTAAAAACACCTCCTCAGTCACCTGATCTTAATCCTATTGAGAACTTATGGTCAGAACTGGACAGACGACTAAGGACTAGATCCATAACAAGCATATCCCGACTTCGAAAATGTCTTACCGAAGAATGGTTAAATATTCCTGCTACAGTAACATCTAAATTAGTGGAATCAATGCCTAGACGACTAGAAGCTGTAATTAAAGCAAATGGTTACCCTACTAAGTACTAAATTATTATAACATTAGTGTAGTTGGTAAATATTTATATGTGTACGAATATTTTTGTGTCACATTTTTTGGAGTATTTTTCGTTTTGTTCAAATAACTATTACCTAGAAAATTTATATATGTAACCAATCATTGTAAGTTAATTTTAATATATAAAGACATACTATTGGAACATTTTTTGAATTAAATTTCTTTCGTAAACATATTTTATATCGTTTTATACTTGTAAGTCAGAACTGTACGAATAATTTTGTGAGGCACTGTATGTATTCATATACGTTCTATTACGTCAATCGGTTCATGTTAATGATACCTATATGCGGTTCATATTTTTTACTTGCAAAACTAGGGTGTTCAATTTTCTCAGGTAAGTCAGATGCAATCTCATTTTACATTGAAATGTAACTCTTTGATGTTGAAGCTGACTGAAAGCAGAAAATACACGTTGATAATTAGTTTCCAATGTTTAGTTGTGGCTGTATACATTTATTTGCCGTTAATAAGGCTGCGATTGAAACTCTGTTACGCCACTTTGAACTAATACAGTTTTATCATTTAAAAATATAAACTCAAATTATATTCGTTGGAAATGCAATCAAATATAAAGTATCTATTGGGATTCTTAATCATCATCAACAGTTTTGACTTTAGAGCGTTCACACGCACAGACGTCATTCTGAAAATAGTGAGATTCACTCCAGGGATGGCCAAAACGTGTATATCCGTTGAAATCTCCAGTCAATTTTCAACTTTCTTTTAGACTTCGTCCAAGAAAGTAAAAGTTGTATACTCTCATTTAAATGTTGATTCCATTTACTTCTGTAATTCATTTTTACTTTCTTTTACGAAGTAATAAGTAAGTCTTGCAATCAAGGAAAATTTCGAACACAAGATTTTAACGGATATACACGTTTTGACCTACCCTGAATCGAATGTGACTATTTTCAGAATGACGTCTGTGTGTCTGTCAGTCTTGTAAACGCTGTAGAGCCAAAACGTAAAATTATGAAACTTCAAATTTAAGACTTGTATATGCCCTAAATGGCACCTCCTATTTTTGAGTCGAGTGCAGGCCACTCCAGATATTTTTATTTCATAAATATATAATATACAATTTTTATGAACAAATATTTCCTATAGGAAAACAATATTTATCGTAGTAAATATTGCTTTATCAGAAATTAACAAAATATCCAATTAAAAATATCCCTCAGGCCAACACTAAATATGCACAACTATGCTAATATTATTTAAAGCCCCTTTAAATTAATGTAATATTCTAAATGTTATTTTAAATACATGTGTACATACATATTTATAAATCGTATTTTAATATTCTATTGATATTAAAATGAATTTCTAAATATCCATAAAACGTAACATTAAAATCATTAAAATTAATGATCATGGTGTATATGATTATATTATGGCACAGAACGTCGAGATATCCCAAGAAATATTCATATTTTATGTATGTATGTAAATGTATTTATTCGATAATCCATACCACCATATATATATACACTGAATGAGCGCATTTGCAATAATTATCTTAACAAATCGAATTACAATTACACCACGATAATACGTATTCCGTCGGCGAAATCGATATAATTCATGCCCTGTTGGCCGAAAACCAAACCACCAATTTGATGACTGTAGCATATGGTATATATGCGGGTTTAATCAGCAGTCAGTCAGTGGAAATAATATTTCTTGTAAAAAGGCGCGTTCACATAAGAAAACATCCCGAGACGAATGTAATCTTCTAGAAAGACAGCAAAAACAAGATATACTGCACTAGCGCACGTGACATTCTGACATTCTTATTACGATCTCGTAGATTAAAATGGAATCATCATCTAACGCGAAATTTATTAGTTGAGATCAACATAAATGATTTTATGTATTAGACATTTCTTTTTGGCTCCAAATATTTGTTGTTATCTCGATCTCTGTCTAGCAACGGTTAATATCTATTGATTTCAGAATTATTAAGATTTATATAAATAATCTTGTAAAGCAGAAGCCTAGAACCCCTCCTAATTTATTTTTATTTTTTACATTATTTAAGAGACATTGGCAAATTATTACATTAATTTCCTATTACAAATTACACATTGCTAAAACCGTAGAATTTATGAATTATTTAAATTCAAACTTTGAAAATTAGCTCTGATTCATATCTGAGTAGCATAATTCATTTATTTAGAGGCACTTACTCCCTACTAAAGTCATTATATCGTAATAATTGTCAGTATTGTAGGGAGGAATGTATATTCAGAAGCTATATACATACTTATAAAGTGAAGTGTTTCATATACAACAGTGAAAATATGACGGTAATGATCACAGCATGACTGCAGGTGCAATTAAAATACCACTACTGCTGCCGTCTCGTGTCTTTGTTAATTTCATACTTAATTTCTTCTACTTTTAAATTAAAACTTTCGAAAAATTCCACACAACAAAGAATCATAATTATAAAAACAATTAAGCCCTATTAATATTTCTAATTTTCAACTTCTGTGGAAATGAACAAATGTATTTATACATCATCAATAATTGAATTACTCGTTGACAACCTGGAACAGTTGGTGCTTGCAAACGTTTATTTTTTAATTTCTTGGTTGTTAAATATAAAGAAAATAAACTAAAAATTGAGTCGTTATTTACCGAAAAATAAGGTAAACAACAGTCTCAATACCAGAACGTGTACTTCCAGTTTCGATAAATATAGATATTTTCTGTGTTTCATGGAAATATTACATTGTTTATTTGTGTGACTGTACATGTGCACGTGTGACATGCGTCAAACTTCCGGTAAAATATATTTCATAAACTTTTAACTTAACTTTATGTCAATAAAATGTTTGCATAGCGAATGGTAAACAATTTCGTTTTATTAAAAATAAATAAAAGTGTTGGACAGTTTATTTTTTATTTTTAACAAACTGAAAACTAGTTTTGCGTAAAACGACTTTGAAATTTATCTAAATAAAAATTCCAGAAGTAAAGTTCATTTATTACTTTCTTGGACGAAGTTTAAAATAAAGTATTGAGTTCAAGAAAATTTCGAAATTGAGATTTTAACGGATAAACACATTTTGACCAACCTTTACTGGAGTCGTAACTTTTTTCATAATGACGTCTGTGTGTGTGTGTGTGAACGTTCTAGAGCCAAAATAGTTGAAGGCAAAATTATTAATTTTAAAACTGAAATATGGTATATAATCTCGATGTGCAAAACAATATCTTAACCGGAAGTAAGGGTTGACTCTTGATACTTGATATCTTGGAAATGGTATGACTTAAAGATAAAGAGATTCCAATAAAAGTTGAACATATTAAAATTTCTAGCAACTTTTGTTTAAAAAGTTTTTTCGAAAACTGTACCATTTACTAAAAAATCGCATTTAAAAATGTTTATTTAAGTTATTATATATTTACATGACCCTAGTATATACAATATATATATTTTGATAGCTAAAATAAAGCATTATAATTAATATATAGTGTGATAGGACAAGAAAGTCGGGTGAAGGTCACTCCAGCCTTTTTTTTTGCGATTCTACTTCCGTTATTTTATTTTGTATTTTCTAAAATTTCAGCCCAATAGACATAGGCTAATTATAGTCAACTTTCTCCTCAATTTCCGAGAAACAACATGTAATGTGTTTGTTGAGTTAATGTTTCTAAATTGAACTTTTGGTTGATAGAATTGACTGATTTAAAACAATAACAAGAAATCTAAGGCTATTGGTGAATGCTGAAGGATTTGATCTAAATTTAGCTTAACTACAACGTACGCAAGTCATACATCACTTTGAAACAAAAATATACATGCATTCTCGTTCACTTATCCTGTTTATAATACTATATTTAACCCTCTCTTCATCGAATATACCAAGCTTATTTTACTCTCACTGCACGCTTATAACTCTTATTGCTGTTTACTTTTTAACGAAAAATAATTAGCTTTTAGTTTTCTCAATCCTATTATTATCTAAATAATTAGCTCGCTGTACGAAGTACCGATGAAGCAAACGGTCGTGTGTTTGTAGCATTCTCGGATCAAAAATTTTCATTACCAAAAAGTATCATATTGTTAACACAAAGGCCATAAGAAATTATTAAATATTATAATTTTGAATTTTAAAATATGCGCTAAAAGTTATTTTTTATTAATATAATTACAAGAAATTGCAAGACTTTCTGTATCTAAAATATTTTTTCAGATTCTAACCACAAAAGTCCTAAAAACTGTTAATAGATAATATAAAGTACCATCTACTGATGGATAGATTAACTAATCTAGCCAATAAGGAAATATCAGTAAGAATGACCATTTCTGCATATAGCAAAATAAAATTCTATAAATTACAATATTTCTGATGTTTATAAAGTTTTTCAAATTAAACCCGAAGAAATAAAAAATTCAAATATTTTATAAAATTGGCTTCATTGTTGTTTTGCATTTTATATGCTCGCCCATGAAGTTTGTACACTTGTTTGGATTATCTCTTTAAAAATAACTTTTATTTTTACTTTTTCCTCTTTAAAAAAATCAGTGGTTATAAAAAAAATTACTTAAATTAAACATTCCATCAAATTGATTATACGGTATGCTGAAGGCATTTGTATTTATGTTTGTTAAATAAATTTATAATCATTATTAAACTTCAGTAAATGCAAAACCAAGAAGCAGAATATTCTCCCAAATATTACAAACATTTAACAAAAATGCAAGTTCATCAATTTAAAAAAAAAAGTATTTTTAAGAGTAAATAAATGAATTATCATCAAAATTGATACGATAAAGTTAATAGGTTGTGTTTTTTATATGTCTAAGTTAACACAATGAACGAACTTCTCAATCTTTTTATAATTTTATAATCATTATTAAACTTCAGTAAATGCAAAACCAAGAAGCAGAATATTCTCCCAAATATTACAAACATTTAACAAAAATGCAAGTTCATCAATTTAAAAAAAAAAGTATTTTTAAGAGTAAATAAATGAATTATCATCAAAATTGATACGATAAAGTTAATAGGTTGTGTTTTTTATATGTCTAAGTTAACACAATGAACGAACTTCTCAATCTACCAAAATGTAGACCAAAGTTTAAGTGATTTTATTCATATTGTAACCGAAAACACAATAATCTTTCATGCTTTTGTTTTTGAAACAATAAATGATTTTATGATTGCACTATTTACGGCAACAAAACATTGTAATCATAATAGAATTCAGTGAACTTAACCTAAATCTAGAAATACAGTAAATACAATTATTGCAAATATTTACGGGACGCTCGAGAAAGCTGTATCTATTCTGATTATATTGAGAAAATGCATTTGAACTTTTAGTACTGAAGTCTTATCTTACAAAATATAAAGAAACTCTTTACAAAGACGAGGGCATCAACTTTCAACAACTTTAATCTATATTACCCTCCTGCGAAAGACTATTTTTATTTTATTGAATCTAAACTTCAAAGATACCGATAACTTTTGATTACTTCATTTTAGCGATTTATTTGATGTCTTCAACTTAGTTTCAGATCGATGCGAACTTCATTATTTCCTATACTGGACCTGGTGGATTTTGTAAATTTGTAGTTTATTTTCAACTTTTGAAAGAAATCTATTAAAGTCGACTAGTTTAATTTAAATGCTAAAATAGTCAATAACAAAAGAAATTGACTTGTCTATTAAGAACAAACTAGTGAACTTTTTAATAATAACTAATAATTTTACCTTGTTATCCTCGATAAACCATCAAATTCATCTTAGTTTATTTATGTTAAATTTGGTTAAAATAGATCCGATACATTTAGAGGATATGCATCCATCTTTTTCGTAATTGAATTGGTGCCAAAGGTTCCTAAATTGCAATAATTTAAATGTAATATTATAATTCACTAGTTCGCGCAAAAAGTAAATACATTGAACGTACATTTGGCAAATGAACTAATTACATAAAAATGTTGGTAATAAAATTGTTATCGCTATAAAAAGTAGTAATGACGATTGAATTCTTGAAAAAGTCATAAAAGTAACTTGATTACTTACAGTACCTACTATTTTTATTTTGTATCAACCTCGATCTGTTCTATAAATAGTCACCTAGAGCATACTTAAACTCAATGATATAAATAACATTGAATCAAATAAACAATGAAGGGGTTGGCAATTTTACTAAAATTTCACACACCGTTAACTTAGCTGGACCAATTCTTAATATCAAAATAAATGCTACATGTTTAAGCTAATTTCTTGCTATTTAACAAGTCTTAATTTTACAGATAAGGAAACAAATGTAATTTGACTATTTATATAAATAATTGGTCCTGCTAAGTTAATGGACGTAGCAGATTTTTTAAATGAATTTGTTTTCACTTTCTTATTCGCCCTTGAAATAATATTAATATGTGAAAATTAAGAAACGTAAACGAAGATATATATATTAATAATTTTTCAGAATTTCTAAATATTACACAAGTAAACAGTCAAACAAAAATCTTCGGCTTTCGCTACCATGTGGTAAATTCTATTCCAGTGTCGTTCAAGGTCATGCATATGTTAATTTAATTATGTATAAATCGATTGCTAGATTATAATGCAAGTTACATATGTATATAGTTCCCTGAGTATAATTTGACTATTCTCAAGGATGTCTGTGTGTGTGTCTGTCTTTCTGTGCGTGTTATGTGGTGCGCATTTCTTAAAAAGTAGAAATTACTAAGCGCAGAATAGCGAAATTTCGTATTTAACCCTTAGATAAATTTTTGAAGAGCTGATTTAATTTTAGGAATAATTTCACAGCTTGCAGGAGGCCTTTACTTTGGTCGTTTTTCAGTATCTCCAAAATAATTAGATTGAAAATGCAGTATTATAAAGATTTTAACAAGTTTTTCCAAAAAGTTTATAATTTGTAAGAAAAACGTATTATAAATTCATAGACGGTTCCATATCAATTATAGATATATTTTATCAGTTTATATAGGTAAATTTTGTGCTGGCCACAAGATATATTTCATAAAGTGATAAGTTGAATTTCACTAGGTGAGTCATATTATTGAATTCTATTGTATTCCATTCTTAAAAAAATCTAAACCGATTTGTTAAAATCCAATTTAACAACGAAGTATGCAGATAAGAAAAATGAGTACCTATATATTTTTAGTTAAAAACGAAATGAAATTTTGCTACACAGTATATGGGTGCGATGAAATGAGAATGTGAGATGGTGTTGGCTTCTCAAGCACACCGTGCCGAGCCGAGCCGAGGCGAGCATATTGTTAGATATTTAAGGGCCTAAAACATTTCACAAAATGAAATTCTTGAACGCATGAAGAACCACCCGGCATTCCACTGCCAAACTGCGTACAGTCGCCCACATTAGGTTCATTAAACATAAAAATTGTCACCCGGTGTGAATAATTTTATTGGCGCCACCAAATTGGCTCTCAACGTATAGAAAATTATTTTTTTACGCTTTTTTCAGATTGCTAAAACATTCAAATTTTTGGTTATGTAAAATACAATTATGCTGTAGTTTTCGATCTTTAGACTGTAATATCCTCAGAGTAAAACAAGTACATGTGCAGCCGCCAATGCCTTCAACTCGTATTATATTACAAGTTATAAACCATGAAATAAATAAATATATATTTAATAATACAAATAGGCAATAACAAATATAACATAAACAAGGTTCATGCATCAATGCCTGTTCGACGTCGGTAGTTAATAAAAAACACATTTTAAAACCACATTAAATTGAATAAGACTATTTTAAAATTACTTTTTTTCAAAATTATTATCCTTAATGAATGTTTACAATTTATAATATATATATAAATATAAATATATAAGAGTGCTATAAGAAAGAAGATAACCTATTGTTTCAATAACTCCGTCGCTCTTATTGAAAAATAGCTCAGATAATATATAAGTGCGCGAGTGTACGAAACATTATGAATTTATATTACCTTGTCCAAATAAATTTCAAAAGATATAAATTACATTTAATATTACGTTATTTTATGTTATGAGGTATATTATATGCTTACGCCAAGATATACATTTCATTTTAGAAATCAACAGGGATGTTTCAATTTTGATATAAAAATAATTGTATAATTATAATACACAGGAGACGAAATTAATACCTGGCTTAAAATTATAATAATGGATGAGACAAATTTTAAACCTAATAAGAAGCAGGCATCATTGGAAAATAGTCAGGGAACCTTGAAACAGCAATTATCATTAAAATGAATCAATTAGTTTTTATCATTATACATTTTTTATAAGAAAGTAAAATATGCTATACATATATATCGAAGACATGAGAAATTGTTCCTCTAAACTCTAAAGATAATTGAAGATAGTGTATTTTCTTGACTGGATGTGTGATAAAGGAAAAAACAATTTCTTGCAAAATGCAGTCGTTTTATAAAACTGATTTATTTGGCTAAACTCCTGATAATGGCATAAATGAAACGTTGAGCAGAATAAATCATTTTTATAAAACGACTGCATTTCCCAAGAAATTGTTTCATAATTGAAGATATTTGCAAATATGTACAAGTACGTAATATGACGCAAAAATAATAATAATTAACATAGTTTATTCGGGATGTTTTTCCTCGGACAGAAAATTAAGTCGAAAGCGCTGAAAAATTAGAGAAAAATAGCATTAGTTAACGTGTGCATGTTTTTGTTTTCGTCGCTTGACAATTTATTTGAAACCAACACCGCATTTTTTTTCTTTTATTTTTCAACTTTTAAAATGTCACCACCACAAAGTATTATGTTGTCAGCGAACTAGTTTTTTGTGGTTAAGTAAATGAATTTATCAGATAAAACACAAATGTTAAATCTGGAGCTCCGTGTGTGGGCGCTCATAAAAAAGACTGTTTTTCTCCGGACTTTTGAAATTGAATTCGGTCTGCATGCCACATTGATATTTACGCATGAAAAATATCATAAAATGAAATATACATATTTTTCCAATTTGTTTAATCGAATTCAAATATATTTAGCACGCCGTATGGAGCTACAGTATTTGGTCGTGTGTTTATAACATTCACGGGTCAAAGGATTTCCTGTCTTTTTGTTTGCAATTTAAAATTGGACTCATTTTTATGTCTATTTTTCTTTTATTGTTGCAGTGTCAGAAGTGTAATGCACAAATATTTGGAAAAGAAGAATGAAGTAAACTTCGATAAAATTTTCAACCAAATGCTGGGTAAGTGACGTTTATTTGTTGATCAATATTTGTTTCCGTTAAACAATATTTTTTTTATTGTACGTATTGTTGATTTATGTGGTTTTCAACTGGTAAATATTCTAGTGATTCATTCATAACGGATACGTAAACAAATCATTTTTAATCGTTGTAATTATAAAAACGCATTTAATAATAATAATTATTATTATTTATATATATATATATATATATATATATATATATATATATATATATATATATATATATATATATATATATATATATATATATTTATATATATATTTAATTGTACATAAATTCCGCTAAACATCCAGAAGTTTATTGTTCCTAACAAAATTTTCACACTAGTAATTTGTATCCATGTAAATTTAAACTAATAAAGTCAAGGATAAATATGTTAAATCATGAAGCGTGATTTTACAGTTTTTCAACTAAATTTTGTGGTATAACCTTGAATATTCGTTAACGAAATTAAAGTATTTGAATAATGATTCAAAAACAACGTGATAATATCCATTAATTATAATATTAATGAATCATGTGCATAAATAATATTTTTATTAATTTTAAAACACTGGGTTTTATTTTGTTCAATTTATAGAATTTGCTTCCATAAATTGAATAAAATAATAATTTCATGAATACATGCTGGGTGTATGTAGGAAAATCAATTAAATTATATTTTATTTCTTTTTCAAATGTGTATTTACTTTTTCATATGCAGTAATAACTCTTGTATTCATGAAAAATTTCGAACTCGAGATTTCATCGAATCTACACGTTTTAACCTTCCCTGAATCAAATGTGACTATTTTCGGCATGAGTCAGTTTGTCTGTGAACGCTCTAAAACCAAAACTATCGAACCTAAAATTGTGAATTATCAAATTTAAGACTTGTATATGGTCTAGATGTGCACATCAATATAATATATCATTGAAAACCGTTAAATATTTTTTTATTATACGGATATGAAACTCCAGTGTAGGCACTAATTTTTTTAAAGAAAATTAAGTTGCATAATAACTTTTCAGAATTTATTCTTGTGTTTATAAGATCTGGCATAAACATATTAAATGTAAATTCTCGTCAATCTTCTTTAATAGCAAATTTGCTTCAAGTTCAGAATTATCAGATAACTCAATTTGTCAACTTTCTATAGTACGAACAATGTCAAATTTGTATTGGTCGATGGGATGTGATGAGTTTTGTTCATGAGTTCGTAGTACTTTGGTTGGGTTCAAGGCCACATTCCAAATTTATTGATCTTGTTAATATTGATACGTCACGCCTGCACTGATTACTCGAGAGCGAGTGTGGGCGTGGAGAAAGAAATGACTAAGGTAATTCGCCAAATTTATACCTCTCGCTCACAATGTAACTCCAACAATGACAACTTTTACAATTCATCTTCTTTCAATGACGACCAGTTTATGTATGGTCTTAAAATGAAAAAAACGACTTGTTGAAACGTCTGACATCCGTGAAAAAATGGTGGCAGCAGCTATAAAATAATTATTGTTTTTGTTTTCTTGTATATAATTTAATAATGGGGCAAAAATTCCAATCTCGATACCGATGAATACATACAGAGATTTGGGTATTCTGTATATTATTACGTTTAAAATTGCTTCTATATTGCAAACTTCAATATATATTAATTTTATCTGTATCTTGTTGTACTAATTTGCTCAACTGAGAAACGAGATAGTTTTTTAGAGGAAATCCCCGATAAATAAATAAGAATTGGCGAAAAGAGCGACCATATATTTTAAACGCATCCTTAATGATATATTATTATTCTTGTTTCAAAAACTTCTCATTACACCTCTGCTTCCAGCAAATACAGTAAAACGCGACAATTCCCCGGGCTAAAGTTTTCCCATTACCCATTTCGGTTATCGGAATCTTTCGCAATATATACATGCACTCGGTTAGATATCCAGTCGTTTTCGTTTATGCGTACAAAATCCAGAAGATAGAACAAAGAAAAAGACAATACAAACATCGCATTTATCCAAGAGAGTGCGATAGATGGTAATTGTACCTACCCCCCTTCTTTGTCGCCCCCTCACATCCCACAATATAAGTGGTGAACTTTTCGCTTCCCCACCCATCGAACATATATTCAATCGGGAATGGAGTGTGTTTGTTTCATGCATGATCGGGCGCCCAATAATGAAATTTATGTTTTGAAAGAGATTCGAATGTTCTCGCGCCATTTTTAGACCTTAGTAATAGGGATTTTGATGGGTTCATTTTGTTTTTGGTTTGACGAGTTCAGCGCGAACGTTGGCAGTTAAATATAACTCTAAATTTAGTGTGGATATTGAAGTATTAATTCGGTAAACATTTGCAGTGAAATTCCAAAATATTTGAAAGATAAGACATTTAGCATTTACACTGATTTTAAATCTAGTCGTTTGAGCTGTAATTCTATTTTAAATCAGATATTGTACGCCATCTATAAGTGAAACGAAGAAGTTATGTGACAGTAAATTTTTTGGTTATATTATCCAATATATAAACTATTTGCTTCTGTGATTAAATTAATAAAATTAGGAAATGTTTATTTACATTATTACAATACTTCGTTTTAAACTTCGCCCAAGAAAGTGAAAGGTTTATTTTCAAGTGTCATGGTAATCTCAACCAAAAGCACTAAGCTTATTTGAAATTACATTTTCTATGCGCACCGCTTCATAATTAAAACACTTAATCGTAAATTTGATCCTTATATCAAAATGGAATGCAGATATATCTGTGCTAGGACTCCCTTTCGCTATGCGATCGCATTACGTCATTATGACGCACTTTCACGAAGATATGCGATCACTAAGTACTCATTCTGGTACACTACCAAATTCAACGGCGATTATATAACGTCACATGCAATGCGATATGGCAGAGTCTCAAAACTGAATATATACTAGAAAGAGCGTACACCAGCAGGGTGATATTTTGAATGAGTTAATCGCATTTCATTCTTTTGTTTTTGTTTCTCTAGAGAAGTAATATGATAAAGTGTCTCCCAGATTAAATTTGTGCAAGTACTTCTTTTCAATACCTTTACTATCTCAACAGTGCGATATGAAACGTTCTATGTAAATGGTTTCACGTTATTACTTAGGTTCTTTGTTTGTTTCGTTGATTAAATTGCGTTTCGAAATTGAACATTTTAATGGTGTCGCCATTAATTTATCGGTACGAGTAATAATCCAAGGATGAGTTAATGTCTAGCTATTATTATTTTAATATATCCTTTTTCCTGTTCCTCTAACCTCGATTGCAGATTTTGTTTTCTAATTGTTACAATAATTTTAAACTTATTATTAAGGTGAATTTGTTTATTCACAGTGAATTAAAAATTAAATGATCAACTTTCATTTTTAGCTAGTACAGTATTTACAAAAACAGAGTATTCGGTCGGGAATCTATTATAATTTAAAAAATTAACTGGAGTGTCCTGCGATCAATTCTCTTATACTCGTAACCAGAGCGAAGCAGATTTTTTTTCATTTAGAGGTTTAAATCAATTTAATTCAAGCCTTTTTGGTAATTAGGACTTGGCTTTTGAATTGAATTCATTAGTTGAATTGTCAAAACACTTCAATTCTGTTTTTAATTATAACAGATTTGTAATTAATAAATAGGCTTTAATTCTTATTGACAAATTAGCATAAAAATCTTGTATTTTCCAAAAAGGTTTCAATTTGTTTTGAAATCAATTAATTCAGCTTGTGATTTCAAATCATTTCTAAGTTGAATTGTGAATTATAAATTCAATTCCACTAGTAATTGATTTTGCCCAGCTCTGCTCATACATTACATTACTATTATGAATTGGAGCAATGATGGCTATGAAACAATATCCAATAAATCTAGTAATCATGGAAACGTAAATGTAAAACTCTGGATTTCAAACGCGTTTAGGTTGGTATATTTTTCGAAATAAAAAAACTTTTCGAACACAATTTGCTAGAAATTTTATAGTATATTTAACTTTTATAAGAAACACTTTTTCTCTAACTCTCAATATGCTTAAAAGCAACACCTACATGCACTTCCGGTTGAAATATATATATTCTAAAAATAGGTTTCTTATTGGAATATAGAAATCTTTAATTCAAAATATATTTTTGCTCAACGGTTTCTGCTGTAGATCGTTCACACACATACACGCATACATCGTTGGGAACTGGATTCAGAGACTCTCAAAACGTATATTTCGATTTTCTTTGTGATCACAATGCATTATTTTATCATTACGTATAAAAAAGTAAAAATAGTGAATATAATAATATTTTCTAAATTGTTATTTTTTACGTTAATAATGCTAATGAATTTGATAAGTCTTCGTCACTTAAATTTTTAACAGTGTACACAGATACTAAGTTTATATTACTTACTGATATTTTATGAAATGACTATAGTCATTCCATTACCAATCAGTAATTAGTCTGTCCTGAATTAGTTCAATCTTATTTCGATTTATTTCAAATGACTATTCTGCTTCCATTTGAACGTTGTATTTAATTACAGAATGAATGTAAATTTGCCGAATGCGTAACTGTCTATTCTGCAATTCTGCTGACCATTACCATTGCACGCTGGCTTTCCTAGCTTGTAGATTCACTTCCTAAATCTAAACGTATTATCGTAGCTAACGAAGAGGAACGTTAGCCTTGATTTGATTTATTTACCTATTACTTTTCCTAGTCCTGTATCTACAAATTAGAAATTTGAATACATTTAACTAAGTGCATTATTCGTCAATGGAATATTTTGTTTTTGTACGCATCAAACATGCGAACTAGTGATGCAAAGTTTCGTTACTTTTGAGTACTTGTAACTACTCGTTACTTTTAGGTAGAGTACCTACTCGTTACTTTTAGGTAGAGTACCTACTCGTTACTTTGAATACGTTACAGGTATTCGTTCACTTGAGTGGCACTAAATGAGTACTCGGACTATTCGGATACTATTGCGAATCGCGTATAGATAACTGACCACGACAAAATGTAACGTAAAATCTGATTAGGTAACGGTTTGTAAAAGTAACGAATACTTTTTCATGCCACTACTAGTTACTTCGGATCTTACCTAGTAACGAGTACTCGAGTAACGAATAGTTACTTTTTTTTTACATTTCTAATGCGAACCAACACGAAAATATTATATTAAAATTAATTGAGCAATTAGAGAAGGTTCTTCATTATTATACTTCGCAGTTTTCGTCCCTCTTATTTCTGTAAATATTAACGATCGTTAAGGAATAAACACATGAGTATTGTAAGATTATTATACGCATGTTAACATTGGTAAACAATTAAATTGGAAAGTTTTGGAAAGCTTAGTCGATGAGTTACTAAATTGACCTGTATACTAAATTTTGTTGAAATTTGGTTGGGTCTCTTATCATTCTTGGAATGAAAATAATATTGTAATCTAATTGTTTTACTATCTTATACGTAATTTATTAAATATTAGGTTATGAGCAGAAGAAAAATCGACTTTTAAATTTTAATGGATATATCTGTTTTGAAGGTTTCTGAATCGATTTTGACTATTTCCTCAATGACGACTGTGTGTGACGCAGCACACATAAAAATATGTTTTCCTATTTTTGAAAAGTATATTTCAACCGGAAAGGCTTGTTTATTCTTGCAATTTTATTTTTTCTTCTTCAAAAAGCCACACAAAATAGTGAATCTTATAAAAGTTAAAGATTTCTTGACACTTTTGCTTGAAAAAAGAATTATACGATTTTCGTAAAATATACGATTTTCGTAAAATAGACGATATTCTGAAAAATCACCTATAGTTCAGTACCATTTACATTTCCCTAATTATTACACAATTATAATTTATACAAAATACATAGTTCAAGCTAATAAGTCGAGAGAAGGGCACTCCCGATTTTTTAACGAGGTTTACTTTTCACCCATCGATCACTTCTAACGCCCTCATCTCGCTGGAGGATTCTAAAAATCAAAGAACGTTTGCAGGGAAATTTGTTTTGTTTTAATTAATTTGTATAATCTGAATTTTAATTATCTTATAATTAAAACATTTTGCAACAAATTCTATATTTAAGTAAAATTTAATTTGCTAGGTCAACTTGATATCTTGTCAGGTTAGGAGTATCAAACATGGAACATATTGCATATATATATATCATAGAGCGGTAAAATCGATATGTCTCATATTTTAATGATACTGATGTACAGAGCCAAAGTAACGCGATACAATTTGCTTCTGTCAGTGTGTGTCTGAGCTAAAAATGATTATTATTTATGCCGTACACGAACGACCGAATTTGCAAATTCTACCCAATTAACTGCCAAGGCAGATGTGATCGCATAATTCAACAGATATTATACGTATATGTATACAGAAATAAGGAAAAATATTTAGTCGCGCGCTTCATTTGTTATTCATAGCATTAGATAAAAGAACGTTTTGCAAACGCCACTTAAACATCATTTAGTAATAAGTGCCACTTTAACATTAAAAATGCAAGGTTACTAAATTTGCGTCAAATGAAATACGATATTAATTCTCGTTTACATTTTCTCCACTTAAAATTCAAATAGGAATATAATACGTATTGCATAATTTGAAGACATCTACAATAATTTACCTTAAATTTCAATCTACGTAAAATGAAAGTTGTTTATTTAAATTTTAATTCAATTAAAGTTCCAAACATTAACATTAATAGTATAAGGAAACTTATTTCTAAAACAATTAATAAAAATACAAATATTTTATAACATAATAAAAACAACAATATAAACATAGAACATAAAATCAACAATACATTATTAACTAAATTACATTTTCGTTGACGTATAATTTTAATTTATTTTTAAAGTTTATTATTTTTATTTTCTTATACGCATGTATTTAAGGTAGTATTGTCATCACGAAAAATTTATAAATCGAGATAAGAACGAAAATACACGTTATATATATTTAACTAAAGATATAAAACATTGAAAAATTATAATTTTCAAATTAATAAAATTTCGTTGTCGTGGCAATTCTTGAGTAATATAAATCGGTCAATGAAATATCTACATTAATTAGAAGTTATCTCTTCTAAAAGCATTGGTCATAAAAGAAACTTTCTCGTAATATAATTAAAAAGATGTTTCGCGCCGTGATTGCTAAATTAATGCTACTTTTGAAACTAAACAATGTTGTTTAATATTATTTAAAATGTATAAATATTCAATGGCAATAATTGTGAAATATTTTAATATAACATCTAAAATAAATACAAACAATTCAGACGATATTTTCGCTGCATAAAATAAATAAATATCATTATTTATTATTATTTACATAATCCTTGGCATATAACAGTATTGCAAATAGAAGTATTTTAGTTTTCTATAAATATAACCGGAAATATGTTAATCTTATCAACGCACTATAAATGCGGCAAACTGGAAATAACAATTGTTCATACATTTTAAACAACCTATAAATGCATTGCAATATATTTAGATTCAATTACCTATGGTAAAATTAAATTTTAGTAATTGAGTAGGTACCTATATGATCACTGATCAGTATCAATGTACCAGTATATAATGTGGTTTGTATTTGGCAATTTGAACACTAATTGCCAATCAATTAGCTAGTAGAATTAATTGATATCGATAGTAGTTAAGTTTTTTTTTAATTTGACATGAACCAAATATTTATATAATCAACATTTCAATTAATTTTGTCGATGGTCAAATATTACACTATAATCTACTCTTACAAGCAAGCGACATACATTCTGGTATGGGTATATAATCGATTTGCGTAACATACGGGGTTTAAAATATTAAAATTTTCATAACGACCATAAAAAAGTATTATTATATACTGGAATTTAGACAATAATCTTATTTCCCTAACTTTTAATAGTTTAATTTAAAATCAGTTACGTACTCACTTTTAAAGTTAGGGTTATTGTAAATTTTGACAACTTTGTTAAGTATTCTGCGAAGCTTTCAGCAAAGCATAAATAAAAGTATCAGTTTTTCTTAGGTACCTATTTTATATGTGCTCATCAAAGAGAAAGCGTTGTTTGTTACTCAACTTTGCAATATTCTTAAAATCTTCTTGCACCGAAGTTCTTGTTTTAATCATCATAGTCATATACAAGAAGCAACAAAATATATGAAACAAAAAGTATTTTGCAAATCTTTGAAGACGTTGCTTGTCCTGAAATGTTTTGATTTTATGGTAGACGACATTGTTTTACGGATGCTACAAAGACATTTGCAGAGTTTTTATTTTCTCGTTCTGCAGTGCGAAACATGGCGCAGACCATAAAAATCTTTCTTCTAACGTCCATTTAAAAATGAAACTCGAGTCGTTAAAACATTTAGCTGGATATTTAAAAGTTCCTTTTTATTTGTCTCTATGGTGTAATGGAGACATTTTCTAACGATAAGAGAGTTATAAACTTTTAATATTACCAGATAGGTCTTTGTCATTTTAACATTTGCGATATTTTTATAAGAAATTCAAGAATGTTACAGACGCACGTTTCTTAGTAATAGTACGGCGAGCTAAAAATACACGTGAAATATTTGGGAGCTATAAATCTGAAAACTCTGAACAAGGCAATACACGGTTAAAATTTTCATTTAGCTGAATTCAAGTCGACATTCCATTTGGATTTAAAATAAACGATAATTTTCGTATCACACAATTTTCAAGTACGTCAATCACAGAATAAATTTGATGATGTTAGGAATATACGGACAAAGCGACATGGTATGTACATTGTACAGCGTAGTTCGTAGTAGATCAGAGTTGGCGTTGCTTGTTATGTCATAGCTGATGTGATGTGCCGACACGTCAAGCGTTTCAAGTAGCTGTCACGTGATTTGCTATTTAATATTATATCACATTAATTTCAGTATACAGTGTAATTAACGCCAGCTTCATGGTAGAACAAAGGGGTCAGAGGGGACGCGCGAAGGGTAGCACAAGTAAACATTAGGGTATATCAAGTGGTGTACAATACTCCGGTGGATAAGCTTATCTGGTTCCGGGGTTAATTTAGTAGCTGCCATTTTTTGTTCTGCGATTACTAATGAAGTAACTAATCCTACAAATAATATATAACTATTCGGAGAACATTTGGACTCCTTGAATCCGAAATATCACTATCAAATCTCAGAATTGTTGAATAAAGTAGATATTTTGTTAATATCTCTTTTAAGGGAAACCCCTAATATCAAAATGTTCTCCTAAATATTGCCCTTTTACCAGTTACTCTAGAAGTTTTTTTCTTTCGCCGATATTTATTAACTTATTATAACATCTGCTGCAAAACGAGTTGGAAGCATTGGTCCTTGGAAAATTGCGAATTTATAAAATTAACGATGTCATGTCTTCTCCATTTGTTTTATTGTATCTAATATGATAGCAATAACATGTTATTCGAACAGGAAATTAAGCGTAATGAATTATCTGTATCTGTAGGAAGAACTAAATTAAATGTTTTTTTTTGTATCACCAAAACGTAGTTTCAATAATTGCAATTCAGTTTCATGCAGTTTCTTACTTGTCTCGCTGACGATTTATTGTTATATTTAGATAAGTGGGCGGTGCATTTTCTAATGTAAAAAGCATAGTGCTGTTAATCATTTTGCAGACAGAGGGCTTTAGTTGTGTGCACCTTTAATATACTGCGTATATTTCCAACGCCCACTGCCATCATATTATACAAATTGGGATTCCCTTATTGTGAATTATGTTCTCGTGACTAATATTGTTGGAATATCAATGTAAATGTTTCAAAAAATCATGTTCATATAATCTCCATTTAAAAAGGATTTCCAGTGAGCTTATAATTTCTGGCCGGATTCGTAACGAGGAAATTCGAGAGTCAACACAATTACTGCAGCATTACCTACTATTTACTGAGGGTGACATCCTGTAAAAATTTCAACCCCCTACCCCTTGCGCAACAGAGTCATTTTTGTCTAATTCTCTAACAATAAAAAGCGTTTTTAATTAGTTACTTATGGCAGAAGTTTAAGGGGCGACATAATTGGATTAGGGACCTATATTTTCTTGAAACACATGGCCAAATACTATGTATCTCATATTTAATGATTTCGAAATTTCAAATCCATAAATATCGTCAAAAATCCAAGGCCGACAGGTGATTTAGTTATACGGTATTTTGCACAAATTTATAACTAAATAAATATTCACACGACGTACATACATACGTCCAAGTCTAATATACGTAATAATCTAATTACTCTTGAAATACGTCAGATGTAATTATCGCATATCCTGCTTTTGTTATTGTTATTTATTTAAATACATACAAGTATTCTTTGTAGCGAGATTTTCCCAGTAACAAAAAGTAATATAAGGTGACATTCAACTGCATGTTTGAAGACTAATACTCGTTACTTTAGTAAAATGGCAAAAACCCTGTAATATTACGAAGGGTGTTATCGGGTACACTGTTATAAAAATAAATACTTTTTTTTCCCGCATCTACATAAATAAAGATTCACCTTCGACATTAAATTTTCTTTATTTAGAATTATATGTAATGTATTTTCACGTAAGATGTGTAATTCAATGTATGAATTATCGCAAGTGCCAGTTTATGCAGAATATTTGTTTAAATATTTACTTTCTTGTACATTTTCCTTGTAAAATTTATTTTTAATCGAGATTTTATTGCAAATTAAAAGCATGTTTTGAACATAGATATTGACAATTTTCAAGAGGACATGTGTGTCTGTGTGTGTGTCTGTCTGTGTGTGTGTGCGCGCGTGTGTGTGTGTGTGTGTGAGTATGTAAACATTTTATAGCATAATCTATTCTTTATACAAATATATAAATTTAAAGAAAATCTTCATTTATATTTGCGTGTGTTATTGATTGATCTAAATCTAATTTTTACATATCTCGAAAAGGACACGAGTAAGAAAAAATTAATATTATAAAAATTAAAGATATATAAATTTCTAACAACTTTGGTTTCAAAAGGAGTTTTAAAAAATTTACCATTTATTGAAAAATCGCCTTTGAAAATTACCTTATTATATCTATGTTTCTCTAGTTACCAGACATATTGATATAGTTTCATAGCAATTATAAAATGAATTTAAAACACAAAACAATAATGCATATATTGTTAAAACTAAACATAAGGAAGTCTAGTAAAGGGCACTCCACATTGTTTGTATTTGTAATAATATACACAATATATTACAATACGTATAATTTGATTATTCGTGCAAATCCAGTTTAGGGCAATGTAGATTTTTGTTATAATATGAAAATAGACAAAATAAATAATTATTAACAAAAACATAATTCACAAATACGAATCTAGCTAACCACATAAACCTCTGCAGCCAAAATGATGTTTGGAGCGGTACAGTTTACAAATCACTTCTATTATTAATAACAATAATGAAAAACAGGTATAAAATACGACGTAGTATAAATCTTTATCCTTGCTAGCAGGATTTACAGTTTTTCTTTTTTTTTCCCTGACTTTCTTGTTTGGCAGTGTGTTGCTAACGACCGACTGGCCTCTGTGCTGTGTGAACGCATTGGAACTTTTTCTATAACGTTGCTAGCGTTACTGAAAAAGTCGACATCGTAAAACCCTTTTTCAGGATGAGTTGCAGTGGCGTGCCAAACGTTTTTGCTGTTGATATGTGGGAATAAATTATGGGATCAAAGTTCATTCCTATTACACGTTTACACGGTCCTCATGTAGTCATCGATCACAGCAGAATAATCTGAACTTGCACGATCAGTAATTTGGTTGTTAGTTCAAGTAATTTATTTTAGTTAGGCACTGGTAAATTATTTACAAAAGTTTTACTTGCGATATTACAGAGTTAGAAACTGTGCTGGGGTTTTCATTATAAATGCGATGAAAAGTACTTAACTAATTTTAACTATGTCAGGCATTGAATAAGATGCGAATATTCTAGTGTTGAAGTTTAAGCATGTCGTTGGGTTTTTAATTCCGTATACAAGAACTTAATTCTGAAGGGGTATACTTAAAAAATAAATTATTTATTGACTGGTGACGCAGGTTATTATATAAATTATTTTTACTTTCTTATACGCAATGTATAACAAAAAGTATTGTGATCACAAATAAATCGTCCTCGAAATTTTAATGTAAATATTCTTTTTGAGTGTTCCTGTGTGTGTTTGTGTCTATGATTACTCTATAACCACAATACCAATTACAATTTATGTTCGTTTTGTATTTTGCATACAAATTAATTATAGTTTTCAAGGCTGTGTAAGGATTTTTTAAATAAATTGTAGAATTTAAGTTTAATATCATTTTGTTTAAACAACAAATTGGGGACTAACAGAAAATATGGTAAAATTCCACTGCACGCTACTGAAAATAACCGGATGTAAATGTGTTTGATAACGTTTGTCGATATATCCCGCGAAACTTTTGTATTTATTCGTGAGTGTGTGTTAGGCGATGCATTGTGTACGGACACATACATACAAATAGATACATGCATATATCCATAGATACTGTCAGAACGATTTGTAGAATATGCCGATGTTGATTTTTTTTTTTTTTTTGGAAATTAATTATTAAACGAATTGAACAGTTTGAATTTTACTTTGTTCCATTCCAACTAATCGATTAATAATTATTACGACTTTTTAGATTGTCTACTTGGATATTAGTTGTCGCTTGCATGATTGCTCGTAAGAGAAGATTTGTAGCATCTACTCTGAAGGTACCAAAACGATTTAAACCAAATTTGGTACACATATTCTGCGGGAACTCATTTGAAACATTTCGATCGAGTTTTCAATTTGATCGAGTTTTCAATTCACCTAAATTCGTTTAAATAATATATTAGTTTCGATACCCGACCAAATCAATGACCGTTAATGTAAAATCAATAATAAATTGGGAAATTATTTGCTGAATAATTGTGTACGTGTGTATTGAATTAACACCCTGATGTCCAGTAATTTCAAATCGATACCGAATGGTGTTAAATACATAATCATTTTGCAACGAAGTGGTCGTGTATGCACATGTTTGGTACCACTATAATTATACAGAGTCATGTGAACGTGTATGTTAGCGCCATGGCCTCTCCGTGGGGTCTTTTTGCATTAATAACGAGACGCGGGCGTTGCCAGAATTAGTTTACTTCATATCCGGGTTCTAATGATGACGGGGACGACGATGGGGTTCTTGTACACCGACGACGACTAGTTGGTTGGTTTATCTTGAATATAACAAACTAATAAACTCGGGCGCAACACGCCTTTTCGACAAGGAAATGTGGAAAATTACATGATACGGGTATTATGTTGCCGTGAATTAGTGTTATTAGAACGTTGTTTGATTTCCTCTTCCGATAGTTACACGTGTTTATTTAATTTGTGTTTTCACTTGAATATTTCTATCTTAACTTAAGACTTGTGTATGATTCAGTTGTACACATTTTAGAAAACAATATCTTAATTAGAAGTAACGCTTTACTCTTGCTAATTTTTTAATATCTAGAAAACGGAATGAGTCAATGAGATTCTTATAAATGTTGAAGATATTAAATTTTCTAGCAATTTCGGAAAATGTACCATACACTAATAAATCACTTTTGAAAATAGCTATATATGTTACATTTCCGTTTCCTTAGTTACAATATATATTGATATTGCTTCATAGCAAATTTACTACTTTCAGCAACAATCTCTTGTAAATAATACGTTTATTATTATTATTTTTTATTTAAATCAAAACTTTGGCTTTTATAATTATCACTTATAAATTTTCTTTTGAATGATTTCACTTGAAAATCGCTCTTGAAATTAGAAAATGTATATGTGATTATCAAACTTATTAATTATTTTATGCAGTATCAAAGATTGTGAACATTTAATACAATATTAATAGTCTTTTCATAATATTCTTTCAATTTTTACTGTCTTGGGTGAATTCTAAAAGGAAGTATTGTAATCAAAATACACATTTTGACCATCCCTGAATCGAATCTGAATTGTGTGTGTGTGTGTGTGGATAAATAATTATTAAAAATCATAATTTTTAATTTTAAAATTTGTGCTGATTTTTTTTTGGTGTAATAAAATATTATTTAGTAGTATTATAAATACTGATAGTGAAAGAATAAGGAAGTCTAGTGGAACACTCCAGTTTTTTTTTTTTTATAAAAAAAAATAATATATATAGACGTAAATATATCACAAAATATATTATTTGATAATACGTACAAGAAAGTCCATTATAGGATACCGTTGGTTTTTTTTTTTATAGTTTCACTTCTAATTCTTTTTCTGGCACAAACATAACTAAAATTTATTGCTATACATTTATACCATAATAAGTATTTTTATAGACCCTACATCCGAATATATGTTATGGGACTTAAATTCTAGTAGTTCCGAAAGTTGTTTATCGTAGCAGTGTGGGGTTGGAGACGTCGTTTGAGCCAGGCGCCGTCGACGCACCGATTCCGAATCCAATTATTCAAATTGCACGTACAATACATCATACACAATGTAAAAATTGTTTGTGATCGCTTTTACCCAAACAATAACAACGCTTTGAATAGAATTTCAGTTTACGTGCTATTTTTAAAGCATATCTACCTACGTTCTCTTTATAAACAACTAAATTTGATTATTGTAATAAATGAAATATATTCATTTTGTATTAGGATGTATCCAAGATTCAATTGAATTTCAAATATTGTTAGTCGAATATACATTTAAGTTGGCTCGCCTATTATCGTCGCATTCACAGCATTTAATTAATATGCGTAGGTGTAGACGTACACTCTCGAAAATAGTCAATATGGAAGCTCAAAACGTGTATTTCATACTTACAGTACTCTCTTGCCTAATTTGTAATTTTTTTTAATATCTACCATTATTGTTATTGATCATATTTAGTACATATCAGAGAATAGTTTGATGAGTTTGAAAGCAGCACGCGAACTGTGCCAAATGAGTTGATTTGCTTTGTAATTTTGGCCCATTTTCAAGTGAATCCCGATCGGGCATTTTATTATTACAATGTTTTTATTTTGGCTTTTTTCCAAACGTATTTTATGCTGCGTTAACATTTTTTTTTCTACATACTAATATATTTGTTTCTTGTCTTTTATAATAATGATGTTTCAACAGGATCTTCCATTCTGTTTAAGTCTTAACAAGCAAACTATTGTAATCATGAAAATGTTCGATGACCTCGATATTTTACCGAAAATACACGTTTTAAACATCCCGGAACAGAAACTTACTATTTTAGGCATATTTGTTTTGGTGTGTGTGCACTAGATCCAAGCCCGTTGAATGCATAACTATGCATATTATCTTAATGGTTTATTTTTGTTACTTTTTGCACATAGACATTTTCTACTTTCTTTTAATAAGTAAGTCTTGTAATCATGTAAATATTCGTACACGAGATTTCAACGGATATACACGTTTTGACCTTCTCTGAATCGAATGTGATTATTTTCTCAATTACGTCTGTGTGTGTGTCGGTTTGTCTGAGTGTCTGTCTGTCTGTGTATCAGTGTGTGTGTTTGAACGCTCTAGTGCATCTCCTATTTTTGAAAAGAATATTCAAACTATATAATATCACTAGAACGGCTGCACTTACGACAAAAATAGTTATGTTCATAATGAAAGATATTAATATTTTGCACAACTTTTGTTTGAAAAGTTTCTTCAGGAAATGTAACAATTACGAGAAAACTGCTACGAATAATCATAACTATCTTGTTTATGTTGCCATGGATTCGCATGTAGCTTAATAAATTGGATCATCTGCACCTGTCACTATTTTGACAGGAAAATAAAATAGACTCAATTAGATAAATGACATTTCAGAGTATTCTGTAAGAAGAAACGTAAAATAGTTTTCATATTTTTCGGGGTTTGTTTGCTCATTTCTTGAGTCGCATTGATACTTCCATTAGGTCGTGGGTTGGACACCCTTGGTTTACTTCAACTACACATAATAGACTAGCATGTAAATAGATTTTATTGACAGACAGTTAATTATATTTTTTCTATATTTTGAAACAGAAAACTCATGTATTGTACTAAATGTATCACAAGTATCTGTGAGACCCGACGCCAGTGCTGTTCTTTTTATGAGTGTCCATTCGTATTGTGTACAATTTTGTTGTGATTTACCCCTATGGGTATAGCTATAAAAGCAAACAAACGAAATTTATCAAAACGAGCCGTCGCATAGGTATAGTAGGGTACTACAATTGAATTATATTGTAATACACAGTGTGTGTGACGTGCCTCTATAGCCAGCACACCAAAAGCTGACCAAAACCAATTACTTTGCTATTTTCATCAGTAGGAGACGGCCTCTATCTTCTTCGCTTGGCCAGAGAGAAAATGTTGGTAAGTGCTTCTGGTCTCATCTCGTTTCGTTTCGTTTCGTTTCGTCTTTTCTTATAACCCTACTTCCTTCTCACTAACCATAGAGGTCTAGTATACACACAACATAACACACAAGACTGCAGCAACACGGAATTCCTTTCAGATGTACATACAATTTGACATACGCACGTGTTGTATATTAAATTGTTCTGCTTGTGTGTATTATCCTCTCCTCTCTTCTCTCTTGATTGCCATTACGCTCGCCTGAGTAATGCCACAGCCATTATCTGCCACTGCAACCTTGATTACTAATCACGAATTGGTGTTTGTATTATCCTATATGGTTTGCGAGCGTGTGTGTATATCTAGTGAAATTAATTATGCGTCTCATATGTGACTAGATTGTTGCGAGGATTTTTAAGTAATTCCGCTAGAAATTTATTGCGCTGCGAATTTAGCGATATGCTCATGATTAATAGGTTAATATGTTAAGAGCATACCAGATGCAGAAACGAATTTCTCTTCACTGTATAGTCCAGAATTATTAAATGCATATATTCTTCCAGTGAAAAGAATAATTGTTTAACAGATTGTAATAAATAGGCATTTTCTAGAATATGTGAATAAGTTTATTTAAAGAAAGACTGACGAAGAAAACGTATGTGAATGCTGTATTATAGTTGTTGTGGTTGAGATCGTATACTGTCCATTTCTATGGTTACACTTATAAACATCAATTTCTTGCACTGTACCTTACGGTCATCAGGAACTATTACAAGTTATATGCAACTATCGTTTCGCTTGGCCAACAGCCAATCAGCAGATAGATTTGAATTCCTTAAGTTTGTGGTTTCGATCCGCAGATCATGACCAACCGATGGTAATGTACGGAGTCAGCGATTTGTTGATAGTTATATACAATTCTAGTACATTTCTGCTTCTACTAGGGATATTCGTGGGCACCATGTGCCCATATGGTACACAGAACATAGGTCAGTTTTGACGGGTGGCGAATTTTCATGTAATTTGTTTGTATCGTTTGATAGATAACTAACCTACACAAATTTAAATATTAATAATTTGAAATTTGCCAGCCAAACACGGGTCTAAATATGTGTGGATTAACTCTTCAAAATTTTGTTTATTATATGATTAATAATAGCATAACCCGTGTGCACCGTGTGCCCATATTGTATACAGAATATGGTTTATTTTTGACGGGTGGTAAATTTTCTTGTAATATATATAAACATGAAATGAATTCCCGTTTAAATAAATTTCCGACCAATGAAAAATCACCCGCAAAATGAGAATCCGCAAATCGCTGTTATCGGGACATACCTTTTCAATACAAAATATTTGTCATTGGCATACAATATCAATATATCAGATGCCACTATCTATAAACTGCACAACACACTAAATACATATCAAATCCCCAAATTTGTATATTACAAAAATTCTTTGACGTTTGATTCGTTTTTGTCTATTTCAAAAATACTTTGACATTTCATTATGACGTTTGATTCGTTTTTATCTATTTCAAAGCAGACTGAACTTGAGAAGAGTAGTGTAGTGTTATATTTCAATCTGGACTGTTTGATTATTATATAATGCATTTTATATATCCGCCGTGGCGCAGGGGTTAAGACCCTCACCTCCTCACATTCACACATACATACATATACATCTGGGTGGGTGTTTATATTTATAAAACTAAGTTTAATCTAAAACTATATTAAGTTTCGCTATCGCCTTCATTATTTTTCAAACATGTTAAATGGGAAAAATTGTATCGAGAACGCCGGAATTCTAACCTTTTTATTCTTCATCTGCTATACCGTGCTACCAACTGAAGCATATTGCCATGTGCAGTTGAAGGTTTTTTAAAGTTTGGCATTGTCAACAACATTTTTCAGAATGTAATTTTCAGTACAAGTTCGAATCCCGTAGGTGTCTAAATACAAGATATTGGATTGGTTCTCTACAATATAATCAAAGTTCTTTGAGGTGTGTAAAACTTCAAAAATTATTCTCATATGATACATGAGGGAGGTAACTTTTAAATGACAGTAAATTTTAATTTTAAATACACAAAAACACATTAATAAACAAATATTTTAAATTATAATCGAGAATGACGTAAAATAGCAGTAGTAAATTTGATTTATCTTAATTTTTAGTTTCATATAAAACGGTGTATTTAATGTTACCTCCTCACATGTTCTTGTTTTGTTTATTGGTATATATTGGAGTTTACTTTACTTTTCATGTAATCACTACGAACTTTGTCCTAAAGTACAGTAAATGATACTACCTTGGGACAAAGTCTGGGCAATACCAATGCATCTCATGGTGGAATAAGTTAGAATAAATTATACAGAAGTTTATCCTGCAAATATAAATTTAGAAACTAATATCGAAACTATGTCGCCAGTAACATATATTATCTAGGGATATCATTCTTCTAAAAGTTTGCCAATATGCTCGCAGTAATTTATTATGCATACCAAATGTTTACCATATTAATTCAATGTTCACTTTGAACTGGCTTGCCTGGCTAGCTAAATCTCCTATGCTTAAGATATCTGTATAATTATTCAGTAATCATAGATTATTCATGAATTTCTTGAACATAGATAAGACGAATCAATTTCTAATAACGTTAATTAAATAGATATTTGGCTTTCCCACTGACGTTAAATCAGCGTTCTCACCTAATAAATTTCACATTTCTATACAAATAATATATTGCAGGTCCATTACACTGCATATTTTGAATGCACAATCATCATATCTATCAATCGAAAGCTAGTGTTACAAAACACATGCCAATTTAATTATATCTAAGAATAAACAAGCATCGGTACAAGCACCAATGTCGCCATAGAAATACATTGATATCACCACTTTTTTTTTTTTTTTTGCTCGCCGTGTGAAATACCGAAAAAGCTAAAGCATTTGGTCGTGAGTCTGTAGCATTCTCGGATCAAAAAATGTGGGAATCATTCCGATAGTTATTTTCTCTATTTGCAAATATGAGCAATTCAATTATTCCAATAACGTTTAATTCAAATTTTACAAAACAAAGGACTATTTTGTGTCACAATCAGTGGCAAAACTAGATACAATTAGATTGCATCTTGGCGACAAAAAAAAGAACCTACTTTCAACGGCTTGTTTTATTTTTCTTCGTGTCCTCGTATACTTTTCTCGATTGCCTTTTGGTCTTTTGAATTTTTTTTTCCTTTCTTGTTTTTCACTATTTGTTATTTTTAACCAGTGACAGTTGCGCTATTTGTGTAAGTTCTACACCATTTCTTCTTCGTCTTACATAGTTCTTCATAGATGTTTTTCTTTTTATTGCGTTTCTCTTGTGTGGGCTTTTGAACGTAGTGACTTTGAACAATGTAAATATTTAATGTTACGAGGCATTTTTCATTTCATTCAATCATGGTTTTAATACCAACTGGTCTATTATATATTTTTGAATGTTTATATCTATAGCTCATTGAGTCCTATCTTTTTCACACTGTACTTTTAATAAAATAAACCACATGGAATGGACAATACGATAAGGTGGAGGTGGAAAAAAGGAAAGATAAATTAATTTCTATTTCCCAATTTAGAACTTTTGCTACGGCGAGAAGAACATATTTATATAATTATTTCGTAATATTGTTATATATAAAAAAAGAAACAAACTTTAAAACACTTACGTATTTATTATTTAAATGTTTTACTATATTTTTGAATATTTTACTATTCCTTTCATTTATCAATGTTGCCAATCAACTAAATATGAAGAAATAATTATGTTGGTCTGGTATATTATCACGTGATATCTGTCACTGTCACATGCATATTCTTATATGATTATTTTTCGCTGTAAGTTTGTGATTGGAATGAATAAAACGTAATGAATACAACCCACAGTTCAAAAACAACAATAGCGAATAAATGTCAATTGTGCCAAGCTCTAATATTAAATTGACCACATTACTAGCAATATTCTAATCTTGAGAAAAACCCATGGGAGTATGACGTAACGATTCCTTGGCGCTACTTTTTACTGTTTAATGCTATTTATGAAGCGAGCAAAAAATGAAACAATGAAAATAGTTGTTTTATTGAATTAAATTTAAGTTGTTATTTTTATTTTTTTAAAGAATTTTGGATACAACGTTGGTTAATATCGGCCCAATATTTTCAGTGGAGATGCGTCCACAAAGGGTCCAAGTATGAGTTACATACACATTTGAAATTAGGAGGTGGGAAATGAATTCGGTGCATAATTTGTTTGAATTATTCAATGTTACTCGACCAAACATAGTAACGAGCTAAAAACAAAATATTTATATTGTTTTGTATATGTTGGCAGTTGGTATGCTGATGGGTGCGTGTGTAAAAATATAATAATGTCATTTCTGTGTACAGGCCAAGGCCGTGACATTGTCTTACAAAAAATATGCCAATTTTAGTTTATCTCTATTTATGAGTGGGAGACCATGTGGAGTCTGCTCACGTGCCGCCAAAATTAAAAATTGTGAGGTCGCTGACAGTTATTATTGCGGTTAATATGTTTGTGAACATTTTTATGATCACGAGTTTTTAAAACAGTCAAAATGTCTTGAAGAATTGCTAGTTATAATAACTATTTTCACATTTTCAATCGAATCCAATTGAAATTTTACTGTCAACGAATTTAATTCGAATATAAATCCCCTCACCTACTAGATATATAAAATATCAAATCCAATTACCATATATACCGGAAATAGAAGTACATTTCAGCGAACAAATTAAAATTTCATTGTTATCGTTTGAAACGTTGAATAATATCAAACCAAAGATAAAATAAAATCTGTCGGTCTCAATTTGGAAGCTTTGTGAAGCCATCCACATTTACTGATAATTTCTGTTGAAAACTCTATATTCAGTTCGCGCTACTAAAAGCGGAAATGACACGGGAACTCAAAATTTATTTCCCAGGATATATGCATTAGGGAATTTTGTTATTCAATTTGTTAAATATTATTATTACTCAACACAGAAATAATATAATAGTAAAGTTAACTATAAATGTGGCAAAATTTGTGATTTCAAACACAAATATATAACAGTATACTGTCCTAAAACTGGAGTAAAACATTAACAAGTAAATTTAATTCGGTTAAAATATCATAACAAAATCTGCAGTAAACAGTACCTTCAGAGGAGTAGAGGGCACAAATTTGGCCTTACGCATATGCATATATGTTGTATCCATTGTTATTATATTGAATAAATGATTTCATGTTAATATCAGTATCAAATTTCATAATTTTATCAAATCTTCAACATTTTAGAAATAATAATTAACTAATGTTTATTTTTTGTTGCAGGTGAGTACCAAATTCGGTCAATCATACTATTGTCGATGAAAATCTACAATAACTGGTAGGATGTTTTTATACATAGTTGAATAATTCTGCATTTGTAAATTTCATATCTGTAGCAATGAAGCGCATGTTCATATTCCGTAACGGATATTGTCATTCATACCCACAGTCATGTGTTTGGTGTCAATATTACAATATTCATTTCTATATATGCAGTCATTGCTTTGTTACCTCCTACAGCCTGCAGGTATTTTCTGAAGTGAACCACATCCATGTTTCATTATCAAATTTCAACATTTAATTTACCTATAATTCAAAGCATCGAACTCTGCTGCACAATTTTAGGAAAATCTATTTTGGTATTGCACATTTGTACCAGTTCATTTATTTTACTATATTTTAAGGTAAATTCGTCGAATTATTAAATGTAGAAAAGTAAAACTATCAAAATACGTTGTTTATGTTGGTAGTTTTATGTGAAGTTGCAAATTAAGAAATAAACCTGATAAACACTTGTACAATTTTCTAGTCAAATCCAATATCTTAATTCCATAGTTAAATTTTCTAACCGGAAATAGTATAACAAAATGCAGCTATATATAGTATATCAATGTTGAAATTATGATCTTCATTTCCCGCCCATAAACAATCTTGAATGTATGACTTCACGGTATTGGAAGTTGATGTCAGCGCTCGAATAGTATATTGATAAACTACTTCATTGATTTATGTTCCTATTTGTTTGTCCTATCAGTGTTATTATTTATTGTGTTTGACGATTATAATTTCTCGTAATATATTTACTTACCTTTTCAAATTAAAATTACTGCATATACTATGTAGTCCCGTCATTTTAGTAAAAAAATATATTTTTGTTAGCAAATTCTCCATCAAATATGTGTGCATTGAAATCGGACTTTACAAACTGATTTTGAAGAAATTAATAGAGTTAAAAGGGTAATAATACAATTATTATTTCTTAATTCGTACGAGGATCAAATTAATATTTATTGTTATGAATCTTTGAAATCTATTTTAAAATTCCTTTAAGTACTAATATGTTATTCGTCTAAATAAGGGAAATTTCCAAATTGATTGAAGACAGAGATTTCTTTGTAACCTATAGAACACGTATCTTGGGAGTTCTGTCTCTTGATAATTCAATTAAGCAAAGCAAATTTGTGCCTGCATAAAAATAGGAAACCTGGTAATGGTACAATAAAACAATTTTGTGTTTTCCCCCATCTATTATTAAAATACTTAAACTTTGGTAAGAGTTAGGAAAAAAGATAAATATCAGCACATAGCAACTTGCGTTGCAAATGAACATAAAATGTCAAGTATTCCGATGACTGCAGCGCTGCACGTCACCGATAAAAAAGGCTGATGAACTCTCTCGTCATTTCTTTGCTCTTCATTCCTAGACTAACTATACGTAAAAGCTCTAGCTGAGTCGTTGAGAAGAGTGACAAAAAGTCCGTCGTACTCGTGATGGGCAAGTCGTTCATAAGGAAAACTTATGACACTACGTGGGCTTTACGCGAACAAGCAAAATGAATATGTAAATGTTTTTGTTCGAAAAGTTGCCATTATTGTGATTTTATTCCATGTTCTGTTCGCGTTGCGTTGTTGTATCTAATTATGGCCCATTTTGAGACGGTGTTCGCATTGAATTAGGCGATTCACATTGGCTACGCTTCGTGCCGCCTGTTTAACGAACTCTTGCAATTGTAAAGTTGCCACAAAGGATGTGGCAACGAATATTCATTCTGTCTTGTGTGATGTAGCATTCACACTTTAAATCATCTCGCTCCAACAGAAATTTTCAGCTGTATTTAATTAATTTTCTCTTATAATGTTGATGATTCAATATGTGGGAATTAAGAACGTAATAATAAAAAGTATTCTAATGTAGTCAAGACGAGATGCGAAAAATAAGTCACGTCTGGATGCTTCTGTATCGATTTCGTTTCAAAACTAATATCGAATTCATCGAACCATATTCACGGAATTATATACAGAGTTAAAGTGAGACTGACATTGTCCAAATTTGGTTGACATTTTATATGTTTACCGGTGCAGAAAACTTTACGTACATTTTATTGCTCGTAGTTTCTCTTGTTGCGGAATGCAGTACTAAACTATACTGACAATAAAATAAATGTTATCTTTGTGTTTTATGCAGCTTTCAGAAGCATCGTTAAGCAAACGACGGTTGAGTGTATTTAGAGTTTATATAATAGCATATTTTCAAAAGTTTCTGTTAAACTAAATTCAAAGCGACTGTGAATCGTAAAGTAACTTTGACCGCATATATTTCTTTGTGTCACTGACAAAACATACAATTGCGAACATGCTGAACTAAATATATTTTTGAGCGGTATATTGAATAATATCATCACCATATTTGGCTAGATTGTCAGTTGGTTAAAAAAGTGGTTTAACCATTTTGACCTGAATATAAACACGAATATTTTTATTTTTGAAAAAAGGTAGTCGAAACAGTGAGCCCAGTATACCGGGTGTGTATAATAACTGGCACAGCTCACCGTATAATCAATATGGTTTAATATTTTAAATATCAAAATTATTATTTATTTATCCCCTTTGGGTCATAAGCAATTTTGATTATTTCTTTAGTTACTTATATTATATTCCGTAATTGAACCACTGTAACCGGTAACGTATAAAATATCCAATTTCTCGAACTTGAATAATATTTTGAGAATAAATAGACAGGAAAATAGATTATAAACTCTAATACTATCGAAATAATGTTATTGTGAGTCTTCAAAGTCAATTAAAAACGAAATAAATGTGTGATACAAATTCGGAAAACATTATTAATATGAGCGGTGTCTAGTGGCAAATATATGAACTAAATAATTAGTTTGTAATATAGGTAAAAAATCTGGTAAGTTTGATGTACATTTTTAACGACTTCATTTAGCCGTTATCAATTGCATAGTATAAAAAGAAAAACATTTATTTCATGTATATTTTGTTCCTAGTGTCGAGCTTATAATATTTGAACAAGTTTGCTAAGTTTCTATAATCGTACCACGTATAGAGAATTTGATGATTTATTGCTAACTGCGTATTATTCGTAAAGCAATCATTATTATTTAAACTACAGGTAGGATTTTTGGAAATAAGTATACTAATAAATCATTTAAAATAGATTTATTTTCATGGTCTATATACGTTTTCTAAATATATGTTTAATTAACTAAACCAAATTTGACCAAAAATATACTTTTCTGCAACTTTACCCCACCTAAAAATTTTTAACGCCACTATAAAGCGGTCTTTGATGTTTAGGGTCATATAACTCTAGAAGTTTAAATTCTAGAGGATTGGAAATGTGTCTTCGCCCTTTCAGTATTCACTCGAATTTCTGTTCGCTACTGTTCGTAAGTAATAATTATTAAATATTTTCTGAATACCAAACTTTAAATAAACAATAGTTTACAATGTAGTTGCAAACATTTAATAGCAAATAAAACAAAATGAATTGTTATAGTTGGATATGCATGCGCATGTTCATACATATATGAATGTTTAAGTTAATATTACACATCTATTTTGTTTTGTTTGTGTTTCTCGACGGTTTTAATTTCATGTAAACTTTACCATAAACGCTCTTGTAGAACATGTATATAAAATAGGTGAAGATATGGCAAGAGCAGTAAAGTGTTCGCAAACTTATTAAGTTTCAGAGAAGAAGAATAGATACACGAGATAAGTAACACCGTGTTAACATGCTGCAGATATTTAGCATAATGTAATGTAAAGGGTAAATATTAATCGTTTGAGGGACCAGAAATTTCACATAGACAAAACCTATTGTTTCTATTGCAATATGTCATATATTTATATGAACAGGTCATTATATAAATTGTTGAATGTTTCATCAAATATAATAAATATAGGCAATAAATTCCATGGAAAAATTATTATGTGATATTAAATATATTAATTAATGATTCGCGTGAAATAACTATGGTAAAATTGCGAAGTGAGCTGCACTCGACTTTCTTATACATAATTTTCACTAGAAATATATATTCCAAACAAACTGTCAAACTAATCAATACTCCACTGAAACTCGGAAATTATTCTGTTAGTGTTATTCTTTTTTGTGTTTGATAATAATAGTATCTTGTAGTTCTCACTTTAGTAAAAGAAATGCAAAGTGGTCTGCACTCGGCTTTCTTATACGTAATTTTCAATAGAAATACCCAAAGATACTGTCAAACCATCTAATACTCCACAGTAATTGTACCATTTAGTTTATTATTTTATTACGTTATGAAATACTGTTTCTACAATATAAAATATAGATTGTTACCATATAATACTCAATTTGTAGTTTTTCAATAACCATGCGGTCAAAGCACGTTCTCAGTCGATCTACTTGTGAAAATCGATGTCAAATGACAAATATAAAATTATTTTAGTCTATTTAGTTTCCCTGTTTATATTTAAATGTCTGCAACTTTGGTTCAAAAATATACCATTTGCCATTGAAAATAGTTATGTTATATTTACGTTTTCCTAGTAACTACACTTATTGATATTGTTTCAAGCTAATGGTAGCATGAGTATAGATAGCGGAAGTATAATAATATCGAGTGAAGGCTACTTTATCTTTTTTTTTAACTACATATATATAGCAAATGCAATGCTAAAATTTTCTTTTGGTTATATCTCTTACGAATTAATTTTATAGCAAAATGTGTAATTAGAAGAATTGTTACTTAATTTATAAGTAAAAATTTAAAACAATTTGCAGTAGTGTGTTTAATATTATACAAATTTTTTGTTAAGTAAACGACTGCCTTAAGGAAATAATAAATAGAAGCTCTATTTTTGTTCTATATACATCGGTTTCATCAAATTTCATATGATATTGAAACCGTATGTACAAATCATTGCATTCAGCTTCCATGCAGCTTCAAATACCAATTCGAAATGCATCACGCCGTTATGTCACCAACATAAAAGAAACAAAAAATGCAGCTGCTGCAGCAAAGGTAGTGATCAGAAAACAAAAGATTATCCTGCAGGCAAAAGATACGAAAGGGAATGAAAACAGCAGTAGGTAATAGCAGGCACGACGATCAAAAGCCATTTACGACGACTGGGATGATGACGTCGCGTTAGCGGAAGGTACATCCGATTACTGGTCGAGACCAGACTACGATCCTGGCAGGCCAAGTCAGGGCAGTCACTGCTGTATATCGATCTAAGAAGAGATGAACGACAGAACTCTAAAAGCTATTTGCTACTAAGATAAGAATTAACCTGCAAATAGGGAAACGGAGTTCAACCAGAACTTAAATACGACCACTCAGTTTGATCTACCTCGCACACACACACACACACATGCTCATACACACACATATATACACACACACACAGAGACGAATAAATACTCACATCTACATTCAAACACAAAGATTACATCTGATTTAGTGAGTTTTTCCTTTTGGAGGATATAGTTTTTCCTCTTATTTTAAAGGAAGCGTAAAAGTAGACTACTGGGATTACCCTACAAATAAAGACCTTTGATTTGCTATATAGAATAGAGAAAGAAATCGTATAAGTTGCTTTGCATATACCTGTGTCGTAAACTACTTTTACAATCTGGTATAAAATTAGTTAACAGTCTTAATCATTCCCATGAACCTTACAAAGTATAGTCATCTCATATTCTTAACTATAGATTCATTTAAAACGATCCCTCTAATAATCTTCAACGACTGCATATAATAATAATTATTATAATTATCTGGCAATTTAAAAATAAAAATTACCCACAATTTTATTAAATAATATCAGTTCTACAGCTATATTTCTATCGAAATTAAATAAAAAGAAGAGGAAGAAGAAGAATACAAGTTACTGCAGTGATAAGAGTCTTGGAGAAACAGTCCTAGTGATTTTTCACTGCTAGAGAATTAGAGGGCTTCCAGAAAATTTTAATAGAAGACATCCATTGAAAGATGAAGCGATTTTTAGAAAATGCTGTCCTACCAATTCACATATACATTTCTCATAAATGTTGCAATGATAAAACGTTTTTCTCGCGCGACTTCCGCGACTAGACTGCTCCAGCAGTAGAGTCGCCCCAGTCGCTTCAGTCGCGCGACCACAGTACATTTATTTACATGGAGAGCATCGGTACGCTAGAGTCGATTCAGTCGCGTAATTGGCGGTACCACTAACCATCATTGGCACAGAAAATAACGAGCCTATTATTGAAATTCTTCTATTGAATCTAATTCTTTTAAACTTTAAAAAATAAAAATCTTGGTAAATTCAAATAGAACGACAGTACCCAATGGACAACCGGAAATAGTATTCAACACAGAACCACTCCCACCCAGCACGCACACAGCCTATAAATAGATTTTCAAAAGTGCGAAGTGAAGACCGGCGAACCAAATTTTCGAGTAGAATATGCGTCAGGGGTAGAGGGTCTCGTCCCATTGGAGTTGGCGACGATGGATCGCTTTTGTCGTTGGAGAGTGCTCTTTCCGTATGTAGGTAGGCGAAGAGAGGCGTTTGAACCGTTCAGCGGCTCCACATCCATCCCCCCACGTCTTCCTCGGCGACGGCGGCATATCAAGCTGTCACTTCAGTAACCGGCGCAGTCGGTGCTGCCACCAAAGTATACTCGCACCTCTTATACGAGTCGCGACTGCCTTGTCACTAGTCATTTCTCACCCTCCCCCGTATTCCTAGTGAAATCGCCCGTCACTTACCTACATCCGAGAAATACAAATCCGAAGGATAAAAATGACGGATTATATACATTCTGCTGTGCGTTTCTAGTTTCTTTTTTAGTGGATGCTAACTTAATAGCATGTAGAGTGATAAGATGATTTTATATGCTTTTCAAATGTTATGCTAACATATCCATTGGGAAAGTTAATTAGCAAGAGATGGCGTGTAATAAAAACAATTTAAATGCATAAAATTTAAAATGCAAATTTTCTGTTTTACACTACATATAATTTACAATTTCTGATGAAGAAAAATAATAAATATTTGCGTGATTTTTTGTACAAGAATTACATTATACTCATATAATAATTTTAGTTGCATGCGCCAATGTATAAAATCAACAATTTTCAAGATATTGTAAAAATTCTACGTCATCGTATAGATAAACTATCAAAGAATGTACAATTAAAAATTCAAATCGATTCATTAAAAATTGAATAAATAAACAAATTTAAACATCCACTGAATAGATAATACGGCGACCTAAAAGTATTGAATATAAGAAAGTAGAGCACCTCCGATTTGTTTGCTTGTCTCTATTAATTTGCACAAGGCCGTTGTCTTAATAAATATTTTATAAAATCTGTTGAATTTTGTAAACCAATTATATTCTTGGATGTAGTAGAATAAGAAGTATTGTAATCTGGAAAATCTCGACATGCTAATGAAAATACTTCAGACGGCAATGAGATGAAAAGATAAATGAAGCAATTACAAATTTAAATATATAACTATTTTCTTTCCCGCTGGATAATTTAATTGCATCTTTATTCGAAACATTGAAATGAAAAAGTTAATAATACATGTTATACTTCTATAAGTTACTCTGTGTTCCATAAAAAATCAAAGCGCTTTTTTAGATTGAAAAAGAAAAATACGTATATACGTACGACGCACTCAACACAGACAGCAACGCAGGGGACACGATTGACTCGACTTCATACGAGATATATTGGATTTGGGAAAAGCATTGAAACAAAGGTGGAGTTCACTCTCCGTCTTTCCTCGGAAATATATATATTTACTTTCTTCTCCAACTATATCATTATTCTTTTCCTATTTTTCGAATATAAGAAATATCGATATTGTTTTTGCAACTACGATTTTTAATTTTTCTTATTTATAGCAAAACATAGGTTTTTATATTTATCACTTTGGCAAGATTCCACATATTACTTGAAAATCGCTCTTGAAATTAGAAAATATATATGTGGCATCCATGATTATCAAACTTATTAAACTATTTCATGATAATCGCGGTATCAAAGATGGTCAAAAATCTTTTCTGAATATTCTTTCACGCTTTACTTTCTTGGGCGAATTTTAAATGGAACTCGGGAACGAAAATGCACATTTTCACCATCCCTGAATCGAATCTGACTATTTTCGGATTGACGTTCGTGTGTGTTATATATATATATATATATATATATATATATATATATATATATATATATATATATATATATATATATATATATATATACATATATAATAATTATTTAAAATCATAATTTTAAAATATGCACTTGTTCATCGTTACTTATTACGAATGTATTTATATAAAGCTTAATATGAAAGAAATTAATTGATATTTACCGTTTCTCGTCAGAAAACGATATATAAACAGTCATCTTCTCTTTGTCTTGATAAAACCATCAAATTTTCCACTCTATTTAGAAGCTATGATCATTCCTTCATCATCAATACCTGTTTTGTATCTTATTCTAACCCAGTACATCAACTATAAACACATCACATTTTTTAACGAACGTGCGCCTATATATACACTGACCTATATACGTGAACGTACCTTTATTGTACGATGGAAAACGAAAACGTTAACAAGCGTTCAGTTCAGTACACTTGACTTTTACGATGTTGTGTTTAATATCTTAGTGGCAGTCGAGTCGCATGTCCGGACTCATACAATGTCAACCGAACCCAGCCAGGATGATGTATGATTATGACCCTGAGTAAAGAACACAAACACACTCCATGTACGTACGCAGTGTAACAATTCAGTGACGTATGCATTGATTGGAATTGACGTTACCTGAATATTGTTATATTAGAGAGAGGAATATTTATAGGACATTTGTGCGTCATGTATTCATGTCGTCTTCGTAGCAGCAACTGTGCAACTGATTTCACCAGATAACTCACTTATTCAATTCAATTTTATTGTTGTATCACTTTTCTTTGTCATCATATTTAATGACGGGGGTTGTTCTGAATCAGTTCATTTACAATGCCTGAAGCGCTCCACAAAAACATACATTATTGTTCTGATTCAACATTCTTAGTATATCTTTGATAATGTAAAAATTAGCATGACTACTAAAAAATACTAGTGGAAAATGTGTTACGCTGTGCCGCAATTCTTATGTCTTTTATAATTAAATACTGAATTGTTCTATAAGACATCCAACTTATAAAAAAATCTGTTTTACGCTTTTCGGTTACTGGGGTAGTTTTGACATTTACGGGGTATATATTTATCCTTTTATTGTTTACGTTCTTTTATAGTAATACGACGAATACATTCTAACATATTGGTTACAAGAAACGATACATTTTCCAATTTTATTCTACTTGTCATGTATCTTTACATACGTGTTTTATCCCTGAATGTTTGAAACCCAAATATCCATTTATGCCATATTTTGGGACCCATAAATAACATGTAATATTTCTTTCAAAATTTAACCATTTTGAAGGGATTGGGAGGAGGATATAAAATGGTGGCGTGTTATATATTTGTTTACCTAAAAGCTACAACTGTGTTTCTCAGTTTTTATAATGATGAACAATGTTTTGAACTTGTTCATGTTGTATCCATGGTTACTACATTAATATAATTGTATCATAACACTTTATTGATATGTTGTATGCATGGTTACAACATTTACAACATTTTTTAATAATAATCGCAACATTTGAAACAAAAGTTAACGTTGATGTTTGCTTACAATTTATACATTTATTTCATGTTTTGTGTATGCTCGTAAGATTTACATAGCGTTCCGGATAGAAAGCAAAATACATAGACAGATGGATCTTGTATATATGTGATTAAAATTTGCATTATTATAATATTATCAGTGATAAATGGACTGTATTCTGTATATGATATAGGCACATGGTGCTCACGGGTTAACCTAGTAATAATTATTATATATGAATATTTCAATTAATAATACAAAATTACCAATAAAATTAATAACAAACATAACCTCCCACAATTATATTATTTATGAAGTTATTTTTGCATTTATATTTAAATTCCAAAACCTTTTTTTTTATATATATATAACGAGATCGCAAGGTTCGGTAGTTTTATATTATATTAATCCTATGACATACATTACCGGCAAAATATCATTGCCATCCTATGATGTACATATGGTGTGAACTACCGATTAATATTTGATCGACTGATTGTAAATTCACTTGGTCGAAACCTGGAACCCGCATCGATGTTTCTAAATGTAACCATTGACATGGACAACACTTTGATCTTATCGACGACGAAAACACCTTATTTTGTCTTTATTGAATTAGGTTGGAAATTAAATTGTACAAAATTAACACAATATATTTAATTTGAAATTGTATTATTTGACGGTGGTAATTTATTACGATGTATTTTATTTTGAGGACCGAAAAAAGCATCGTCAATTCTTATTATAAATAATACTGAAACAAACATGCCAATGGTATTAAAAGAGAGTTTATGAATATGTGTACCTTTTTGGAACTTGATCTTGATATACGCGTAAAGCGTCAGCCAAATAATACATACCATGCGATAACATACATATGGAATCACCACAAGAATAGGAATAATCATCTTCATTCGCACAGTAAAATATAGTTGTTCGAAGGTCAACCAAAAAGGCCTTTTTTGCTGTCCACATTTCGTTTTGGTAACACCTAGGTAATTCGGTAATACCAATGTACCCAATTTCGGTAAGTAAGTGTTTCTTTAGACGCTATTGTTAGATTGGGGGGATGGGAATATGTAACACGTTCGGTAAGAAGATTTATTCATGGCATAGTAAGCGATTTATCTCAACTAACGGGGATAAGAAGAAAGCTTTTAACTTTAACACAAAAAACACTTTTCTTGAAATACTTTTTCCATTAGGAGTTTTAGAGCTGATTGCAGACACCATCCATCCTTCATTCTAACTTAGAATTTCACCGTTTACTTTCTAAACTAAAAACATTATTTCGGGTTAGATAGTCTACAGTCTACCTATATTTTTACGCACCACCAAAAGAGCAATATAAAGGATTCAAATGCCTATTATTAAAATGCACCTAATGTATTTTCAAAAATTACGTTTTTGCATGATGGTCTTTACTCCATTGCACCTGCGATATGTATTATAATTAGAATTGGAAGCTAGAAAAAGATATTTCACAAACTAATTGCGTGCGCTAATTGGTGGTTAATACCTTGCCTCGTCATGCAGTATCAATATTAGTATCTCATCTCTTGGATGAGTTCCATATTCTTCATATAACAGCGTCTTTTCAGAACTGATTTTAATTTCGGAAATAAGAACAAATCGCAAGGAGTAAGGAGGTTGGCTCTGGTCTCTTTTTACAGATTTCAGTCAATATTTCGTATTTCTATGCATAAAGCAGATATTCCACTTTTGGAAGATTATCTATTTTTAAATGGTTTATGTCGAAATCGAATTAAACTTTTATATAACCATAATTTTCAGTTTACTTACCCTTAAAATTTGCGGTACAAATTATTCAAAATTCGATTTTCTACTGATGAAATTTTTGTTTTAGCTCTCCTGGAATATTAGAAAAAGTAACATATTTGCTATTGCCATAAAAGCAGCGATATATAACTCATATACTTGGATGTATGTCGTTTGCTCGATCGGTAAAACTTAAGTTTATGGCCGACATCGCCTCTGATGGTATCGGATCGATTCCAACGAAATTTAGTATACATATAACAGCTAAATTACTTCTCGCAATATACATGCGAATGCCCTTATACATCAGAGTTGTAGGGCTCTATATTTATTTATATATATATATATATATATATATATATATATATATATATATATATATATATATATATATATATATATATAATATATATATTACAATTTTTTTAATGTATGTATATAAGATTTCTTCAAATTGAATCAAAAGGCCATAAATAAAATATAGGCACAAATATATCTAGAGGCCCTTTACAACTATATAACATATTAAATTTAAAAATGAAATTCAATGTTATTGGCGCTTCCCTCATGCCTAATGGGTATTTTGCCTAAGATTTAGATACAATAACTTCAAAAATCATTGATTATTAAAATGTTTTCTCCCTAAAATATATTATTAATCTTCTACATTTTTGCATCTATACTTACAAGTACGTCATTTTGATACTATATATAAATTGTCTCTTAAATTACAATGGATGTAGTGACAAAGCCATTGCATAAAAATATGTTTCATAAATGAGCCATTAAATTTAAATATAGGTTCGGGCAAAATAACCCTCTTCATGGCAACGACCAAATTGTAGGTTAACTAGACAAGACTGTATGCAGAGAGCACTCGGGTCGATCTTAAATTCAGAGTGACGTTGCCTCAACGATGTTAACTTTAATTCTTGAACGACGCAGAGTGTACTTCATGTGTACCTATCTTACCGCAGACGGTGACCACGGTGTATCCGTCATGTACATGCGGAATAGTGTGTTTAAAATGTATCTTTTTCCAGCAATATTTTCAACACAGTTTAGTATCCATAATAGCTTTTGTCATATTACAGCAATTTCCTCGTCTGCTTCAGGTTCAGTACCTAGAAGATCTTTAGAACTACATTTCCACTAATGTTATTTTCATATGCATATCCATCATTTCTGACAGAAAGCATTTGAGTTTTTGTATTATTTTACTCTGAAGTTATTCAAATGCGTGGTTTAGCTTCACCCTATTCTCGTACCCCATACATTAAAACGTTATAAAGGTATTAGATTCGAACGACGAGCTGGATGTTTTGGCGTATCAAATCTTGTTTCGCTAATAAATTACTGGCAAGTTAATTGCTCTATAAATTAATTAATATTTTTATTAATAATTACGTTCGGATAAAATGGAATTAATTACGTAATTTAAATCACATTACTTAATTAATGCCAATCTCTGATGTTAATTATAAGAATATTAATAAATTTTCTAATTTAATCAAAAGTATATGGTTTAATCACAACATATAGCAGTATATTATAATAAATAAATATACAATACGATTTATAAACAATATTTGTTCAAGAAAGTAAATATACGACCAAGCGTGAAAACGAGAAATTTGTAAATGAATTTCAACAAACGGTAGTGATAATAAAATCAGCCGTAACTATTCAAGATGTAATAATAAGTGAAAATAATAATAAACGTTTGTGTGTGAAGTGAAGTAGTCATTTTCATAGAACTGTTGAGTTTATGGAAGTAAGTTGATGCCACAGGGCAAAGTTTTGCTCTATTTGACTGCGTTCCAAATATACTTGGTGCTTTGTAGTCGCTTTCGAAATGCACGGTTGCACCTCTGTTTTAGCTCGTTGTGGCTGTTTATTTAATCCTATTCGTTTGAGTGGTTGTTATAATATTATACTTGTTTAAGACCAACTTCCATTTTACATATATTGTTTAAAGTATGTACGTTTTTGCAGTCGTGTTAATTATGCATAATGTAATGCAAATTCTTTTTAGTTTGACACAGGCAACTAGTTAGAACATGTTTTGTGGACACAGTTTTGTGTTGTTTGTATTTCAGACATAGTTTTACATAAATTTTGACATGTATTATATTACAAATTCCTGAAACATACCAATTTCATTGAACAAATTTACTTAAATTACACAATATGAATATGTGTTGCAACTAGTGAAACGTAAATGATTTTCCAGTAAATGGAAAAAGCTTTTCAAACAAAAGTAGCTAGAAATTTTAATATCTTTCACCCACCGGTACACGGGTCTCCCAGGGACTAGTTAATTTTAGTCATGATCGATATGAGTTTGAAAAGTTTCTTCAAACAAGATTTGGTACGCGTAAAACGCACCAACGCGTAGTGCTCTCGCCTTTAGGTAAAATATGCGTTGCGAGCAGTGGTTTTTAATTATTATGGCCTTTTGGTTAACAATTTAAAAAATGTTGTGTATATATAAAAAGTCTTACAATTTTTTGTAGATTATATTCATTACAAAAAAAAAAATGTACTAGTTACGAGAAAACTGCTACGAAATATCTTAAATTTATTATTTATATTGCCATAGATATGCATGTATGTTTATATTTAATAAATCGTATGAACTATGCAGGCCACACCATATTTATAATGAGCCACAAACGAACGTTCAGCGGGGCGCTGTTTTGTATTATTTTCCCGAAATTAATACTTCGTTTAAATAGAAAATAAAATATCGTCACAATTATTCGTTCTACTAAATATAGAATAATATGCGAAGAATGTAATTAAAAAACAATTATAATTTCAATTTAATAGTGTTTTCCATAACAAATCCGTTCGGGTAATTATATGAGACTGAACATTTTCACTTGAACCACCTGATTGATGTTTAGAAGCAACAACATAATTATACGCTAGAGTTTTTGTTGCAAAGTGTTCTTGTATTATTCATATGTTTTATACACAGGATTTATGCGGTCAATAATATAATTAATTATTACATGAGCGTTTAGAGCTTGCTGCATAATCACACCTGCGGCTAGCCCAGACTACAAGCCAATTAGGAAATTTATTTTGTAAAAGTGTTTTTACACCGTTAAAAAGTTTTATCGATTCTACGTCACACTATATTATCTATATTATTATCATGGAAATATATTATTTATGATATTCTCTCAATATTATTATTTTTCATGTGCGACAGCTAACGCATTTGGTCGTATGTCCGTAATAAGACTTATTCCTCGCCGTATGTTGCTGTGCAAAGGTGCTACAGTATTTCCTTTGTGCCTGTAACATTCTGAGAATCAAAACGTGTTTCACAGATATTCGTATACACATCTGATTGATTCCAAAAATGTATATAACTCTTTTGTCTTAAAGAAAACTAATTTAACATAGTTTTGTTGCGCAATCACACCTTTACTTATATTATATTTTATTTTGTTTAAAACTTGTTTTTATATTTCACTGATTACTAACTCAAATTCTGTTCTATTTTAATAAAAGTAGTGTATTTAAATTAATTATTCCTGTATCTATGTTTCTCTTTATTTTGATCTCTTGTTAGTAAACCAGCTTCAAAATATTGCAGAAAGGTTAATTTTAGACTAGAATTTAATACATTTATTGTAACATTGTTCAATATTAGAGAAACCTTGTTCCATCTTTCAGATAAACATATGTAAATTAAGTTTAATAGAATTTTCTGTCAGTTTGTCAACAGCTGGAACAATGGTTACTATATTTTTCGAAGATATCACACCTTTTTCTCCAAAGGCAAAAAATAGAAGCAAATTTTACATTAAAAAAAGTTGTAATTTAAATCTTCAAACAATTAGCTAGTAGTTTCCTAGTTATGTGGTTATAAATAGGTTTTCTTTATTATAAAACATTACTGATTTATAAAATATTTTCTCCATAAATAGGCATAGACATTGTTTCTTGTATCTAAGCTTTCTTTTTTTTTGTGTAACCTTTAAATCATTCAAAAACAATAAATTTTGTTCGAACTAAAAGCTAATAATTGGTATTTATGATGTGTGCAGGTTACTTGCTGTTCAAGGACTTCTGCGAAAGCACAGCCGAAGAGCCAATACCACAGTTGCGGTTTTATGAAGAGGTAAGATTTCATTTCTCGTCTTTTTTACGATATTACCCATCTTGCGTTACTTCAACACGACATTTCACAAACTATACAGCCGCTCGTAAATGGACTTAATGCAACAACATCGCATTACCAACCATCTAGTGCCTGCCAGCTTCAGAGTTCCATTTGGCGACATACAGTAGCTTAACAACGCTTTTGATTTTTAAATCTCGTAGGCGCAACGATCTTTTGCGCTTTTAATTTTTTTTTACCAAATTATTGGCAAGCGTTTCTGCGATTCTCTGCTAGGCACAGTTTTTCTTTAGATTTGAATGAAGAATCCCAAAATGCATACACCCTATAATTCATTGAGAAGTTAGATTATGTTTGAACTTATATAGTTGGAAAGCCCCACCGTATACAAAGCAGATATCAATAAAATGTAGGGTATATTACGTGCAATTACATTTAATGATATTTTTTAACGCCATTTGACATGTATCTCAAACATATTATTGCTACTGTGAACGTAGTAATGATATCACAATAGAATGCGATTCTCAGATAAATTGTATGAAGAAATTAATTACACTCCGTTTTTCATAATATTACGATGTGATGGATTATAGGCCATTAACGATTTTATTTGACACTTGACAAT